>JAJHZJ010000036.1:0-1200000 GCA_023548195.1 Bettongia penicillata ogilbyi | reverse complement strand
AAAATTCTCCAAGATAAAGCCCTGAAATAAAATTAAAACAGCTTCAAGATGCCATTTTAAATGTAATATTTTCAGGAAATGATCTTGCCCAGGGATCCCTGACTTCATTAAAGAAAAGCAATTACTTAAACATCAGTAGCTAAGGCATAAGACCAAGTATCTTTTTTTTTAACTTTGCATATTCAAACCAATTTTCTTGATGTTTTAAAAAATCTGTGATCTTTCTTCCATAGGCTGAAATTATCCAATGATGAAATCAAACGGGCAATTTTAACAATGGATGAACAAGAAGACCTACCAAAAGACATGTTGGAACAAGTGAGTCACATGCATGCACTTCATAGCACAAGTGTCAGCCTGACTTTACAACAGGGACTGGGAGATGGAGAAAATCTGACCTTTCCTAGTAAAAGGCCTATCTCTGCAATGAGCAGTTTGGACCAAAGTGCATTCCAACTCTAATAAAAGACTTCCTGCCTATCTTCATTACACTAGGTAGTACAATGAATACATTGCGATCTGTGCAGACAATATGATGAATTTTTTATGCTACTCAGAGCTAGATGGGGCAGCTAACTGGCACAGTGTATAGAGTGCTGAGGCTAAAGTCAGGAATATCTGAGTTTAAATCTTGCTCAGACCCTGAGAAAAATCAATTGAGCACTCCATACCTCAGTTTCCCCATCTGTAAAATGAGGATAATAGTAGCACCTACATCCTAGGGTTATTCTAACAATCAGGCAAAACATGTAAAGCACTTTGCAAATCTTTAATTGCTATACAAATGCTTCCTTATATTTATTATCATTGTTCTTTAAAATGATGGATGATAAGAAATTAAATCCCTTTTATCTCCTACCATTTATCCTGTTTTATTAAATGAATGAGATTTTCCTGTCTTCTCCACAGTGCTATTGCTGTGCAATTATAAAAAGCATAAATGGCATGCATATCAATTTTGCAGATAACATGAAGTTGGAAGGAAAAGAGCCCTGGATTTTAAGAAAAAGAACATGGGTTCAAAGCCCTATTACTACCTAAAGTACCTATAGAACACTGGGTCAAGTCACTGCGCTCTTCTTGACCTGAACATTCTCATCTCTTAAAGGAGGAGGTTTGCCTAGAGAATTTCTGAGGCTCCTTCTAGTGCTAAATTCACAATCCCATGAAATTTATTAGTTTGTAAAAAGAGATTTCAGAATTGGGACTTCTAGGGATTCCTGAAGTGACCATGGAGTACAGGGGGCCTTTGCAGGTCACCTAACACCTGTTAAATTGTGAGTAGTAGAACACGGCTGTTTCACAGGAGTATCTCATGTCTTGTTCTCTTGAGCTGTGTAGTTCAAAAGATCTGTGATTTCATCAGTATGAGGCCTCTCTTTTTCCTGCTGCAATCACAAACCTCCCATGCCTTGGTGGACAGTCTTTTTGAATTGTTATAACTTTAAAAAAACATTTCATCTGGTGCTCAGTCTCCTGGCTAATAAACCTCTCTGAACTTAGGCTGAGACACAATAACACTGACTGTACTGGAGGCCTTTCCAGGTTGTTGCAGAGAGTTGAGAATCTGGAGTCCCTTCAATGCTCTCTAAAGCATCAGAGTAAGGTGTTAGTGGAATAAATCAGCATTATATAAGCAGATTTATGTATTACTTAATTCTCAGGGGGATTTATCTTTTTTTTTTTTTTTTTGGTAGCAACAGAAGCTACTGATGTGTTCTCATGGGACTGTCATCTTTAGTTTCTTTGCATGGGATAGGGGGCAGAAATGGGTGATATTTTGACTTATCTGTCTGTTCTCCTATCCTGTCCCACACCTAAACATTGACATGTGTGAGACTTATTTCCAGGCTGTCATGATGGTCTCGTTAGCACTTCGTTAGCAACCGAGGCATTTTCATTCTAGAGGTGGTTTTATGCTGCTCAGTATTGAGCCTAGAATATTTAAATAAATTGCTCCATCCACTGTATGTGTGTGTGTGTGTGTGAGCGTGAGCACATGCATGCTTGTGTGCACACTTGTCCACCTGCTTGTATGCATGCATGCATGCCTTATTTTTAGTTCTTCATTGTGCCATCATAAAATGTTTCATAAAAGACAGCAAGGAGTGGTAAAGAGGCATGAAGTCGCCACACCTGAAATTGACCTGGCCTTTAAAAATGGGTGTCACAGTCACCCATCCTTTGTGACTTTAGAGTCCCAGCATACCACCACTCCCTGCAATTACCTTGGCTGAAAGTGCCAGAAGCAGAAGCTCTGACAACCATTAGTTTGAGAAATTTTAACATGTCTGATGGTGTAATAGAAGGAATACTGACTTTGGAATTAGAAAAGCTGTGGAATCCTGGACAAGTTACCTCATCTCCTTGGGCAGTTTTCTTACCTGAAAAATGGCAGAATTGGACTAAATCTTGAGGATCTCTTCCAACTTTAAGTTTTGAGTCAGTTAGCCAAATGGTTAAACATAATTGCAAGTTCGCTGGCTTCCTTACGTATGAGTAGCTTGGAAAAGTTCATTCCTGAACCTAAAATGTAGTTTTCTACAATGCTTTTTTAGTTCTAAGTTTCCCTTACCAATCAAAGCATGGAGCTATGACCTGACAGACATGAATTGATTTTTTCAAATAAAAATAAACAGGTTTGGGAGGCTACCCTGCTTTTACAGAGGATACTGCATTCCAATTCCTTGATAAAAAGTTACTTGTCCTGAGAAAATGACTGTTTGCAAAGCTGTTTTCATCATAAGACTCTCAGCCACTATGAACAAGGTAGCCCATTTAAAATTCCACAAGATCCATTTACAGTGAAACTATATCCAGCAAAATTCTTCCTTGAGTGAAAGTATTTCAAAACCCTGCCAAAAGAGCATGAAATGCAAATAGAATACACATCAAAAAGACACTTGTCAGGATGTCAGTAGAGTGAAATGCAATCTGCCCAAGTGACACATTTTAGATCTGTTCCCTTGTGATAATTTGTGGTTGAAATTATCTTTCTCTACCTTTGTTTTGCCATCTCCCTAATTTTCTCCTTCCCTCTTTATTTTCCTGTTTCTGCTTCCGCTCTTACTTTAGCGTCTTATTTTCTCACCTCATGCCTTCCAGACTGGGTTTTCTCTTCGGTTGCCTTGGGTTATGTATCCAGGTCTAACTCATCCCGTCCTTACCACCCTGCTCCTCTGCCGGATAAGTCTTGTATGCCCGTTAAATAGGATGCATGTTTAATTCTCCGTCCTTCCTGTCTCTTCATCAATCTCATTCAAAGTGAGCAACACGCAGGTTGCTTCCTCCATCTCACCTGAAAGTGGGGGGAGTCTTAAACATCGGACCCTTTATCCACAGCACTGTGCTGATCGACCTTGCCAAGCTTATTTTTGTTAGTCTCCTTCATGCACTCTACATTCTGGCCAGCCTGGCTTCCTCGTTAATGCCTAAACTTGGCATCCCACTTCCTCACTGGAACGCGCCCCTCCCTGCTCCTTAGAAATCCAAATATCTTCCATGAGTCTCACTTTATGTAGCGCTTTCTATGGGGAGTTCCTCCTGATCCTTCTTGCATCTCTCCTTTCTCAAGTTAATTACATATTTACATATATATATATGTATGTATGTATATTGCATTCTCCAGTATATATATGTATGTATGTATGTATGTATGTTACATTCTCCAGTATATATATATATGTATGTATGTATGTTACATTCTCCAGTAAAATGTACCAGCATTCTTTGAGGATGGAATCTATTTTGGATTCTGCCTTTGCATATCTCTAAGCTAGTTATTTATCTGATGCTCTTGCTTAACTGGCCTGCTTGGCTTAGTCCTCACATAAGACTTTCTAGCACCTGCCCATGGCATTCCTTCTTTCTTCTGCTTCTAGGAGTCCCCGGCTCCCTCCAAGGCTCACCTTAAGTGCTACTACCTCCTTCAGAGGGCTTTTCTGATCTCTTCCGTTTGTTTGCGTCCTCCCACCCTCAAATCACTATTTATTCTGCTTGTATCCTGTATGTGGCTATGCAAACATGCACATGTGTATATACTAATGCATGCATACACATATACAGCCCCATATTTATTTCTATGTTCTGTGGGCAGTGGGGGAGAGAAGCAATTTTTCCCAAAATGTGTACTTTGGGAAATGTGAATTCTAGAGTATCTGAAAACCCAGCTATGACTATAGTTGCCAACTCTGCATTGAATACATGAAATAGTTGGGGATGGGGGCGGGGGCAGAACAGGTAATCCTGGGGGAAGGCACACATATAATCAGCGCAGTTTTGTCTGTTCAAAAGAGCTCTAGGCTAGGGGGCCAAGATGGTGAAGTACTGCCCTGCTACTAATTAGCTGTGTGACCTTAAGCAAAGAGAATTTACTTCCTTGTTGGGCCTCAGATGCATTGTCTGTAAAATAAGTAAGTTGGGAAAATTGATTCTAATGTCATCTGATGGTGAAGCAATTTGCAATGGAGAGCCCTGGCCATCCATGTTTCCTGGTAAGAAAAGTAACTGTCAGAAGGAAGAAAGGGAGGAAAGGAGAGAGGAAGGGAGGGAAGAAGGAAGGAATTGAGCATTGATTAAGCATCTGCTATGTGCCAGACTCCGTGCTGTGTCATTTTACAAATAACCTATGTAGATCTCACAACAACCCTGTGAGGTGGATGCTGCTACTACTCCCAGTTTACAGCTGAAGAAACTAAGGCAGACAGACTTTTTAAGTGACTTGCTCAGAATCGCATAGCTAGTAAGTGACTTAAGGTTGAATTCCAGCTTGGGTTTTCCTGAATCCAGGTTCAGTGCTATATATATATACACCATACCACCTAGCTGCCTTACCTAGCTCTAGAGACTCTAGAAAATTCATTTTTAACATTTCCCAAAGTCCTAAACTTATTGAAGTGCCAGCTCCTACTACATACAGAGATCTTAAATCTGAATGTTGCCAAAATGCTCTTTTAGCCACAAGTTTTGCTTATGAGTCCTTTCTTACAAAAGACAAGCTTACTTTTACATGGCTATTTATCTTCTCAATGAGTTTAGTGGTACAAATTAACCCTGATGAAAAGTCACAATTTTCAAAATTAAATTTTTTTTATTATAAACCTAGCAAATATGAACATTTAAACATACAAAAGAATAGACAAAATCATTTTATATGAAACTTTGAAATTCTTTTATACGTAGTTTTTGGTTTGTTTTTTTTTTTTTTTAGTATATATTAAATTAAATACAGTGGTAACAAAACTAACAGCAACATAAGAGATCTAGACAGCTCAAAGAGACTAAAGTGATTTGTTGAAGTTTTGAAAGACTGTGTTTGTGTTTGGGTTGAATGTGAGAAGCAGCCAAAAGCTCTTCCAAAAGCATCAGGTATGAAATGTTGGAGAAAGACCAGCAGTTTACTTAACCTTGCATAGGGAGACAGGAAAAGGATAGTGAATCTGCCCATGGGACTTGTAGTATGAAACCAACAATGCCACACTGAAATAAAAGTGGTGGCAAAGGATCGCAATTTATTCTTCCTTTTAAAGGATGTTAATGTTTTCTTTATTTGGGAAAGAGAGAACATTTCCATAAGAATCATCATATTGTGGCATTTAATGCTTTCTTCAGTATGACTCCAATTTAGCCTTAGTGCATACTGCTTTCATCCCCTTACCTTATCCAATATTTACTTACCTCAATGCATTTTCACAGTCCTTTCCTCATGTTTATTAAGTATTCCTTCCTCATATCTGCTTGTTGTACTCTTTCTTTTCCTTCAAGGCCTAACTCCATGAAACTTTCCTTGAACATTCCTCTTCCCAAACTGAAAATGATCTTTTCCCTACAGGTTTTCTTAAAGTGCTTTGTTGTTTACCTCATTATCTATTTCCTTGTTTTTTCTTTGTTTTTTACAAATACTATATCTCCTTGATATGGCATATATAAGTTTTTTGATGGGATTGGATTTTTCACCTTTATTTTTCCAAAACCCAACACATTATCTCATCATGCAGTGAGCACTAGGTCTATAATAATGACAGGTTTCCAAAGCAAGAAGTTATACAAGCTTTCAGAGAACCTGTTCTCTTGCCTAATGTCTGTTTTTTGTGTGAATATATAAAGTTGTGGATAATTATTTAAAAATTCTTTCCAAAGCAAATGCTCCAAGAGTTACACCCATTTCTACTTGTAATATCTTGAAAGGTTTATTCAGGATCATAAAAATCAGAATTGAATGGCTGGAGACTTCTATGAATGACAAACCCCATCCCCCTTTTTGAAACATTTACCATAAATTGTGACAAGGAATCAAATACTTTGTATTGTTATCTGTTCTAGAATTATGTCAGATACAGCAGAGTACGACCTAGTCCCTGTGATTTGGAAAGAAAGTACTTGAATGACTCAATGAATAGAAAAGTGTTGGACTTGGAGTCAGAAAGATTGAGTTCTAAGTACTAACTGTGTGACCCTGGCTAAGTCTATATAACTCTCTTGGCCTCAATTTCTTCATCTGTAAAATGAGGAAGATGATACTAACTTCACATAGTTGTTGTGAACCAGATGAGATATATAAAGTACTATACTGACTTTAAATCATTGTGTAAATGCTGTCTATTATTATTGTTATAAACAGTTAGAGGATAAGTGTCAAAATTGTCAAGGATGATGCAAGCCATAAGGATATCAGAAATTCAAGGAAGTAAGAGATGGAAAAATGCCAAGTAGGGGAGAAATTTTCCTAAAGTTGTTTTTTGATGTATTTCTCTTAGCTCCTGAAATTTGTTCCTGAAAAAAGTGATATTGACCTACTAGAGGAACACAAGCACGAGTTGGATCGGATGGCCAAAGCTGATAGGTTCCTTTTTGAGATGAGCCGGTATGTTTGAGCCTACTTACAATGAGTTCAGTTGTCACTTATCTCCTTAGTGTGATATTTTCACTAAGGAATAATTGCTTTTAGTGCAGGGATGTATTTTTGTAGCCAGACCTAGATCATCTTACGAGTTCAAATTAGAGTAAAACTATTCGTGTTATAGAACCAGCTTGACCATGTAAGTGGGAAATTCCGTTTGACACCTCTTAGTGCTCTAAACCCTTCCTCTTTTAAAATTGTTTGGAATTGATTTTATTTTCTTAAAACATAGAAATAATTCTCTTGCCTATCATGCTAGTGATGAATCTCAAAACATCTGCCCCATGTCAGTCAGTACCACTTTTCTCCCCTACCATTACTGATTTTTTTTTTTTTAAATAATGTTTCCCTCTCTACCCTTCTCACACATATGGGATCACATTTAACAGTGTTGATGCTCTGGAGGCTTTTTCCCAGACCAAGCAGGAGGTGGGCCCTAGGCTCAGATCCATGTTCGTTGTCACTCATAGGTTCTCAGGAGCCTCTTCCAACCTTAGAAACAGAAATGAACCTAATTCTTACTTTTTCTCATCCAAATTTTTGACTGTCATGGTTCATATTATATATCGATATATAAATAATGAATAGTTAGGAAAAGTCATTGGTCACCTACACAGTATGATTTGGGGTATGTTGTCCTCCTCCTAGGCCTGAAATCAACCCATTAGATTCACTAATATAGACAACAAAAGTTTTCTTATTAATAAAATGCAAATTGGTACCTGGAGTGACTTTTTGAGATGTTGTCTAAACACAGATTGATTTTTCAGCTATATGTTTACAGTATGGATAGGGAGAGAGAAGTCTTGTGTATTTGGGGAGCGGGCTGAGCTAGTGGGGTTCTAAGGGTGAAGGACCAAATGTAATGAGGACATACTGAAGACACTAAACAGCTTTGCCAAGAGATAACTCTGTGTGGCATTAAACAGTAGATTGTAATTCACAGGTTACTAAATTTTCCCATCTTACTTAATGCAGCAGTGCATTATCATTTTTTGTTCCCTCTGTGTAAAAGAAATGGCCAAATCTTTCTAACTTCTGCGTGTGTGATGATGACTCTTTTTGACAATGGCTAATATACCTTCTTCTGAAGACCATTTAGTACCCTTGGTTCTGTTGGATCAGAGGGGTTTGTATACTTCCCCAAGCCACATCATAGGAAAACATCCTCTCAAAGCAAACTTGGCAGATTGCCTTTGGCCATTGTGGATGTCTGGTGGCAAACCCTCCCTAGTCTTTCCCTGTCCTCATACTGCTATCAAATAAATGTTAATTAGCCTGTGTTTACTTTTACAGAATAAACCATTATCAGCAAAGGTTACAATCCTTATACTTCAAAAAGAAGTTTGCAGAGCGTGTGGCTGAAGTTAAACCCAAAGTTGAAGGTAAGTGAATGGGTCTGGCCTTAAAGACAAGCAGTGGTGATTATCAATTTCCTAGCAGAGTCAGGTATTTTGTGTCACTTTTTTAAAGAGTGCAAATCATGAACATGAGCTCCTTACTGATTTACAATGAAAGCAATAGAAACCCTGGTGACTCTGCCATGGATAGACTTGTTTACAAGGATAGTAGAACCCTTTTATGATCATGCTAGGAGACAGGACCCACCTCATGGATCAACAGTGTTATAGCTTCTTCCTCTGTTTACTTTTGTTGGGAGTTTGAGAGAAAGGGAGAGGTATGTGATTTAATCCACCATATGTCTGAAACTATGTAATGAGTTACATCATAGCAGCATCCTATTCCTGTGTTTTTTTCTGAAGGGCAGTACTGTGATCTCAATAATGCTATTGGGAAAAGAAAATCCATACACAGTTTTTAAATATCTGAAATATGTATAAGACCACCTGTCTGTCAAGTAACTATGAAAGAGAGGTCCAAAATTATGAATCCTCTGGCAAATCTGAGCCTTGACACTTACTAGCAACATTGTGTGGGAGAAATCTGTCAGTCTTCTCTTTGGGTTGGGGATAATGTTATCTGGTTCAGAAGGACAAGAAAATATTTATTAATAAACTTGAAAATAGAGGACACCATCTCTGTAAGTGATGTTCTGCCATTTGTTAATCACTGTTTAGGGTAGAAATTCAAGGTCAAATTTTGTAGTATTTCTAGTGTTGACATTAATAGAGCTGGCAGGTGATCTTAGTTATCCCCTTTCCCTCATTCCCTAAACATTTTGCTTCGGGCTTTTAAAATTTCCAAAAGTAGTTACCAGTAGTCTGGAGTGGTTTACTATTTCCTTCTCCAGCTCATTTTATTGGTAAGGAAACAAGGTAAACAAGATTAAGTGACTTGCCAAGGTCACACAGTTAATGAAATGTATGATGCTGGATTTGAACTCAAGAAGATGAGTCTTCCAAATTCCAAGCCCAGCACTCTATCTGCTTCACCACCTAGATACCCCACTAATAGGACAAAAAAAAAAAATCTTTTGTTCATATGGATGAAATACAGGAAGCACTGAAACTACATAGTTTGTCTTTTGTTTTTAAGCGATTCGAATTGGTTCCGAGGAGGTGCTGAAAAGCCCTGCCTTGCGGCAATTGTTAGAAGTAGTCCTGGCTTTTGGAAATTACATGAATAAAGGCCAGAGAGGCAACGCATATGGATTCAAGCTCTCCAGCCTCAATAAGATTGCTGATACAAAATCTAGCATCGACAAGTAAGTACCTTCTTATTTGGTTTGAGGTTTTACCTTTTATACTCTCTCCTGTCACCCATATCCTCCATGATCCTAGATTCTTCCAGTTTTCCATTTGTCACTGACATTTTTTACTGGCTCCTCTTCAACCTTTAACCCTAATCATTATTTCCCAAGGCTTACTGCCTTCTCTAAATTCTGACCTGAAAACACTTATCCATTTATATGGTTTTAATTGCCACATTTGTGCAAGTGACTACCAAATCTCAATGTATAGACTTCTCTCATCTTATATTTGCCCATGTTACTAGTTATAAGATGGCTCTACATAGAAATTCTTAAACTCTACATGACAGAGATGGAGCTTAATGTGTCCTCTTTACTCCTGCCTCCCAACAATTCCCCATTCTTGATTTCACATGTGCTCTTCAAAGGTGCTACCATTTTGTCGTTCTTTTGAGAAGCAGAACCCTTGACTCTTTCCTTTGCTTTATCTCTACCCACCTTTTCCACCAAGTTCTTCACCAAGGTCAGCATATTGCTTCTTTAGTGTCTCAAGCCAACACCTTGTTTGTGGCTGCAGCATTAATATAAGTTCTCTTGACATTGTGTATGGGTTACTGCCACAAAATCCTTGCCTTCTGGCTCTTAGTGTGCCAGTCTTCCCCTCTTTGTTGATTATGCTCTGCCTGAAATACTGTTTTCATTATTTTGCTTTAGCTCTTAAGGATCTTTAGTCACTCTCTTTGCCTAATATCTCCAAACAATTTTACCTGATGTTTCAGGCCAAATGCTAAATCTTTCCTGTCTCAACCATATTTTCACCTTTACTTCAGAAATCTGTTTGTTTGCTAACTTCCTCTGCTACCACAGACACATAACTTGTTCATCCCTCCCTGAGTTTTCCCCAATCTGGAATATCATTCATCATTCCTTCTCTGCTTTCAAAGCCTGGCTCAAAACCCACTTCCCTCAGGAAAGCTTCTTTTTCACTTGACCATGCTCTTGGCATCCTCTCAACCCTTATGAATAGTGCCTATCCTATATATTACTTTCAATTCATTGTTGTGTATAGAAGTTGCCTTTTTTCCCTTTTAATGTGTGTGTCACATGACTTCACCTGGATTGGTAAGATGCTTTAGGACTGGTTCCATGTCTTCAGTTTTCTTACATTCCTCTTTCCTCTGCCACAGTTCTAATGATATTGAACACTCATTTGAAAATTGTGGTTTAGGAGTATTGTCTGAGTGCACAAACCTCAATAAGATGCACCCATATATCCTTCCCCCTCATAAAGTTGGTAACCAACTACTTTCATCAGAGTATTTGGCATTCTCATTGATATCAATTAATGAGTTTCTCTGTGGTGTAATAGATGTTAATAGTGATGAGATGTTAATAGTGATGACAACAGAGCAGGGGCATTTGACCAGTCTTTTAATTCACATTTGATGGAACCCTACTGCATACATCTGTTCATAAAAGACAGCAGCTGATTATTCTTTTGAAGCCAAGTTTATATTATATGACGCAGACATTCTTTAAAAATAAAGTTAACTATTCTCTCCTGTCTCATGAAGTCCCTAATATTTCCCATTTGGAGTTGAAAGTCCATTATAATTCTGTTTAATTTTTCTGCCATCTGATAGGGGAAGTTTATTTTTAGTATCTTGAGAAGCTTATTCTAGTATTGAATGTGAAATTGAGATACTGTTAAACTCTGGGATTTGGGGTGCTTTTCATAATAGAGACTGAGGGACAAGTGACCTGTTTTCTAATGATTGCATGTTGAAAAGTTCTTGGAATAAATTCTTTTCTCACAGGAAGAGACCATAATTTCATATAGGCAGAAAGCCAAGAGTCTAGGCTTTTAATTGGTCCGTGATGCCTGAGAAAGCTGTCACTTAGAGACTTTTAAAATTTTTCTCTGAGTAATTTTTGTCTTCTACTACCTATTTCATTCACTGAAAATAAAAAGATTCAAATGCTCAGGGCAATGTTTTGGATAGTCCAAAACAGAGTTCTTCATTGAGGATGAAATATTTAGTCTTCTGAGCAAGGGACACCTGAGAAACTCATGTACCAACATAATGTGAAAAGATCTGGAGGAAGATATCCAGAACATAGGTTAGACTGCATTTTCCCACTCCCTGGAGGATTTACCAGGGAAAATATGAACCAACTATGAGATAGTATGGGTAGATTTTAACTTATCCTGTTAGTGTGTGTATTCATATGTTAAGATTACAGATCCACTGAAGCACAGTAGCTGTTAAAGCTACAAAAATTCACATGTAGACATGATTGTATGCAGTACGAAGTAGGTAAATCCCTTCCTGGTAGTTATAAACTTGGTAAATGCTTTTTGCTAGGTGGTGCAGTGAGTAGAATACTGGACTTAGAGTCAGGAAGATCTGAGTTAAATCTGGCCTCAGACACTTAGTAGCTGTATGACCCTGGGTAAGTCACTTAACCCTGTTTGCCTCAGTTTCCTCATCTGAAAAATGAGCTGGAGAAGGAAATGGCAAACCACTCCAGGATCTTTGACAAGAAAACCCCAAATAGTGTCAGAGAGAGTTGGACATGACTGAATGACAGCAATAGTTAGTTATACACTTGGTAAATAGTTATTGCTAGGATATTTATACTCTACATGTTATATTTCTAGTACGGTAACATAGGACACTTCGTTTTTTATCTGGTGCAGTAGAAAGAGCACTGGGTTTGGAATCTGAAGTCTTCTGAGTTCTAAATCCCAACTGTGTTACTTAACCCTCTAGATAAATCTTTAAATAAATTGTTTAACATTTCTAGGTCTCAATTTCCTTATCTGAAAAAAATGGAGTTGAAATAGGTGGCCTCCAGCTCTGTGGTCTTGCAATCTACCACCTCCCAGTCTTTGAACCAACTATCTCTGTGCTTGAACTGCGCTACCTTTTCCCCTGTGCCTCTTAAAAGTTCTAGTTTCCTTCAACTTTCCCCTAACAATAAGATTTTCCTGATGCCCCTAATTGTTAATGCTTTCTTCCTCTTTAAATTACTGTGCTTATAAATATCTATTTATATATTATATCTCCTCTGCTACCTCCATTAGAATTTTATAGCTGAAAGTGACTGTGGGAACAGGGTCTGGACTTTGTTTTGTCCTTGTATACCCAGATCCTAGGGCAATGCCTTGAACATAGTAAAAAGTCCTCATTGCAATTTTGTTTTTGTTTCTATTTAGTTGTCTTTCAGTTGCTTCTGACTCTTTGTGACCCCTTTTGGGATTTCCTTGGCAAAGACATTGGAGGCTTTTGCCGTTTCTTTCTCTAGCTCATTTTGCAGATGAGTAAACTGAGGGAAAACAGGATTAGGTGACTTTCTCAGGGTCATACAGCTAGTATATCTGAGGCCAGATCTGAACTCAGGAAGATGAGTCTTCCAGCTTCCATGACCGGCATGCTATCCAGTGCACCACCTAGCTGCCCAGTCTAACAGATACCAAGTACTTACTGAATTAAACAGAGTTTTGAGAAACACAGCCCCACCTCCAAATTATTTCTAGTATATTTTTACATATATAATATGTATAAATAAATATTTGTATATATAAATATATTTATGAATATATACTTTATATAAATATAAATATATTTTAGTATATTTACACTCTTCTGTATATATTGTAATTATGTGGAGCACACAAATGTCAACTCTAGAAGCTGTTCATCCTTCATTTTCAAAGCAACCAATGTTTTCATGATATTGTAGTCAAGGTACAGTGTGTCCAGCTGTGGCTCATTAGTCTAAGATCGAGAGTCTTTACTGCAGGTCAGTTACAAGTAGTCCATTAGGACACTGGGATGGAAAGGTCTCTGGATCTACACAGTTCACATTGTAAATCCATTCTAGAAGAGGTGATTGCTGTAATGTCTTTGTGACTATCTCAAATTTTGGTGATATATCCCCGCTGTTCACTCTTGAAAGGTATGGTTTGTTGAAGGCCAGACAATTCAGCAACTTTTCCTTCACTTGGAATTTTTACCCATGTTACATAATAATACTATTTCATATTGACATGGTCTTCAGTGAGTTGGTTTGCACCTGTTATTTCATTCAAACCTTGCAATAACCCTGAGAATTAAACAGGGCAAGAAGTATTATCTTTATTTTACAGCTGAAACGGAAACACATCCAGGCATGTCACTAGCAGGTAGAATTTAAACCAAAGCCCAACTTAGGCTCCTAATAAATCCCTCTTATACAGCAGCTTCCACTACATGCTGCCTTTCCTTAGTCTAATGCTCATTCATTCCATAAATATGTAGTAAGTACCTGCTACTTACAAGGCAGGAAACTAGGGTGTGATGAGTAGATGTAAGAATTGGTCTTAGGAAGGTTCAGAAGAAAATTAGGTCCTCCCTTGACCAGTCAGAGCCTGTTAGAGGAAATTAATACATATGCACAAGTGATCATAATTGAAAGTACAATATGCATGTAAGAGAGATGAATATGGTGCTATGAGATGTCAGAGTGAGACTATAGCAAGATTTGTGTGCCTAAAATATGTTTTAACAAATCTTGCTGTTTTGCCCTTTTCATGGCATGAAGTGTGAACTAAAGAACTCATTATAAATGGTAAGTTGGTCTGTACTCAGCGCAATCACTGTGTTGTACGAAATGAAGCTTTGAGAACAGTCAAGTTATTGGCGACAACTAAAGCATAGACTTATTTGGTTATTCGTCTATTTATGGCTGTTCAGTATTCACTTTTCTTCTGTTACCAGTCTTCAAGAATCAATGTTTAGATGGATGAGCCTATATTTGGACAGAAATTGGATAAACAGGCCGCATTTTATGCAATCAAGGTTTATAGACATACATCATCAAAAATTGTGATTAAAATATTTAAAGTATGATGTTAACAAATGTGTTTGGGCTTTGAAATAAGAGGAAAATTTAAATTAAATCCAAAGTGCTTTGTTAGGTGCCAAGTACTTCATACATATTAATTATCATATGCTGATCAGTTTGCTCTGATTATTGGGACCTCAAAAAAATATGGAAAGGAGAAAGACTGGGATAGTCAATTACATGAGCCAGCAATCAACACATAATCAGACTCTGGCTCTCTGCATAAAGCAGAATACTTTCCATCCGAACTGATTATGATTGGTGAAAGAGGCAGACTTACATATTATTATAATAATAATTACTGGCATTTAACATTTGAAAAATTTTAAAGCATTTTATATCTTATTTGAACCTTAAAGCACTGTGAAGTGTAAGTATACTGTGGATAATATTATCCCCATTATGACAATAAGAAAACTGAGACTTGCAGATGTTGAGATTTGCCTATGGTCATCTAGCTAAAAAATAACAGATCAGGGTTTGAGCCTATCTTGACTTCAATTCCAGCTGTCTATTCACTCATGTTAGTAGAAACATTATTTGAAAACTATAGTGAAATCTTACTGATTCAGATGTGTCTGGATCAAACAGAATCATTACTTTTTTTCTTTTTTATAACTAAATTCTAAAATTTATTTTTAGTTTTCAACATTCACTTTCATAAGTTTTAAATTTTCCCCTCCCCAAGATGGTGTGCAATCTGATATTGGCTCTACATATACATTGTTATTAAACATACCATCACTTTTTAAAAGATAAATCTTTTAAAATATTATTTTGGAGTTCATACGGTAACTGAGCTAACAGAGTATTGCTCAGCACCCAAGCATCTAACCTGCAAACTGTGGGCCAGATATGTGTATATGCTCTTGGCAACTCTCCTGAGATTTTTAGGCAAGACATGCTAACTTAATTGTTCACACATATAAGCTAATGGGTCAGCAGAGCTATATATCTGCCCGGACTGACTGTTGCTAGGTGTAATTCTAACAGGCACAGATGAATTATAATTCAAGTGCGATTTAGTTACATAGCTAAAGTCATGAAGCCTATACATTAATTTCTGATTATATGATTCAGTATGGAAAGCCTTTGTATGTATCTGGCCTAGAGTTACAAATTCTCATCTTTTTAATATATGTAAAGTAAGAGCTTTAGAGACAGACAGCATCTTTGAGGCAATTGAATCCAACCCCCTTATCATATAGATGAGGCAATGTGAGAGGTTACATGAATTGCCCAGGGCCATCTGGCCCTCCTGATTTCTAATTTAGTGCCCTATCTACCCTGCTACCCCTCAAGCCATTACCATGGAAACTGCTTACATATTCAATTGTTCTGTCTTGGAGCTAAAAAAAAAAAAAAAAAAATTGAGTCCTAGGACTATTTGAAGCATGAGAGCATCACAGAGTTTCCAGTACATACACAGCGTCATAACTAGAGGTCATTTTAGGACATCTTGCCTTTCTCAGACAGCAGAATGAGTTTATCAAATAGAGGTATTTAGTGAAAGAACCTTAAAAGAAGAAGGCAAACTTTGACAGGAATGATTTATAGATAGCATATCAATTGTATGCAACTGGGTTACTGGAGCCTTAAATATATTTTGTTCTTAAGGGGGAATATTTAACCTACTTATCCTGCCATTGTAATATTAGTTTTCCTAGCAAACACCCTTTTTTTTTGATAGCTACATTGGAAAGCAGACTTTAATCCAGCCCTTTTAGGAACTGTAAACTTTTTGAAAGAGTAGGAGCTATGCTGCCCTTAGAGATTCTAATAGCTTTAAACTACAGTAAGACTTTTGGGACACCTCATCTTAAAGGGTGATTTTTTGTGTGTGTTTGCACACACATATGTGTATATATGTATATATGTGTGCATACACGTGCAAATACACATATAATTATACATATGTGTATGTATATATTCAATATCTTTATTATCTATTAAAGACAGTTAAATTATATGAATCAAAGGTGAATGTTGATCATTCCTAACACTTTCTCTGATCTCATTATAGGAACATTACCCTTTTGCACTATCTTATAACCATTGTGGAAAAGAAATATCCCAAGGTACTCCATCTGAATGAGGAATTACGTGATATTTCACAAGCAGCAAAAGTGAAGTAAGTGCTGGGCTCGTTCAGTGGGAGTGATCTGGCTCTTTGTTTTTCTCTAGTTTTGCACCTTACTTGTAAAATATTTCATCCTCTGAAATCATTGGCTTTGTCTATTGGGATTCCTTCTATTTGCTTTCTCGAGGCCAATATGTAAACATTGAACTGTGCCCCCTTATTTCTGGCACCCATGAAGTGTAGCCTTAGTTACTCACTTTGGCATTGCATAGACACTAAGCCTACTGCTTAGAAAGGAGGTCAAGAACATTCCTCAGAAGAGCTAGGACACTGTTGTTTTTTATATTTCCTTTATAATTTTCTTAAGCATCATTAGATAGTGACTCATGAGCTGCCAATTAATTACCCCTCCATTTTTTAAAAATTTACTATAAACTCACAGAATTAATTTCAAGGAGTCTTAAACATCCCAATTTGTGTTAAGCAAATACCATAAAAGGAAAACGACATTTAAAAAGTCAGTGGCTTTGTTTAAAGAAATATATAGAGGAACAAGTGTGTTTTGGTCTGTGAACATGGATTTAGAGATGGAAAGGGACCTTAGAGGTTATGGACTTCCTCATGAAGGAATGGAGGCCCAGAGAGGTTATATCTTAGGATTACATGGAGAGGGGACATTATTGAAAAATAAAGCAGGCAGGCCAGGCCTACGCATCCTCCTGCAGAAGAGAGTCAGTGGTTGAGCAAATATAGGGCCTGTGTTTAAGATTAATTTTTTATTACTGTCCATGCTCCCCCTCAGCCCAAGACAAAAGCTTTAGTGATAAGCAGCAGTAAAGCTGAAAAGGGAGGTGGAATGGTATACACACCAAAGAAAAACAATTTTTACAGCAAAAGAGTTTCAGAAAATTCATAGATTTGGCTCTTCCTCGCTGCTTTCCTCCAAACTTTCATTTGTATTTACTATTTTGGAGCTTTCTTTCTTTATATTAAATTGTCACCATGTGTATTTATCTCCTTACAGTCAAGCTGCAAGTTTGACATAATGAGTAAAAGTAAATTTCTTGTCTGAGTATGTAATGTTTTAGGGATATGGGCTGAACCTTTCCTGTTGCTACCAAGTAAGGAAACTTCCTCTACCAGAGCAGGTCTACACCTTCTCCACAACTTAGAGTTTTAGAGAGTTGCCTGGATAAACACTGAGAAGTGATATGCCTTGTTCCAGGTTACACAGCTTGTATGTATCAGAAATAGGACTTGAACCCAGATCTTCTTGGCATCAAGACTGGTTTACTGACTATCAAGTAAAAGTAAAATGGCAAAGTCTGGAACAGTAACATGAAAAAATAGTCTAAATGAAGCCAACTTGTAGGTAAATTCTCTAGTCTGCTATATAAAAACTCTAGTCATTAGTAAAAGACTCAGACAGTTGGGGAAGAAGTCCAAAAAAAAAAAATCAGTTAACATACAAAATTTATGAAAACCAGCTCAGTAGAATTCATTTTGGTTGGAATTGAAAAGTGCAGCATTTATAATTCTAGAATTGTAGCAGTGTTTGAGCATTGGGAGCACAGAATGTAACTCAACCCATTTTATTTAGTTGTATGAAGGGAGCCAAGTACAGCAAAGCATACTCATCATCTTGTATGGAGTGGCTTACATAAATTAGGCTTTTACCTCCATTGCAGATAGAATATTGATAGTAGTTCTATGCAATAAGTGAATCTACAAGTGTTCCTGTGGGTTGTTAAAAAAAAATCAAAAGGGTTTAAGAAGAAGCAAATATTGAGCCACTTCCAGATTTTATTTTATTGCCAGTAATTTTTTGTGAGAGAAATCTTGAAATAGAAGAAAATTAAAGAGTATAAAGTAAACTGGTTGGATGTATATGAACATTGCCTGTTATTGTTTATGAAAGGATTTCTTACTGACGTGTTGCTATTTACAACAGCATGACTGAGCTGGACAAAGAAATAAACACCCTGAGGAGTGGTTTGAAAGCTGTGGAGGCCGTGAGTATTCATTGGTTAGATTCCTAAGCCATTTTCACTATTTCGGATTCTAGTCATTTTTATCTGGCAATGAGATAAAGAATATGTTTTTGGAGAGGGGTGGAGGGTAGGGCAGAGCATGCTTTTTCCAAAGCAGTGTGGAATTATGGAAAGAAATCTGGAATGAAAGTCTGACCTGAGTTCTAGATTGGATTTCTGTTTAATTGCTATTATTCAAAGTCTATCTGAATGCTGTATCCTCTTAAAAGATTTTTCTCCTTTTCTCTCCCTTCTGTACTAGTATTCTATTTATTAATGACCATTCCATCTCAATTTCATGTAATACTCAGCTTGTACCTCTCTCAATGAACTTTTAATTGTATTTTTAAAAGTTAACACAAATCTGGTTTCTTTCCTTCCCACTCCCTCCCCCTCCATTGAAAAGGAAAGAAAAACAGAGCTTATATATATATATATGTTTCAGTTTGCACTGAGTCCCTCCCCTCTGTCAGGAATAGGTAGCAAATTCCATCTTCTTGGTTATGAGCTTTCAAAAAGTTTTTTATTTAAAATGTATTATTTATACCATAAATGTAAAAGTACCCCCCTCCAAAAAAGCATAATTAATCAATTGAACCAAACATGGAGTAAGGTTTTGAAATATTTGTCTCATTCAGGTAGATAATCCCAAGAATTTATGCACTATTTTATTCTGTATATACGCATTGTGTCCCTCAACTGGATTCTAGAACACATTAAGGCAGGGAGCATGTCGATCTAAATTTTGTATCTCTCCTTCACTTAGAATATTTTGCATGTAAGTGCTCAGCAATAAATGTTAAACTCAAATTTCTTGAATAAGAAAGGTACAAATAAATATTGGAGTTGCAAACTTGAAGAAACCACTTCAGCATGAGGATTTTAGGAAAATGATAAAATTATGCTACTTAAACTAATTTTGCTTTTTTTAAAAAATATATTTATTTATTTTTAGTTTTCAATATTCACTTCCATAAGATTTTGAGTTCTAAATTTTCTCCCCCTTCCCCTCCTCCCTTCCCAACATGGCTTGTAATCTGATATAGGCTGTACTTGTACAAGTAATTTAGCTTCTTGAAGTTGTTGAGTTGTTTCAATTGTGCCCAACTCTCCATGCCCCCATTTGGGGTTTTCTTGGCAAAGATACTAGTGTGGTTTGCCATTTCCTTCTCCAGTTCATTTTACAGATGAGGAAACTGAGGTAAGCAGAGTTAAGTGACTTGCCTAGGGTCATCCAGCTTATAAGTGTCTGAGACCAAATTTGAACTCAGGTCTTCCTGACTCCAAGCCCGGCACTGGAGTCATTGCACCTTGTAGCTGCCCAGATTTTTGAAGACACTTATCTATTTAAGAAAGACAGCAGGTAGCATGGTGGATAAAGAATTGACCTCAGAAGCAAAAAGACCTGGGTCTGAGTCCCACTTTCAACACATACTAGTATTGTGACCTTGCATAACTTACTGAACTTCACAGTGCTCCTTGTAATACTCTATAAGATGGAGAAAAAATGCTGACCTACATTGGTGGAGGAAGTTCCTGTCAGGGAACTCCCCATACCGGTTAAATCACAGCACCAGTCCTAATCCTTAACATCTAATTATAAATAAAATGCCATAATGCCTAACCTTTGGTTTATTTTCTTATAACATAAGGGGAATGCATTGAAAGGAGAAAGGAGAGATTGTATGCATAACCCCCAAATCATCTTTATTTTTTTTGTTAAATTAAGTAACAAAAGGGGATGACCTCATTTGGTGAAATATATTTCTTTTGGCTCCAATAGCCACAGGCATCATGAGATGAGCACATAAGGCATTCCTGCAGTTTCTTTTAGGTCATGCTGTAGAAGGGTCAGTCTGGAGATCATCTTGTTTTTTGGCCCTATTCTGTTGCAATTTCATCTCTGTTTAGGGAAAGTCTTTCATGGGAATAGTAATGAAGGAACCTAAACCCGAAGGCCTGTGTAAAGACAGTATGTTCTGTCCTTTGCATCTGAGCTGCTGATTCAATGTGGCCTGTAGAGGAGATGAAAGGAAATTTGAATGCTCTAATGATGGAATTGCTACTTAATTAGAACCATTTTTTTCCGCTGGAATTGCCCCACTCCCTTTCTTAGAACAGTAGGGTGTAAAGTCTCAAACTCAAGGTCTGGAGGTACCTAATAGGTGCAGGCAAGAACATGGGAATTCCACTTAGCCCCATTTTTCCCATTAACAAAATGGGAATTATACTGAAACTATATGCCTAGTGGGGTGATTGTGAAGACAGCACTTTATAAAAGACTTTACAGGGGAAAAAACTGGGAGGGCATTCATAAATTGCTTAGAAGAGATATCAAAATCAATCTAATAATTTTATCAGATCAGGAAACTTAAACTCACAGGAATAAAATAATTCACCCAAGCTCATATAACAAGTTAATGAAAGAGCTAGGACTGAACTCCTCTGACTCCTCGTATGGGTATTCTTTCCATTCATCATGCTCTATAGCATTCTGTGTCGATCTACCAATCAGTATAATGCGGTATTTAAAGATGTAGGAAAAGCTTATCCAGACCTTCATATATCCAGGGAGGAGTGCTCATTAATTGGAGAATAGATGAACAAGTTGTGGCATATGATCTTGATGGAGTACTATTGTCCTGCGGGAAATGAGGGGGATAGTTTCAGAAAAAACATGGCAACCTCTGTATGAGATGATGCAAAGTGAAGTGAGAAGAACTACATTATTGTGCCCAGGAATGATGATCAACTGTGGAAGACTTAAGGGCTCTGATCAATACAGGGATCTAAGACAATAGTAAAGGACTCATGATGAAAAAATGCTGTACGCCTCCAGCAAGAGAACTGATGAACTGAGTGCAAATTGAAGTATCATTTTCTCACATTTTCTTGCTTTTCATTGGGAATATGATTAATATGGAAATATGTTTTGCATGATTTCACATGTATAATTGATATTATTGTTTGCCTTCTCAGTGGGTGGGGAAGAAAGAGGGAGGGAGAGAATTTGAGATTTAACATTCCAAAAGAAAAGAGTGGCAGAAATAAATAATGAATTGAAAAGTTAGGGCGGGGGACATGAGATTAAGGAACAATAAATGACTAGAAAATAGAGACTACATTAAGGGGAAATAGTACTAAATAAAAGCTGGAAATAATTTGGAGCCAGACTGTGGAAGGCCTTAAAATGCCAGGTCAAAAAACGACTGAATGGAAAGACATGGCATTATCTATGTATATGCATTAAAAGTAGAACATCAAAGTATCTTTGTATGTGAAAGGGTGGGGAAAAGTATGTAAGTAAATAAGTAAGCATGGACAGGTTTGGTTAAATTTGGGGTTGGCGATAGAAGAAAAGGGTTATCAGTGACTTTGAAGAGTAACATGGAGAACAAAATTATATGTGTTTAAGGAATTGGAATACCAGAAATCTCAGCTGTCTCAGCCTGGAGACAAGTTCGTCTCTGTCGTTAGCCAGTTCATTGCAGTGGCCAGCTTCAGCTTTTCTGATGTTGAAGACCTTCTAAATGAAGCTAAAGAACTGGTAAGTCTCACCCAACACAATCTCCTTTTCTGTTATGAGATATTTACAGGCTTGATCTTGTTGAAGACTATTTAAGCAGGGATAAGAATATGATCCAAATACTATGAGGCAGGAAGGAGAGTAACAGTTGATTCTTTCCCTAAATCAGTAGACTTACACAATTTAGATTGGTTTCATATTCAGGCCTGAAATCTGTGACTAGAGGAAAGAGCTTCACTGGCAATCTTTTTTTAATTCTATAGATTGAAAGCTCTAAGCAACTTAAGACAACTTTAATGCTATGTTCATTTTTCCCTTAGTCATTTTAGAGCAGGCATTTTTAACATGGGATCTATGAATTTGATTTAAAAATTTTTTCCTAATTATATTTCAATATTATATTAATAATATTGATAGCTAATTTGAATACATTTACACATGGGTGTGCATGTATGTGTTTGCATGTATGTGTGTGTATAAAAATATCACTTCAAATTTGCAAAGACCTTAAAAAAATTCTCATTTGATCCTTACATCAACCCTAAAAGTTAGGTGCTATTACCATCCCCAGTTTACAGATGAGGAAACTGAGTCAAAGTAACTTGCCCAGGGTCACATAGCTAGAAAGTATCTGAAGTAGGATTTGAACTTAGGTTTTCTTAACTGCAAGATTGCTCACATTTGCACAGCATTTCATTTTATAACACAAAGCATTTTGACTCATTGATTACTTTGAAATAAATCAATAATTTCTGGATATAATCTTGTTTAATTTTCACTTATATATTAGATTTCTATAGAACTTTCCCTGCAAAGCACTTTAAGTAAATGACTTTCTGGAGACAACCCCAGGTCCCTGAAAGTCCCCTATTAACTTCTACCAAGACTTTCTCATCCTGACCTCATTCTTCTATCTTCTCTAGAACTTCTAAGATGTCCATCCCTCGAAACTCCTAAGCTCTCATCCTTGCTGGTACCACTTCTCTTCTGTCCCAATCTTGACCTTATTCCTTGTTAATCTGTTCAACATCACCCTGTCCTCTATTCTCAAATCTTTTTTCTCCTTGTCCTATTTATGCTTACACCTTTTTCCTACTTAATAGTGTTTTATTTTTTTCAAATTATATATGAAGATAGTTTTCAACATTCACTTTTATAAGATTTTGAGTTCCAAATTTATTTCTCCCTCCCTCTTTCCCAAAACAGCCTGTAATCTGATATAGGCTATACATGTACAGTCCTTATGTTTACACCTTAACCAGATTCCAACTCCAGATCATTCCAACCATATGTTTTCCCCCTGCTTTTGCTCACATTTTGTTGAAAGGAGCTAGAGGAAACCACAAAATTAAGTCAACTAAGTCTATTATAAATTATATATATAATTATAAATTTATATTATCTAATCTCAACAGGGCCCTTCAATACTAGGTAATCATTTTACCCCTTCCTTAATAATTTCTTTGCCCCTTCCCATAGACTATATTTTAATTTTTTGTTTTTTCTCCTCATGCTTTCCCACACCATGCCCTTTTCCCATCCTCTTAGCTAAGGACCTTACCTCACACTTTACTGAGAAAATGCAGACCACTCACTCTAGATGCCTTCTTCCCCCTTCCTTTATGTTAGCACTGTTTGGCATCATCCTTTATCCTTTCCTCATCACATACTTCATTCTCTGATAAAGAAATAACTCTTCCTCACAACACCAACCCCTCTGTCATCCTCTCCTATCCTCTCTAGCAAATTCTTTCCTGTTCTCTTAATTAATTTGAAGAGAAAAGAGAAGTGATTCCATTGAAACTCTGGCTAATGATTCCCTCTTTACTGCCTGTAGGCATGACCCCCTCAAACTATCATCCCATAACCTCTACTCTTTCACACTCCAGGAACTCCTTCCAAACTGTGGAAGGGAAGAAGACTGCTTAATTCACATCAGTAATAAATTAGCATTTATTAAAGTTTCCTATTTGCTGAGCACTAGCGTGGAAATACTAATAGCAGTAGAAAAAAATATAAGGAATTCGCATTCTAATTTAAGAAGGCAACACCTAAAGGAAACTGAAAAAGAGATAAAGATGCCTAGATAGAGGGTGGGGGATGGGAATGGCCAGACTGGGATGGAGTAGAAGTCCAGAGTGCAGTCTAAATAGGAATGAACTGAACCTTGCTTGAGCATCCTCCTTAAATGCAGGTTCTGGGAGGAACATCCAGTTAGAGAGAAAATACTTCCAATGTGTGGATTCCAGCACTGAAAATCTGGGGAATGATAGAGGAAGTCTGCAGTGCAGCCTGGAGAGGAATGAAAAAGTATATGTGATAGTCATCTGTTATTAAAGTATGTCAGTCATATGAGGTTCCAGTGGGTTGGCATAGTTTTAACCCTTTAACCCTGGACATAAACCTTTAAGGATCCAGAGTTACCTTCATACCACAATGCGGGATCAGAGTAGAATTTTAGCAGAGGAGGAAGATAATCCTGGGGCCTGGTGAACAGAGTTGCAGCACTTCTTAAACTGTGGATCACTACAGGTCGTGAAAAGTTTGGCAACAATAAAAGGTTTCTAGATCTCTGATGATCAAAACTTAATTAAAAATCAAGTGTGGAACAAATCCAAGGTGTTTCTAGCAGCCCTTGCCTGTGTTGCATCTCACAACTCCATGTAGCCTTGGTTCTGAACACAAAGCATGCACATTTTGTACTGCACATGCCCTCAGGTCACGCAGTGCCGTAAACCTGATGTTGAGACTTGCCCAAGATCACGTGGGCACTAAAGGGGTTACCAGTAGAAAAACGTTTCAGAAGCCCTGAACTAGAAGATGGTTATCTGTGGCTCATATTCATGATAATTTGTCACAATGACAATTAGATAAGACAGGAAAAAGCTAATATAGCAAAGGGCCAAAGAATTTGGACCTGGAAAAAAGAGAATAGGACTTGGAAAGTAAAGAGATTTGCCCTGGTCACACCAGTGGTGATGGCAGGGCAGGGCCTGGAATCTGGGTCTTCAGATTAAACCCAGGCCTATCCCCCTACACTGCACTCCTGTCACAAGACTGCTGCTTCAACACCAGCTGACTCAATGCCATCTATTGACTCCTCAGACACATATTTGGAAATTAGCTAGTGTTAGCAGCCACGATTCCAGCCTTAATTTCCATTGTATACCCCCTACAAATGCTGTGTGTGCCAGGGCCAACTTAGCATGCCCAAATGGTTGTTGCTGCTCTGAAATGCAGTGAAATGCAGCCGGGCAGGAGATGGTGGAGGAGTTAATCTTTAAAGAAACAACCTCAAATTCACAGGACCAACTTTTGAATGGGTGTGTGTTGGGATTGGGCCCGGATTTCCACAATACTGGGATTACTAGATAAAGAGGTTATTCAGGACTGCTAGAAGTTACTAAACTCTAGTACTTTAGTGATTCAGCCATAGATTGCCTGTGCCTATCTTGATACACCTTGAACTTTTTAGGAAATGGAAAACTGGGTGTCATGTGTGAACAATTTGATTTCTTTCTGGGTTTTTTTTCCCTTTTCTTTTTTGGTGATAGCTTTAATATATATTACTGATTTCTTTTGTTTTTAAATCATGTTCATGAAACATGAAATAGATGACTCCCTTCCCAGGGAGTCACACTTTGTAACGTAGAATAAGAGAGCAGGAAAAAAGCAGCTGACAGGATATACAATATTCCATACCCTTATCCCTCACTTCTGCAGTAAAGGGAGGGAGATACAGTATCCCAACTTTTTTCCAAGGCCAAGTTTCTATTTTCTAATTAAATGACCCCTTTGCAACATTTAACATTGACTACATTCTACTCCTGGCACTCCATTTTTGGTTTTTGTAACACTATGTATGCTTTCTTGATTTTTCTCCTGCCTGAATCACTGTTCTTTCTCAGTCTGTCTTACTGGATCTGCATGCAAATCATGCCCACTAAGTGTGGTAATTAATACCCCTGCTGTTTTTGCTGTACCTTACTAGGCAGCACAGTGGATAAAGTGCAGGATCTGGAGTCTGGAAGACCTGAGTTCAAATTTGGCTTCAGACACTGGCTATGTGACCTGTGACAAGTCACTTACCCTCTGTTTGCCTCAGTTTCCTCAGCTGAAAATGGGGTTCATAATAGTACCTTCCTCACAGGGTTGTTTATGAGGGTCAAATGGGATGGCATTTTTTTTAATGAAAAATCCCTTAAATGCCTGGCACATGATAGGGTCTATATAAATGCTTATTCCCTGCCCTATTTGTTTTATGATACTTTAGTGCTCCGTCCCACGCTATTTTACTTCTTTATTTTATATTTCATTACTAAAAGTCCATTCAATTAATCCATTGAGTTAAACAGTACTGAGTTGAATAATGGTTATTCCCCTGAAATAAAGGTATGAAAGTTCTAAAAAGTGTTAGATACTCTGAAATCAACAAATGTTTATTAAATGTCTACTAGGTTACTAATGCTAGGAGTTTGGAGTTAGCAATGATAAAAATTCAACCCTGCTCTCTCTCCCCAGAGTACAAACCTACTACAGGGACAAAATGTACAAAAAGAAGAAAATATGAGTTAGACTAAAGCGTTTACATTAGAATTCTAGCCAATATGTTTGCCAGAAGGTTAAGGTTGCGCTCACTTCTCTTCATCAGATTATTCAGGTGGAAGAGCATGTGAAGGCTCTCCTTAAGCTCATTCTTTCCAGTGATAGTGTTATTGGACTGGTCTTATTACCTTCCCAAACACTTTAATCCTCCCTTCCTGCAGTTTACAAAGGCAGTGAAGCACTTTGGGGAAGAGGCAGGCAAAATACAACCAGACGAGTTCTTCGGTATCTTTGATCAGTTCCTTCAAGCTGTCTCCGAAGCCAAACAAGAGAATGAAAATATGAGGAAAAGGAAGGAGGAAGAAGAGCGTCGAGCTCGTATGGAAGCACAGGTAAGAGGAATTTTCTGCCTCGTTTTCCTTTCCTCCACCCCCCATCAGACAATCTTATGGAAATTCTTAAGGGAAAAGAATAATATAATCTGGAAAAAAGCTGAAAGAATATATGATGTGAGCAATAGAAGATCTTTGCTTTGAGAAGGCCATTTCAACAAGCATCATCTGATGTCTATATAACTGAGCCCTTTACCTTAAAAGAAAAAAACTTGCACTGTTACTGGTGTGTTCAGTGGTTTAAAAAAAATTACTTATGTTCTGAGACAATTCCCTGATTCTTAAATGAGTAGTGAAAGGTTTTCTTTAATTCTCACTTGTGAGACCCAACGTATACATCGAAAGTGAGGAATTTGCTATTCTCATTATTATGTTTTTCCCCAGACTTCTCGTAAGACCTTGCATATATCACAATTTCTCTTTTTTCCTAGCCTAGGTAGAGGTGGTTAGCAGCAGTAGCTGTCCATAGCTGATGTATCTAGTGTATCAAAGGATTTTATCTCTTTTCATCTCCATTAAAAATAGGAAACAAAATTAATTTAATCATACTCTTCAAAATACAATTCATACTTACCCTTCAAAATTCAAATATGATACATACCCCTTATGTGATGGTGACGGAATATTACTGTGCTATAAGAAATGATGAGTAGGATGCTCTCAGAAAAACCTGGAATGATTTATAAATGCTCATACAAAGTGACACATGCTGTGTACAAAGTAACAACATTATTGTGCAGTGATGCATATTGTGCAGTATTGTGCATACTCTTTTTAACTTTATTTTTCTTGGGTTTGGTCTATGTTTTCTTTCATATGACTAATATAGAAATATGTTTTGTACTACTACACATGTATAACCTGTATCAAATTGCTTGCCTTCTGAATGGAGGAAAGGGTGAGGGAGGAGAAGGGAGAGAAATTAGAACTCAGAGTTTTAGAAACGAAGTTAAAAATTGTTTTACATGGAATTGGGGAAAAATAAAATACTAAACAAAAATAACAATACATACCCTTCAAAATTTTTAAAAAATATTTCTTAAGAGGTAACTAAGGTGGCACAGTGGATAAGAGTGCTGGACTTGGAGGCAGGAAGAACTAAGTTCAAATTCAGCCTCGGATACTTATTAGTATTGGTGATCAAATTACTTAACCTTTGTCTGCCTCAATTTCCTCAGCTGCAAAGTGGGGCTAATAATAGAACCTTCCTCCTAGGTTGTTGTGAGAATTAAACAAAATAATATTTGTAAAGTGTTTGGAGCAGTGCCTGGCATGTAGTAGACATTTAATAAATATTTATTTCCTTCCTTCCTTTTAACAGCTCAAAGAACAACGTGAAAAAGAACGCAAGGCAAGAAAGACAAAAGAGAATTGTGAGGAAGGAGGAGAGTTTGATGACCTTGTTTCAGCTCTACGCTCAGGCGAAGTTTTTGACAAAGACCTTTCTAAGTTGAAACGGAATCGCAAACGCATTACCAACCAGTTGACGGACAGCAGTCGGGAGAGACCAGTCACAAAACTCAATTTCTAAATTTCCTTTTACGTTTTTCAGAAAGCTCATTAGCAGTCTTTTGAAGTGGCTAGAACTTTTCATTACACTGCCTTGTAATCCAAACAGTGGCTGTGAATGAAAGTATGTATGTTTGTATGTATGTATGTATGTATGTATTTCCCATCTGTGAATGAAAGTATGTATGTTTGTATGTATGTATAAAATGTACAAAGAGATCTTCATTGTGGGAGTGACTGGAGACAAGTATATGTGTGTTCTGTGTACTACAAGTACACGCGTGTACATTTACATTGTGTGGCTTTATTTTTCTTTCCTTAATGCTGGTGACTGTTCAGAAGCACAACATTGTCTACTGAGAAAAAAATGGCAGAGACATTCCTTATAGTTTAAAAAAAAGAAAAAGAAAGAAAAAAGTATTAAGAATCATTTTTATAGTTTCCACACTTGATATACTTTGAAATTCTTCACACTAGCGTAACTAGTGCTGACGAATCTAGATTTACAATGGTTTTTGACATTTGACAATTTGATGTTGGTACATCCTCCAAAGTGACTGCGAGGACCAGTCTTGTGTATCCAAAGTCAGTGTGAGGATACAGTCTGTTTGTTAGGAATAAGTAGGGGATAATGTTTGTTAGGAATGCCTTGCACACAAACTGAATCATGCAGACCATCAAGTGGAAAACTTTTTTTTTTAAATATTCAAAACTTGAACATCATCTGTGCCCCTGCACTGGTTCCTTTGAGTTCTACAACATGTTCATTCCTTTAAATTGCTTTTGAAAACAATTCAGTTTCTCTAACTGCAACCTATGCTCTTGAAGAATGAGGTCGCCAGAATGTGCTTATTGCTACAACAACACAAAAATGCATTTAAACTTTTCCCCCCAAACAAAAATTTTCTATCCAAGACCAGAAAAGAGGAATTCTCTGAAGGAGAGAGATCCTAAAGTTTTGTTGTATATTATATGTTGTATTTAGTGGGACGAACTGCATCCTCTGTAAATGTAGGTCAGAACTAAAGACCGTGTTTAACCAATGCACAAAATGTCAACATTGTTAACTGAGATGCCAAGACCTATTTGTCTCTGTGTACGTTTGAAGTGGTTTGCTGTTTATATGTTGTCATTTTGAATTTTTTTGTAAGTAAAGCTACCTGTAAAATTTCAGTCCAAAAACAAGCCTCTCAGGGAGAAATTAATAAAAAACAAAGAAAATTGGAAAATAAAAAAAAAATGGATGCTCACCATTAATGTAGCAACCCTTAATATCCTTAAGTTATACATTATATGAGGAGGACTGTTAGTACTTTTTGCTTTATTTATTTGTCTGGGGGGCGGTGGTTAAATTTTTTGTTTTTCCATCAGTACTGCTATGGTTGGTTTTCCTGTGGAGAGAGTAGTTTGTCCTGTTGCACTAAATTTTCTTGGTCCTTAAAATGAATATATCATGTAAAGGGGCTTCATAGTGGGGACAGGATGCCATTTTCTCACATGTACTGTATAACAAACATGCTGTTTTAAAAATAATTTGCATAAACTATGATTCTTAGCACAGACAGTGAGGTGTCTGTGCTGTGTGAAAGCTGTGAAATTTTGTTCTGAGAGTTACCAAGAGCTGTGGTTTATACATATTTTCCTTATTGCAACTTAGCAATTTTCTACACACTGTAAGTAAAACTCTTAATAGGGGATAAAACAGTAATAAATACCAAGCAAAGATCGAGCATACCCACACTTACTTTCCATGTGTTTGCAAACTGATTTAAAGGTGCAGCTCAAAGACTTTGCTTAAAAATTGGGGGGTGCAAGGGTGGGGAGGGCATGCGTATTGAGATGATTTTGTTTTTTCTTTAACTAAAGTGCCTCTATTTATATTTTTATTTATAACAGAAGCAATTTGGTCCGACTGGATTAAGAAAACTGGCATTTTAAAATGGTCTGTGTATGAATCAATGGCTTAAGGAATAGACAGGTGTAGATAGAATTAAAATGGAGGACATGTACAATCTCAAAAGGAGCGGATTTGCCGGTGCTTTGTTCCTCTTGCCGTTCAGATCATTCTCACTTTAAGGTGACCATCTTGTTGGGCTGAATTTACCATTTCTCTTATGGTTTCTTCCCCAGAAGTCTGTGTGCAGGTAATTTCTTGTGCCATGGTAGAAAGGCTCCTTTTAGATTGGTGCTGGTGTAAGTAGCCACTTTTCTCTCGAGTATGTACTTTAAAGATTTTTTTTTTAATTAATGCCAAAAAAAGGAAGAGCGTAATTTGTAAACTTAAGTATATGTCATGGTGTGTGTATTAAAGATTTTTTAATTAATGCCAAAAAGAAAGAGTGTAATAATTTGTAAACTGAAATATATGTCATTAGCCTTCTGAGCATAGTAGTTGGAACAATTTAGTCCTTAGGTGCAAGGCTGTTTTTAGTGTAGCAAGCAAAACTAAAATGATGAATATGTTATGAGATTGTACATTTTTTTAAAATGGCAAAATGCAATAAAGAAATGACTCCCATTGGTTATACATATATGCTTTTCATGAGTTATTTTTTTAAGTATCAATCTGCTGTCACTGTGAACCTCTGAATTTTATGCTTGCAAGCTTATTACTGAAACAAATTTGCAGCTGAATATTTTCATTTTATTTCATACTAAAAGAGCCCACAGGTTCACAGAATTTCGTTGTGACAGCATTCAGTGATATTTTATGTGTTTCAAGATGTTAGCGTATTTATTATTATTTCCTTTGTGGATGACTCATCATCAACTTTATCTTATGTAGTGTTCTTCCAGAGTAGATGATTTGCTTGAGACTTAGAAAAGAATCTTTTGCCCTAATCAGAGAAATTAAAATATGCTTTTAATATTTTTGAGGGGGGAGGAGTCCTAATTTTAAAATAATTGTGTAGGCAAGGCATTATAATGTAGAATTTCACCAGGATGGAATTAGTATAACTAGGTACAATTATGATCTATTTTCCCTGAAAATACTGGGGTTACCCCCCTCCCCAGCTTACAGTCAAGCCAAGAATAGTTGTCTTAAAACTAGTTGAGGCATAGGTCTTGTCCAAGCTACAGAACTGAGGAAAAGGGGGAAAATGGTAGCAGAGGACAGATATCTAGGAAGCCAAACAAATAAAGTATTTGTTCACCACATTCCCCCATGCAGTGATTTTTCTATTATGAACTATTGTGTGTGTTCCTGTTTAAGAAACTGATCTTAAGAAAAGGGGCATTTTTTTTTTTTTTTTGCTTCCCAGAAGGTTTCAGAGCAGAGTTTCTTTTTAAAGTGAGTTGCCAGTGAATTTGTTCTCCTGTCTTCAGGAAGATACATATTGCAATAAGTATTGTAATTGGTAAGGCAATGATTTTTCATTTGTCACAAAGTTAAATTGCACAGCGAGCATATATTGTTTCTCTTAGCCCTTAAACACATATACTACAGAGTAGTGCCACTTCCACTTTGTCTCAGAACCTGTTCAAAGATGAAAGGAAGAAGGATGTAATCTGACAGAATTGAGAAAATGAATTAAGGACTCTGCAGTAAAATAACCTTTTTCTAGTTTATTTTGTTCCTAGGTTTTTCCTTAGCAAATAATGGTAGCTCATATTCATATAACATCCCAATGTTTAAAAAGAAAATGTTGCTTAGCATCATAAAAATTGTGTCTAGTGGTGGTAGTTATCAGCAGTCCCAAGAAACCTAATTTTAGAGCAATAGGTTTTAGAGCAATTTTAAAAATCTTTTCTGCATTTTCAAAATCTATGATTGATTTCAGACCCTCCATTTCTGACTTTGTGCCTATTTAAACAACCATGACAAAGGAGGGGAAATGTCATGTCAATGAACTGATGTTCAGGATAGAAGTTAAAGCATGGGTCTGCTTTGCTTTCTTCAATGTTTACCAAAGCTTTATTCTTTGCCAACAACATCAAGTTGAGGCATACTCATACTTTGATCCCTCAGACTTTTGGAATGGCCGTGATGATTACATTCTATTAAAATGAGGAAATAAAGTAGATGTGAACAAACTTGTTTTTTCTTCTCATCACGTGAAGCTGCATGAGACCCAAAAAAGTATTACTTGATACAGATGGTGCTTGAAGAGATGGAACCATGTTTCTGTAATGTTGGACAGAATTTTCAGCTTACTGCCACAAATTCCCCCATAGGAAGCCCTTTTGTATTTATGAATACGGACTACTGTTTATAAAATCATGTCTCTGAATTTCCATGGTGAGTTAATAGGGATCTGTGAAATAGGAAAACTTAAACAAAGGCCTCTCGTGTACTGGATAAAGAACTTGTAAAGGATTTGGAGAAGAACATGGACAAGAATTAAACAAAATAAGAGACGTGAGTAAGCTACAGACTCTAAGAGTAAGGGGAATTCCACTGTGCACAAGACTGCAGATCCATCAAAATACAAGCACAATCCTTTCTGAACAGTCTAATACTTTTTCTTTTTTTAAACCTTGCAGTCCTCCAAAGAAACTGTTTCTTCTTAACAAGACATTGGAAGCATAACATTTAAATCAGTCAACCATTTTGAGAATGCTTTTTAAAAACCCCTCCAAGGAAAGCAATGGACTGTATTTGGTGTCCTGGTTTTATTTAGTTCCTATTTCTTCCCTCCTAAAAATAACTTGGTACATGGATGAACTACTGGTGGAGCTGTCAGTTGGTAGTCACTTATTCATTGGGGCTGCAAGGTGGTGCAGGGGATAGAGTGTTGACCCTAATGTCAAGAGGTGCACTCAGATATGACCTTAGATGCTACATAACTTTAGGAAAATCACTTATCCATGTTTTCCTCAGTTTCTTCTCTGTAAAATGAGCTGGAGTAGAAAGTGGCAAACCATTCTAATATCTTTGCCCAAAAAAACCCAAATACGGTCATGGAGAGTCAGACGTGACTGAAATGACTCAATAACAGCTGTTCTGGAAAGCAGTTTGGAACTATGCCCAAAAGTGACTAAACTGTGTGTACCCTTTGACCCAGCAATACCATTGCCAAGCCTATACACAAAGGAAGTCAAAGAACGAGGAAAAAACCTACAAACACAAAAAATATTTATAGAAGCTCTTTTTATAGTGACAAAAAAGTAGAAGCTATAAGAGGGATACCTATCGGTTAGGGAATGATTGATCAAATTATGGTATATTAATGTAATAAAATACTCTGATAAGAAATGATGAGACAATTTCACAGAGAACTAGGAAGACTTGTTTGGACTGATGCAGAGAAATGAGCAGAACCAGGAGAATTATAACATGTAATTTATATATATATATATATCATATATGTGTATTTTTATCATGTATAATATATACATATAATTTATAATAGCATTGTAAAAGACAAGCAAATTTGTCAACACAATGGTCAATCATGATTCCAGTGGACCAGTAATAAAGAATGCCACCACCTCCTGACAGGAAGTGGATTCTGGACTAATCGGACATCGCCAATATCAGAATCTATTTTTTCTTAACGAGAATTATTTGTTAGAAGGATTTTGCTTTTTTTTTCCTGCTCCCTTCCCCCCCTACCCCATCTTCCCTAATGAAAGGGGGAAGATAGGAGGAAGAAAAATAAATGCTTGATAATTGAAAAAAATAATTTATATAAAATTTCAAAGATTTTTAAAATACTTTGAATAGAAAAAGAAATGCATTAAGGTGAAGTATAGGATTGTAAGCAGATTTCTGGACTCTTCTATCAAGTATTGGGGTCATAAAGCAATCCTAACATGAGCTTTGCTAAGAGACAAGGGTTTCTTAAAGCTGCCATTTCCAGGAATAGTGGGAAAGGACTAGATGGGGAATGAGGAAGAGGGTAGTGGGGTGGATTTGCAAGCATGGTGAGACTTCATTGAGGCAACAGAGGAGTCTGCTCCCCTAAGCTTGGTTTGACCATGTGTCAACGATGACATATGGCTGAACAGAGGAGATTGAGACATCTTGGCCCCTTGTGTATCCAAAGATCCTTTGGGAAGTGGTGAAGGAGGAGAGATTTCTGTCAGTATCATGAGGATGAAAGAGGGGAAGAATGGGCCTCAGTGTACACAAAGTCATATATTTCTGGAAAAAGTAGGTATTTTAGCTACCTTGGATGCTATTTCCCATAGCTGCTAGCAAGAGCTGTGGGGATTAATAACCTATTTAAATCAAGATTCCCCACCCTTGATGTTATTCCCAACCATAACTAGGATGCAAGGAACAGTGGGAATATCATTGTCTCTTATTGGACTGAAATTCAAAATCAGAACTATTAAGTTTTAACTATTTGATGTCAGTTGCTCCTCAGTCCTCATAGCTTTGACAAAGGGTAGAACCATGCAACTAAGGATGCTCCCCAAGGTTCTACCGGGCCTTCTCTTTTCTTCCTTGTCTTGGCAACCTCGTCACTCCCATGGATTTAATTATCATTTCTATAAAGATGACTTCCAGATCTACACATCCATCCCTAGTCTCTCATCTGAACTCTGGTCTTACTCACCATTTGTAATGGAATTTCAAACTGAATGACCCACGATTCTCTTGAAGTTCAATATATTCAGCACAAGTCATTATATTTTCCCCAAAATCCAGGTTTCTTCTTAACTTGCCTGTTTCTTTTTTGAGAACACCATTATTCTTTATGTCACCTTGATGTCTTCCTCATTTCCTCACACTCCCTCACTCCATATATCCAGGTAGTTCAAAATTTTTATCATTTCTACCTCTACAACATCCCATGTCTATTTTCTTCCCTCAACTCAAATAACCAGCAGCCTAGTTTAGACCCTCATGCCCTCTTTTCTAGACTACAGTAATAGTCTCCTGCTTGGTCTCCTTGCCATCAGACTCCTCCCTCTCTACTTCACTCTCCATGTAGGTGACAAAGTGATTTTAGTAAAGCATGGTTCTGACCTGCCCAATAATCTTGAATGGCTCCCTATTGCCTTTAGAATCAAGTATGATCTCCTCTGTTTGACATTTTAATTCCTTTCACATTCTGACTCCAACCCACCCTTTCAACCTTGTTAGACACCACTCTCCTTTACACACTAAAATGTCTAACCGAACTATTCCCTTTGCTGTTCCTTACGTATAACACGCCATCTCCCACCTTCATACCTTTGTACAGGTCTTCCTGTATACCTAGAATACATTTCCTCTTCATTTCCACTTATTCCCATAGAAAAACACCTCCTACATGAATTCTCCTCTGATTCTTTTCATTCTTGTCTCCCCTGAAAAGTTATCTTGTGTTTATTTTGTATAGAACGATATATACTTATGTAGCTAATTCTTCTCTGAAAAATGTAAGCTTCTTGAAAACAGGGACTTTTATATTTGTCCTTGTATCCACAGCGCCTGGCACATTACAGGTTAATAAAAGTTTGTTAATGTATTAAATTTGAGATCTATTGGTCAGGGCACCTAAAATCATTCTCCCTTGGAACTGTTCATGGAATCCCAATTGTCACCCCGGTATACTGTCACCACTATTTTTTTTTTTTACTATTTGCCTGTGGAAATGCCACAATTTTAGAATCTGTTGGTAATCATTTTTTTTTTAAATATTGAGTTCTATTAAAAGTAGAGAATACTACTGAAATGGATTAAATTAGCTGACGTGAACTACTTTCATTCCTTCTAAATTTTCTCTTTGAGGAATAACTTTATTCTATAGAGGTCCTATAGAATATAAAGCCAGTGATTTCAAACTTTTTTTGTAATGTAATCCAATGTTTCAAACTACAGAAAGACCTATCAGAATTGCTTCTACCTCATCTTTATGGAGAAAACACCAAATTTTCTCTTTAGCCTTTTCCCTGGTGTGTATCACAAAATCGTGTTGCCATGATATCCGTTAAATCACATGTGCACAGAAATAAGGAAAGAGCAAGGTTGTTTTCAAATGAGACCTTTACCTTTGTTAAAGGTAAGGTTTATCTTTGTTAATGAAAAGGACAACTTTCATTTAAACATGAAAGGTCATAAAAAAGCCCAAATCTCCCACATATATTCCAGCAAAGCTCTAAAAAGGGCATCAGATTAAATAACGTTCAAAGAATCCAAAGGAAAAGAAAAACAGGAAGCTTTTCTATCAGCCCACTATTACACAAAAAGTCAAAAGCCTATGGACTCTGAGGAATTCTGTCAGTAAAGAAAATACCAGTTTAGGTAAATGGGCTCAAAGCTTGTCAGTCTTCTGACTAGGAACATTCCAGAAGTACCTGAGCCCTGTAGTCCTAGCAGGGTGGGAAGGGCAGGGGAAGACCAGAGATCTCTCCCAGGGATACTGGGGTGGGAGGAGGAGGGCAGAGGAAGTGTTTTGAAGGCAGCTAGTGCTCTGAGCACAGCTAAGCCAGCTGTGCCAGCTGTGCCAGAAACTGGTGATAAGATCAAACAGGATTTCATTACCCTATATGAAAGTGCAGGAGGAGGCAGAGACTGACCCTGGCACAAAATCACAGTCAGAAAACTAAGACTGGAGACACCAGAAAACCTAAGATGCTTAACAAAATATGGAAATACGATTGCATTGAAATGCCTAAGAGGTAAAGTAAGAAAGGAATAATTACGGTCACTATAAACAGAGGCTTGGAAGAGAAAAATAGAGTAAGAGCTCTGGAGGAAAAAAATAATTGGAAGAAAAATAAATAGCTTTGAAGAAATGGCAGAAAACCAATTTATGGATTCTTTGAAAAGTATAATGAAGCAAACAAGGAGATAAGAACAAAATCAAAAGACTGTGGGAAAAATAGAAGAAAATGTAAGATATCTACTACCAAAAACCTGAAAAATGGATCTAGGAGAGATCATTTAAGAACCACTGAATCCCCTGAAAACAATGACCAAATGATGACGTACATATTTCAAAAAGCTGCCCATATCTCTTAGAAGCTGAAGGCAAAATAAAAACAGAATCCACTATTCACTTCCTGAAGGAAACCCCAAACAGAACATGGCAAAGAGTATCATAGCCAAATCCAGAGCTACCAACTCAAAGAGAAGACACAATACTAAATGCTGACTGCTATGTTTGTTACATGCATATAAATGTTAGCTGTTATATTTATTATGTATGCATAAATGCTAGCTATTGTATTAATTATGTATATACACACATGTATATGTGTATTATGTATATGGGGCAGCTGGGTGACACAGAGGATAGGGCAGTGGGCCTGGAGTCATGAAGACCTGACCTTAGATACTAGCTGTGTGACCCTAGATAAGTCATTTAACCTCTGGTTACCCCAGTTTCCTTAACTGTAAAATGGAGATAATAATATCACCTACCTCTCAGGGTTGTTGTGAGGGTGAAATGAGATCATTATTGTAAAGCACTAAGCACAGTAGTGTAAATGCTATATGTATTAACTATTATTATTATACATTTGTGTATATGTATTTGTATTTTTTTAAAAAACAAGAGTTTCACTTGCAATCTTCTTTTTTCTGTTCTTTGAATATAGAAATGTACTTTTGATGTTTGTCAAAATCACAATAAAAGATTTTTTAAAAAGAAAAGAAAAAAAGGTGGTTTACTATGAAGTGATTTGGGGAGTAACCTTCATATTGAATTCAGATAAGAAAGGGCTTTAATCTGATTTCACAGCTATGGGGCACTCCTGAGAGAAGAAACTCCCTCTACCAATGCAATGGACATCTCTGTAATTTAGAGTCTCAAACTAGAACACAAAGAGGTTAAATGATTTCTCCTGGTGTCATACTGACACATGATTACAAGTCAAGTCTTCCAGGCTTTGAAGCTCGTTCTCTGACAAGTATGGCACATTGCCTCATAGAAGTATTCCTTCAAAATAGAGCTACTTACTTCCTTTGCTCTAATGCACAAAATCATAGAATTTTAGAGCTGGAAGGTACCCCATGGGCCATCTTCAACCTGCACCCAAAAGCAATCCCTCGGTTTAACATACCTGACAAGTGATCACCCAGCCTCTGCTTGGAGACCTCTAATGCCTCTGATACAGCCTTTTCACTTAGACATACCTATAACTGTCTGGGAATTTTTCATGACATCAAAGCTAAATATGTTTCTTTCTAACTTGTACCCACTGCTTCTGCTTCTGTCCTCTAGGCACAAATGGAAAAATCTAATCCTTATACATATCAGCTCTTCAGACTTCAAGACAGCTGTTGTGTCCTCCCCCCCCTCCCCTCAGTCTTTTCATCCAATTAAACATCTTGAGTTTCTTCATCTATTCGTCACATGATATGGATTCAAACCCTTCACCATCTTGATTGCCATACTCTGTGCTTTTTCCAAGTTCTATCCATGCCTTTTTCACCTGTGAAACCCAGAAGTGAACACAATATTTTAGATATGACCTGACTGGGGCAGAATAGGGATTCTACCTTTTTTTTTCCTGACCTCTCAATGCATCCTAAAGGGGAATTCAGTTTTTTATTAATATGCTGTTTGCCATATCACACTGCTGATTCATTGAGCTTCCAATCAATTAAAACCCTAATATCTTTACCGGATAAAGTGCTCTCTAATCATATCTCCCCTGTCTGGATTTATGAAGTTGGCTTTCTGGATCCTTTCTATTTATTCCTATTCAGTTTTATCTTTTCAGATTTAGTCCCATGCTCTTGTGACTAGCCTGTCAAGGTAATTTTTTTTCTTGTTAAATAGTTGTTTATTAGAAAAAAGTGAGCTGAGGAGGGGTCAATAGATTCACCAGACAGCAACAATATCACACAAGTTAGGAGTGATGGGAAAGGTCAACACAAAGCTCTGGGATCTCTGCCTCTTCCTGGACTTTGAAGGATGGCCTGCAGTGTTAGGGCATACCCAAGTGGAAGGCCTTGAAAACTTAGTAAGCATAGTTAGAGATAAAGAGAGATTCAGTGGCTGCAGCTCCTGACTTTCCACTTGGAGTATACTTGCCTTGAGCAGCTTGACTGTTAGTCATGACTGCTTAGTATATTCCTCTTGAGCAGCCTGGACATTTTCCTTCTTTCTGCCCCAGGTCTTCAGGGCAGATGCCTACAGGGTTCGGCCATAAGAAAAGGTCAGGGCCCAGGATTTATGCAAGGGGCAGGTGTTGATGGCATTGAGGTTGATGGAGGCATTTTCTTCACTCTGACTCCCAAAGAAAAAGGTGATACCAGTGGCTGCAGGAGACACAGTCCAGCGAATGGAGTTACAGTTGCCATTGTGATCTCCTCATGTGAATATTTCTGGGTACAGACATGGCCAAAGGTGACCATGTTAGACCTCAGCAAGGGGGCCCTTCAGATAGACATATATGGTGGTCCTTCAGAGCTTTGTAGACAGCAGCCAAGACCTTCTCAGTGACACACTAACAGCACTTCAGATCACATTCTCCATCAGCGAGGATCTCTGGCTCCACAATGGAGACAATGTCATTCTGCTGGCTAACGCTGGCATATTGGTCTAGCTCATTGACATTCTCCATGATGGCAAGTGGTGAAAGTATATTATCCCCAATCTTCAGTACACAACGCTACTTGACAAAGTCAGCTCCATCCTTCGTATGCTGGGCACAGGGCTCATTCAGCCCATCCAGATTTTGGGTGGTCGTCCTTTTTTGGTCCCTGCCAGGGACACCTTTGTCCACCTTGATTCCCACAATGCCACCCTTTGCCTTTATGACTTGGAGGAAAGGACGACCATCATCGATTTTCTGGTAGAGTGTCCCATGGAAAAGGATAACACTTTTGTGTTATAAATACAGGAGTTCATTCAATCATCTGCTGTCAGAAGCAACTGCCTATAGAGGCAATGATTTTCCTCTATGTTCTCTATTCCAACAGACCGCAGCCTCTTTGCATTGCTACCAGTGGATTCATCTACTGCCAAGATTCTCTTGCCCAGAGCAACAATTGGGTGAGCTTTATCAGAGAGTTCTTTCTTTTGCTCTGATATCAGTGTTGGGTATTGGCAAGGCATGTTTTCCTTGGCTGTGCTGGTAGTTTCCGGCAGAAAGCAGACCGCTTATGATCAAGAACCAAACTTCTGCTGTCAAAGTAATTTTGGATCCTAACACTGTCATCTAGTGTGTTTGCTATATTCTCCCAGCTTTTCCATCTGCAAATCTGATGAGCATGCTAATCCCAATATTTATATAAGTGTTTGCTGAATTCCAGGCACAGTGCTAAGTGCTTTACAAGTACTACCTTATTTGATCCTTACCTCAGGTAGGTGCTATTATTATCCCCACTTTAGAGATGAGAAAACTAAGGCAAATGGAGATTAAGTGTCTTGTCCAAGGTCACACAGTGTCTGAGGCTAGATTAAAACTCAGGTCTTCCTGTCTTCAGCCCTGGTGCTCTATCAACTGTATCACCTACCTGCTAACATATTACTTTGCTTAGCTATTTTTTAGTCATGTCTGACTCTTTGTGAACCCTTTTGGAGTTTTCTTGGCAAAGATACTGAAGTGGTTTGCCATTTCCTTCTCCAGCTTATTTTATAGAGGAGGAAATAGAGGCAAGCGGAGTTAAGTAATTTGCCCAGGGCCACACAGCTAACTAAGTGTCTGAGGTCGAATTTGAAGTCAAATTTCCTTACTCCAGGTCCAGCACTCTATCCACTGCATCATTTAGTTGCTAGTGTATTATTATATAGGTTAAACAGCATGAAGCAAACCCTCCATCCCCAGGGAACTCCATTGGACACCTGTCATGTTGACAGTAAAGCATCAATGGCCTTTTGAATCTGACTGATCACCTGTTTGAAATTCATCTGATTGTGGTTTCTAATTCTATTATACCTATCCTATCATCTCCCACTATATTCTAATGGGAAGAAGAAAATTTGTCTTTCACCAATCCTGAGCGAGAATTGTACTTCATGATACTGCTGTCTCTTTGTCACTTTCCCTTTGTATTTGGTATGGTCATTGATATCTCTAGATGCAAGGGATTAATGTCTGTCTCTTATGAGCAAATCCTGATGTAGGCACAACTGTGTATAAAGATCTCCCAAGGAGAGGGATGTTGTCACCCTGAGCCCTGTGCTACTAGGACACCAGTGAGCAGCTGCATCAGCCGAACAAGTTGCTCCTCCAATTTATAAATCAAAGAACAAAGAAAAACGACCCAAGGTTGGATCTGTCTGTGAGTCTACCCAGTCCTGCCAAATGCAGGACTGTGTTCCAACTTCATTTTGTTACTGCTTCTTAATTTCAAAGCTGTTAGTCATTTAACTTGTGCTTTGGTCTCATTTTACTGTTATTATTTTCTCATTCTATCTTTCAAAGGAGTTCAAATATTAACAGTCTTGAGTGAAGACATTAACGATAGCCACTCACATTTGTAGAGAGTTTTAAGATTTGCCTTACCCGCATTTTCTCGTTTGACCCTCACAACAACATTGGGAAGTAAGTGCTATTATCACCATTTTAAAGATGATGAAACTGAGGTTTAAAGAGATTAAAAGGAGTGGAATTGTGGATAGAACACCAGTACTGGAGTCATGAAGATGAGTCTTCTTGAGTTTAAATCTAGTCTGACACTTACTAGCTATGTGACCCTGGGCAAGTCACTCACCCCTATTTGCCTCAGTTTCCTCATCTATAAAATAAGCTGGAAAAGGAAATGGCAAACCATTCCAGTATCTTTGCCAAGAGAATCCCAGATGGACTCACAAAGAGTTAGACATGATTGCAACAATGCAATAGCAAAGAGAGGGTTGACTTTCCCAGAGTCAAATGGCTCAATAAGTATTTGAGGAAGTCCTGGTCCTCCTAATAACTCCATACTAAGCACTCAAGACATTGTAACATTCTACTTTTGAGGATGGGATGGTTAGATACAAGAAGCATGAGAAGAGAAATGGGAGAGTTTGTTCATCATTGTACAAATGTTCTCCTGGCAATTCAAGTTAAATGGCTGCAATAATTTCAGGTGTTAGTTTTCCTACTTGAAAAAATACAAGTGCAGACTTATTTTTTAGAATTTTTTTTCAGTAAACAAATCTATTTTGTCTCTCTTCCAGTTCCTCCTGTGGAACAAGAGAACCCCTTGACAAAAATGGAAAATGACAAGTGTAGAAAAGCCTTTAGGGGAAAAGACATACAAACACATCGTTGATGAAACTGAGAATTGGTATGGCCATTTTGGAAAGCCATTTATAGCTATGCCCCAAAAGTCATTAAATTGCTCATCCAAGGACGTGATAATGGCAGATTTATCTTCCAACAAACAAAGACCTTTTTTCTCCTTAGAACTCACACAATTAGTGGTGCCACCAATACAAATAAAATCTTGATATCTAAAATAAGCTTTAATATATGTCTGTGTATATGTATATCTTGAGAAAAAGGCTAGGAACCAGGCCTGTGATTTCATTGTAATAGGGAATTCTTGGGTGACAAAACTTGTTTTTGAACCAATGGAAACCAGTACCTTTTGTGCAATGTAGTCTTTTTTAAAAATAGTATTTTATTTTTTCCCCCAATTACATGTTGAGACGATTTTTAACATTCATTTTTATAAGATTCTGAGTTCCAAATTTTTCTCTCGCTCCCCTATACACTTCCAAAAATGGTTGGTAATTTGGTATAGTTTATACATATGCTATCATGTAAAACTTATTTCCATATTAGTCACAGTTGTGAAAGAAGATACAGATCGAAAGGAACACACATACACACACACACACACACACACAAAGTATGCTTTGATCTGCATTCAGAGACCATCAGTTCTTTATCTTTATGTAGATAGCATTTTCCTTCATGAGTCTTTTGTACTTGTCTTGGATCATCGTGTTGCTGAGATGAGCTGTTAGCAACACAAATGTTGCTAATCCTGTTTTCCTCATTCTGCTCATTTCTCTTTGCATCAATTTGTGCTGCTTTCCAGGTTTTTCTGAAATTTACCTGTTCATCATTTCTTATTGCACTATAGTATTCCATTATATTCATGTACCATAGTGTATTCAGTCATTCCCCAATTGATAGACATCCCCTCAGTTTCCAATATTTTACCAGCACAAAAAGGACTGTCATGAATATTTTTGCACATGTAGGTCCTTTCCCTTTTTTATGATCTCTTTAGGACACAGACCTAGTAGTGGTATTGCTGGATCAAGGGACATGCACAGTTTGGTTACCGTTTGTGTATTATTCCAAATTGTTCTCCAGAATGGTTGGATCAGTTCACAACTCAACCAATAGTGCATTAGTATCCCCTTTGCCCCATATCCTCTCATTTATTAAATCCTACATTTATCATTTTCCTTTATTTGCCATACTAACCAATTTGATAGGTGTAAGGTGGTACTATTAGTGTTCTAATTTGCATTTCTCTAATCAAAAGTGATTTAGAGCACTCCTTCATCTGCCTATAGATAGCTTTGATTTCTTCAGCTAAAAACTGCCTGTTCATATCCTTTGACCATTTATCGATTGGGGAATGACTTGAATTCTTAAAAATTTGATTCAGTTCCCTACATATTTGAGATTTGAGGCCTTTATCAGAGATTCTTGCTGTAAAGATTGTCCCCTGGCTTTCTGCTTTCTATCTAATCTTGCTTGTATTGGTTTGGTTATACAAAAGTTTTTATTCAATTTAACATAATCAGAATTATCTGTTTTATATTTCATAATGGTGATGAATTCCTCTCTTCTCCATAGATCTGACAAATAGACTATTCCTGCTCTTCTAATTTGCTTATGGTGTCACTCTTTACGTCTAAGTCATATAACCATTTTGACCTTATCCTGGTACATAGTGTAAGATATTGGGTCTATATCTAGTTTGTGCCCTGTTATTTTCCAGTTTTCCTAGCAGTTTTTGTCAAATAGCAAGTGTTTATCCTAAAGCCCGGGGTCTTTGCGTTTATCAAACACTAGGTTACTACAGTCATTTACTATTGTGTCTTGTCCACTCCACTTGTGTCTATTGCAGTGATCCACCACTCTATTTCTTAGCTAGTACCAGAAAGTTTTGATAATTACTGCTTTATAATACAGTTTGACATCTGGTATTGCTAGGTCACCTTCCTTTGTGGGTTTGTTTGTTTTTTTGCATTAATTCCCTTGATCTTCTCAATCTTTTGTTCTTCCAGATGAATTTTGTTGTGATTTTTCCTAGTTCTATAAACTATTTTTGGTAGTTTGATAGGTGTGGCATTGAATAAATAAATAAACGTAGGTAGAATTGTCATTTTTATTATACTGACTTGGCCTATGCATGAACAACTGATATTTTTCCAGTTGTTTAGAACTGATTTCATTTGTGTGTAAAGTGTTTTATAATTATGGTCATATAATCCCTGAGTTTGTCTTGGCAGGTAGACTACCAAGTAAAACTACTATTTTAAATGTATTTCTCTTTTTATCTCTTGCTACTGGGCTTTGTTGGTCATAGAAAGAAATGCTGATGATTTATGTGGACTTATATTCTGAAACTTTGCTAAAGTTATTTCAATAGTTTTTTAGCTGATTCTTTAGGGATCTGTAAGTATACCATCATATCATCCTCAAAGAGTGGTAGTTTTGTTTTCTTATTGTGTTTTCTAATTCCTTCGATTTCTTTTTCTTCTCTTATTTCTAAAGCTAATGTTTCTAGTACTATATTGAATAATAGTGGTGGGTAATGGGAATCCTTGCTTCATCCCAATTGAATCGGGAAGGCTTCTAGCTTATTCCTATTACAGACAATACTTCCTGATGATTTTGGATAGATACTGTTTATCATTTTAAGGAATATTCCCTTTATTCCTATGCTCTCTAGTGTTTTTAATATGGATAGGTGCTATATTTTGTCAAAAAGCTTTTACAGCATCTATTGAGAAAAGCGGATGATTTCTGTTGATTTTGTTATTGATATGGTCAATTATGTTGACAGTTTTTTCGAATGTTTAACCAACCCTGCATTCCTTGTATAAATCCCACCTAGTCATAGTGTATAATCTTTGTGAGATATTGCTGTAATTACCTTGCTCATATTTTCTTCAACATTTTTGCATCAATATTAATTAGGGAAATTTATCTATAATTTTATTTTTCTTTCTTTTTTTTTTTAGCTCTTCCTGGTTTAGATATCAGTGCCATATTTGTATCATAAAAGGAGTTTTGATGCCCATCAATTGGGGAATGGCTGAATAAATTATGGTATATGAATGTAATGGAGTACTATTGCACCATAAGAAATGATGAACAAGAAGTCTTCAGGGAGGCCTGGAAAGACTTATATGATTTGATGCTGAGTGAAAGGAGCAGAACCAGGAGAACTCTGTGCACAGCAACGACCACAGTGTGTGAGAGTTTTTTCTGGTAGACTTGGAACTTTGTAATAACACAAGAAGTTACTGAGAAAAAAAAAATCCCAATGTCTGTCTTCTAAGGCAAAATGCCTTCCACACTCAGAGAAAGAAATATGGAAGTCATTCGCAGAATGTAGCAGATCATGTTTGTGTGTGTGGGGGGGGGGGGGTTTCAGTGTATTATGTTTTGATTTATTATATAATTTCTTCCATTTATTTTAGTTTGACTACATAGCATGACTATAGTGAAAATGTGTTCAATAGGAAAGTATATGTAGAACCTATACAGAATTGTATGCTGTCATGGGGAGGGAGGAGGGTGGGGGGAAGGTTGGGGGGGATAAAATCTTAATTTTAAGGAAGTCATTGTAGAACATTAAAAAAAATAAAAATAAATAAAAAGCTTAAAAAAATAAAAATAAAAATAGACTCACTCAATTGGAGGGAGGAGGTAGTGGGGGAAGGGTGGGGGGGATAAAATCTTAACTTTAAGGAAATGATTGTAAAACATTAAAAAATAAAAAAAATTTTAAAAAAAAGGAGTTTTGTAGGACTCCTCACCTATTTTTCTGAAAAGTTTATATAGTATTGGAATGAGTTGTTTTTTAACTATTTGGTAGAATTCACTTTTGAAGCTAGGCCTTGGGGATTTTTTCTTAGGGAGTTCAATAATTGCTTGCTCAATTTCTTTTCCTAAGGGGAGGTTATTTAGGCATTCTTTTTCCTGATCTGTTAATCTACGTAATTTATAATTTTTTTCACATTTCAATTTATTTATTTTAGTTTTGAGCATTCATTTCCACAAGATTTTGAGTTTCAAATTTTCTCCCCATTTCTTCCCTCCTCCTGCCCCATAATGGTGTGCCCTCCCTTCTATCATCACACTACTTCTCTTATCCTCCCCCCCCCCCCTGCCACTTTCTTTTAGGATAAGACAGAATTCCATACTCAATTGAGTGCATATGTTTTCCTCTCCTTAAGCCAAATTCAATGAAAGTAAGGTTAAGGTTCACTCTTTCCCTCTCACCTCCCACCTCTTCCCCTCCACTGTACAACCTTTTTCTCGCCTCTTTTTTGTGAGATAATTTATCCCATTCTGCCTCTCCAGACATTCCTCTCTCATACCTTAATTTATTTTTTAGCTATCCCTTCATATTCAACTCACCCTGTGCCCTCTGTCTATGTTACCCTATTACCCTATCCCCCCAATTACCCTAATACTGAGAAAGGTCTCATGAATTATAAATATCATCTTTCCATGTAGGAATGTAAACAGTTCAACTTTAATGACTCCCTTACAGTCTCTCCTTCCTGTTTACTTTTTTATGATTTTCCTAAGTTTTATATTTGAAAGTCAAATTTTCTATTTAGCTCTGGCTTCTTAAGAATGCATTTAATTCCTCTATGTCATTGAAAATCAATTTCCTCCCCTCATTGATTACATTCAGTTTTGCTGAGTAGGTAATCTTAGCCCCTTTGACTTCCAGAATATCATATTCCAAGCCTTTTGATCCCTTAATGTAGAAGCTGCTACAGCTTGTGTTATCCTGAAGTTTTTCCACAATACTTGAATTGTTTCTGTCTGCTTGCAATATTTTCTCCTTGACCTAGGAACTCTGGAACTTGGCTATATTATTTCTGGGAGTTTTCATTTGGGGATCTTTTCAGGAGGTGATTGGTAGATTCCTTCTATTTCTATTTTACCCTCTAGGTCTAGAGTATCAGGACAATTTTCCTTGATAACTTCTTGGAAAATGAAGTTGAGGCTCTTTTTTTTTTTTTATCATGACTTTCAAGTAGTCCAATATTTTTTAAATTATCCTTCCTGGATCCATTTTCTAGGTCAGTTGTTTTTCCAATGAGATATTTTACATTGTCTTCTATGTTTTCATTCTTTTGACTTTGTTAGATAATTTCTTGATTTCTTATAGAGTCATTAGCTTCCATTTGTTCCATTCGAATTTTTAACAAATTATCTTCTTCAGTGATCTTTTGGACCTCCTTTTCCATTTGACTAATTCTTCTTTTTAAGGCATTCTTCTCTTCATTGGCTTTTTGGACCTCTTTTGCCATTTGGACTGTTCTATTTTTTAAGATGTTATTTTCTTGAATATCTTTCTGTGTCTTCTTTAGCAAGATGTTGTCTTGTTTTTCATGTTCATCTATCACTCTCATTTCTCTTCCTAATTTTTGCTCCACTTCTCTTACTTGATTTTCAAGATCCTTTTTGAGCTCTTCCATGGCCTGAGACTAATTCATATTGTTCTTGGAGCTTTTGGATGTAGGAGCTTTGACTGTGTTGTCTTCTGATTGTATGTTTTGCTCTTCCTTGTCACCAAAGTAAGATTGCATAGTCTGAAGTTTTTTCCACTGTTTGCTCATTTTCCCAGCCAATTACTTGACTTTTTAACTCTTTGTTAAGGTAGAGCTCCACTTTCAATGTGGAGGGCACACTGTCTCAAGCTTCAGGGATTTTGTGTAGCCATTTTCAGAGATACTTCTAGGGACCTGTAAGTTTTCAGTTCTTTCAAGATGGTATGATCTACAGAGAGGTGCTTATTCCTCTCTTCATCTGTGCTCTGGTCAGTGAGTGACCACAAGCACTCTTTTCTGCCCTAGAACCATTAGGAGGGTTTCCTCTCTATTGCTGTCACAAACTCTGCCATGCCAGTTTTTATATTTCCACTGCTTTTTATTGAATTTAATTTTTATTGCATTATGATCTGAAAATAATATATTTAATATTTCTGACTTTCTACATTTGATTTTGTGGCTTTTATAATCTAATACATGGTTGGTTTTTGTGTAGGTGCCATGTGCTACTGAGAAAAAGGTATATTTCTTTCTGTCTCTGTTCAGCTTTCTTCAGAGGTTTGTCATATCTAGCTTTTCTAACATTCTATTTACCTCCTTAATTTATTTCTCATTTATTTTTTGGTTGAATTTATCAAGTTCTGGGAGAGGACAGTTGAGGTGCTCCATAGGGATAGGCTTCAGGGGCAGCACAGATCCCTCAACCCACAGATGTGAGAGGGTCTTTTCAGCTGGTGGAGAAGGGAGCAGGGTGTCCCCATAACTCTGGCCTCCTCAGTTGGCAGCAGTGGAGGCAGCAGCATACAGGGGCTCCCAAAGCAGGCAGTAGCCCATGTCCATTGTTGAAGATCTCTTGGTGAATCCCCTGAGGGAACTGAGCCTTGTGTGGTGACCCTGCCCCCACCTGAGCAGCTGATTTTAATTTCACACTGAATAGTGCCCCTATCCCCACCTAAAGCCCCTGAGGCTTTGGAGCAGCTCATTTGAATCTCACTCCTGAGTGCTCTCTTGGCAGAACTGGAGGTGAGGTAGTTGTGGAGAGGAAACTCAGAAGTCAAGAAACTGGCTGGGAAAATGCCCAAAAAGGGAAAAAATATAAGACCATAGAAGCTTACTTTCTTGGGGAACAGATGTCTCCTCCCATCCTTTCAGATGAGAAAAACAAGGTATACCATCAGAGGAAGTCAAGGCCTCTGCTTCCAGGGCCTTCAAAGGGAACTTAAATTGGGCTCAGGAAATAGAAGAGCTTAAAAAGCAAGTTAGCAACTTACTAAAGAAGAACCAAAAAATGCTGAGGAAAATAACAGCTTTAAAAAGAGGTTAACTCAATTGGAAAAAGAGGTCCAAAAAACCAATGAGGAGAAGGAGGCTTTAAAAAGCAGAATTAGCCAAATGGACAAGAAGGTTCAAAAGCTCACTGAACAAAACAATTCATTGAAAGAGAGAATTGAGTTCAGGGAAATGAATGACTATGAGTTAAGCCAAGCAGTTAGTAAACAAAACCAAAAGTTTGAAAAAATAGAAGATAATGTGAAACATCTCATTGGAAAAACAACTGACCTGGAAAATACATCCAGGAGAAACAATTTAAAAATTATGGGACTACTTAAAAGCCATGATCAAAAAAAGAGCCTAGATATTATCTCCCATGAAATTATCCAGGAAAACTCCCCTGATATTCTAGAACCAGAGGGCAAAATAAATATTAAAAGAATCTACAGATCACCTCCTGAAAGAAACCCTAACAGAGAAACTCCTAGGAATATTGTGGCCAAATTTCAGAGTTCCCAGGTCAAGGAAAAAATACTGCAAGCAGCTAGAAAGAAACAATTTGAGTATTGTGGAAATGCAATCAGGATAACACAAGATCTGGAAGCTTCAATATTAAGGAATCGAAAGGCTTGGAATGAGATATTTCAGGGGTCAAAGGGACTGGGATTGAAACCAAGAATCACCTGCCCAGAAAATCTGAGTATAATACTTCAAAGGAATGAAGGTCATTCAGTGATATAGAGGAGTTTTAATCATTTATATTGAGGAAAAGACAAGGTTTGAATAGAAAATCTGATGTCCCAAGACAAGAATCAAGAGAAGCATGAAAAGGTAAGCAGGAAAGAAAAATCATAAAAGACTCTCTAAAGCTGAACTGTTTACATTACTACAAAGAAAGAAAATATTTATAACTTTTGAACCTTTTCTCAGTATTTGGGTAGGTGGAGAGATTGTACACATACACACACACAGAGTGCAGGGTGTGAAGCAGAGGGAGGGGAATGATGGGGAGAAAAATTGGACATGTTGCAAAGTGAGGTAAAAGCAAGTAGAATTAAAACAATTGACTGAATTAATTACTGAGAATAAATCAATGACATCTTTAGTTTGGAGAAAAGAATTTTAGTCTAAATTTCCTAGAGGAAGGTAACCTCAGGTAAAATTTGGCATTAATGGAAAAGTTAAGGTTTTAAAGGTAAATTTGATTTTATGATTGCTATTTAATCAAGAACTAGAACACATAGAGAAAGGCATGTAAGCCACTTAAGACTTGCCTCAAAAAATGTTCCTTAGCCAAAGTGAAATTATAATCATATTTGAAAAAAAAGAATTTTGATGCTACATCACTTGGTGCATATATGTTGAGTATTAATATTGCTTCATTGTTTATGGCACCTTTTAGCAAAATATAGTTTCTGTATTTCTTTAAGTTAGGTCTATTTTTTCTTTTGCTTTGTATGAGATCAGGATTGCCACCCCTGTTTTTATTTTACTTAATCTAAAGCATAATAGATTCTGTGTGACTCTCTGCTTCAAGTATGACTCTTGTAAACAACATACTGGAAGATTCTGGTTTTTTGATCCACTCTCCTTTCTGCCTCCATTTTATAGGAGAGTCATCCCATTTACATTAACAATTATAATAACTGTGTATTTCCCTCCATCCTATTTTTCCTCCTGTGTGTCCTCTCTCTCCTTTTACTCGTTTCAACACCACCAGTCTTTTTCTTCTGTCTACCACCTCCCCCAGTCTGCTCTCTCTTCTGTCAATCTCACCTGTCACTTTTTTTTACTTAATCTTCCCTCCTATTTTCCTGTTGGGTAAGATAAATTTCTATATTCAACTATTTGGTATATTATTCCCTCTTTGAACCCATACTAATGAGAGTAAGGTTCAAGTGATACTCATTGCTGACCATGCCCTCTTTCCCTCCACTGTCACAGGTTTTTCATGACTCTTCATGTGAAATAGTTTACCCCCATTCTATCTCTCCCTTTCTTCTACACCTAGTGTGCTCCTCTTTCTCATCCCTTTTATTTCACCTTATACTTGTACCCTCTGTCTATGTATATTCCTTTTAGCTGTACTATTAGTGTTATAAATTTTGAGAATTACAAGTATTATCTTCCCATATAGGTATGTAAAGAGATCAGTTCCATTGGATCCCTTATGTTTTCTTTTCCCTTTTCCTTTTTCCCTTATTGGACTTCTCATGAGTCTTGATATTGGAGATCAAATTTTTTTTGTTCAATTCTGGTCTTCTCCTTATGAAAGCTTGAAATCCTTATAGTTCATTGGTTGATCATTTTTCCCCCTTGAATTATTATGCTTGGTTTCACTGGGTAGGTGATTCTTGGTTTTAGTCATAGGTCTTTTGCCTTCCAGAGTATTATATTCCATGACCTCAGATTCTTTCATGTTGCAGCTGCCAAGTCCTGTATGACCCTGATTGTAGCTCCCCAATATTGAATTGTTTCTTTCTTTCCACTTGAAGTATTTTCTTCTTGATCTGATAGTTCTGTGATTTGGCTATAATGTTTCTAGGGATTTTTATTTGGTGATCTCTTTCCTGAGCTGATTGGTGGATTCTTTCAATGTCTATTTTGCCCTCTGGTTGCAGTATATCAGTCAGGGTAATTTTACTTGATAATTTCTTGAAAAATGCTGTCCAGGTCCTCCTTTTGATTATGGTTTTCAGTGATTCTGACATTGTCTCTCCTGATTCTATTTTCCAGGTCAGTTGTTTTTCCAGTGAGGTATTTTATATTTTCTTCTATTTTTATCATTCTTTTGAATTTGATTGATTCTTGATATCTCATAGGGTCATTAGCTTCCACTTGCCCAATTCTAACTGTTAAGGATTTATTTTCCTCAGCTTTTGTACTTTCTTTTCCATTTAGCCAACAGTATTTTTAAAGAAGTTGTTTTATTCAATGGATTTTTGTACCTCCTTTTCCATTTGGCTAATTTTACTTTTTAAGCAGTTGTTTTCTTTTTCTAAGCATTAACTCTTTCTTCATAATTCTCTTACATCACTCTCATTTTTCTTCCCAATTTTTCTTCTACCTCTTATAAAATTTTTAAGCTCCCTTTTGAGTTCCTCTATGAGTTCTTTCTGGGTTTACAACCACTTCCTATTTTTGTTTGGGGCTTTGTTCATAGGTATTTTGATGTTGTTGTCCTCTTCTGAGTTTTTGATCTTTCCTGTCACCATAATAACTTTCTATGGTCAGATTCTTTTTTTTGTTTTTTGCTTACCTTTTTTTGACCTTTTGGCTTTCCTTTCTTTGAAATTTGAGCTTGGTTCCCAGGGTGGAATGGCAATATAGATGTCCTTGAGTGGCTCTGACACAAAGCCCTTTAAAAGTCAAAGTATAACACATTGACTGCAAATAAACTTAATTTATATTGAACCTCACAGACTATCTACTCTATTTCTCTTTAGCCTTTATTCCCGTTTCTGCCTGCTCTATTTAACATAACCCATCCCCTTAGAAGAAGAATTGGATGGAAGGTTAGTTTTGAATGAATCCCTACAACTTGATCTAGAAAACTTCTTTTTGTCTTACCATCTGCCTATCCTGTTCCTGTCAGCCAGTTTCTCAGTAACAGAAATTAGAAATCCAAAGACAATGAGTTCTAATTTGGCCTTTGCCATCATATGTCATATGATGTGATGTGTAGTCACATGTCTAGTCTTTAATCCACTTTGACTTCTTCCTTCATAAACTAACTCCTTCCTTCCACCTTTTAGCTATCTCAGCTTCCTTCAAGACCACTAAAATTCTACCTTCTTTTTTTTCCTGCACTTAAAAAAATTCTAACTGGCATTTTACATAAAAATCCCTCTTTAATGTGACAATTTCCCACAATAAACTACTTAAAGAGCAACTTCGGTCAAGAATGGAATGAAATAGCCCATCAAAAAGCATCACTGCTGATTAAAAAAACTAATACATTCCTAAATTATGTTCAAAGAAAGAAACCAAACATCTGCAAAGGGTATTTTCTCAGTGCTGATTTGTGGTCTTTCCTCTCTTCATGCAAATGCTGAAGCTTCATTCTGTGAAGTATGCATCATATCAGAGAATAGAAATTCAGCTTCATATGATTCATAACCCCTGGATCAAAGACTCTAAAGTCTTGAAATCTCAAATTCTCATTGCTCCAACAATGCCAGTGGTGCAAAATTTGTGGTAATTTTGTTCGTTCACTTTATAAATAGATACTTGGATGATACCTATTTGGTTCTTGGAGCCACAGGTAAGAGTTGAGTGAATCGGGTGGACACCAAAAGTGGATGAGCAGCCCTTAAAAGAGCTCAGCAGCCCTCAAACCAGAGGTGCTAGTCCTCAGCTACCCCCTCGTTAAGCCATCTTGGCAGACAGGTTAATCCAGGTTGAAGGTAATTGATAGGCCTCAAATCCATTGGTGAGTTAGGGGGATGTCTTCCCAGAGCATATAAAGACTTTTCCTGATGTAATGGGCTGACGAGAACAATTTGTTCCAATGATAATGGTTGGTCAGTCATCAAAGACAGCAAGGTCATCAACTGCCTCCTGGTTCATTTCTGGTCTTTCTGACCTATGTCTTGCCACTGGACTTCAATTACTTGGAAGAGTAAGGCTGACAACTTTGTGCAACATTGCTTCACTTCAATCAAATTCATGTGGAAGTCAAGATATCATCCCATAATGTCATTGTTTCTCTTCAAAAACAAAAGTGGAACAACAACTGTTTTGTTGTGCGTGTAGAAGAATGCTGCGATCCTCAGTTGTGGCCCTCCTGTCCATGTTGCAGAAGTGTTCTGTGGCAGAGATGTTCACTGGATACTCAGTTTTGGAATGTCTAATTTGGAGTCATGATCATCATAATTAAATAGCACTGGGAAGCAATCATGGCCAGTTAGCTATTCTCATAGACAAACAGCACACTCAGAAGTAGCAGAAACTCTCTTTTCAGCTTTGTAATCATCATGTTTTTGGAGTCATCAGCACCTGATAGAGTACTATCATGGCTGACCCAAGCAAGGCAGTTCCCACTGGAAGAGAAACTTACCCCATGAACTCTATCATTACTTCTAGTATCACCAAACTCTGACATTAGTTGATTAAAACGCATGATGGTACCCCACTGTATTATGGTACCAAAAAGCCGTGGCTGACTTTTCATTAACTAATGTAGGCAAAAAAAAGAAAAACAACCTCTGCATTTGAAGTGACAAGATCCAGCAGTCAGTAAAACACTGTTGGGTGCCGGTCCAAACTAAGGACAGTAGAAAAAATTGGCTTTTTTATGTGTTTGCTCACCAAGCAGTCATTCTTAGATTCACAGCAGCACATGGAAATCAGTCAAGCTTTGCTACCTACAGCAAATTCACTCTCCAGGATACTAGCAATTGGTAGGATCAGGACAGACTTTCTATAGGAATTGGTACTTGAGCTAAACTTTGAAGGGTAGAGTAGAGATGAAGGAGTGTACTTCAGGCACAGGGAAGGGAAAAGCTTGGGCAAAGACACTCAGGAGATGGAATGCCTGGCACGGATGATTGCAAACAGGCCAGTCTGACTAGAATGTATGGTGTGTGAATTAATGAATGAATGAAAAAAAAACACTAATTTGTCAAGCGCTGACTATGTGCAAAACATTTGCTAAGTGCTAGAGATATACGTAGAAAAGTGAGACAGGCTCTACTCTCAAGGATCTCACATTCTAAATGAGGGAAACAACTTAGAGACAAGGTTCTAGTTAAAAGTCAGATGGAAAGGTCCCATTGTCCTTAGAATGTAAGCAGGAAATCAGGTGGTGATGTCTCTTCTTCCATGTCATTTCCACTGATAAAATGATATCAGTTTCTGGCGTTGAATCATATGACAGTGCCAAGGACTTTGGTGGCAAAAATTTTCTTTCCTGAGTCATCAGTAGAGCAGTAGCCTGGCCACATCTAGCAAGGATGATGACTGCAGGTACTGCATGTTATCATTGCTATTCCTTGGGCTTTGGATTCAGAGTGCTGGGCTATCTCCAGCATGGTCTGAGGGGAGGTGGTGGTTTGATTTGCATGGCACATGCCGTCTCCTGTCTCTCCAGCATGACATCTTGTCTCTTCAGCTTCTAGCCTGGCCTATGTGTGGCAGTTGAGTAGCACTTGGTAGGGTTGGCTGGTTGTAATGGCAAGCAAAGTAGGATCCAATACCTTTGTAGGTCTTTTTGGGTGCTTTATACTCAAGTAACCAAAAAGTGATGTCAACAACCTGAGTTCCCTGAGCCAGCCAAGATTCAAGAATGATTTCTATACTTTTTAAGGGAAAATGAGCCTGATTTGTGGTGATGAATGGGGTAGAAGGGGGAAGGGTAAGTGTTCCTGCCTCAGTGGTGGTATCCTGAATAGGAATATGGAAATTAAGAACAGGAGAGAGTTTGGGGAGAAGGATAATGAGTTTTGTTTTGAAAATGTTGAATTTGAGATGGTGACAGGACATGGAGCTGGAGGTATAAAATATAGTTGCTGATGTGGTACTAGAGGTTAGGAGAGAAAGACAGAGACTATATTTGGGAACTGATGGTATAAAAGTGATGGCTGAAATTATGAGGAGATGAGGTCACCAGGAAAGTTTGCAAAAGAATGAGAAAGACTGGAACAGAGTTCTGAGTGTGCCCTTGCAGATATAGGGAGACCAGGATGATGGTGGTGATAGTCTTGCAAAGGAGAAAGGAAAAGTGACTTGACAAGGGCAAGAATATTATCAAGAAAACTCAAGAGAAGTGAATTGCCTAAGAGGAGACCAACAGTGTCAGATGTTTCAGTAAGGTTAAGAAGGACGAAATTTGGGAAGACGTTCAGTTTGTTGCTTGCTGTCCTTCATTCTCAGAGGACCAAAATGACATCAGTATGCTAGACTCAGATTTCAGTGTGTCTGATTGTGTCCGATCAGACCAATACGAGCATGGAGTGCTCTACCACAGGTCAGCACGTATAGTCCTTGTGAACATTTGGGGTGGGTTCTCTAAATTTACATGTCCTGCATTTCATTTGAACTGTTTCGGTTCTGCTTTGCTCATAGAGCACAGTACCTTCTCTGATAAAGGCATGTCATGCTGAGCGGTCCGGTGCCAGCGCCTCCCATGTCAAACAATCAACTCCAAAGTTCTCAAGTGAGATCTCAGGAGTGTCTAGGTATCACTTCTGATCACCATGCGAATGCTTGCCCTTTGTGAGTTCTCCGTAAAACAGTCTTTTTGGCAACTATGTGTTTTGCATTTGAAATGCAAACGTGGCCAGCCCATTGGAGTTGCACTCTCTGAAGTTGAGTTTGATTGCTTGGCAGTTTAGTTTGAGTAACAGCCTCAGCGTCTGGTGTCTTATCCTGCCAGGTGATCTTCAGAATCTTCCTAAAACAGTTCAAATGAAAGCGATTCATTTTCCTGGCATGGCACTAGTATATCATCCAGGTTTCGCAGGCATACAACAATGAGGCCAGCACAGTAGCTCTGTAGACTTTCAGTTTAGTAATCAGTCTATAATACTTCTTCTCTCCCATAGCTTCTTTTGGAGTCTCGGATTTGGCAATTAAGAGATCACTGGCAACTTTGGAGAAAACTATTTCACTGAAGTGATTAAGTCAAAGACCAGAATGCAAAAGATTTGAGAAAGGAGCAGAAGTAGAAGTATCATGTGTAGATGGCTTTTTTAGGGCTAAGTCCTAAGAGACAATCTAGAACATATGGGTAGAGGTGCAGAGTTGGGAGAAGATGGATTCTGGTTTTATATAAAAGAACTTTCTAACTACAGTAGAGCTATCCAATAATTTAACTAACTGAGGTATATAGTGAGCTCTCCATCCTGGTAGTATTTAGACATAGGCTGGGTACCATCTGTCAGAGATAATGGAAAACAGATTTCTGCAAGACAGAGATGCTGGTCTAGATAACCTCTAAAGTTCATTCCAAATGATTCAAGACCTCTATGTTAAAAAAAGTATGGTAACAATTCCCTTGGAGCTTTGTTTTTATAAAATCTATTGTCTCATGTGTTGTAATACCTGGTATACCTCTCACCCAAGTTACTCAAGAAAACTCCACCAAGTTCTAGGAACTTTATAGATCATGATATCCTCCAAAGCACAGTTCACCGGTCCCCACCAATGTGTTTACTTTTACTAGTTGGCCAGCAAATAGAGTTAAAAACAAAGGCATTTAATGAAACGATACCGTAATAAAATGAAAACAAAGCATTCTTCTATGAATCTTAAGCTCCTTTTCCCACATGTACATTCAGAGGGTAGACTGCATCTGAAAAGGAATTATACACAGGGTATACACATGTGGGAAACATGTGGTCACAGCACATATGTAGAAGGTCACTTCATATTTCTGCAATGATGCCTGCTTTTTGGTGATGTTACTGAGTCTCTCTAGCCTCTCTACTTGACCAACTCTTCACCATGTGTTGCACTCTGCTTTTCCAGTTATCTTCAGAATCAACTAATACCCTGATCAGCATCCACTGGAAATGCTGGGATTAGTGAATCTCTCTTTCAGAGGAAGGCAGTACAGCTTTCACACTCCTACTCTGTCTCAGCTGTCTACAATTGAGACTCCACCTTTGGGATAGGCAGCTAGGTGGTACAGCAAGTACAGCATCAGACTTGGATTCAGGAAGACCTGAGTTCAAATTTGATACTAGCTGGTCAACCTTAGGCAAATCATTTATCGTTGTTTGCGTCAGTTTCTTCATCTATAAGTATCTATGTCAAGAAAACCCTCAAAAGATTCACAAAGAATCTGGTATAACTGAAAAAAAACCTTCGTGATCACATACTATTTTGGCCTTCATCCAGTGGGGATTGCTGTGGTTAGTTTATTTTATAGGGATCCAGTCAGCCAATGGTAATAAGGACTTTTCTTTCAGCCAGCCAGCTCACCCAAGCTAATAGATATACCCAGATTAAGATTATATCTGCTCTCTAAATTTTTCTTTGAATTCTTCTTTAGATTAACTTGTCATTTATTTTCTCCTTCTGAGTGTCTGCCTAATTCTCCTATGACTTATGATCAGAAATCTATTTGAGTTTAGGCTTTACTCCCTTGGCTACACAAATGTCCCCAGGGCTCTACTTCCTGAAGTGGAAATGTAGTTCATTGATACTGTGGTGATAAAAATGATTTTTAACCTCTCACATCATCCCCCTCTTTTCTATGCGAGGGACAAGGACTAGTCTTGTTAAAGAAGGCTTAGAAGCATGACATCCTTTGTCCTACTTTTCAGGCTGGCCTCTCTCTTGTCTTTCTATATATCTATTAAGTATTACACATTGCAAAGCAAATCCTAATTGATATTTTTGCATTGCATGTAAGATTTCAATTCTTTATGGCATACATTGACAATAAGTCCGTGTCCATGGTTTACTTGTCCTCCTTTTCCCTGAAAATGACTCAAGGGTATCATACTATGCTTTTTAAAGGAAGTGATATGATTGGCACAGGTTTCTGAACCATCAGAGATCCTGAGCCTAAAGGAACCAAAGGCATTAGAGAGCCTGGTTTCTAGGGACTCAGGTTGGCAGTCAAGTACTCTCACCATGCATAAGGCACCTGTTGGGTATGTCTAATTTCCTTCCAGTTTGAGGTTGTGGAACTGGTACCAGTAGAAGTTCAGTCCACAATCCCATAAGCACTAAAGTTCACATTTGCCACCTTCTAGGATCTTAATGCAATCAAAGGTGCAACACTTCAGAGAGAAAAAAAAGGGGGAAGGAAAAGGAAAGAAAAAGAAAGACAAGAAAATATAACTTACATATATCAGATTATTGAAAGAGATTTATTAGAGATCCTTAATGTCAGGTCATTACAAGGTAACAAGGGCCTGTTCTTTCAGAGATCTACAGTAATGCCAAATCAATGATTGTATTTTGTCCCACTCTGAAATTTCTTTTTCTAATAAAAGTCTGTCCAAATATTTCTTTTGCTGCTGCATCCTTCCTAACTTTGTTCGTCTTCATCACATTTACTGTCCTCACCTCTTGCTGATCTCCCAGTCTATTAATCTATAGTTGATGGTTTCATTTATATGTTGGCCTATAACCTTTAGCCACTTAGCACTTGATTGACTGCCTTCTACACCTTGACAATCCTCAATGATAGATGAAAATCTGTCATTATATTATATCAGCTATATATATATAATCTATTACAGATAACAATAATTTGCCTTCTCTGATGCTACTAAATGCCTCTAGAGGAAGTCACCCAAACATCCATGCTTAATGCATTCATTATAAATTTATATTTATAAATACATCTCAATTGGGCTCTCACTGTTGTATGGCAATCCTTTTAGACTGGCCATCATGCCACTCAAGACTACCTCCTGTCTCTTCAAACCCCCATATCCCTTCATTACCTTTTCTGTCTCAGCATATGCTCTCACATCCAACTTTATAGAAATAAACTATCTTCACCTCTCCTTTCCTCCTTTGCTAAGTCTCTGTGGTGTTCATCTTTATAAAGGCTAACTTCTCTTTTTGTTCTTGATCCCATCCCATCTGCTCTAAGAACTTCTGTGATTCTTATCTTAAGTCCATCTTCTCTGCTGCCTACAAACATTCCTAGTCTCTCATAGATGTGTGTGTGTATGTATGTATATATATATATATATATATATATGATATCTTCATTTGACTCCACCAACCCTTCAAGCAATTGTTCTATACCTTGCTTACCTGTCAGTCAGATGATTGTTGAGTGATTGATTAGCAAGTTAGAGAGGTATAAGAGAGATACAGAGACCCTATCACTCAGTGAAATTTACCTGAGTTCCCAACAATTTATTAACTATTAAATCTGACGATCTTTTCTCAATCTTCATACTACTTGAACTCTATAGCTTTTGACTACCCTGCCCTCCTGAATACTGTCTCTTCTATTGACTTTCTTGACAAAGGTTGTTTTCTTTTGGTTCTCCTCCTGCTTGTCTAATAAAACAGGTTTTTGAACTCCTTTGCTGGTTCACCATCCATTTCCTACCCTTTAATGATGGGTATCCCCCAGGGGTCTGTTCTGGTCCCTCTTTGCTTTGTTCTCTCTCTTTCAGTAATCTTACCAGATAATTCCCAAATCTATATGTCCATTCTTAATGTTTGTCCTGTGCTCCAGTCTTGGAGATCAAATGAGCAAATGGATATCCCCACCATAGATGTTCCATCAGCATCTGAAACTCCACATATCTGGAATAAACTCATTCTCTTTCTGTGAAATTCACCTCTTCTTCCTAACTTTCCTATTTCTTTTCAAAGTGCCACCATTTCTCAAGTCACACATCTTTGCAGCCTCAGGAGTATCCTTCTCTCTTTGCTCTCCCTAAACCTTCATTTTCAATCCATCACCAAGGCTTTCCCTATTCTACCTCCATAGCCCATCTTAAGTCTATCCCCTTTTCTCTTTTTGTTTTCATTAAAAATATTTTATTAGAATAGCAAAGTAAGCAAGAAAGATTATTGTAAATTTTACAAGAGTAGCTTTTTAGATGTTTACATCAAAGGTAGTTGAGGATGGGTAAAAGAGAGAAAGGTTGTTCCCATGGCTACTCTGTTATAGAAGCTTGGCCATTCCTGCTACTCACAGGGTCCTTGGTAAGCATGTAGACCACAGAGTTATTTTGCTAGAAATCTGTACATGTTTGAACTTGACACTCTGATTTTCAAAATGTTGCTGTGGCTCCCTATTGCCTCTGGGACAAAATACAAATTGTTTTATTTGGTATTTAAAGTCCTTCACACTCTATACTTCCATACCGATCTTACATTATTCCCTCTCATAATTTTCCCAAACTAGCTCACTGGATATTACCCATAAATGAGTGCATTCCAGGCATAGAGGAATGACCAGTATTAAGGCACAAAGGCAGGAGTGTTGGGTTGTTGTTATTCATCTTTTACATTCTTTTTTTTTTTAAAATATTCCCCTTTTCTTTACTCATAGAGCAAATATCCCAATTCAGGTCCTCATTACTTCTTCATCTCTCACCTGGACTATTACATTAGCTTCCTAAAACAAGTAATTGCTTTTTAATTTCCATACAGCTAAAATAACCTTCCTGAGGTCCAGTCCTGACAAGGTTGTCTCCTGCTTGAAAGGTTTTTCTGTCTCCCTACTGTCTCGAGTATAATATAAAATTAATACTGACATTTAAAGCTCTTCACAAAATATTTCCAACTTACCTTCCCAGCCTTATACCTCATTATTCCACTTCATGCACTCTAACTTGCATCAAAGTTTGATTAGTAGTCGTTCCCCAAATTCAATACTCCATCTTCCGACTCAATATATTTGCACAAGTCATCCCTCATTCTTGGAATGCATTTCTTAGAATTCTTAGCTTCCCTCAAGGCTCAATTTAGGCTTTTCTACATCTTCTTACCCCCACTCCAAATGTTCATACAGACTTCTGGTGCCTGACCTGTGGTAGAGCATTCCGAGCTCATATTGGTCTGATCAGTCACAGTTGGACACATTGAAACTTGACTCTAGCACAGTGATGTCAATTTTGGTCCTCTTTGAGAACAAAGGACAGCCAACCAACTCCAGTGATTAACACTTTTTCCTTATTCAGCTAACCTTGAATCTAATTATCTATTTATATTGTAAATGTGTAAACTCTTCGAAGGAAAGGACTGGGTTGAATTGTTTTGGCCTTTCTATCCCTAGAACCTTGTATGATGCCTTTTACTATGGGCATTTGACAAAATGTCTAATGCATTGAATTGAACCACCAGATGGTACCATCTGTTACACTCACCACTAACAACGTGAACTGGGATGTATCTCATCGACAGCGTGGTTGACTCTTTTTTTCTGCAACCCTTCCCAATGACCTCAGGAACAGCTGTGAGAATATGTGGGATGAATTTTCCATCATGACCTTAGGCTTTTTCCCCTGGGGCTTACTTTCTGGAGACATGTACTCTGTGTTCTTTGGAATCCTCTGGGACATCCATGTTATTAATTACAGGGTGTTGGAAGCCTTAGTTACCTGGGATAACTTTAGCCTTAGATTTTGTCCAAACAAACAAACTACATATATATATATATATGTTAAATTCTGTTGTGCAAGGCATGAAGTAAAGCTTAAGGTCATATTGGGGCACATGTGGATGAGAGGCAATCTGGAGGCTAAGTTGCTTATTAAGACTTGCTCTGCAGGTTATCTTGTATACTTATCTTTGAAGTGATAGCCAGATAAGGAATTAGTGGTTAAATCCCTGTTTGCATATAAGAACATGCCAGTTCTACAGCCATGTAATTGGAAATGCCTGGGTAAAGGAAGGCTACCCACCCTCCCCCTACTCTCCTCCCAGTACTGGTAGAAGATCTGGAAATTGTGTTATTGTGGCTTATGGATCCTCATCACATGATCCTCTGGATTTGTCAATCTGTCAGCCAACTAGCACTTATTAAATGCCTATTAAATTATTATTATTAAATGCCTATGTGCTAGACCCTGTGCTAACTGTTAGAGACACAATTATATGCAAGTCCACAGGAAGGGAGATCTTCAGGAGCTAAGGATTAGCTGGGTAGTACCCAATTACTCTACTCAATCTTCTTCCCATGATAGAAGAAACACTTTTATCTCTGAAGTAGTTAATGCTTCAAGATAAAAGAGTTGTCCGAAATCCTAATGTGAAATGTTTATATTGCTGGGTTGAAGAAGACATTAATATGAGAATGTTAATATCCCTGAGGGTAACTTGGTGTTGCAATGAATAGAGCACTGGGCCAGAAGTCAGGAACACCTGAGTTCAAATATAGCCTTAGAAACTAACTAGCTTGATGCAGGGCAAGTCTGTTTCAGTTCCTTCATCAATAAAATGAGCTGGCAAATGACAAAGCACTCCAGTGTCTTTGTGAAGAAAACCTCAAATGGGGCCACAAAAAGTCAGTCAAGACTAAACAGGAATAAATATTCCTGGAGCAGGAATTTCCTTATACCGAATAGTTTTGCATTCACTAATGGAGGCTCATTGTCTAAACTTCTTTGAGAGTAGGAATTGCTTAATTTTATTTTTTCAATTTATTTATTTTTTTGTTTTCAATATTCACTTCCATATGTTTTAAATTTTCTCTCTCTTCATCCCCAAGATGGCATGCAATCTGATATGAGCTCTACACATATTCCTATCAAATGTATTTTCACGTTCATGTTGCATAAAAGAATTATAACACAGTGGAAAAACCATGAGAAAAAAAAAAACAAAATAAACCAAAAAAGGAAATAGTCTACTTCACTCTGTCTTCCAACTCCATAATTCTCTTTCTGGATGTGGATGGCATTTTCCTTCATGAGTCCTTTGGAACCGTTTTAGGTACTTGCATTGCTGAGAATGGCTCAGCCTATCAAAATCAGTCATCACACTCTGTGCCTGTTCTGCTTACTTCGCTCAGCATCAGTTCATATAAGTCTTTCTAGGATTTTCTGAAGTTCACCCTACACATCATTTCTTATAGTACAACAATTTTCCATTACATTCATATACTACAACTTATTCAACCATTCCCCTATTGATGGGTATTCCCTCATTTCCAGTACTTGGTCACCACAGAAAGAACGGCTATAAATATTTTTGTACATGTGAGTCCTTTTCCCATTTTTATAGTTTCTTTGGGATATAGCCCTAGAAATGGTATTTCTGGGTCAAAGAACGTGTACATTTTGATAGCCCTTTGGGAAATTCCAAATTGCTCTCCAGAAAGGTTGAATCAGCTCACAGCTCCACCAACAATGGATTACTGTTCCAACTTTCCCACATCTTCTCCAACATTTATAATTTTCCTGCTTTGTCATGTTAGCCAATTTGATAGGTGTGATGTGGTACCTCAGAATTGTTTTGATTTGCATCTCTCTAATCAATATTGATTTAGAGCATTTTTTCATATGACTTTAGATAGCTTTAATATCTTCCTCTAAAGATTGCCTGTTCATATTCTTTAATCATTTATCAAGTGGTGAATGACTTGTATTCTTGCAAATTTGATTCAGTTCTCTATATATTTTACAAATGAGACCTTTGCGGGGCAGAGACAAGATGACACAGCAGAAGTAAAATACCTGTAAAAAATTACTCTAAACAAATCTAGAATAGCAGAAGCCTCAAAATGACAGAGTAAAACAGATTTCCATCCTGAAACAATCTGGAAGGCCAACAGGAAGGGCCTACTGCACCTGACTTGGAGCAAAGTGCAGCCCATGCTGCACTGGCACAGACAAGACTAGAACAGGCCTCAGGGTGCTTAATCACTGTCAGCTGCTACAGTTTCCAGACTTCTTAACCCATAAATGTGAAAGACAGTTTCAAAGGTCAGTGAGAAAGTTCTCACACCTTGGTGGGAGGGGAGTGTGGTCTGACCCCAGCTTCAGCCCCAGGATAGTAGCAGTCACTGCCACAGCAGCAGCTGCTCCTGAAACTTTTGGTTTAAAGACAGTGGGGGAATTAAGTGGCTGATCTGAGTTGTGGTCCTGAGTGGTGGTCCTGGGGTGAGGAAGAGCATTGGTGTAGCAAAACTGGTGGCAGCTGTGGAAAGGGAATCCTACTTGTAGTTCCAGGGCAAAAAAAGAGTGCTTGTAGTTGCCCACAGACCAGAGCACAGTCCAGGAGAGGAGTTAATACCTCTCCCTAGATTATACTACTTTGGAAGAGTTGAAAACTTACAGGCCCCTAGAAATATCTCTGAAAATAGCTGCACAAAACCTCTGAAATTTAGGGTAGTACAGCCTCTACTTAACAAAGAGTTCAAAAGTCAAAAAACTGTCTGGGAAAATGTCCAAAAAAAGGGAAAAATAAGACTATAGAGGTTGCTTTCTTGGTGAAAAGGTATTTTCTTCTGACCTTTCAGATGAGGAAGATCAAAGCATACAACTGGAGGAAGATAGTAAGGTCAAGGCTCCTATATCCAAAGCCTCCAAAAAATATGAAATGGTGTCAGACCATGGAAGACCTCAAAAGGAATTTTGAAAAGCAAGTGAAAGAAGTTGAGGAAAAATTAGGAAGAGAAATGAGAGGGATGCAAGAAAATAATGAAAAATGAGTCAATAGCTTGCTAAAGGAGACCCAGAAAAATACTGAAGAAAATAACACCTTTAAAAATAGACTTACCCAAATGGCAAAAGATGTCCAAAAAACCAATGAGGAGAAGAATGCCTTAAAAAGCAGAATTGACCAGGTGGAAAAGGAGGTCCAAAAGCCCACTGAAGAAAATAATAACTTAAAAATTAGAATGGAGCAAATGGAAACTAATGACTTTATGAGAAATCCAGAAACTGTAAAACAAAACCAAAAGAATGAAACAATAGAAGACAATGTGAAATATCTCACTGGAAAAACAACTGGCCTGGAAAATAGATCCAGGAGACACAATTTAAAAATTATAAGTCTCCCATAATCAACAAAGAACCTAGACATCATCTTCCAAGATATTATCAAGGAAAACTGCCCTGATCTTCTGGAACCAGAGGGTAAAATAGAAATAGAAAGAATCCACCAATCCCCTCCTGAAAGAGATCCCAAAAGGAAAACTCCTAGGAATACTGTAGCTAAATTCCAGAGTTTCCAGATCAAGGAGAAAATGTATAAGCAGTCAGAAAGAAATAATTCGAGAATTGTGGAAATACCATCAGGATAACACAGATTTAGCAGCTTGTACAATAAGGGATCAAAATTCTTGAAATATGATATTCCAGATGTCAAAGGAGCTAGGATTAAAATCAAGAATCACCTACGCAGAAAAACTGAGTATAATAATTCAGGGGGAAAAGTGGAATTTCAATGAAGTAGAAGACTTCCAAGCATTCTTGTTGAAAAGACAGAGCTATAGAAAATCTGATTTTCAAATACAAGAATCAAGAGAAACATGAAAAAGTAAACAGGAAAGAGAAGCCATAAGGGAATCATTGAAGTTGAACTGTTTACATTCTTACATGATATTTGTAACTAATGAGACCTTTCTCAGTATTAGGGTAGTTAGAATAGTTGTGTATCATACACACACACACACACACACACACACACACACCACACAAATAGTAGTCACATAGTAGATGATTAATCATTGGCATGTGAAGCTTTATTCTCTTTGCTTTTGAAATAATTACTTACGAAATCAGTGACTTGAAAAGGAGACAAGAATGAATGAGTGAATGAATGAGTGTAAATGATTAATGCTGAAGAAAATAACACCTTGAAAAATAGGCTAACTCAATTGCCAAAAGAGGTTCAAAAAGCCAATGAGGAGAAGAATGCTTTCAAAAGCAGAATTAGCCCAATGGAAAAGGAGGTTCAAAAGCTCACTGAAGAAAATAGTTCTCTCAAAATTAGAATGGAACAGATGGAGGCTAATGACTTTCTGAGAAACCAAAAAAAATCACAAAACAAAACCAAAAGAATGAAAAAATAGAAGATAATGTGAAATATCTCATGGGAAAAACAACTGACCTGAAAAATAGATCCAGGAGAGACAATTTAAAAATTATGGGACTACCTGAAAGCCATGATCAAAAAAAGAGCCTAGACATCATCTTCCATGAAATTATCAAGGAAAACTGCCCTGATATTCTAGAACCAGAGGGCAAAATAAGTATTGAAGGAATCCATTGATCACTGCCTGAAAGAGATCCAAAAAGAGAAACTCCTAGCAACGTTGTGGCCAAATTCCAGAATTCCCAGGTCAAGGAGAAAATATTGCAAGCAGCTAGAAAGAAACAATTCCAGTATTGTGGAAATACAATCAGGATAACACAAGATCTAGCAGCTTCTACATTAAGGGATCAAAGGACAGGGAATAGGATATTCCAGAAGTCAAAGGAACTAGGACTCAAACCAAGAATCACCTACCCAGCAAAACTGAGTATAGTACTTCAGGGGAAAAAAATGGTCTTTCAATGAAATAGAGGACTTTCAAGCATTCTTGATGAAAAGACCAGAGCTGAAAAGAAAATTTGACTTTCAAACACAAGAATGAGAAGAAGCATGAAAAGGTAAACAGCAAAGAGAAGTCATAAAGGACTTACCAAAGGTGAACTGTTTACATTCCTACATGGAAAGACAATATTTGTAACTCTTGAAACTTTTCAGTATCTGGGTAGTTGGTGGGACCACACACACATGTACATGCATGCATGCACACACATACACACATGCACACACACATGTACATGTGTGCACGCACACACATACACACATGCATGCACATACAGAGACAGAGAGCACAGAGTGAAGTGAATAGGATGGGACCATATCTTAAAAGAAATTAAGGTAAATGGTGAGAGAGAAATGTAGTGGGAGGAAAAAGGGTGAAATGGAATGGGGTAAATTATCTCTCATTCAAGAGGCAAGCAGGAGACTTTTTAGTGGAGGGAAAAAGAGGAGAGCTGAGAAAAAAACAAGAAGTTTACCCTCATCACATTTGATTAAAGGAAGGAATAAAATGCACACTCATTTTGGTATGAAAACCTATCTTACAATACAGGAAAGTGGGGGAGAAGGAGATAAGCAGGGTTGGGGGGATGATGGAAGAGGGCGATGGGAGGAGGGAACAATTTGAAGTCAACACTCGGGGAGGGACAGGATCAAAAGACAGAATAGAAACAATGGGGGGGCAGGATAGGATGGAGGGAAATATATTAGTCTTACACAACACAACTGTTATGGAAGTCATTTGCAAAACTACACAGATAGGGCCTATATTGAATTGCCTGCCTTCCCAAAGGGGATGGGTGGGCAGGGAGGGATGGGGAGAATTTGGAACTCAAAGTTTTAGGAACAACTATTTACTATTGTTGTTGCTACTAGGAAATAAGAAATACAGTTAATGGGGAATAGAAAGTCATCTGGCCCTACAGGACAAAAGAGAAGATGGGGACAAGAGAAGGGAAAGATGATAGAAGAGAGGGCAGATTGGTGATAGGGAAAATTAGAATGCTCAGTGTACTGGGGTTGGGAGAGGGGATAAAAGGGGAGAAAATTTGGAACCCAAAATTTTGTGAAAATGAATGTAAAAAGTTAAATAAATAAATTTATAGTTAAAAAAAGAAAGTGGTGACAGGAACCACAAGGAAAATGGGAAGGAAGAAAAGAAAAAAAGGAAGGAAAGAAGGAAATAGGAAGGAAGGAATGAAAGAAGAATGGAAGGACAGAAGGAAGAGAGGGAAGGAGGAAGAAGTAACTAAATGTCTACTATGTTCTGGGAACTGTGCTAAGTGCTTTACAAATTTTAATTTGATCTTTACAACAACCCTAGGAAGTAGATGGCATTATTGTCCTCATTTGAAAAATGAGGAAACTGAAGCTGACTGTAGTTAAGTGACTTACCCAAGGTCACACAGCCAGTAAGTGTCTGAGGTCACATCCATGACATTACCCAGCTGCTTTTCTTTGTATCCTCAGTACTTAGCACAGTGCCTGACATAACATAGGCCAGGGCTGGGGAGCCTTTGGCCCTGAGGTCACATGTGGCCCTCTATGTCCTCAAGCGTGACCCTCTGACTGAATCTAAAGGGCCATGATTGAGGACCTACAGGGCCACATGTGGTCTCAAGATCACAGGTTCCCCACCCCTGGTGTATGTGCTTAAAAAAATGCTTGTTCCCTCAAAATATTCTAGCTTGGTCATTCATCCCCTAATTAATGGACCCAAGGGAAATAATGTGTAACAAGTTTGAAAAGGCAGGTGGGGGCCGGTTTATGAAGGGCTTTTACATGCATGATCTCCCTGAATTCATCAATGCTGTGGTTGTAGAGTCAATAACACTGAATTTGGAACTCAGGATTTGGGTTCATTCCCTGGCTCCAGAAACTTTCTTGCTGTGTGATCTTCTGTAATTCATTTTAAATGTCTAGGCTCCAATTTCTTCATCTATGAAAAAATTTGGTTGGATGATATTTCAGCTAAGAAGTGGAAGCACTTCTTAGGCATCTGAAATTTAATGTCCAAAACAGAACTTATCTTTTCCTACAAATTCATCCTTTTTCCTAACTTCCCTAGTTCTGTCCAGGGCACCACCATTCTTCTAGTTACAGTTTGTAAGCTTGGAGTCATCATTCTTGACTCTTTTCTCTCCTTCACTCAACCAGTTGCCAGATATTGGTACCACAACCACCCTCCATCAGGCCTTGACTGGATGACTGAGGAAGGTTTCTAATGGTTACCATTTCTCCAGTCCCTTCCTTCTTCATTCTTTTCTACTTAAAACTGCTAAAGTTGATAGCCTTAAAGATGCAATTCTGAACAAGTCATTCCCTATATCCTCTAGGACAAAAGGCCAATCCCTCTGCTTTATATTTAAAGCCCCTCATAGCCTGGCCTACTTTTCTAGGCCACATCTACAGTAGACTGTGGAGGGCAGATACTCTTTTGGTTTTGTTTTTGTAGACCCCATACTTAGCTCCAGTACTGAACAAATACTTGCTGATTAAGTAACTGATCCTTTGGACTTATAATGGTATGATCAACATTTCAATTTTGAGAGCCTCCCACTGTTTCTGAGTCATCTTCCATATCCTCTGTCTAGTCAGGTAGGCCGCACTGTGTTCTCACAACGATATCACATCTCTTTTTATCCTTATCCAAATATTTTTCACCACACTTTCTCTTTCAGATTTACATGTTTCCATGCAGGTAAATTTTCTTAACATACAATGCTCCTTTGCTACCCCACTTACTGGGCTTGTTCCATTTGAGTGAGTCACCTTTACAGTATTATAGGCATGACACCTATATAATCTCATAGATCTCATAGAAGAGACTTGGTGTTATTTACCATCATAAGACAGCCTGATGTCTTTCTTTTTCTTGGCCTCATTAAAGGGGCCATGCCCTGGCTACTTCCTTAAACAGGCCTATTCAATGAATGGGCATTGCCTCACCCTAAGTGAGTAACTGCAAAGACCTTGGCCTAAAGGGCCCAAGGTCTCCAGTGTATGCTGAGTCATCTCCAGTCATCCTGAGGAATATCTGGTCACTGGATTCAGATGACTCTGGAGGAGAAGTGAGGCTGGTGACCTGCACAGCTCTCCCTCACTCAAAACAAAGTCAAATGTATGCCATATCATCATTTCTCTGATGGCATGGTCTTATTTGGCAACGAAGGATGAACACAAAATAATGGGTTCAAATCCTATACCACCTGCTACTCCTGTGACCTTTGACGACTTACTTAACCTCTGACTCTCAGTTTCCCCTGAGAATAAGATTTAGGACTTTTAGACGTTTTTGTGCATCATAGATACTTTTGACAAATCTAGGGAAGTCTATGGATACCTTCTGGGATTAATGTTTTTAAATGCAGAAAACAAAATACAAAAGATTGCAAAGAAAACACATTTTATTGAAATAGCTATTTTTAAAATATATTTTCTTTTCTATGTGTGTAAATCATATTTTATTTTTTCCAATAACATGTAAAAACAATATTCAATATTCATTTTTTATAAGATTGAGTTCCAAATTTTTCTCCCTCTCTCCCTCTCCCCTCCCCAAGAGAGCAAGCAATCTTATATAGGTTATACATGGGCAATCACGGTAACCATATTTCCACTTTAGTTATGTTGTGAAGGAAGAAACAGAGCAAAAGGAAATACACACACCAAAAAAAAAAAAAAAACAAAGAAAGTAAAAATAGTATGCTTTCATCTGCATTCAGACTTTATCTGTTCTTTCTGTGGATGTGGATACTATTTTCCATCATGAGTCCTTTGGAATTTTATTGGGTCATTCACTGTACTGTTGAGAAGAGCCAAGTTTATCATAGTTGACCATTATACAATGTTGCTGTTGCTGTGTACCACGTTCCCCTGGTTCTGTTCACTTCACTCAGTATCACTTCATGTAAGTCTTTTCAGGTTTTTCTGAAATCTGCCTACTCATCATAAAATATGTTTTTAAAAAACAAATTTACAAACCCCAGGTTAAAAAATCCTGGTCTCTAAGATGACTTCCAACTCTAAATTTATAATCCTCAAACCTAATGCCTTTCATCTTGTATTTCAGAAATCATCTTTTGTGAATATGCCATTCAAAAAATATTCATTTATTGACTACTACATGTGTGAGACTTTTTTATTCTGACTACTTTGTATTTCATTAGGGATTAACATCCCTATATTATTGGATATTAATAAGCTGTATTCTCCTAGACTATAGAGTTTGGGTTACTATAATTCTCCTCTAAGTTCTTCAGTGTAGCACAGAACCTTTCCAAATGATACTAACAATGGTTTATTATGTTTTCATCCTCTATGGACCTTCATGTATTCTGGTTCAACTCATGGATATTTTTAATAGCAACTTACCTAGCTCTGGATCACTTTTCCCCAGTTCAGAAAACTGAGATCTTCTATAGTTTTGGGGCCTCATTATTCAGTTGTTCTACATACTAACAGTCCAAAGCAATCATTGATCAACAAAAGATTTATAGACTTGATGCTATGAGTATTTCCATATTACATGATCTTGATGCTGCCATGCACCTAGCTCATGGCTCCTTCCTTGTCATAAGCCCTGGAAGAGACTTCTTTTAGACCTCTATCTTCTTGGTGAGAAAACTGTTACCATTCCCTCATCCCCACATGCTTAGTGAACCTACCTTCCTTTTGGAGAAAGGAATGCAGGGAGGAGTTATCCATAGGTTAGCCCTGAACTCCACGGAGACAGGGACTATATATTTCTATGGCATTTGTCAACCATGTACCCTTTAGATACTCATGGGGCAGAAAGTCAGTATTTAAGACATGAATCGTTGAAGAACTCTATGATTTACTTGTCTCTTGGAAAGAAGGGATTGTGTCAAACCATTTGGAAAATGAGATTGAGATTTGCTACAACTGTGCTTTCTTTTCTGGAAACACTCAGATTATTAGCATTGGATTAGCTGACAAATCTCAATTTAAAATAATATTAAAAGGAGGAAAATCCCAAACCTTTATGGAGTATTTCCTTGATAGTAAACACAGGATATCCTGCATCATAAATGACTTCAGCAAATTGGTTATTCCCCCATACATGGCCAAGTAACACATTCAGACACTATTCCCTGGGGGGCAGAGAGAATTCACAGTGAAAATGTTCTTGTAATTGAAGATGGGGTTTTGCCAACATGGCTGAAAATAGACTTTAATGAGTTTTCAGATGAGTTTGTGGGTTCACAACATTTGATATTTAATTATTTTCTGTCTCTATTTCATCTTATCTTGGATACTATGACAAACAAGAAGGACATAGAAATTACACTGTACCCCGCCATGTGACTCTTATCTCCCTAACTAGGTTGTGAGATCCATAAGACCATGTCTCATGCTTTGATGTCAACAAGAACATAGAAAATGCTTAATCAATTATTTATTGATTGATTTCGGTTTAGAGGACAGGAGAAATAAACAAACTGCAAAGCTGATTCTAAATTGCCTGTTACTGGATTTTCTAATACTGACATTCATCCCTGGAAAGGAAGGGCAAAGTTTGCAAATCCACATCTTGTCAGGAAGGAAACGTGTTCAGTCAATGAAGAGGCAGGAATGTTTTCCTCTCAGACAGCTATACTCTGGTCACCCCAGGACATTTCATGGGTCTGCTTTAGAAAAAAATCCTCTTTTCTATTTTGCCATTTCCTATAAAATAAATTTGAGGGAGGGATGTCACCCCACCAGTAGCACTCTATAGTCCAAAGTTCATCCTCTGGCTTTTTCTCTTTCTCAAGCATATGATATTGTAGTATTATATTTGTATACATCATAGTAGCCAGAAAACTCAAAATTATGGCTCAAAACTCCCTTGTATTTAGTCATTATGACGTACATGATATTGGAAAGAGTTCAAGTTTACTATGAGACAGTGGGAAAGTTGCTTACGCCTTTTCAGTCACTTTCCTCAGCTGTAAAATGGGAGTAATGATACTTATCACTTACTATTGTGAAGGGCTATTATGAAGAAAATTCACTGTAGAATATTATATGAATGTTTGGTTGTTCTATTACTACTGGAAAATCATAGAATTTGTTCTATTTTTTTTCCAGAACATGGAGACATGGTTAAACTCCTAGAAGAAGTAATCAAAATTCAATACTCACAGCTTCCAACAACCAAAAGTACCACCAGCTTCAATATGTGTGAGAAAAAGTAAACCCTTCATAGCCTATATCAGATTATGTCTTATGGAAGGGGGAGGGAAAGGAAGGGAAAAAATTTGAAACTCAAAATCTTATAAAAATGAATGTTGAAAACAAAAAAAAATAATTAATTAAAAAAGAAAAAGAAAGTAAACCCTTCAATATATAACATAGATAATATTGAATTAGAAATTCAAGTTAATCGATTCATGAGAATAATGTTCCAATTTTAGTAATTAACATGAAACTTTCAGGACATAACTCTTTAACACACATATCTTAGCACCCTAATTTCTAAACCAAAAAAAAATTTATTATATATTAGCTATGAGAAAGATCATAGACAAAATTACCTTTAACTCTTAATGCAATTTTTGACTTTTCAATTTTGGAAACATAAACCCACTATTCAGTTCTTTCAATACCAAAGTTTCTTCTCAGGAAGAGACTCAAGAATTCTACTGGCGTTTCCTTACAAGATGAGAGTCAAACTTGGTTCTTTCAGAAAACACGTTCTCTTAATCCTATCTTTCTCTCCTCTCCCAGTCTTTTCTCAGCCATCACAAAACACATTTTTAACAACTATTTATATTCATTGTTTCCCCTTCTCTCATCTCACTATCTTCTCAAACCCTTCCAGCTCCTTACAATCTACCTTCTAATTCCTCTCTTCTTCTGAAAATGCTCACCAACAATCTTTTAATTGCTAAATCCAATGGCTTTTTCTGAGTTATTAAAGTCATTTTTGACCTCTTTTCAGTGTTTGACCCTTTTGATTAACCCTCTTTCTGAATATGTTTTTCTTCCTGGGCTTTCATGATTTTGCTTTCTCCTGTTTCTCCTTTTGCCTATCTAACTTTTCCTTCTCAATATTCTTTTTGGATTATCATCCATGATCCCTGTCTAATTTCTGCCCTAAGGCTCTTACCAAGGTCCTTCTTTCTCTTTAAGTTCATTTAATAAGCTCCAATGACTTCAATTATCATTTCTATGCAGATAACTCCCAGATTTATATAATCCAGCCCTCAGTTCTCATTTTACCTTTTCACACTTGCCTATCTGCTAGAAAACACCTAAATGTTCCACAGGGACCTTCCACTCCATCCCTCCAAAACAGAGGCAACCATTGCATATTGAATGAAGTGAGGAAGACCTAGGTTAAAGTCCTTGCTCAGCTAGCTGTATGACTCAGGACAAATTATTTAAGAACTTTCAGACTCAGTTTCCTCATCTACAAAAAATAAGATTGTTATAAGGAATAAATTAGATACATATGTAAGTTGTTTTGCAAACCTTAAAACCATAAATATTAGCTACTATTTTCTTGAAACATACTGCTCTTTCTGACTTCCTTTTTTTCTATCCTTTCAGTCACCCACTTTTACAATCACAGATTACCCTATCATTTTCCTTCAAGTCCCAAAACCAATCAATTGCTAAATATTATTGTTTTTTTCTCCAGATCTCTTACTCCCTTCCCATTGCCTTCACTCATAGGGCCACTACGCTTGTTCTGGTCCATTGTACCTTTTGAGGAGTAAATTGATAACTTTAAGGCTTTAGGGCTAATGAGGAATATTAACTTTTCTCTGTCCCTCTGTGTCCAAGGAGAAGCCATGAAAATCTATCTTTTCACAACACCTTTCCTGCCCCTCCTCAGCTATTAGGCAAAACACCTGGTGTGGGAGTTGTTTTTATTTCCATGTTTACGTCCATGTCTGTGCTATTTAAATCGTTGCTATAAAACTTAGTGTCCATCGACCCTAAAAGTTTGCATTGTGTACTGTTTGGGAGTGGGATGAGAGGAAAGAGTGTGTTCAAAGACTTCGATCGACTGACTTCTCTTTGACTCGATGAAACTGTAGAATGTAAAAGGCTGGTAACACAGATGACTCAGTGTTTTCGTTTAGTTGTTTTTCAGTCGTGTCAGACTCTCCGTGATCCCTTTTGGAGTTTTCTACATCTTGGCAAAGACACTGGAATGGTTTGCCATTTCTTTCTTCAGTTCATTTTACAGATGAAGAAACTGAGAAAAATAAGTTTAAGTGACTTGACCAACGTCACCCAGCTAGTAGGTGTCTGAGGCTGGATTTGAACTCAGGTCTTCCTGACTGCTAGCTTGGTGCTCTATCCACTGCATCCATTAACTGCTCCAATTCAGTGTTAGTGATTCTTTGTATCCCTAGTGCTTAGTACAATATCCGACATATAATAGGTGATTAATAACTGTTTATGGCTGACTGACTATGAAGAAGTGTTTACATTTTATTATTTCTTTAAGAAGTGTGAAGAAATCCCAATCAATTTGATGGAACTTACTGATCAGGTAGTCAATGCTGACCAAAGGATCAGTCATATAATCTGGAACCAGGGCAGTCAGCTCTCCCAACACATATACTCTCTAGAAGTCAGTTAAGATAGGAAAAAAAAAAAACCTTTAAAAGTGTGAGATTCCACAGTGGAGGAGAGGATTTCTCTCCCTCCCTCATCTCCCTGCCCCCAATATTGACAATAGTCTTGTAATTATTCTAGTAGAATACACTATAGTCAGCAGAAAACAGGCCCATAAAGTCCAGCTGCAGAGGAGGCTGACAGGGTGACAGAGACAGGAAGTTAGTATTAATGTTGGCAGTCAGAAGTTGAACTGCAGAGATATACAATACCAGAAAGCTCAGCTAAGTGAACCACCCAGCAGAAATTGCTGGGTTCAGTGGAGAGCAGCATGAAGACACCATGATGAAAGGAAGGACATTGGGGGCCTGCGGCACCAGACACATGAGCTGCCTTGATCATCTCCTATTCCTCTTTGCCTGTGAATTCTCTATATGTGACTACTTTCCCCACTAATATGTACAATGTGTATTAGTAGATAAGTGTACCCCAGATTTATGGGGAGAACATTTTATTACTAGAGAACATTTTACTACTACTACTCATTTTGTACCCTCTTAGTAAGTGCTTTAGCTTTGAGTTAATTATTTCAGCTGACTGACTATTTAAAATAAAGGCCCCAATGAGGACTTACAGGTTATGTAGTTTTAGTAGTTTGGACCAACCAAGTATCTTGAATATGGCATGATTGTCCACTGAGTACCTTGAATATGGGGTCATTGCCCCCTAGGTACCTCACCTATGCCAGGAATGTGAATTGGGAGGGTATCCCCAGAGGAGGTGCTACAATTGGTTGTTAAGTGAGGGGAGAGTGAGAAGGAATGGACCAGCTAAAAGTGAAAGGAAGCTGCCAGTAAGCTGAAGTAGGGTTGGGGTTATTTGTAACACTTTTTGAACTCTTCAGGAATTCTTATTAGTTCTACATCATACTCTAAATATAAAAAGAAAGGTTCACATATTTAACCTGTGTACTGAAGAAATTAGCCACTTTTTTCTGAGAACACTTTAGGGATGGAGCAGCTTCACCTACGAGTGAAGGGTGGTGACTTCTTGCATGTTTGAAGCTGAAGAATTCCAGTTAAGCATGCCACCTTTAGCAAAACTCTATTTGGGGACACCATCATTGAGTTTGGATCTGGACGGCTCTTGGCCTTGCTCAAGCACTCCCCCTGGTGGTAGTTAGGGGGAAATTGAAGAAAAATAAATTACAAACTTCCATGTTAACCTGTGCCTGGCAGTGAGGATAGTCTCGTAGATACTACCCTAATGGTGGCTTTATGCCTCAGGAGACTGAAATGGTTTCTAAATTTATGAAGAGGTTGTATTCCAAAAGTTTTTTCTGGGACAATTTTTCCCCTAGAATTAATACTTTAATGAGGCATTTATATTCCCAGGTTTTATGTATTATGTATTAATACCAAGTATTATGTAAATCATAATGCCCAGGACTGTGGCCCTGGGCACAATTTTGGAATAGGCAAAGCATGTTTTTGATGTTCTCCCACCACCATTTCTAAATCTTTCCTCCTCAGTTACCAGACACTCAGAGTCCTAAGACCCCACCATTGCATCACACCCACCAAAGTCTTTCCAACCTGAGACTTGTTTTTCTAAGCTGTTCTTAGTTACAACTTCTTGCTTTCTTCCATTTCTAAACTCACCAATTACTTTTTTCCAAACTTATTTATTTGTTTTCAATTTCCAACAATCATTTCCATAACTTTTAAATTTTCTCTCCCTCCCCAAGACAGCATGCAATCTTATATGGGCTCTACACATAAATTCTTTTTTTTAAAAAAAATTTAATTTTTTGGTTTCATTTTTCAACAATCACTTCCATAAGTTTTAAATTTTCTCCCTCTCCTATTCTAAGAAGACATGCAATCTTATATGGATTCTACATGTACATTCTTATTAAGCACATTTTCACATTTGTCATGTTGCAGAGAAGAATTAAAACAAATGGGAGAAACCATGAGAAAAACCAAAACTAAACATAACACAAGAGAAAATAATCTGTTTCATTCTGTGTTCTGGCTCCATAATTCTTTCTTTGGATATGAATAGCATTTTGTGTCATGAAGCCTTTGCAAATGTTTTAGGTCCTTGCATTGCTGAGAAAGGCTAAGTATATCAAAAACAGTCCTCTCACACTGCAGCTGTTATTGTCTAAAGTGTTCTCCTGGTTCTGCTCACTTCACTCAGCATCGGTTCATATAAGTCTGTCCAGGTATTTCTGAAGTCCACCTGTTCATCATTTCTTATAGCACAATAGTATTCCATTACATTCATAGACCACATCTTGCTTAGCCATTCCCCAGTTGATGGGCATTCCCTCGATTTCCAGTTCTTGGCTACCACAAAAAGAACTGCTATAGGGGGGAGGAGCCAAGATGGCGGAGTAAAAAGATTCACATATGCTAGCTCCGAACCCACAGCCCATAAAATACCTGCAAAGAAGAACTCCCAACAAATTCTGGAGCAACGGAAGCCACAGAACAACAGAGTGGAGAAGATTTCTGTTCCAGAGAGCCTTGAAAAACCAACACCAAAGGTCCACCAAGCACTAGATGCAGAGCAAAGCCCAGCCCTGCCTTGGCCATGCTGCACTGAGAGGAGCAGATCCAAGCAGGCTTCAGGGATGGAATCTCCAGCAGGCGTGCAGGTCCCTCCACCAACAGATGCCAAAGGTCAGTGAGAGAGCCTGTTTGGCTGGCTGAGAGGGGAGAGGGGTGTCTCCATAACTCAGGCCTCCTTGGGAGGCAGCAGCAGAGGCAGCAGAGGATGGGGGCTCCCAAAGCAGGCAGTAGCCCATGTCCATTGTTGAAGGTCTCCACATAAAGCCCCTGAGGGAACTGAGCCCTGTGAGGTGGCCCTGCCCCCACCTGAGCAGCTGAACTTAATCTCACACTGAATAGCAACCCTGCCCCTGCTGAAAGCCCTGAGGCTGGGAAGCAGCATTTGAGTCTCAGACCCCAAGCACTAGCTGGGTGGATCTGGAGGCAAGGCGGGGGTGAAGAGGAATCTCAGAAGGCAAATAGCTAGCTAGGAAAATGCCCAGAAAAGGGGAAAAAAAATAAGACCATCTTGGTGAACAGATATCTCCTCCCATCCTTTCAGATGAGGAAGAACAATGCTTACCATCAGGGAAAGACATAGAAGTCAAGGCTTCTGTATCCCAAACATCCAAAATAAATATTCAATGGGCTCAGGCCATGGAAGAGCTCAAAAAGGATTTTGAAAATCAAGTGAGAGAAGTGGAGGAAAAAATGGGAAGAGAAATGAGAGAGATGCAAGAAAAGCATGAACAGCAGGTCAACACCTTACTAAAGGAGACCCAAAAAAATGCTGAAGAAAATAACACCTTGAAAAATAGGCTAACTCAACTGGCAAAAGAGGTTCAAAAAGCCAATGAGCAGAAGAATGTGTTCAAAAGCAGAATTAGCCAAATGGAAAAGGAGGTTCAAAAGCTCACTGAAGAAAATAGTTCTCTCAAAATTAGAATGGAACAGATGGAGGCTAATGACTTTCTGAGAAACCAAGAAATCACAAAACAAACCAAAAGAATGAAAAAATGAAAGATAATGTGAAATATCTCACTGGAAAAAAAAACTGACCTGGAAAATAGATCCAGGAGAGACAGGCTAAAAATTATGGGACTACCTGAAAGCCATGATCAAAAAAAGAGTCTAGACATCATCTTTCACGAAATTATCAAGGAAAACTGCCCTGATATTCTAGAACCAGAATAAGTATTGAAGGAGTCCATCGATCACCACCTGAAAGAGATCCAAAAAGAGAAACTCCTAGGAACATTGTAGCCAAATTCCAGAATTGCCAGGTCAAGGAAAAAATATTGCAAGCACCTAGAAAGAAACAATTCCAGTATTGTGGAAATACAATCAGGATAACACAAGATCTAGCAGCTTCTACATTAAGGGATCAAAGGACATGGAGTAGGATATTCCAGAAGTCAAAGGAACTAGGACTCAAACCAAGAATCAACTACCCAGCAAACCTGAGTGTAATACTTCAGGGGGAAAAATGGCTTTCAATGAAATAGAGGACTTTCAGGCATTCTTGATGAAAAGACCAGAGCTGAAAAGAAAATTTGACTTTCAAACACAAGAATGAGAAGAAGCATGAAAAGGTAAACAGCAAAGAGAAGTCATAAGGGACTTACTAAAGTTGAATTGTTTACATTCCTACATGGAAAGACAATATTTGTAACTCTTGAAACTTTTAAGTATCTGGGTAGTTGGTGGGATTACACACACACACACACACACACACACACACACACACACACACATGCATGCACACACAGAGACAGAGAACACAGAGTGAATTGAATAGAATGGGATCATATCTTAAAAAAATGAAGTTAAGCAGTGAGAGAGAAATCTATTGGGAGGAGAGAGGGAGAAATGGAATGGGACAAATTATCTCTCATAGAAGAGGCAGGTAGGAGACTTTTCAGTGGAGGGAAAAGGAAGGGAACTGAGAGAAAAACATGAATTTTACTCTCATCACATTCGACTAAAGGAAGGAATAAAATGCACACTCATTTTGGTAGGAAAACTTGTCTTACAATACAGGAAAGTGGGGGAGAAGGGGATAAGCAGGGTAGGGGGAATGATAGAAGGCAGGGCAATGGGAGGAGGGAGCAATTTGAAGTCAACACTCTTGTGGAGGGACAGGATCAAAAGACAGAATAGAAACAATGAGGGGCAGGATAGGATGGAGGGAAATATAGTTAGTCTTACACAACATGACTATCATGGAAGTCATTTGCAAAACTACACAGATATGGCCTATATTGAATTGCCTGCCTTCCCAAAGGGAATGGGTGGGGAGGGAGGGATGGGGAGAAGTTGGAACTCAAAGCATTAGAAACAACTGTCAAGTATTGTTCTTGCTGCTAGGAATAAGAAATACAGATAATGGGGAACAGAAAGTTATCTGGCCCTACAGGACAAAAGAGAAGATGAGGACAAGGGAAGGGAAGTATGATAGAAGAGAGGGCAGATTGGTGATAGGGGAAATTAGAATGCTCGGTGTATTGGGGAGGGGGGAGGGGACAAATGGGGAGAAAAATTGGAACCTAAAATTTTGTGAAAATGAACGTAAAAAATTAACTAAATAAATTTAACTAAATAGAAAATAAATAAATAAGTAAAAAAGAACTGCTATAAATGTTATTGTACATGTGGGTCCTTTTTCCATTTTTATGATCTCTTTGGGATAAAACCCTAGAAGCAATATTGCTGGGTCAAAGGGTACGCACCCTATTATAGCCCTTTGGGCGTAGTTCCAAATTGCTCTCCAGGATGGCTGGATCAGCTCACAGCGCCACCAACAATGAATTAGTGTTCCAACTCTCCCACATCTTCTCCAACATTTATCATTTTGCCTTTTTTGTCATGTTAGCCAAACTGATAGGTATGATGTGGTACCTCAGATAAACTTACAGATTCTTTAAGAAAACCTAACACCCATCCCCCCAACCTCATCCCCCCCACCCACAGAGGGCTTCTATGTTTGGGACTTGGGGTATGGTAAGGGTATAATTTCGCTGAAATTCCTCATTCCTCAGTCTTTGAACCCTTTCTGACCTTGGAGTCAGAAACCCTTTTACCTCCCTGGGCCTCAGTTTCTTCATCTGTAAAATCAGGGTGTTGAATTAGATAATCTTTAAAGTCCATTTCAACTATTAAATCAATGTTCTTATACACTGGTTATTTGTAAGTCAGATATCAATATTTCTAGAACTACTTCTACCATTCTTTGACTTCACTGCTAGAGGTGATGCTTCTAGATATTTGTCATGTCATCAGAACATTTCTGTTCCTGTTATCCAACAAGATCCTTATTATTAGAAGATCCAGTTCACCAGAGGTAAAAATAACAGAACTAGTGTTATCATTATTTTTGTTTTTCAATATATTAGTGGCATACAGCAATTCAGAACGTATATGTATTATATTTGAGACATGCTGTGGGCTTTAGAATTCCCCACTGTACCTCAAATGCCTTCTTCTACCATTTTATGTTCTCTAATGGTAAACCAGAACTATTCCAGCATATACATGAGGAATCAATAAGTCTTGTAAGTTTCCTGCAACGCAGTGTGACCCTCAATTACAGTATATGGAGTTTGGGTTCCCTTAATCAAACTTGACACTAATTTAATAGCTACTCAGGATGCCTTGGACATTATGATTCAGACAACCCTAGTAAGTCTGAGGGCTATCTTAGAAAGACAACACTAAATGTAATTAGTTTCAGGGTCTGTTAAACCCTGTTTTCTCAAGTGGAGCTGTGACTTGATTTGAAAGGGTGTGCGATCAATCAGTTAGAGGGTGGGAAGGACTGCATCTCACTCTCCCATTGGTATCCAATCATAGGGCTTGCTTCCAACATACCCACAGCAACCTTTCTTTATTTCCCAACACTTCTCCCTACTGCCCCCTTCCTCTATTATGAAAGCTTTCAAAGAGCTCCTCCCCCAATTCTGAGCAGTCCTTAGCTCCTCTAGCCAGTTATAACCTAGTAACAGCTGTAGGTACCACTGTATCCATCTCCCCATCCTCCCTCAATTTACCCACCTCTTGTCCTCATGCCTCCAGAAGGCACCACTGAGGGTATGAGATCTTTCCAGGACAGTGAACGATGAATAAGAACCTCACCTCCTAACTTTTTGTTTTGTGTGAGACAAAATGAGTTTTATAGGATGAGCAAGTATGGAGAGATGGAAATCTCATTACATCATTTTCCACCCTAATTCCTTCTTCCAAACTTCTCTATTAGCATCAAGGACACCATCATCCTTCTAGTTATCTTGGCTCCCAAAACTAGTGTCATTTTCAGTCTCCTCATCCCACATATCTAATCACTTTCAAAATCTTGTCATTTCTACCTCTAAAACAAATCTTGCATTTGGCCTCTTTTGTCCATTTACACAGTTACCATCCTAATTTAAACCTTCACCACAACCTCCTAATTGATCTCCCTGGTTCAAATTTCTCCAGTTCAAATCCATCCTGTATACAGCTGCCAAAATGTTTGTCCTTAAAGAAGGTTGGACTATGTCACTCCCCTATTTAGTGAAGTCCAGTGCCTCTCTATTGTCGAAGTTAGGATTAAATATGATTTTATTTTATCTGAACTCTTTAAATTTTAATTTTTAAATTACATAATTTACATTTAAATTGCAGAATATTTAAAGTACAGAAACACTTGTAGATGTTTTATAAATAAGTAAGTATACATATATTAGGGGAAGGAAGTAAATAAGCATTTACATAGCACCTATGTCTAAGCACTTTACAAATACTATCTCATTTGCTTCTCAAAACAATCCTTCATATACTGAGACAAACAAAGGTTGTGACTTTCCCAGGGTCACATAGCTAATAAGCATCTGACACCAGATTTGAACTTATTAAAAGTACACATTCAAAATTTTTTTTTTACTAATAGGGTATGCTATCAAAAATGTTTGGAGAGCATAGTGTGAGGGGAGGAAGAAGTTATCCATTGGGGTATGAGAAGAAAATATTAGACCTACTGAAATGGACCGAGTTAATGTCATAGGCAAATGTCAATTAGGAATTTCAAGAGCGTCATTTATTAGCCAGGCTGGCGGCTACCTCATGTAGAGACCCAGAGGAGACAGCCCCGAACTGAGGTGGGTGAGTGCATTTTAAGCATTTTGGCGCTACTTGGTACAGCCTTGCGGTTTCCACAACAAACAGAGTTCTGACAGAGCAAGAGAGGGGCTTGCTGCTAGGCAAGAACCCCCAAACAGAAGGTGGTTGTCAGGGGGCTGCTAGGTAAAGGACCCCAACAGAGGAGAGGTGCCAGGAGAGGTACCCAATGAAAGACTGGTTGTCATTCAACATAAAGTAGTTGTCAAGAAGGGGCGGGGCTAGTTTCCTGGCAAAGGGGTCTAACATTAGGGGGGCACAGGTGGTTACCATGCAAATGGACTAAACAAGAAATGACTATTAACAATTCATCAGATATTAAACCAAAGGGGAAAAACATTTTGACAGGGGCCCAACAACAGAAAAACTGTTACTAAGCAAGTTATCCAACCCTGCCCAGTAACCTAACAGATATCTCTCAGCCTAAGGCCCCAGGGAGGAATAATGTCCACTTCACTACTATTTATATTTATGTTTTATCCTTAAAAAATTAAGAATTACTAATAGTATGTAGAATGCATTGGTATTGTCATATGGTTTGCATGTTAAATGATCATACATCATTTATGGACTTAGAGAACTATCCTGAAAGAAGAATGAGGAGTTCCACAATGAAGAAGGGTTTTTGCTCATTCACTTTCAGCATTCTGAGATAAATCACTTTGCAATTTATTGCTCATTTAAGTGGATTTACATAGAATTATATACTATTGTATATTATATACACCAACATAATTGAATAATATAACTGCTTATATTATCCAGTTTTTTACTCAGTTGACAAGTAGACTAAAAAGTTTCCTGCAAGGAAATAGATGATTAGAGATAATAGGAATGAAATAATCCGGAACAAACAATGGGACAATAGCATAGATGACATTATTCCAGCTCTTAGTACATGCTCATTATCAGCCACCTTGTGAGTGGTAATAATCTAATCAGATCGGATGAGGTCAACCCCTCCTCCCTCATTTGAAATTGTCTAGAAAATGACTTGAAATTGAATTTATATTCCTCCTAATAATCATGAATATCATTCTAAGTATACATTGTACCTTGAAATATTGGGTAATGATAGTCTGAAGCCATCCTGTTATCAAGACACTTAAATATATCTTTTTACTGCTGAGAGCAATATAAAAGTATCACTGAAGACAGTCTCATATCTATACATTCTTAAAGCTTGGATGCAGAATCTTCTTTTTTCTTTTTTTTTCAATTTATTTATTTATTTATTTTGGTTCTCAGCTTTCACTTCCACACGATTTTGAGCTCCAAATTTTCTCCTCATCTCTCCCCTCCCCCACCCAAAACACCATGCATTCTGATTACCTCTTCCCCCAATCTGCCCTCCCTTCTATCACACCCCTCCCTTCCCTTATCCCCATCTTCTCTCTTTTCTTGTAGGGCAAGATAGATTTCTATACCCCATTACCTTATTTCCCAGTAGCATGTAAAAACAATTATCAATATTCATTTCTTAAACTTTGAGTTCCAACTTCCCTCCCTTCCTCTCTCCCCACCCTTCCCCACTGAGAAGGCAAGCAATTCAATATGGGGTATATATGTGTAGTTTTGCAAAAGACTTCTATAATAGTCATGTTGTGAAAGACTAACTATATCTCCCTCTATCCTTTCCTGGCCCCCATTTATTCTATTCTCTCTTTTGGACTTGTCCCTCACCTAAAATGTTTACCTCTATTTACTCCCTCCTACTACTGGTCTTCCCTTCTATCATCCTTTCCACCCTACTAATCTCCTTCTCCCCTACTTTTCTGTGGTATAAGACATATTTTCATACCAATTTGAGTGTTCATGTTGTTCTCTCCTTAAGCCAAATGTGATGAGAGTAAGATTCACTTTTTACCTCTCAACACACCCCCTTTCCCCTCCACTAAAAAAGGTTTTTCTTGCCTCTTTTATGAGAGATAATTTGACCCATTCCATTTCTCCTTTTCTCATATGTGTGTGTGTGTGTGTGTGTTTATAATCACTCCAACTACCCAAATACTGAGAAAAGTTTCAAGAGTTACAAATATTATGTTTCCATGTAGGAATGTAAACAGTTCAACTTTAGTAAGTCCCTTATGATTTCTCTTTCCTATTTACCTTTTCATGCTTTCTTGATTCTTGTGTTTGGAAGTCAAATTTTCTATTCAGATCTGGTCTTTTTCATCAAGAATGCTTGAAAGTCCTCTATTTCATTGAATGACCATTTTTCCTCTGAAATATTATACTCAGTTTTGCTGGGTAGGTGATTCTTGGTTTTAATCCTACCTTCTTTAACTTCTGGAATATCATATTCCAAGCCCTTAGATCCCTTAATGTAGAATCTGCTAAATCTGGTGTTAATCCTGATTTTATTTTCACAATACTTGAATTGTTTCTTTCTGGTTGCTTGTAATATTTTCTCCTTGACCTGGGAACTCTGGAATTTGGCTACAATGTTCCTAGGAGTTTTTCTTTTCAGATCTCTTTCAGCAGGTGATCAGTGGATTCTTTCAATATTTATTTTACCTTCAGCTTCCAGAATATCAGGGCAGTTTTCCTTGATAATTTCATGAAAGATGATATCTAGGCTCTTTTGCTTGATCATGGCTTTCAAGTAGTCCCATAATTTTTAAATTGTCTCTTCTGAGTCTGTTTTCCAAGTCAGTTGTTTTTCCAATAAGATATTTCACATTGTCTTCTATTTTTTTATTCTTTTGGTTTTATTTTGTAATTTCTTGATTTCTCATAAAGTCATTAGCTTCCATCTGCTCCATTCTAATTTTTAAAGAACTCTTTTCTTCAGTGAGCTTTTGAACCTCCTTTTCCATTTGGCTAATTCTGCTTTTTAAAGCATTCTTCTCCTCATTGGCTTTTTGAACCTCTTTTGCCATTTGGGTTAGTCTATTTTTAAAGGTGGGGCCTGGGGCTGTGGCTAGGGCAGGACCCTGCTCCCTTCTCATCCAGGTGAAAGAGTTTTCTCACTGATCTTTGAAGCTGTCTTTGATGTTTGTGGATTGAGTAATCTGGGAACCACAGCTGCTTTCCTGGATTTCACACCCTGAAGCCTGCTCCAGTCCTGTCCGAGTCATGTCACTAGCCAAGGTTGGGCTATGCTCCATGGACTGTGCTCTGCTCTGAACCTGGTGCAACAGACATTTCCTGTTGGCCTTCCAGGGTGTCTTGGGCTAGAAATCTCTTTCACTCTGTTGTTTAGTGACTTCCACTGCTCTAGAATTTATTTAGAGTCATTTTTTACAGCTATTTTGTGGGTTGTGGAGGGAGTGCTTCTACAGGTCCATCCTTCTACTCTGACATCTTGGCTCTGCCCCTAGAATTTTCTTTTGAAAAGAGATTTTTATTTGTATATTTTGTTTGTATATCTCTTAGATTTCCTTCTCTAGATTATCCCTCTCCTCCTCTCTTCTCATCTCTTTTACAGATTTTTTAAAAATAAGAAAAGGGGAAGAAAAGAAAAATTTAGCAATACTGATGAATACATTGAAGATTAAATTTCATACCCTTGGACTGCCCCTCCCTTCTCCTCCTACTCCACCTTTACCTTTGCAAAGCAATGAAGAAAGATATCTTTTCATATCTCTTGTCTGGGGCCAAGTCTGGTCTTTATAATTTTGCAACATTTTGTTTTGATCATTTAAGACAAAGCCATTAAAACAAAGTCTTGTAATAGATTGAACTTAGAAATAGCCCTCTAAGTCACTTTATTACAGTGTTAAACCAAGATTTCCAAAAATAACCAAGAATATCTTAAAAGATTAATATTTTAGTCACATTTTTTCCTGATAGTGGTTCACGATCAATGGTTGTAGAACACAGTGCTCTAGGATTCTGAACCAAGTATAGAAAAGCCTTATGGGAAAGAAGGATGCTTTAGACCGATTTTAACCACTCACTTTGTGGAGAATAACTTTCGGTCTCTGTTTCAAAAACCTTGTATTCAATGTATTTTAAAAGATTAAGTTATGTGGGCTGAATAGCCTGTTTTAGGGATCAGAGTGTCACTACAACTTCAGCAGTTAATGAATAAACTTAAGTATTATTGTTAAATCTAAGCCTCACAAGTTGTAGCTCCAAAGAGCAAAGAATCAAAGAAAAAAAGTGAATAATCACAAGGCTCTAACTGTTGTCTCAGCTCTGTGTCTTACGATCCAAATTTCCTGGTTAGAGAAATCAGGAGACTTGGGTTCCAGTTCTGACTTTGCTTCTGACTTGGATCAATTGTCTCACTTCTCTGGGATTCAGTTTCCTCATCTATAAAATGATGAGAATGATCTCTAAGACTTCTTCCAAATCAAATCACTCCATGACCTTGAAGTGTCACTCAGCTTCTCAATTTCATCCTCTGTAAAGTGGGAATCTCTGTAATGACTGCTTCTCAAGGTTGTGAAAATTTGCGTGAAAGTTCTTTGAAACATTTTGGTGTGTTTATGCCAATGGCTTAACCACTATACAAATGAAAAATATGTTGTAGGTATAGGGAAAGGAAAATTGAATCAGAAAAAGGTGCTCATATGGAAAAGAAATTTTCTTACTTTATTTTTCGGTGTTGAAGGAAAAAGAAACAGAAACCCTGAATACTTGGAAGGAAGGTTGGTAGGACTTTGGGAGAAGATGACCAAGACCATTTGTGAACATCAGCAAAAGCAGTCATAGGAATATTTAGCCTGTTTGTGAGAGTGGGCTTCTAAGTGTGCCTTTCCTGGGGTACACTAGTAAATGCTTAACAACTGGATCTCCACAAAAAGAAAATGTACATATAATATACTTTTAAGCCTAATCTGCATTATTAACATTTCTCCATCACTTTTTAAAGTCTAGACAATCAACAAAACAATAAACCAAGCCCTGATTTGTAGCTCCAAAGGATAAATGCCCCAACTGAAAGTAAACAATTGGCTCTTGCTGACTTTGTTTAGAAGGAACCTTTAGCAGTCATCTAGTCTGTCCCGGCCTGCGGGACAAGAACGCGGACCCTGGAAGAAAGGAGAGGGTGGGGGACAGGAGACGCGAAGAATGGAGACAAGACAGGCTTTCTGATCAAGTCTCGTTTATTGAGGGGTAGGGTAGCAATAATTATAGTGGTGAAAGGGGGAGTAGGGGGGTTACAGTAAGCAGCAGTGGGAGGGGTAGTAAGATGTTTCAAATATTTTACAAGGGCAGGATGTTTGTTCCCAGCGGCAGTTCAGACCTTTATCTTGATAATAGATAGCCATGGCTCCCCACACTAGTCCAACTCTTACATGAAAGGAATCCATAATGTACTGGCCAAGACGTCACCTGACCTCTTCTTGAAGACCTCCATGCAAGGGAACCACCACCTCTAGAGGCAAATCTTTCCACTTTTGGATAACTCTGTTAGGAAGTTTTACAGGCTGTCAAACCTAAATCTGATTCTCTTCACGCAATGTTCTTGACTCCACCCTCTGGGGGTAGAATCTCTCTGCCTCATTGAAGTCATTATGGTTCCTTGAGTCTTATTTTCTTCAGTTCCTTTAATTGATCTTCATATTTCATTACCTCAAGGCTCTTCACCATCCTAGTCCTCTTCCTTTGGACACTTTTCAGCTCATCAATGTCTTTTTTAAATCCTAGTGCCTAGAACTGAATAAAATACTCCAAATGAGATTTGACAAAGGCAACCTACAGTGAGATTATCACTTCCCTATTCCTGAAAACTACATCTTTCTTCATGTACTCCAAGATTGCATCAATTTCTTTGGCTGTCACATGGTCCTGCTGATTCATATTGAGCTTGCTCATATACTACAATCCTGCATTCTTTTCAAAACTACTGCTATCTCTTCATTCCCCTCTTATCTTCTCTTTGTGGGACTGATTTTTTTGTACTCAAGTAAAAGACTTTCCACATATCCCTCTTACATTTCATCTTCTTAGATTTAGCCCTACACTCTTCAGAGATGTCAAGTCATAAGCCCATGATAAATTGGCAAATAGTTAACAAATAAAAATATAATACAACATAGATGACATTAATTTTTGTCTTAGTCAATATATGGGCAGCCATAATGCAATGGATAAAGCACCAAGCCTAAAGCCTCAAAGACTCACTTTCCTAAGTTCAAATCTGGCCTCAGACATTTACTAGCTGTGTGACCCTGGCCAAGTCCCTTTTTGGCTCAGTTTCCTCACCTGTAAAATGATCTGGAGAAGGAAATGGCAAACCACTCCAGTATATGTGTCAAGAAAATCCCCAGTTGGGTCATGAAGAGTTGGACATGACTGAAAAATAACTGAACAGTCAATATGTGAACCACAGGAATCTATTTCTATTTAAGTTTGACATTACTGGGAGGCGCTCACAGTGCTATTGAATCTTGACTTTCTCATACACTGTGCTAGCTATCCCTAGCTTAGTATCTTCTGTATATATAATGAGCAGAGCACCTAGGCCTTGATCCAGATCACTGATAAAAATGTTAAACAACAAGGAGCCAATCATAGATTCCTGGGCTACTCTATCAGAAACCTTCTGTTAAGTTGACATTGAGCCGTTAACAATAACTCTTTGAGTCCAGCCAACTAACCAGTTTTATATCCCTGTGATTTTTATTATCATCTAATCCATTCTCTCTATATTTCTCACAAGAGTAGTATAAAATACTTTCTCAAAATGCTTTGCTTTTAAAATCTAGATTAAACAATATTCATAGCATCCTCCTCATCTACTAGATTAGTAATCCTTACAAAAAAAAAAAAAGGAAATGAGAATATGTTGATGTGACCTGTTTTTGATGAAAACAAGTTGACTTTTTGAAATCATTTCTTTCCTTTCCAGATATTCACCAACAATGTTTTTAAATATCCTTTCTAGAGACTTCCTAAGATTCAAAGTCAAGCTCACTGGTCTAAATATTGCAGAATTTTTTCCCTTCCATTTTTTTAAAATTAGGAGCTCATCCTGTGTTTATAGAATATCTTTGTTCAGTCAATACATCAGTTAAGTGACAATTTCTGGTGGTAGGCCCTGGGCAAACAAGTAAGAGTGAGGGGGTATATTTTCCTGGATGGAATTTCCCTACAGGCTAGACTAGATATTTGAATATTACAAGCACTGTGGCAACAAACTATGTATGCCATAAGCACTGAGTGTGTCATAGACCCAGTTAGTTTACCAAACAATACATAATCATATTTTATAGGTCAGAGAATGTTGCTAATAATTCAGGGATCAGAGACAGGATTCATACCCGGGTAACTCCTGCCTATGCCTGTGCCCTGTGCCCTGTTATACTATATTACCCTTCACAAACCCAGTAAAATATAATAGGTGGAGACATACTAAACATTCACCACATTTTTAGAAATCTTATCTCTTCTGATTATGAAGTCATAACTATGGAACCATTATCCATTTTCTGGCAGCTTCTTGAATTCCAGGGGGTAGTGAAGACCACTCTACATGAGTAAAACTAACCTTCTTACTTTTGGGTCATGTGGTGTATCTCAGGACTGAAAGACATGGGTGCTTTGAAATGAGAAATCAGCCCCCTCACTGGTCACTGAGCAAGAAGCGTTATCTCAGTGAAACTTTAAAAAGGAAAGACAGCTTCCAGGTTTATCTTTCTTTAACCTCAAGGTATTATCACATATACGAGGGGAGAGAATGGTGAGAGAGTTGAGAGATTTTACCCTCTACAATTGATACTTCTCCATCTTGGCATCATGGTGACTGTGCCCACAAGGTAGAGCAGGGTTTTTCAGTTGTACACCATACTTTGCTTGGACCATTGGCTGCCTTTTCTATTTTCTGTCCTGAATAGGTAACCAAATACTAGCTTGGAGCTGAATGTGTCCAGACTTGGAGGTAACCTAATGAGTATGAGAAGTCTGGTGGTCCATGAGGCACATAAGGTGTAACTGACGGGTGATCAGAAGAGTTCTTCATTCGAGAAGTTGACTACCAACAAGAAAATGCTGACAGCTTATTTGGACAGTGCAGATGCCAGGTGAAATTTGCTCGTGCCTATTGGTAGTTCCACAAACTGTTAAGTGCTCTGATGAGGTTTAGATATCAATTTCTTGAGAGATTGTACCTATTACTGACTCTAGTTTTCAATCAATATGGACCATGAGTCTTTTATGTCTTTAATGTGTTACTTTTCTGTGAATCATGCCTGATTGATAATTTACATTGATTACCTTTCTACTCCTTGATTTTGGGGAGACCTAGACATGAGACAGAACCTAACGTTTAAAGAATATATACCAAACTAACAGGATAGGGGCTTAATGAGCCAAACTGTGAGAAACGCAAGGATATCTTCCCTTTCATTAGAAGCCAGGTTTCTGTTTTAAGTTCTGGCTTCCAAAGAACTTAAAACATTCCAGCGGATGTAGCTCGGTCCAGAACAGAGGAAGCCCATGGGGAGAGAAAGGGAATGCAGTGCCCCAGCTCCTTGTTCCTTATTGTTAGACAGGAATGGTACCTAACAGTGAGGAGAGCTTTTCCAAAGATCAAGCTATGACTGACAACAAATATCAGACCCTAAATGTGGCCTTAAAAACAATGCTCTCAACATGGTGAGCTATACTTGCATTTATTCCTCTGTGAGAAATTTGCTCCAGGCAGCTTTACAAGCAACATAGAAATTTTCCCCCTGTTTCATTCTTAAATGAAGGGTGACTGCTCAGTGACTCCTTGCTGTGAACACAGCACTTGGAATGGGCTGGGCCACCAGTGTAGCTGGCCCAGATTTCATTGATGTCTATGTAAAGGAAGTTATTTTTCTCTCCTTGATTTATCTTTTGTTTATAAGAGAAATTATTTTATAGGTCAGAGAATTCAGGGTCCCCATTACCACCAGCTTTGCATTGCAGTTGAGATCTCCTTTGGTTCTAAGTGACAGTGCCTGATACATGGTGTTTCATGGTCTACTTACTGTGCTATGTGGGGGCTGACCATGAACTGTGGCTGCTTCTCTGTTTCAGGAGTCAGGGCAGAAGTGTCATTTTAAATCTTATTAAAGACAGAGATGTAGACTAACTGGCCTGCCTGCCAAATTGCTGTGAGGATGGGGCAAAGATTTGCTTTTGCATTTGAATTCCAAGCTTGCCAGTTCATATTAATATCTGAATATATACATAAAGTGGCAATGTCAACATTACTTAGGACTTAAAATCAGGTTCAAATAGGGATAAAAGATTTAAAAGCACCAATACCTAGGCTGGCCTTCAGTGAGGGATGGAAGAGGGATATTCTTATACAAAAGCAAGTATCCCTTTCCAAGCAACAGAGTTATTTAACTAGAAATTCATTTTCTAGGAGACCTGTGCCCAGGTGCAGATGTAATTGGGGGTTAAATAAGGCATTGGCAGAGTTGCCTTGCCTCGTGTGTGTGTGTGTGTGTGTGTCTGTGTGTGTGTCCAAGTGCATATGCGCACACACACATACTTGGGTGCTTTGAGCATCAAGGAGTCATCCCTTTGTAGATACTGAACAGGAAGGACAAAGCTCTCCTTCTCTAAACTTGCCCTGACAGGGACAATACCTTACCCCAGGAGCCATGTCAATCACTCCCAAATGGCCAATAGTGCAAGGGTACTCAATTGAGCATGCTTGGGCTTGGGTCTTGGCTACTCTCTCTACTTTGTATTTTCTTTCTTGAATAGATGACTGAACATCATTCTCAAGATATATATACCCAAGCTTGGGAGAGGCCTTGAAAGTCTGAGAGGTCTAGAGGTCTCTGTCCATTGTTTATAACTAACTGGTGTCAGGGCAAGTTTCTGCATAGGAGAAGATGATTGTTGATAAGAGGTCTAGACACTCCAGCCCCTGCCTGATTAGCCAATAGACATAATTTTTTGTATCCACTTAAAAGTTTTTTGAAAAAACATTTCATTTTCCCCAATTAAATGTTAAAACAATTTTAGGGGGCAGAGCTAAGATGGCAGAGTAGTAAGACAGACCTACTCTAGCTCTCCCCCCATAACCCATAACATATCTGTAAAAAATGACCCTAAACAAATTCTAGAGCAGCAGAAGTCACAAAACGACAGTTAAAGAGATTCCTTGTCCAAGACAGCCTGGAAGATCAACAGGAAAGGTCTGTCACACCAGGCTCAGTGTAGAGCAGACTGTAGTCCAGCCTTGACCGTGGGGCTCGGACAGGATTGGAGCAGGCTTCTGGGCATAGAATCATGGACATCAGGTGCAGTTACCAGATTTGTCAATCCACAAATGCCCAAAACAGCTTCAATGATCAGTAAGAAAGCTTTTTCATTTGGGTGAGAGGGGAGTGCCAGGGCAGTGGCAGCCACTGCGGCAATAACATCCACTTTTGGAGCCCTTGGCCTAAAGATCCTGGGGGAATACAGCAGGTGATCTGGATCTCAGTTCTGAGTGGTGGTCCTGGGGTGAGGAATAGTGCTAGCACGGTGAAGCTGGTGATAACTGTGGAGAGGGAAGCCTACGTGTAGATTCTGGGCAGATAAGAATGCTTGTGGTTGCTCACAGACCAGAGCACAGACCAGGAGAGGAATAAACTCCTCTCCTTTGATTGTGCAGCCTTAGAGAAACTGAGAACTTACAAGTCCCTAGAGTATACCTTCTACTTGACAAAGGATTCAAAAGTCAAGTAACTGGCTAGAAAAATGCCCAAAAAAGGGGAGAAATAAGATTATGGAAGGTTACTTTCTAGGCAAAAAACTTATTTTCATCCATCCTTCCAGATGAGGAAGAACAAAGCATACCATCAGAGGAAGACATCAAAGTCAAGGCTTCTACATCTAAAACCTCCAAAAAAAAAAAGTATGCAATGCTCTCAGGCCATGGAAGAGCTCAAAAAGGATTTTGAAAATCAAATAAGAGAGGTGGAAGAAAATTGGGAAGATAAGTGAGAGCAATGTAAGAAAATCATGAAAAGAGAATCAACTGCTTGCTAAAGGAGACCCAAAAAAGCTGAAGGAAGTAACATCTTTAAAAACAGACTAACCCAAATGGCAAAAGAGGTCCAAAAAGCCAATGAGGAGATGAATGCTTTAAAAATAAGAATTAGCCAAATGGAAAAAGAGGTTCAAAAGCTCACTGAAGAAAATAGTTCTTTAAAAATTAGAATGGCACAGATGGAAGCTAATGACTTTATGAGAAACCAAGAAATTACAAAACAAAACCACAAGAAGGAAAAAATAGAAGACAATGTGAAATATCTCAGTAGAAAAACAACTGACCTGGAAAATAGATCCAGAAGAGACAATTAAAAAATTATTGGTCCACCTGAAAACCATGATCAAAGAAAGAGTCTAGACATCATCTTCCAAGAAATTATGAACCAAAACTGCCTTGATATTCTAGAACCAGAGGGTAAAATAGAAATGGAAAGACTCCATTGATCACCTCTTGAAAAAGATCCCCACAGGAAAACTCCTAAGCATATTGCAATCAAATTCCAGAGTTCCCAGGTCAAGGAGAAAATATTACAAGCAGCCAGAAAGAAACCATTCAAGTATGGTGGAAATATAATCAGGATAACACAGAATTTAGCAGATTCTAAGGGATCTAAGGGCTTGAAATATGATATTTCAGAGGTCAAAGGAGTTAGGATTAAAACCAAGAATCATCTACCCAGCAAAACTGAGTATAATACTTCACGGGGGAAAATGAAGGACTTCCAAGCATTCTTGTTGAAAAGACCACAACCGAATAGAAAATTTGACTTTCAAATACAAAAATCAAGAGAAACATGGAAAGAGAAGCCTTAAGGAACTCATTAAAGTTGAACTGTTTACATTCCTACATGGAAAGATGTTATTTGTAACTCATGAGACCTTTTTCAGTATTAAGGTCGTTAGAGGTAATATGTGTGTGTGTGTGTGTGTGTGTGTATGAATATGTATGTATGTGTATATTATATACATGTAAGTATATATATGTACATGAATGTATGTGTGTGTGTGCATACATAGACAAAGGGCACAGGGTGAACTAAATATGAAGGGAGAATATCTAAAGAAAATTTATTGTTGAATTCTCTTACTAGGAGTAAGAGAAAAAGAGAAGTAGCAAATTATCTTACATAAAAGAAGGAAGAAAGAGCTTTTAGAATGGAGGGGAAAAGGAGGAGATGAAAGGAAATAATTGAGCCTTACTCTAATGGAATTTGGCTTAAGGAGGGAATAACACACATTGCATTGGATATGGAAATCTATTTTACCCTGCAGGAAAGCCAGAGGGAAGAGGATAGGAGAGGAAAGATAATAGAAGGGATAGAAAATTAGGGAAAGGGATAATCAGAAGCAAATACTATTGTGAGAGGACAGGTCAAGGGAGAGGATGGAATAAATGAAGGGCAAGATAGGACAGAGGGAAATGTGGTTAGTCTTTTACAACCTATTATGGAAGTGTTTTGCATTGTCACACATGTATGACCTATGCTGAATTGCCTGTTTTCTCAGTGAGGGTGGGTGGAGAAGGAACGAGAGAACATAGAACTCAAAGCTTTAAGAATGAGTGTTAAAATATTGTTTTAGCATGAAACTGGAAATTAAGTTATACAGGCAATGGAGTATAGAAACCTATTTTGCCCTACAGGATGATAGAGGGGAAGGGAGATGGAAGAAGGGTGAGTAATAGAAGGGAAGACAGACTGGAGGAAGGGGAGGATGGAGTGCATGCTGTGCTGTGATGAGGGGTAGGGAGAGATGGGGAGAAAATTTTGAATTCAAATTCTTGTGGTAGTGAATGTTAAGAACTGAAAAATAAATAAAATATATATTAAAAAACAATTTTTAAACTTTTTTAAAAGTTTGAGTTCAAAATTCGATCCCTCCTTTCCTCTTTTCCCTCTTCCCTTCCTGAGACAATAAGCAATCTGATATAGTTTATACATATGCAATCATGTAAAACATTTCCAATTAGTCAATATAGACATATATTTTTGAGAGGCTAGTCCAAAGCCAAGGTGAAATGAAACAGTACCTACCGAGCAGTCCTAAAAATTATCCTATCATCTGATGAAGTTTGCATCCAACTTTATAGGAGAGTATAATAGTAGTTATGAGTTAAGGTACTTGACCCGGGTCCGGGTCCTTCAGGTGACACTCTCTCAGTGGGCTTCTGCTTCGGACGTCTCCGGATTTCCCTCCCCGGGGGACTCGGTGGAGGGACTCAGTCGGACACTTCTTCAGGAGGCATATACTTTATTAAGTGCAGAGGAGTCCCCCGAACAGCTAAGGGCGTTGGTTTAAGTAGGTTTCTAGTTCCGGGTAGCCATCTATTGTTTAAATAGGTTTCTATTTTTAGGTATCCATCCTGATCCACCCCGAGGGAGAGGCCTACATCCCATTGGAACAAGCCCCTCCAGACCAATCCTAGGGAGGCACGATCCCTAATCCCGGGTCGTGTCCTCCCCTGGTTGGCTGGTGGCCACTCCTGGGGAAGCCCCTCTCCGCCCAGGCAGTCAGGACCGACCCCCGACAACTCCCCCTTTTTGTTTAATAAGGGCAGGTGAAAGGCCTGTCTTAGGCTATGTGGCCTGTCTCCATGCCTGGTACCGAGAGTGGGCAGGGCCCCTGTCTTAGGCTATGTGGGTGGTCTCCACCTCCAGCATTTCTGGTAGGTGAACCCACAATAATCCCGTCATTGGGTACCTCTGCAGCCAATGGCATGATTATCCAGGTCATGGGGCCACAATATTCCCGTCATCGGCACAGTCACAGCGAAAGCCCATTATTGATTATAGCGGGGTACAGGGATGCTTTTGAACATGGCCGGTGTTAGGCCGTCATCCCGAAATTGCAAAAAATTCATGGTATTTGCGCGACTTGCGCCTCAACTCCCCCTTTTTGTTTATGCAGAAGTATATCAGCCTTTAGTTATTCCAGGGTACCCATCCACAATTTCATAATACATGACAATAAGCAAGGTAGGCAGAGACAAATCACACATAACAGGGCAATCCCCAATCCAGTAACAAAAAATGTATAAAGCCATTGTGTAACATTAAGATTTCTCAACTAATCTGGGAAAAGTCCATGCTGATTTTTCATATCCCTCTTATAATGGTCTGTGGCATTTTGTATGCCTTTAATTATCTCACCTAACTTTAATATATAAGTATCTAAACTTTGGAAGTCATCAAGTCTGGAAATAGCATCTTCAAGCTCTGTGCTGGCGTTAAGCATGAGGGCAGCCATGCATGCAGGTCGTAACAGCTGCGTATCGCACGATAGCCCTTAGTTCCCTGATTGGTGGTTAAGCCTTGGTCAGCCCTCAGCACCTGTTCTTAGGGCCACGTTACTGAGTTGGCTGATCGTGTCCTACTATGATAGGTGGGGGCCCCACCAGTACCTCCCCGAGGGCGATGCCGTACCTTGTCCACGAGCCTTCCTTGCGCCCAGAATGAGGAAGTCACGGGCCAAGCGCGTGACCGCCAGTTAGGGCAGGTATAGACTCCCGGCCGTCACCTATCCACCCAGGAGGTCTGGTGGCGGCCCCTCACACTATCTTTGGTCCTATATATGCTTGTACAGAACAATTCTGGCATGTAAAATTGAAAATTCCTGTCATGTTCTGATATGTCTCTAGTTTAGATCTGTAGTCTCTGTCCCATAGAAATATATGTGTGTTCCCTAGACATACTTCACCCATTAAAGTAATGTTGTTAGCTTTCTTTGGTGATGCTGCAGCAGGCATTCCCTGCACTGTTTGTCCTCCCACAGCTAGAATAACTTTGTCTAGTCCCTGAACAGGTCTTTCAACCTCAGGAGACCCTTTATAATTGATGTACATTTGTCTAGGAAAGTTTGGTGCATATTTTTCCTCAAGTAAGTATGTAAGATTGTGACATGAATATAACATTTCTGTGTAGTTTCCCCTAATCAATTCTTTCTCCTGACAAGTATGTGTGTGACAATTCTCAAATGGTAAAAACCCCGTATACAGATGCCAAAGGGTTACATTTCTCTTCTTTTGTAAGTTACAAAATGGCCTAAATTTCATTCCACGAACAAGTCCCACAAAGTCCTTGTCTGACCAAACTACTATTGTCCCATTTATCCTCCAGGTGAACAGATTATAAGCGTGTCATGTATCTTTCTCATCCCATGTCTCTTGTCTGTCCACAATAGTGGCACACCAGGGATACCCCTCTGTTCCATTCACCTGTATGTATTTAAAACCAAACCCATTCCAATTCCCAGAAATACCCTTCTATAGACAAAGTGGGAAACCTGTGACTAGTCCTGAAAAGTTAGCGTCTCTGAAAGAGAGTCCCATTATTATCATAGTCTAGTCCATCATCTTTAAACATGTGAGAAATATTGCCTTGGATGATAAACTTAGGCATTGTCTCACTCCATGACATCACCCTTAACCATGGTGGATTCGTGACGAACGCCCATCTCTGTGGTTCCTTCGGTGCTGGGTCGATGGACGCAGTGTTCTTTGAGTGTCATGATAAGTACGAGAAAAATGAAAGGAGTCATTGTGACCTAGTTGATTAAGCTTCTCCAGAAGTTTTTTCATCTGCCACTGATAGCACCTCCTCACTCCCTGTGACCGCTTCACCTTGGCGGTTGTCCTCTATCATTGTTATCCTTTTCACTGGAACCCAAACTTCTTTATTATCATCTGTTGAAACACAAACATACCCTTTTCCCCACGTTAACACTGTATGAGGACCAAATCAATTTTTATTCTCATCGTGCCACATTACTGGCTACTTTCAGGGCACTTGTTATTGCTGATTCATTCTTTGCAGACTCCTTATTAGGAAATGTTAAGAATTTCATAGCAGCCAATAAGCCATCATTATAGAATTTTAAATAATTTAGAGTATAAACAGCCAAACAGCCAATTGTAATTTATCATCAATTTAGAGTATAAACAGCCAATTGCGAATTTATCAACTCCTGGTCCAACTCCTCCTTTTTCTTTTTGCAAGTAGGTGTCCAGGGATCGATTTGCTCGTTCCACTATAGCTTGACCAGTGGGATTATGGGGGATTCCAGTGACATGTAAAATGGAAAATTCCACCATGAACTGTTCAGTGGCTTTACTGACATAAGCTGGACCATTGTTTGGTTTAATGCTTTTTGGTACTGCATAATTTAGAATGTGACCGAGTGTGTGTGATATAAAATATTGCTGTTTTGGCCCTTATTGGTAGTTGAACTTCCATAGTTATCTGTTTAATACTATCTGCCCTATCAGGAATATAGGCTGACTCTACTCTAGGTATCAATGGTACTGTATACTTTCTGTCTGTGATGATATTGCAAGGTTCTTTCACATATAATAATGCTTGCAATACTTCATATAATTCATTTTGTTGTGTAGAAGTAAATGTTGTTTTAAATTTATGCATCTCCCTTTTAGATGGAATATACATAGATGCCCTAAAATTTTTTGTTGCATCTGTAAAAACATTAACTCCCTCTACCAGTGAGGAAGAGCATTTGTTGGCCCAAGATCATGGCCACGTGGCAAATTGCTGCCCAAAAGGAATTGGGAGCCCGTGTTGGAAATTCTGATTAATCAATATCTGCCATTCCACAAACTCTTGTATGCAGTTCTCTATTTGTTGACTTGTATACATAGTATATATTGTGTGAGGTTTCTGTCCTATTAACATCCTTACTCTCTTCACTGCCTTATGTATGACTTGGGCTACCAGCACAGCATAAAGCACACAAGCTCTGTTCTTTATCTGAGCCAAATGTACCCACTCAATAATCCCTTGTTTTTGATATAAAACTCCAGTGGGTATTTTTTCAGTGAATAAATTGTTACTTCCAAGTCCTGTGATTCTAATATCCTGCTAATAGTACACCCCATAATCTTTTTCTGCACTAATTTCAAACATTCCAGTGCTTCATCTGTCCATTTTCTGCATGAGTTTAATTGAGAAGGACCTTTCAATAAATCATATAATGGTTTCATTTGATCAGTTGTAATTCCCAACTGTGGCCTACACCACTGAATTACTCCTATCAATTTCTGAAAGTCATTTAAAGTTGTAACCTTTGTAGAATCTATGATAGGTGACTTCAAACTTAAGCCTTACCACCTTACATCATTGTTTCACAGGGTAGTTTCTCCTTCTCTGATTACATTTACTCTGGAAAAAAAACTTTTTAGAAATTAAGTTGTTAATAAGTTCAAACACTAAATTTAACTTTTGCTTAAGCCAAGGAATGACTACAAGTTCAGATTAAAAGAGCAAGATCTTTTCTGCTTCATAGACCATTACATATTAATTTATCAATACATTGTCTTGAAAATGAAAATTTAAAACCATTTAAAATTTGTCCTGTTGTTAACAGTCATTAAACTTTTACAAAAAATGTAGTTGAAAACCTTCAAAATAATAGTTCTCTTCTCTTGATCTAATCTGGAATGATAAAAGTTACAATTCACTGTAGACCCAGCTGAATGATGAGTTGGGACTGCAGGGCAAAAAATCTTAATGGTTCCATCCTTTACTCAAGTACATTTTATTTCTGTGTCCACTCCTTAAGGACTTTTTTGAATGAGAGGGTTTTGAATTCCTCAGCTGAAGGGAGGGAGACTTCTGGACAACTGCCCAGTGGCGCCAAGTCTATTCCATTCTGCTGGAGAGTTTCAAAAGCTTTATCTCTGCTGAGGTGTCCCTTTAAGATTTATGCATATTTCCAATTTGCCTAGTGCCAAATAATATAACAAATCCTGATCTGTTTTAAACATCCAATTAGGAGTGACACGTTTCACTTAATATGTGAACAGAATAACTACCTTTTGGTTACTTCTCATTATACAAAATACTTTTCTTTTAGGTGAGATTTAGGTGAAAATGCTGATCAGCCTGCCCCAGATCTCCTCTCGTCTCTCTCCACCCCCACAATCTGGCCAGGATCGGGAAGGCAAAGAGAGAGGGTTTAACCAAAAACTTTCAAATAATTCCCAAAACTTTTATGCTTTCCTTAACTTCATATCCATGTTGTTTTCCTAATGGGCTTTGATTAAAGCCCCCTTTAAAACTGCACAGACACTATGTCCCTGCATTTCCCATTCAAGACTACACCTTGCAATCACATGAACTAAAAATAATATAAGATTAGTTCCTCTCTTTCTCTCTCCCATACTTCTCCCCGATGCTGCAGTCATCAGAGAGAAGGGAGGAGGGGGAGGAAAAGAGATAACTTTCCAAGGTCCAGCTACCATGGAGCTGACCGTAATAACTCACAAACACACGCACACAGAACATGTAAAGACAGAACATATATACAGACAATAAAAGAATCCAAAAAACTGAGAAAAAATTGTCAGAAATCCTCTGTACACATTATAACTCTGGCTTAATTTCTATCACTGTGTAACTAAGCCTTGCATAAGATTCCTTCTCTAAACTTTCTCCCGTACAAGATTGCTTTTTTAGACTTACTCCTGCAACTTTTTACTGCACCATAGATCTGTGCCGAGTGCCAGGGCTGGAAGAACATCCGGGCTGCTGAATTCGCCACTGTGCCACAAATCCTGGGCAAATTTTTTGCTGTGCCACAAATCCAGGCCCTGGGCCAACTCTGGATGTATTTTCTGGTTGAATTTCTGACTGCACCAACTCCCTCTTTCCTCTCGGTCCTATCTGGTCGTGATTGTCTCCTGAGCTCCCAGACCGCCAATGCTCCGAAGATAAAAAAGGGGGGCAGTAGAGGGGGATCTCGACTCCTTGTCAGAAATCTCCACTAGGGAGTCTCCCATTTGTATCGCACAAGCGGCAGCCCAGCAAGTTGGACATGGGGTGCCCACAAGGGCTGCTTTTTCCACCCCGTACATGACAAAATCAGTCTCAACGAGCAACCCAGGGGTGGCATCCACATAAGAGGCCATTTGTGTCCCCACTACTTGCCATGTTTGAGGAGTTAATTCTGCATGGCAAACCCATGGTGATATAGTTTGTATTTTTACTACCCACTCCCTACATTCCTTTATATGAATTTTTGTGCCCGCTTCTTGGCAGACCTTATAAAGCTGGCACGCTAATACTCCTGAATCCTCTGGCTGCAATTGCTTAGCAATTCTATTGCCCATCTTTCCTTCTTCTAGGTAGCCCCGTCTACCTAGGGTGTCCGACTCTTCCGCCCTTAAGCGAGCGGGATACTCACGTCACCTGGCGGGGTCTCGTCTATCGTCTGTCCCTGTTCAGGGCGCCAGTTGACCCGGGTCCGGGTCCTTCAGGTGACACTCTCTCAGTGGGCTTCTGCTTCGGACGTCTCCGGATTTCCCTCCCCGGGGGACTCGGTGGAGGGACTCAGTCGGACACTTCTTCAGGAGGCATATACTTTATTAAGTGCAGAGGAGTCCCCCGAACAGCTAAGGGCGTTGGTTTAAGTAGGTTTCTAGTTCCGGGTAGCCATCTATTGTTTAAATAGGTTTCTATTTTTAGGTATCCATCCTGATCCACCCCGAGGGAGAGGCCTACATCCCATTGGAACAAGCCCCTCCAGACCAATCCTAGGGAGGCACGATCCCTAATCCCGGGTCGTGTCCTCCCCTGGTTGGCTGGTGGCCACTCCTGGGGAAGCCCCTCTCCGCCCAGGCAGTCAGGACCGACCCCCGACAGGTACTGAATTTTGTTTTTAAGTCCCTTTCAATGTTTGCTTGTGTTTTGCATTTACCATTTCTTTTGTGTGTAAGAAATAAATACCTGTCCCATACCTGATCCATATTTTACTTTGAGTGCTTTTCTGCTCCTTACCTTAAGAATGTCCTAGAATCCTAGACATTGACCAAACCTAAGCTTAAGCAAATCATACCCAGGATTCTGGGATGGGAATATAAACTGAAGATTATGAAAGAAGAGAGCCAAGGGGTGGACCTATCCTCAAGGACACATGTGACCCTCTAGGTCCTCAAGTGTGACCCCTTGACTGAATCCAAACTTCATAGAACAAATCCTAAGCCTTTTCATTAGAGGAAAGGCTCTCCTGAAACTGTCCTCAAGGAGCTTAGATCCTAATGGAAGAAGACAATATACATAGAGGAATGGTTATCATGGAGGGAATGGTTTAGTCCGGAAAGTCCCAAGGATAGCCATTGGAGATGTAATATAGGGCACTTGATTAACTCATTGATTTAATTACTTTTCTAAATATCTATTAACTATCCTTCTAATAATATATTCTGATATTTTTCCAGGAAATGAAGTTAAGGTCATTGGCCTATGGTTTGAAGACTCCTCTTTCTTTACTTTGAAAATTGAAGTTTCATAGCACAGTTCTATTATCCATAACCTTCCTTTAAAAACGTTTAAATGTTTCTTATATTTTGTTTTTTATATCACGTATATTTTTTACTGTGTTCCCCTCCCAGAACACCATCCCTCATGAAGAAGAAAAAAAATAGTTCCACAAATACATTGAAAATATCTGACATCTTCAGTGTTCCATACCTGTTGTCCCCAACTTCTACAAAGGAGGGAAATGCATCACCCTATGTCTTCTTTGAGGATAAGCTTGTTCATTATGATTTCACAGCATTATTTCACATATTTAGTGTTTTCTTGCCATTTACATTGTTATGGTTACTGTGCATATTATTTTCTATCTCCTTAATTAACTTTGCACAGGAAGAAAGAAGAATCCAAGGAGGGAGCCTGGACAAAAGGAAGCTTTCTTTTTGGATTGTACTGGGGAAGAAAGGAGTGAGAATGTACTAATTTAGAGAATGCATGTTCAGAATATTTTTAGTATTTGCTTTATTTCTTTTTCTGTTTCAATGACATGTTTTAAAAAATGCTATGCTGTGATGTGTTTAGGTGTTTTTGTTAGTACAGTAATAATTGAATATCTAAACCTGACTCGACTGTAGGGGTTCCCAATTTTATACTAGGGTGGGTACTCAAGCCATAGGTGAAGTGCCCTTGGTTCCAAAATGTTCCACAGGATTTGAGTGATGTTAAAGGTGGAATTTGCCTTACCAGGCTGCCTAAGTGGTCACCTGCCTGGAAACAGTATGGCATATGAAAAGAGCACTGAACTGGATGGAGTGAGGGAATCACAGATTGCTGTCAGTGAACAATTATTTATTAAGTTATTGAAAACCATGTGTTCATAGTTGATTGGGGAGATAGAATGGAAACCACTATGTACAAACAAGATATTTACAGGATAAATTGGTAGTCATCTAAATTCAGGGAAGGCATTAAGATTAAGAAAAACTGGAAAGACTTCTTGCAGAAAGTAGGACTTCTGCTGGGACATGATGAAAGCAAGGAAGTAAGATAAAGAGAGAGGAAGAGTTCCAGGCATGAGAGAGTCTTGTGCAAGGAACAGCAAGGATATCAGAGTCATTGGACTGCAGAATATATGGAGAGGAAAAAGATGAAAGAAGACTGAAAGTGCCTGGGGAGGGAGTGGCAGATCTTTGGGGGTTATTTAAAGCCTTAAAAAACAGAGGATTTTATATTTGATTCTGGAGGTAATAGGGAGCCACTGGAATTTATTGAAGAGGGTTAAAATGATTAGACCTGTGCTTTAGGAAGATCAATTTGACAGCTGAGCAGTGGATAGATTGGAGTGGGGAGAGACTTGAGGCAGGGAGACCAATCAGGAGGCTGTTGTAATCAATAGTCCAGGCATGAGGTGATGAGGTCCTGCACCAAGATGGTGGGAGTGTCAGGTGTGTATGTGGGAAGGTGGTGTATGTAGGAGATGTTACAATGGGACAAATGACAGACCCTGGTAATAGATTGTGTGAGAGTGCAGGGTTGAAGATGATATTTAAGTTGCCTTGTAGAAGACAGAAATACAATTTTCTCACAAGATGCTTTTAATTATTGTTCTCTTATAAACACTTTTTTTATTACTAATATCAACTGTTTCTTATTCTAATTGATTATAGTTGTATTCTATTGAACAATTTGAACATGCATACATTATAATAACTGCTGACAAATATACATGTTACATTGTGCGTGTGTGTGTGTTCATCCTTCGTTGCCGAAGAAGACCATGCCATCAGAGAAATAATATCATGACTTGCACTTGACTTTGTTTTGAGTGAGGGAGGGCTGCATACATACATACATACACACACACACATATATATATAATATATATACAATTTTAAGCTTTAATATGTTAAACTGCATTAAGACTTTTGGAACACCTTGGACCTGTGATTGAATTGGTATAGAGAATTCCTAGTGAAGAAAGTCTAACTCTTCTGCAACCTTTATTCCCTAAGATTTGCCTAGGGAACTGAGAAGCTTCTTGACCTGCCTAGCGTCACACAACCTTTAGGTGAAAGAGGTCAAACTTGAACCCAGGACTTTCTGATTCCACTTTCTATACCATACTACTTCTTGGTAATTATATAATGCTTTTTAAAAATGCTTTTCTAGAAGCAACCCTGGGAGGTAGGTAGTACAAGTATTAATATCCTAATTTTAGAGTTTAAGAAAATGTAATGAAGAAAAGTTAGGTGATTTCTCCTGAGGTCATACTATTAGTAATCAGCAGAGTCAAAATTCAAACACAGATTTTCCCATTACAAATACGGTGCTCTTTACACTATCATACTGCTAATAAGCAGTGTGTGTGTGTGTGTGTGTGTGTGTGTGTGTGTGTGTGTGTAACCTCACAAAACCATGAAAAGCAATGGAAATGAAAATAAGTCTATAGAAAATCTTATACAAGACTTGGAGTCAGGAAGATCTAAGTTCAAATTTTGCCTCAGACACTTCCTGATTGTGTGACCCTGGACAAATTACCAAACTTTTATCTGCCTCATTTTCTTCAGATGAGGATGAAATTAGAAAATACTTGTAAACTGTTTTGCAAATCTTAAAGTGCTGTAAAAATGCTACTACCCATACCACCACCACCACCACCACCACTACTACTACTACTACTACTACTACTACTACTACTACTACTACTAGTACTACTACTGCTACAACAACGATGATGACGACTATTGAAGATGAAACTTGGAGAAAAAAATAGCTAAATAAGACCAAGTATACATCTAAAGGATCTAGGTGAGAAGACATAAGTTTGAGAGCATTGAGGGGATTGCTTTAATATGCTGAGAAGAAAAGACATCAAAAGAATGGACAAATTCACAAATATTACTATTCCAAGAGAAGTGGTCAGGTGAACAGCAATGACTTCTGATTCATATGCCTACTTTCTCATCTTCATAACATTATTGGAATTACAAGCCTATCAAGAGTATGATCAGAATTGAAAATTAATATGAGAGCAAGCTCAGCTGAAATTAGGAAACTACACAGTGTCTTCAATGATCCTAAATTGCTTCCTACCGTAAAAACCCATCTTTTCAATATGTAGATTCTTCCGTTGATGTTGAATGATTATGCATCTCAATATGCCACAGTTGCCATAGAATTAAAGTTGTGCTTGACCTAAAGATCAATAAAAAGATGCATAGTGGAAACAAGTAGACTATAATGTATTTCTAATGATAATTTAGGGGTCATAAGTGACATAAAGAGTCTCACTAAAAAATGTATGTTAGGTCAAAAAAAAAAATCCTGAGGTTATAGGTGGACAATTACATACGCACATGAGACTAAAAAAAGGGTAAGCAAAACCCCTGTATTGGTTAGACCTCATTTGGAATATCTAGAGGAGAGCATGGAATCACACACTATGGATTTAATGAGGGGATATGATCCATACCAGCGCCTGGAACACCCACATCAATGAGATCTTAAATCCACTGAATTATACATGTAAGTTTAGGAGATTAATGTGAATTTGAAAATTCAAGTATTAAGCACCTACTATGTTTTTATCACTATGGTAGGTTCTGTGAGGGATACTGAATACAAATCCCTAGTGTTTCAAACCCCTTCTTTGCTTGTTTCCTTAAGAATGTGTTTAAGTTCTTTTTCTTTCCTTTTTTTAAAGGTATCAAGAAAAGTTTATTAAAAATGAAGATGAGAGGAGGGAAGGTCTTCTATGTTCCTCCCCCTGAAGGAATAGAGAGCTTCCAGCATGTCTATTGGAAGGACTACGACCAGGCGAGGATGAAGAAGGACCCTTATGGAATTCTGAACTTTTAATCTCTCGGGCTGTCATCTCCTGGCCATAGACTTCATGTTCTCCTCAGGCTTTCCCTCAAACAACTGATTGAACATGTGCAGTAGTTTTCTGACCTTCACCTCACTGTACTAGGTCACACACCCGATCAACTAGAAGGGTAGAAATAAACTTACTTCCTGTTTCCCACAAACTCCCTTCTTTTCTCTTTATTAAAATTTTTGTTTCCCCACCTAAATCCAGTCAATACCTCCTCGCTTTCTTTCCTCTATGAATTCTTCCCTTCATTTATCTCCCTTTTATACGAATATGGGAAGGGAGCAAAGTTGACTGATGCATTTACAAATTACAAGGGGACAGTCCCCTTGTTATACATACAGATACAGAGATTCAGAAGGAAAAGGTAAATTAATGAATTGTTCATTTAGAAGTTCTATCTCATTCAGCAGTCTGTGGAGAAACATCATCTGATGTTTTCTGGTCTGGATGCTTGTTCAAGCTGTCTTCAACACAGCATCTCAGAATCTTCTTCCCTTTATCTTCTTGTAGAAATCCAGATGCCCACTCTCCTACAAAACTGACCTTGGTACAATTTTAGATTACCATTCTTAAACTTTATATACTTATCACTCTTACAAAATCAAAATTGTAACTTTATTCAATTGTCATGTTTAAAAATTTGCACTAGAACTCTGCTTTTGCATTTTACATTAATTCACTATTCATTTCCCCCATCAAGAGGATAAGATTTCTCTAAGGAGTCAAAAATAGGCTCCAGCACTTACATAAATGCAATAAATAATCATTTTGAACACAGTACATATCACCTCAAGAAACAATTCCAGCTTCTGGTCATGTGATGCTTCTAGATCACAAACCATTTTTCTTTTAACATTTACCAACTGAGACAAAAATAATAATGACTATGTATGCTAACCTCATAGGTCCTCAGTCTAACTGTTTCTATGCTAATACTAAGAATTTAAGGACCCTAACTTATTGTTGTTGGTCTAAAATCCTAAGCCGAATAGCTTAATTTTAGACTTAACCTCAGATGTTCTCCTACCAACAATCTATTATTTAATAGATCTGGTATTACGTTTACAAAACTTTTGATTATAGGAAATTGCCATTAAGAGTAGGGACATTTCAGGGAAGCAACATCTCCCTAACTTCATGTCAATTCCAGGCAGAAGTAGATTGTCAACTGGCATCCAGCCAGGCTTAAAGTCTGTCAGGTGTCAGGGAAATTGAGTCAGGAGAATACTACCTCAGTTCAGACTGAACAGATGTTCTCCTAACCTTCCCATGAGATCACCCCTTTGCAGTTCACACCAGCATCTCACAGGCTCACTGGCATCATGGATTTTATTATTTTAATGTATTTGTTTTCTACAATCACTTCCATAAGTCTTAGATTTTCTCTCCCTTCTTCCTCCCTCCCTCCCTGAGATGGCATGCAATCTTGTATGGCATGTTCTACAATACATCCTTATTATATATATTTTCACATTAGTCATTTTGCATGGAAGAATTAAAATTAATGGGAGAAACCATGAGAAAAAAACAAACCAAACAAAACATAACACAATAGAAAATATTCTGTTTCATTCTACTTTCCAATTCTACAGCTTTTTCTCTGGATATGGATGGAATTTTACCTCAAGAGTCCTGTGGGAATGTTTTAGGTCCTTGAATTGCTGTGAAGGGCTGAGTTTACCAGAAAAAATTCCTTGCACACTGTGGTTGTTGCTGTGTACAAAGTTCTCCTGGTTCTGCTCCTTTCACTCAGCATCAGTTCATATAAGTCCTTCCAGGCCTCTCTGAAGTCTTCCTGCTCATCATTTCTTATAGCACAATAATATTCCATTGCATTCATATACCACAACTTGTTCAGCCATTCCCCAATTGATGGGCATCCCCTCGATTTCCAGTTCTTGGCCAAAGAGAAAAAGAGCTGCTGTTAATATTTTTGTACATATGGGACCCTTTTCCATTCTTATGATTTCTTTGGGATACAGTCCTAGATGCTGGGTCATATGGTATGCACATTTTTGTAGCCCCTTGGGCATAATTCCTAACTGCTCTCCACAATGATTGGATTAACTCGCAGCTTCATCATCAACGAATTAGCGTTCCAACTCTCCCACATCTTCTCCAACATTTATCTTCTTCCTGTTTTGTGATGTTGGCCAATCTGGTAGCTGTGATTCAGTACCTCAGAGTTATTTTGATTTGCATCTCTCTAATTAATAGTGATTTAGAGCTTTTTTAATATGACTATAGATATCTTTAATTTCTTCCTCTGAAAATTCCCTGTTCATATCCTTTGACCATTTATCAACTGGGGAATGACTTGTATTCTTGTACATTTGACTCAGTTCTCTATATATTTTAGAAATGAGACCTTCATCACAGACACTAGTTGCAAAAATTCTTTCCTAATTTTCTGCTTCCCTCATAATCTTGGTTACATTGGGTTTGTTTGTGCAAAAACTTTTCATTTTAGTGTAACCAAAATTATCCATTTTGCGCTTCATAATTGTTTAGCTTCTTTAAGGTCCATCTGCCACAGGCATTTCCTAGTTCATCAATATATCTATTCTGTAAAGCAGTGTGTCAAACTCAAATAGAAATGAAGGCCATTAAATCGTTCATAAGAATTCCTGCAGGCAACATATTGACTTAGAAACCAACATATTTTATATTATCTGTGTTTTATTGCATATCTATTATTTTGTTAAATATTTCCCAGTTACATTTTAATCTTGTTTGAGAGTACAGGCCACTCCACATCAAAGCTACCATTCCTACCCTTTTACTCCCTACCCCCAATTCAGTTGTGAAAAATATTTTTATAGGATGTGTTAATGTAAGGAACTATACTAATCTTGTGGAGAATACAAAATTCAAAATAAGACAAATGCCTTTTCCCTTAAAGAACTTATGGTCTAGTAGGAAAGAAAGATATATTCATGAATAAACTATAGTAAGTTAGAATATGATGAGAGCTTAGAAGAGGTTCAGGCAAAATGTTGTGGGATAATATAGGAAGACTTAGGGTGGCAGGAGACACCATGATACAGTAGAAAGAACACTAAATTTGGAGTCATGGGGGCCTGGGTTCAAAGCTAAGCCTTTCTACTTACTACCTATGTCATCTTGAGCAAGGAACTTTTAACCTCTCTAATAGATCTAAATCTCTGAAATTTTGATGATGTCATAGAGATATTTACAGTTTGGATAGAATAAAGGAAAGCTTCACACCTGAGCTAGATTTTGAAGGACTGCTAATATCTCAAAAGGCTGATTGATATTGCAGAGGTGGAACAGGGAGAAGACATTCTAGAGATAGAATGTAGAATTTAGAAAGGATTTTTGTTGTTTTGTTGACTCCCTGTGACCTTGTTTGAGGTTTTCTTGGTAGAGAAACTGGAGTGTTTTGCATTTCCTTCTCAAGCTCATTTTATAGATAAGGAAAGTGAGTCAAATGGTATTGTGACTTTCCCAAGATCACCCAGCTAAAGTGTCTGAGGCCAGAAGATGAATCTTCTGATTCCAAACCCAGTGCTCTATCCACTGTACCATCTAGCTGCCCATTAAAAAGGACAGGATGGATTAAAACAACTCTTAGGTTCCATTTCATAGTCATCAAATTGCATAGTTGACAAAAAAGGAAAACAGCAAATTTTGGAGGGACTACAGGAAACAGGAACACTGTTGGTGGAGCTGGGAATTGGCCCTGCCAATTTAGATCTATGTCTTCAAAAATCCTACATACATTTCCTTTGACCCACTAATACCACTACAAGGCTTTATTATCTTAAAGAGATCAAACAAGGAGAAAAAGGATCCATAAGTAAAAAAATGAAAACTATAAAAGCTTTTTTTTTTTTTTTAGTATAGTGGCAAAGAACTGTAGACTAAGAAGGTGTCCTTCAAAAGGAGAGTAAATACTGATAATGCCTACCATTTATATAGCTCTTTAAGATTTCCAAAGTGCTTTACAAATATTATCTTATTTTATCCTCACAGCAATTTTGAGTGGTAGGTGCTACTATTATCCCTATTTTACAGATGAGGAAAGTAGAGGTAAATTGAGGTTATGACTTATCCACACTTAAGTCATGTAAGTCTGTATTTGAAGTCAGGTCTTCCTGGCTCCAGGTCTGACTCTCTATCCACTGCACCACCTAGCTACCAAACAAATGCAGCTGAATAAATTATGGTATATAAATTTAATAGAATACAATTGTGCTATAGGAAATGATGAAAGGAGAACTTTCATAAAAACCTGGGAAAACTGATATGGAGAGTAAAATAAACAGAACCAAAAGAACAATTTGTGCATTAACAATATTGTAAAAACAAATAAATTTAAAACACTTAAGAACTCTCATCAACAATCACCAACCATTATTCCAGAGGACCATTGATGAAGCATGCTACCCACCTCCTGATGGAGAGGTAATAGACTCGATACAGAATGAGGCATTTATTTTTGGATGTGGCCATTGTATACATTTGTTTTGCTTGATTATGAATGTTTGTGTTTAAACAATGTTAAAGGATGGGACAAAATTGGGAAACACTGAGTTTGGAAAGAGTGTATATGATAGGACAGTTGCATAAGATCGGGCTGACATTTCTACCTGAGTTCACTACAGTGGAGAAGAAACTTTCCAGCTACCCTGACTCCTTGTCACCTCTGAAACAAGAAGAAAATGAATGGTTCTTGGTATGTAGGGGATCCTGACTGACTTAAATGACAATTCTCCCTTGCAAATGGGAATGGTCAATCAACCATCTTGCAATTGCCATGTATGTTTGCTTTTAGGAAAAGGATAAAACCAGTTGTTTAGGTTTCATCAAATGCATCACACATATCTAATCAATATGGTACCTGAAATTTCCCAGTTTCTACTTTCCTCTTCTTAGTGAACTTAGAGAAAGTCATTTAATTGAAAGATGAAGTGGATACTAGAACTCAGACCTGGTTCTTCCACTTACTATGTGTGTGGCCTTGTAGAAATCACTGTAACACTCTTGGCCCTCATTTCCTTATCCATAAAATGAAAGAATTTGACTAGACAATTTCTAGGGTCCCTTACAGCTTGGAAACAATGATCTTTCCCAAGGTTGGAGTTAATCCCTCATGTCTACTAGTAAACTACAATATTTCCACTGATGATTACTATATGAAGACTCCACCTAGCTCATCAAAAATCTTTATTAGATATATCTTCCTTTCTGTGTGGTCACAGAGGATTTTTGTTTCTTGGCAGATAATGGATATTCTTGCTATTTATAAATTGTTTTTCCATGTTATTCACTTGAGGGAGATCTTGTGATCCAGTATCTGTCCTGCTCCAGCTGAACTGGCATCTGTAATGGTGATTAATACCACAGCTGCATGTTTCAGAGCTTTAACGCTTAAGTCTAATTGTTAAAAGATTTAGGCAACTTTAAAACAACTTTTATAAAAACATTAGAAGACAATCCTAGGTAGAGGCAATATGTTTCAGAGAACTAACTAGCGAAATTCTCACCTTTAAAAATCTTCCCTTAGAAATTTTCTTCAGCCTCATCAAAGTCTGTGAAAGAAAGGAAGGAAGGAAGGAAGGAAGGAAGGAAGGAAGGAAGGAAGGAAGGAAGGAAGGAAGGAAGGAAGGAAGGAAGGAAGGAAGGAAGGAAGGAAGGAAGGAAGGAAGGAAGGAAGGAAAAGACAGAAACTGAATTTGCAAGCATTCTTCTCCTAAAGTGTTTTTTTTTTCTCCTTCCTTCTTCCCTCTCTGGGCTTCCTTTCTTTCTTTCTCCCTCCATTCTTTCTTCTCGCCTCCTCTCTCTTCTTTTTTCCTTCCTTTTCTCCTTTATTTCCTTCCTCCCTCTTTTCTTCCCTTTTTTCCTTCCTTCTGTCCTCTCTCCCTTCCTCTTTTTCCTCTTTCCTTACTCCTTCCTTCCTTTCTTCCTCCCCTCTTCCTTTCTTTTTTCCCCTCATCTCTCTATCTCACCTAAGCTGGAGATAGAGGGGCCACTCACAGCCGAATTCCACTGCTCAAGGACACATAAGCTTTGTTTGACCTACTGCATTTCAAAACTCAGCCAGTTCACTCCTCCTTAGACAGCATGGCGACCCCTTCCTCTCAGGGGCTCATCCTACTGGTACTAGACTTAGTTTTTTTTAGCTTTCCTGCAGCTCAGAACTCCTGAGCTTAGGCACCAGCCTCAGCCTCAGCCTTTTCTGTCACCAGGGATTAAAGGCCTGTGCTACTGCACCCAGTTTATTCATCTAATGTTGAATTTTCCTTGTCATATGGGTTTTCTAAAGGCTTATAAATCACTTTATTGTGTCTGCACTGTACTACTCTCTTTCCAAAATAACATTGTACAGGATAATTATGATAGAATTTTAGTGAAGTGATAGAGTGACAAAACCACAAATTTCCTGGTTGTCGAACATGACAAAGAGGGTATGTGTCATAGATTTTTCCCATGAGTTTAAGAAGAAACTGATCTTGCTTTCACTGTCATACAATTCCTTTGTTAATAGATTATGATCTGGGTAATGAATCACGATGAATTTATAGGCGAGTCAGCATCTATACTCTTTGATTCCCTAAGAAAATCCTGTCTAATTTACTTAACAAACCATGCTAAGAGATAAACCAGGTGCTCCGTAGCTGAAGTTTACATTTTGCAAGCCCCTCCTCCTCCCAGATAATATTTCAATAAGAATTCTCTTATTCTTGATCTCACTTCTAAATATATAGCACTCCAGTAAAGAACTGGATATAGAATAGAAGGTCTACTTGGATCGTATTTATCCTTTCCCCAGTTTTTAAATTTAGGTGTTCATTTCTCAGGGTACTGAGAACTATTTGACATGAAGTCCCCTTTTACTCCTTTGAGATTCAAAAAAGAGACCTCAGATGCCTTCCTCCTATTTTATCTATGATATGCACAGAGAAATTGAATAATTATTTTTAATATGAAAAAATTTCCTCCTTCATATATGCCATGCTGACCAATTGCCTTGTATTATTCCAAATGCTTTTGGAGAAACCAGACTGAATTTAAGTGTTACAATTTATCTGGACAGGCACATACAGCAAGACCACATTATGGAAGCCAATGGTGCCATCTACTGGTTATTTCTAGGAACATAAAACCTCTCAAACATTCTTGTTCTGTCTAATGTATTCTGTTATCTAGAGTTTTTCACTCTCTGAAGGTTCATAATCAGGCAAAGAATTGGCATCTGGGGCAAATTCATTTGAGATCAGTAGAATGGTGGTGGTGGAGGTATCTAAGGCATGACTGCAGGGAAGTCAAAATGGTAGAATAGAGGTGATAACTCAGCTGAACTCTCCCAAGATTCCTCTCCAAACAACTTTAAAATAACACCTCAAATGGAATTTTGGAGTGGCAGAGACAACAGAAGGTCAGGGTGAGGCATTTTTCCACCCTAAGACAATTAGTAGGTCAGCAGGAAAGGTTTGTGACCCCAAGTTGGGGCCCAGTCTGAAACACCTGCGGCTACAATATCAGTGGTAAGCATTGGAGACAACAGTGATAGCAGCAGCTTTGGAAACTCTCAGTCCAGAGATGGTAAGGGGGTTGGAAAACTAGTCAGAAAGAGATTACAGGGGTCCTTCTGCTGGCACTGGGTACAGCTGCTACTGATCGGCAACTCTATTGCCCATATACAGTTCTGAGTGGCAATTCCAGTTCAGAAAGGAGCACTGGTGGTCAGTCACAGGAGAGTAGGCTCTAAGACAGGGATGGTATCAACACTTGTGACTACAGGAGAGCAGGGGTCTTGGTCACAATTCCATGACAGAGAGGAGTGCTGACATTTTTAGCTTCAGAGGTAAAGACCAGACAACAAACCAAGGGAACAGTGGTCACACCTGTCCCTGGGTCACACCATCTTGGAAACATAAAAACTCGTAGACCCTTAGACCTGGTTCTGAAAACAGGAACACAAAAAATCTGAAGCTTGGCACTCTGCCTCCAGCTGAGCAGAGCCCAATTTTAATATACAGTTCAAATGCCAAGAATAGGTTGGAAAACATGAACAAAAAGAACTTGACCATAAGAAGCCATATAGTGGAAGGGAAGACCAAGATAAACTCAAAAGAAGACAACGATATGAAAACAGTCACACGCTAAAGCTTCAAAGAGAAATGCAAATTGGACACAAAACCAGCAAGAATTCTTGGAAAACTTAAAGAAATAGCTAAGAGTGGTAAAAGAAAAATTAGGAAGAAAAATGAGAGTGATGCAAGAAAATTATGAAAAGAGAAAGGTATGGCAAAGGAGGCACCAAAAAAAAAATACTAAAGAAAATATCTTTAAAAAATCTGAATTGGCCTCATGATAAAAGAGGCACAAAAATTCACTAAAGAAAAGAACTCCCTTAAAAGCAGAATAGGCCAAATGGAAAAGGAGGTACAAAAACTCACTGAAGAAAATAATTCCTTAAAAATTATAGTTTGGCAAATGAAAGCTAATGACTCCATGAGAGTTCAAGACACAAACAAGCAAAAAACAAAGTCAAAAGAATGAAAAGATAGAAGAAAATGTGAACTACGTGATTGGGAAAACAACTGACCTGGAAAATAGATCCAGAAGAGATAATGTAAGAATCCATAAAAGGGGCCTAATGGCATTCATTACTTCTTCTTCAGTTGAAAGTTTGAATAGAGAGGGATTGACTTCAACTCAGCTACCTTCAACTAAATAGTCAACAATGACTATTACTCAGCCACTTATGACAGTGTGTTGAGAGCACTGTGGAAGTGTTCAGCCCATCACTTATCAAGTCAAAGTGACTCCATCAGGCCTGAGTCATTGAGAGGCACAATAGGTATTTGGCCCATAAATAACCTTTAGGGCATCATAGAAGCTCTTTAGATAATTGCTGTTAGCATAAAATTGAATCTCATCTGCCTTCTTACTGAGTTAAGAATCCTGCATTTCTCTAAATATTGCTTGCACTTTATTTTGGATGGAGTTAAACACTGCCTCCTTAGAGACTGATGAACTATCTTGCTGGTAAACCTTGTGGAGTTTTTGTTTTGCATTTAGTGTTTCTGAATTTCCCAATCATTTTCATCAAACCAGTCCTTAAGCTTGTGAGTGTTCTGGTCCAGATGAGTAAATGTAGTGCTGTACACCAAATCTCTGAAAGCTGTCCATTCCTTTTCTGCTCCACTGTTTTGTGTTGACTCAGCTTTCCCTTTAGGTGGGCAATAAACTGTTCATACATGAAGAATTCCTCTAATCTATTGAAGTTGAGTCTCCTGATACCTGTCTTGCTTTGGACTGCTGCATTTCTTTGAATGTGAATGCTTAGCTTGGAGAGGATAAATCTATATAAGCAGACTAGTGTTTTACACCACACATCACCTTTCATCATTCTCACATCCTGTCTGTCTTTTTCACTAGTCTATTAAATGACAGTGCTTGCTGCAAGGGTGCATCCATGACATGTCATTGTGTTTAAATAAATGGAAGACAGTGTTGGTGAAGGCATGAGATGGTCATGGGATGCATAAGTCATCAGTAGCAAGTAACCGTTGCAATTGCTGTTTCTAACTCCTTTCCTCCTAAGGGCTCTTTGCCATATCTCTGACATTAAATCCCCCAGAATTATAAGCTTGTCCTTTTTTGGCATATTGATGATGAGGGTCCCCAGACCTTCATACAGTTTTTCTTTGATCTTATCAAGGTTTATCATGGGTGGGAGCATATTCCTGCACATGGCAACTGTATGGTTATGAACCTGTTACTCACTCTTTTTGGGAGATATATAAACTTGCTGACTTCATTAGAGCTAATTGCAAAACCTACATCATCTTCACTGAATTCCTCAGTTAAGTAGTTACTCCAGAAAAATGTGTATCCAGATCTAACTTTGGTAAGCTAGCCTTCATTTGCAGTCTTGTTTCATTCAGGGCTGCAATTTGGGTGCAATTACCTGCTGAGTTCTCTTGCAACAAGAGCTATTCATCTTTCAGATCTACTAGATTTTATGTTGCCCATGAGTGTGTGCACATTCCATGTACCAGTGGTTAGTAAAATCATCTTCTCAAAAATTTGTACTCATTTTTTGGTGTTTTGGACTCAAGGCGAAATCCCCACTTGCTGCAGCAAGCAGGCTAAGGCTATGATGAAGCAAACAATTTTTAAGGAACCCCTTTACTAGCACCAGGAGGTGAATAGTGTGGTCCTTTAAAAAATACTGCTATGACATTCAAGGGGCTGCTGAATCCCACTGTAGCTTCTGCAGTCCAGTTAGAAGATAGTTCTATGCCCTGGAACACATGGTGCAGGATTGTGACTACGCTCCCTGCACCTGCTTCTTCATCACTCACATGTCACCACAGGACTTTAACGTAGATAAAATAGTAAAATTACAACATGGTAAAATGATAAAATGGTAAAGTAGTAGAGATGATGTCTTGATTTGCATGTAAATTGGATTTAAGTAAGACACAGACATGCAAAATCATCAGCCTCACTCTCTTCCACAGTCATCAAAACCCACTAGGAAGACAAAAGTCAGAGAGGACTGGCAATGGCCTGGGATTCAGTGGATGACCTTGGCCTCTTCAGTGCTTGACTGAACTCTAAGTGCTCTACAGTTCCTGTTTCTACCATCTTCATGGTCATTAGAACAAATTGCTCTTATTCACCTGTTCTACTGGGAGAAAGTCTTTGTATGCTTGTAGTAGACATCCCCTAACTCTCCAATGGGGTTGAGGCCTGTCAGTTATCCTCCACCTGACTTAATCCATGTATGAAATAGTTTTATTGGGGTATCACCAGGCATGCTACAGCTTCTTGGAGCCACAAGTGAGAAATGCAAATTAAAACAACTCTGAGATGCTACCTCCCACCCTTCGGAAATAACAGAATCTGGAGGGGATGTGGAAAAATAGGTACACTAATGAACTGTTGGCAGAGTTGTGAATTGATCCAACCATTTTGGAGAACAATTTAGAACTATACTCAAAGGGTTACAAAATTGTGCGCACCCTTTGGCCCAGTAATACTATTACTAGGTCTGTATTCCAAAGTGATTTAAAAATTAGGAAAATGATTTAATTGTACAAAAATATGTATAGCAGCTCTTTTTGTGGTGGCAGTGAATGGGAAATTGAAGGGATGCCAATCAATTGGGTAATGGATGAACAAGTTGTGGTATATGATTATGATGGAGTACTATTATACTGTAAGAAAGGATTAGGGATGTGTACATCCAAAGCCTCAAAGAAAAATGTAAATTAGGCCTAAAAAGAATTCTTGGAAGATCTCAAAAATGATCTTGAAAATCAAATAAGAGAGGTAGAGGAAAAATTGTGAAAAGAAATGAGAGTGATACAAGAAAATCATGAAAGAGTCAACAGCTTGATAAAGAAGCAAAAACAATACTAACAAAAATAATATCTTAAAAAAATAGAATTGGTCAAATGGTAAAAGAAACATAAAAATCTGCTGAAGAGAACTTCTTCAAAAGCAGGTATGGCTAAATGGAAAAGGAGACGCAAAAGCTCACTGAAAGAAATATTTCCTTCAAAATTAGAATTAGGCAAGTGAAAGCTAATGACTATATGAGATATCAAGAAACAGTTAAAAAAAATCAAAAGAATGAATAAAAATAAAAGAAAATGTGAAATATCTCATTGGAAAAAAAACTGGCCTAGAAAACAGATCAAAGAAAAATAACTTAAGGATTATTAAACTACCTGAAAACCATGGTCAAAAAAAGAGCCTAGACATAACATTTCAAGAAATTATCAAGAAAAACTGACCTGAAACTCTAGAACCAGAAGGTAAAATAGAAACGGAAAAAAAAATCCACCAGGCACCCCTTGAAAGAGATCTAAAAATGAAAACTTCACGAACATTATAGTCAAACTCTACATCAAGGAGAAAATATTGGAAGTAGCCAGAAAGAAACAATTAAAATACTGTGGTACTCCAGTCAGAATAACACAAAGTTTAGCAGTTTCTACATTAAAAAATAAGAGGATTTGGGATATGATGTTTTTGAGAGGCAAAGGAGCTAGGATTACAACCAAGAATCGCCTACCCAGCAAAACCGAGTATAATCCTTCAGAGGGAAAAATGGATAGTTAATGAATGAATGAAATAAAGGCCTTTCAAGCATTCCTGATGAAAAGACCAGAGCTGAACAGAAATTCTTCTGTTCAAATATAAGACTCAAGAAGTAGAAAAAGGTCAACAGGAAAGAGATAATGGATTCCATGGGAAGGTGGCAACTATAACTCCTAAGAACTTTATCATTTTTTGATATTTCTACATAATCCTAATGTAGAAGGAGTCTACATAGACAATGGGCACAGATGTGAGTTGACTACGATGGGATGATATCCAAAAAATAAAATTAAGAGGTGAGAAAGAGGGATCCTTTGAGAGAAAGGGGAAGGGAGAGGTTGAATGGGGTAAATAATCTTACAAAAAGAGTTGTCAGAGAGTTTTTACATTAGAGGGAAAGATGGGGTGGGTACAGCCTTACTCTCATTAAAATTGGCTCCAAGAGAGAATAACATGCACATTCAGTGGGTGAGATACATTTTATTCCCCACAGGGAAGTAGGAATGTCTAATAGAAAGGAGGGCAGATTGCAGGAGGCAGTAGTCAGAAATAAAAACACTTTTGAGGAGGGAAATGTTGAAAGGACAGAGAGAAGTATAAACAGAGGAAAAAAGTAGGATGGATGGAAATATATAGTTGTAATCATAACTGTGAAAAAAAAATTTCCTGCCAGCTTCTCTGGTAAAAGTCTCATTTCTCAAATATATAGAGAGTTGAATCAAATTTATAAGAATATAACTCATTCCTCAATTTATAAAGAGAGGATTTGATCAGGTTTTCAGTTTTCAGATGAAGAAATCAAACCCATCTATAGTCACATGAAAAAATGCAACAACTTTTTAATAGTTTTCACTCCCTCCCTGCTCCAATCTTTTCATACTGCTTATCTAAGAAATCTTTTTGTTCATAATTGTTACTCCTCTCCTTAAAAGCCTTTCATGGCTCCTGATTCTTGTTAAATGCAGCTCATACTTTTCAATTTGGCATTCAATATTTTCCACAAACTTGTTTGATCCTACACTTCTAGAGTTATCTCACACTATTCTCCTCTAGATATGAGAATATTTCTAATCATCCTGAACCACTTGCCAACCCATGTGTATAAACTGTACTGTCCCATCCCATACCCTGCGCTTGGGAATTCCCTTAACCTATCTCTCCATCTTTTGAATGGGATTCATTTTTTTAAACTTGACTCAAATACTACTCTCTCAATGAGGGTTTACCTCTTTCTGCAGTTTTCTGACTTTCTTTTCCCCAGATCTCACATATAACACTGTACTCTTTTGTGAGTGCATCATTCATTTTTGTTTTTTTAAAATAATTTCTGATTGCTGCTACTCATATTCTAGTCAGTCAGTAAACCCTTATTAAGTGCCTACTATGTGCCAGGCATAGAGGATACAAAGAAGGATAAAAAACAGTCCCCTCTCTCAAGGAATTCACAGTCGACTGGAAGAGAAAACATGCAAACATTTACATACAAGAAAACAAGCTCCACCACAACAATGACTATGCCTCCTCCAGAACTTGGCATGTTGCTCTGCACACAGTACTTAATGATTGCTTGTTTAATTGTATAGTTCCCTCCTCCTCCTCTTCCTCTTCCTCTTCCTCTTCCTCTTCCTTACCCTCCTTTTTCATCCTTCATTTTCAAAAATGTTGTTTTCCAGCATGGCGGTAAGAAGTGAAGAAATTAAAATGATTCTGTATCATTTAAATTGATTTTGTTCTGCAGTTGATCCAATTCTGTATCACTGTCTCATTTTGTACGATTGCTCAAGCTGCATTTCTTTGTCTCTTTGCCTATAAGTGAAATTTAGAAGTGTGTGTTGGGGGGATGAGGTCTTCAGGGGGTATTAGCACCTCTAAATGTGAGTGCTTGCCAAGCCCTTTTCAGGGCTGCTCATCCACCTTTGATATCCATCTGATTCACTCAGTTGTCACCTGTGGCTCCAAGAAGCTATAGCATGCACGGAGGATCCATGCTAGTAGAACCATCTTGACAAGTAGGCTAAACCAGGTTGAGGGTAATAAATAGAATTCAAACCCACCATGAGCTGGGGGGTATCTACCCCAAGCATGTTAAGACTTCCCCTGGCAGAATGGGTAGATGAGAACAAACATCCATGAAAAGTGGCTGAAGCAGGTGCTCTGGAGCACTTAGAACTTGGTCAGACATCGATGATGCATCCTGGGTTTTGACTTTTGTCTTGCCATTTGGCAAAGATACTGAAATGGTTTGCCATTTCCTACTCCAGCTCATTTTACAGATGAGGAAACTGGGGCAAACAGGGTTAAGTGACTTTCCCAGAGTCACACAGCTAGTACTTGTCTGAGGCCAGATTTGAACTCATGAAAATGAATCTTCTCGACTTGAGGTCCAGCACTCTATCACTGCACTATCTAGCTGCCCACACCTCAGTTTACCCTTATTAAATTCTATTGAGACAGCGGGAACAGCGTCTTACAAGTACATGAGAGTGGGATTATTTAGACAGGCCTGAAACTGGACCTTAAATCCTGGGCTGCCTTACTTGCTTTCCAGAGTGCAGATCAGCCACCAGTGATCCTGAGTAATGTCTATTTCCAGTCTTGCTGCTACCACATGGATCCAGAGAACCCAAATTCAGGATTTAAACATTAATCAGTAATATAGAGATGAAATTTCCTTAATAGCATAATTCTAAGAGGAGAAGATGATTACCCCAAGGATCATCCTGTAGCTAAAGGGCTAAAGAAAGCCTTATCCTGGCTGGCCAGGAAATCAATACCTTTTAGTTGCTCTGAGTTTGAGGTCTGAGGTGAATGTAAACTATTTGTTCAGCAGTCTCCCAAAGGGCCTTAATATCCTGGGGATTATCAAGGTAAAGATTCTTTTGCACAATTGTAGTCATTACAGAAAGAGTTTAGAGACTATTTCTTGTAGACACTAAGAATTCTCATTATTAATATGAAGAGAAAATTTTATACTCAGCCTTGGGGGAACATAAGAAAAATATGGTCTCATAATTTGGGAGTTTCTAGAAATTGCTAGAAGACTTTAAGATGCTCACCAATAAATCGGTGAGGCCTCTTCCGTTTTACCCTAGATTATGTTGGATCTTTGTTCTTGATGGGAAGAACTTACAGAAGAAGTACTATCGCTTTTTAGTTTCAGGAAATGCCAAGTATGTGGCACCACCATTTGGAGATTTATACTGTGATTGCCTTCATAATCTTATAGTGGTATATATGTTTTTGTGAGAGGAATCACCAAAAAGAATACCTAAGGGAACTGCTGCTGCATTATTAAATTTCAGCTTTGCTGCAGCTGGTTTTATTTGGTTTTACCAGTCCTTTCACTTTTGGATGAAAAAAAGTCCTTTAAATGATGGCTAAATCAAGCACAAATATTTGCCAAACTTTGTAAAATGCTTTTTGTTTCCTTAAATCTGAAAAACTTTGTATTTGATGCTAATTTTTGTTTTCATCTGTACATGTGGGACTGTATATCATCATAGAGTACTGGCTCTTTTGAGACTTTAACTGTATAAAATTGGGGAAATAAGTAAATGGACCTTGCTTATGCCTCCCTAGAGACCACAGAGAGCTATTCTAAATTTAGCATGAAGACCTGTATTTGGGATGAGGACTGTGTTAGAAAACATACTCCTGACTATGTGCTGGGGATGGCAAATTTCCAATGGGGAGATGTGTAAAGGGGCCTTTGGATCAGACCCCTTGACATGAAGCTATTTCTTTTTTTTTTTTTTTAGTTTTCAACATTCACTTCCCTAAGTTTTAAATTTTCTCCACTTTCTTCCCCTCTCCATTCCCCAAGACAGCAGGCAATATTCTTACTAAACTTACATTCACATTAATCATATTGTATAGAGGAATTAGAATGAATGGAAGGAACCACAAGAAAGAAAAAACAAAACAGAGAGCAAATATTCTGCTTTGATCTGCATTCAGACTCCATATTTCTCTGGATATGGATGACATTTTTCATCATGAGTCCTTTGGAGTTGCCTTAGGTCCTTTCATTGCTGAGAAGAGATAAGTCTATCAAAGTCAGTCATCACATAATGTGGCTACTACTGAGTACAATATTCTCCTGGTTCTGCTTTTCAGTCAGCATCAGTTCATATCTAAGTCTATCCAGGTTTTTCTGAAGTCAGTCTGCTCATCATTTCTTCAAGCACAATAATATTCCATTACATTCATATACTATAACTTGTTCAGCCATTCTAAACTAATGGACATTCCCTTGATTTCCAGTTCTTGGCCACCACAAAAAGAGTGACTATAAATATTTTCGTACATGTGGGTCCCTTTCCCATTTGTATGATCTCTTTGGGATAAAGACCTAGAAGTGGCATTGTTGGGTCAAAGGGTATACACATTTTTATAGCCCTTTTGGCATAGTTCCAAATTACTCTCCAGAATGGTTAGATCAGTTCACAACTCCACCAACAATGCATTACTGTTCCAATTTTTCCCACATCTTCTTCAGCATTTATAATTTTCCTATTTTGTCATGTTGACCAATCTGATAGGAGTGATGTCATACGTTAGAGTTGTTTTGATTTGTCATGGAGGTATTTGGCATTTGAAATCTCCTAGGATGGAAGCATGCTGCATCCCCTTCTTTGGCATAGCTTCCTTTAAAGCTGAACAACTGAAAAGTCTGCATCTTTAGGACTGACCAGACTGAGACAATCACTCTTTATGGCTTTGTCTCCTTCCTAAATACTCTTTCCTGCTACATCCAAAGGATAAAGATTACAGCTCATCCATAGAATAGATGCCATGTCCGAAGCTGGTGAACTTCCTTCCCCTGCTTTACCTCAGCTCCAGAGTTACAGGCCTGGAGGTGTTTGTTTCTACTTTGTGTGGTTTATAACCTTGGAGTCAGGATTCTGGAAAAGATACTGAAGCCACACAGCTTAGTAAGGAAGCCCAGAGAAACCAGGGTACCCAGAACTTAAGCCTGAAGGGAGATTTTGGACAGATATTATGCTCAATAGGAAATGAGTTGAACTCTGAGCATAATCCCATTCTCCTCAGAAACTGAGGTAGTATGGGGTTTGAATTACACCTCCCATAAATTGGGCAGTACATTTATATATTTGTGCTTATACCTTTTGAATTAAGTATTTCTTTTGCATAAACTATTCTGTTAGTGGCTAAATGGAGCTGGGGTACAGGAGACTATGCCCTATATTTGAAGGAATGCCATCATTGGGAGCTGGAGACATTTGCAGAGATCCTAGACACCTTCATCTCTCTAAGGGCACCAGAGAACCCTGAGGAGAAAGAAAATGGTTCACAACTTGTCTTCAGGCAATGGGGCCAAGATAATCAGTGTTATAAAGTGTATATTCTTTTTAAAAATGAGAAAAAGAACTTTATAACTATTAAAACACTATGTATAAGCAATTAATTTTCATCATTCATTATTATTTTTCATCACTTGATACTTAACCACATTTTCTAACTTAATTTTCATCGTTATCCCCTAAGCTGACTTTTACATTGAAGTCACTGAACATTAGATGTATTCTCATTTATTTTTGTCAAAGGAATAATTTAATACTCTATTTTCATGGCTTTGGTAAGTTATTTTTATTACTTATATACACAAGGCAGGGCAGCTAGGTGGCATATTAGATAGAGTGCTCAACCTGGAGTCAGGAAGAATCATCTTCATAAGTTTAAATTTAACCTCAGACACTTGGGAGCTATGTGACCTTGGGCAAGTCACTTAATCCAGTTTGCTTTAGTTCCTCATCTATAAAATAAGCTGGAGAAGAAAATGGCAAACCATTTCAGTATCTTTGCCAAGAAAACCCCAAATGGGATAACAAAGAGTTGGATGTGACTGAACTGACTGAATAAAAACAATCCAAGAGAAGTGAACCATAGACAGACACATCAGCAGGTTTCATGGCCATGTTCTGTCCCCAAAATGGAGTATGACTGGCCAATGTATTTTCTCCTACGTAGTTTGAAGAGACAAAGAATAAATTGGAGATAGTACACAGCTGAAAAGTGAAGGCAGGGTAGTGCATTACTAACAAGGGACATACAGAGTTAAGAGATTAATGAAGCCATAAGTAGCAGGACACAGTGACCAAACTGTGATTAGAATATTCTAGAAAGAAATAGTTCCAGTTTGGGCAAGTGCTTTCCATTATCCTGCCTAAGGACAGCATCTTTTCCCATAGAAACATTTCCCCATAGTTTTGAATGTTAGCATTTCCTAATTTACACATAGACTTCTGAAGAGATTTAGTCTTTCTAGAAGCACAACTATTTAGATGGGTGCTTCTATAGTATGAAGGATTTTGTTAAGTTCCTGCTTGAATTTTTCTGTTTTTTTATCCTCTTCAACAGATATTTATTGCTCTCTCCAAAGTTACCAGGGATCTCTTAATCACAAAGTCTAACAGTCTTCCCTCAGTCTTCATCCTTCTTTACCTGTCTACAGCTTTTGACATTGCCAATTACCCTCTTTTCCTCTCTCTTTTCTCTAGTTTTTCCTAAAATGTCTCTTTCTTGATTCGTCTTCTAGCTCTTTGTCTGCTTCTTCTCAACATCCTTTACTGGATTATCGTGCCCACTGACTGTGGGTATTCCCCACAGGTCTGTCCTAGGTCTCTTTCCATACTACTTCACTTGGTGATCTCAACATCACTTATCAATTATCATCTCTATGCAGAATATTATCAGCTCTATTTATCCAGCCCTAGCCTTTCTCCTGAGGTCCAGTCTTGCATTACCAACTACTATTAGGCATCTCAAATTGGATATCCCATAGACATCATAAAAGCAACATCTCCAAAATGGAACTCATCTTTCTTTCCCAAACCTTCCCCTCTTCTGAACCTCCTTATTGCTGCTGCGGGTACCACCCTCCTTGCAGTTACCTCAGTTTGTAATCTTGGCATCATTCTCAAGTTCTCACTCTCCTTCACCCTACATATCCAGTTTGTTGCCAAGTCCTATCATTTCTACCTTCACATCTCTTGATTACATTCGCTTCTCTCTTTCGACGTTGTCACTTTGATGCTAGTCCTCATCACCTTATGCCTGAACTGCTGCAATTGCCTGCTGGGCTAGTCTTCCGTAAACATCTTAAATGTCTCTTCACTCCAGCTCATCCTATAGTCAACTGTCAAAATGGTTTTCCTAAAGCCCAGGTCTTGCCTCTACACACTTCCACTCAGCAATTACAGTGGCTCCCTATTGTTTCAAAATTAAAAGATAAAATCTTATTGAGTTTTTAAAGCCCTTCATAATTAGGCTTTTTCCACTTTGCTAGTGTTCTATATTTCTCTCCCTTCTACATCATCTACTATCCATGGGCACTAACTTTCTAGCTATTCTTTCTTTTTTTCTCTAGTTATTCCTTGTACAAGGCACTGCACTCTATTTCCCAACTCTGTTCAGTTTATTAGTCTTTCCCCATGCCTAGAATGCTCTCACCTCACTTCCTCTCAGCTTCCTTTAAGATTCAATTCAAATTCTGCCTTTTGCAAGAAGCCTTGCTCAGACTACTCTCAACCTTCAGAGATTATCTCCACTTTATTCTATTATTATGTATTGTACATAATTTTTTGCATATTGTCTCCCTATTAATCTCCTTAGCACAGTGCCTGTCTCCTCCTCCTTCTTTTTTCCTTCTCCTCCTCCTTTTCTTCCTTATCTTTATAGTTGTATTTTGCTTATGTTTATGATAACTAAGTGTTTGTAGACTGCCTAAACCTATGAGATTTTTAGCACTCTCTGGTGTGTCTTTGCCAGTCAACATGGAAGTAGAGATCTCTATTAAAATCCTATTCTGATGCTTCACTGTAGCATGACAGTGATCCTAGGTACTCCAAGGCTGTGCCACCAGAGTATACGTTCTAATAGTCTCTACTAAACTGAAGAAACTTTGAACGTACTCCTGGTGACACATACTCCTGCTGTTCATCCTTGATCAATAAGTTCTGAACCAGAAGGCTGTTCACGAGGTGATGATTTGTCTTTGCTTATTTGTTCCCTTTTCTTTTTTGGCCAGATCAAATGGTAACAAAGCTGCCCTCAGTCCCAGACATCTTAAAAGTTGTTAACATTTCAAAGCAACAATATGTAACAATATTCTATTTTAATTAACTTCAGGCTAAAGGGAAATTTGATAGATACTTTAGCTGATATTCAACAGAGGTTGACTTGATAAACTGCTAACATATTTTCTGTTCTGCATAAAGCTCTGTCTTGCTTTGAAAACCTAGACTTTTGTAAATAATCTACTTTTGTCATAATAAATTCCTCCTTTCCTTTATATACACTTGAAAAAAAAAAAACAAAAGTCATTCAGGATTTTTCCTGGATGGATTAAGTCTAGCCTCCCTGAGTGATTTCCCATTCTCTCTTTCTGTCTCTGTCTCTCTGTCTCTCTCTGTGTCTCTCTGCTTCTCTCTGTGTGTCTGTCTCTGTCTGTTTCTCTCTCTCCCCCCCTCTTCCTCTCTTCCTCACCTTCTCCTCATCCTCATCATAAGACTTCCTATTAGGAGGCTGGAGACCCCTAGTTCAAACTAGTGCCACTTGATGTCCTGAATTTGTCAACCTATCACCTTCTACCTTAAAGCCACCACGATTTTCCCTATAGGTTGTTTTGGCTTAACCTCCCCTTTTCTCTAGACATATGTGATACACAATGGACAGATTAGCATGATCTTCTGGTATCACAGCCCTTCACAGCAGCCTATCGCTTATATTCCCAGACTCCTCAGATTGTTCTCTTCTATTTGTTTATTAGTAAGTTCCTCTACCTAGATTGATTCTTCTGTGAAGGCAAATTTGACCTTCATTGGTCTCAATTTTTACCTAGCCTTTAACTACTTAAAGGGTGTTGCCTCAGATGGTCTCCCACTGCATCCGGGGCCATTGCCAGTCATCCTGACTTATGTCTTGCCATTGGACTCTGATGGCTGGAGGAGAGAGTGAGGCTGATTATTACGCACAGCTCTGCCTCACTTAAATCCAGTTCACTTGCAAGTCAAGACATCACCCTCCTGTTGTCATCAGTCCCCTTCAAGAATGAAGGATGAACAATTCTTTGACATTTTTTTGACAGTCTTTCTATGACATTTCTGCCTCCAAACTCTCTGCTCAAGTAGTACACTATTTTTGAAACATCCCAACTTTTCCCCCACTTAACCAGCTCTCTTAGCCTCTTTTCATCCTTCATTCAGCTACTGAAACCCCTCTTTTGGGAAATCTCCACTCACTGGGACAGCAATTTGTCCTTATATACAGCCCATGCCCCCCTTTTTAATCATAACTCCATTAAGTGAACTGAAATTCTTGCATCTACACAATATAAGAACAATACTTCTGGTCATCCTTGAGGATATTTTCCTCATTGTGGAAAGACCATAAATTATGAGAGAAGGCTGACTGTGTCCAATTTACTCTGTGTATGATTTAGCAAGGAACTAGAACACAGACATCTTAATACATATTTCTAATATTTATTCCTACCCTCATCTACCATTTTAATCTTATTTTCACCAAACCTGTGATTTTATTGGCATGGGGAAACCCCTGGGTGGAAACTTCCAGATGAACTCATATATATAAGTTTTAGTCTTAGGGTGTTGCTTGGGACCCTGAGATGGTCAGTGACTTGTCCAGGATCACCTAGTTAGGAGGTGTCAGAGGTTAAAACTTAAGACTCTGGTCTTTTGGACCTTCTGGTTAGCTAACTGCTATATCATGATGCATAATTATAATACATTCCATAATACATGGAAAGGAAAAAATAAACTACATTTGTAATTTTTGCATAAAAGACCATTTATTTTAGATTTTGATTATAAAATAATGATGCATACTGACTTCTCACAAACAAAAAAATTATTAAAACATCTTTTAGTATTGTGTAAGAAAAAATACTGGATACAATTTCACATTTAAGTCTTCAGAAAGTAGCAAGATGAGGAACCGCATGCCTAATTTTAAATGTTAAATTAAGGCCACGAAGTCTTGAGCCTCTTTGGGGTGAGGGAAAAGAGGGAAGGAAAAAGAGAATAGGGATAAAGATGTGAATTGAAGGAGAAAACACAAAAGCATCTTTTAAAAACTGAGTCAAAGAATTTGAGTGCAATGGCATTTCATTTGAAAAGTTTCTTAGTTTGTGCTTTTTTTGGTATTATTTTAATGGTAGCCAAGCAATTAATTTTTAAAGAACTTTTCAGTAATTTCTGGATACATCTAATTAACCACTTGACCAGCATAGTATAGCTACCATTCTACACCTACAATTTAATGCCCTTGAAACATAGCCAACTTATAATTATTCTCCCTAAAGAATATGGTCAAGATGTGCCTGAAATGTGAGTTAGACTTAAAAATTATAGTTATGTGGACCATTTAACTATAAAACAATGAGAATGACTTGTTTTTAATGTCACAATGTCTACATTCAAATGACCATTGTCTTTCAGAATGGTCAACCTGAGAAGCCACTGAGTTCATCAAATTTTGTTGCCAGTGCCCCAACCATTTCTAGAACTCTTTTGGAATCACCTTCAGAGTTCAATTATATGCTATACCACAAAACCAATATCATTACTCTATAGTAATATTGATCAGCTCTGAGATTATCTCAGTCTGATCACTAATCTTATTCATCATACTTGCTTTTGACTTTATCCAAGAGTCACATCCACTTTCAAAGAATCCAGATTTGCCATTACTAAGGATATTCAAAAGAATGCAAAGGTCATACCAAAGAAGGGAGCACCAAATGTGTTTTAAGTCTTCCTAAGGGGACTACTTGAAAAGGCAACACTGAATTAGATGTGTATTTTGCAGTTTATCGAATCAATTTCCTTACAGTCATATCTTGCACTTTTTGTTCTTCCTGAACTGTTTTTCTGCACCTAACATGAAAATAATGATATTTTCCAATTTCTAAATTTGATCCAGGTCAGGACTACTTCCCCCATAAATCCATGAGGAAAGCGTAGTAAGATATGTGAGGGGAAGAATTGTTCTTTCTCTATACCCTATCCCCAAAACACACAAGTTGTATTTTCTATAAATTGGTAGATTCTGATCGTCAGTTTTGTTGAATATGGGTCAACAGGCGCCAATCTTAATACACGTTGATCAAAGTATCTAGCTTTCCATCCCACAGCTGGAGACCTTTTGTGCATTTGAATAAATAGCAACAACCTCTTTCAAAGACATTGTATTTCTGTTTTTCACAGTGTGATTGCTATACATATGGGCTTTAGGTGGTCTGGTATTTGGTTTTTGGTCTTTTTTTGGCACTTACAATGCACAATGGTCAGTCACGTTGGTTTAATTTTTTGCAATTTACATCAGTCTTGGCACTTCTGCAAAAACATAATTGTATGTGTGTGTGGTGTGTTAATCAGCCTTTCTGGAAATGGCACATCCTGCCCCCTCTAGTTTTCCTTCAGTATAAAATGTTTGGTTCTCAGGAACTCCAGTGATCCCCAGTGGAATTCTCCTAGCCCTAACATGTAAAGGATGGAACACTCCAGTTGGTAGCACTTGGTCGTATCCATGCACACGCTCTGTTTTAGAGACTAGTGTCCACCGTTTTACCCTGTATGGCTGCTTCAGACGAGGTGTCCGGTGGTCCATCTCGGCAGAAGAGTAGGGCTGGATTTCTACAAGCCCACATGGCCACATCCCCTCCTCCTTCTCCATTAGTAGAACTGCAAGGGGACACTCTACTGCACACGGCCAGCCTGTGGGCATAGCGTTCTCGGAGACCATTAGCGATGCTTCTGGCCTCCAGATTTCGGTGGTGGCTAGACAAGTAGGTGGATACATTTCTAGTCCTGTAGCCTTCCGCCCGTTTGTGCCTCAGCAGTACGGAAATGTTGGGGTTGCGGACGGCGTATATGAGAGGGTTTATGGCTCCATTTGCCCAGGCCATCCATACGGCCGCAGTATTCAGGACCGGGTGGAACGGGGGTGTCTGGGCACCCGCAGCCCCCGCTGCGGCTGTGAACAGTACCAGGAGGCAGTAGGGTCCCCAGCAGAAAATAATGCAAACAATCATGATGAGCACGGTGGTCGCTGTGCGCATTTCTCTGTAAAAGCGCAACAGGTGGCCGTAGGTTGTCGCCGGCCGAACCCTAATCTCCGACAACCTCACGGTCTTGAAAATCTGGTAGAGACAGAAGCACATGATCCCAAAGGGAAACAGGTAGCAGGTCACGATGAGCCAGATGTTGTAGGTGGGACCCAGGCGGGAGGGACCCGGATAGGAAACGTATAGGCAGCGGTGGAAACTCTGCTTCGGTCCCACTTGCGCATCGCCGTCCCCATCCCCCTCGGAGCCCCCCAGCAGATCCCAGGGGAAAGAGAGCCCCACCGCCACGAGCCAAACGGTGACCAGGAGCAGCAGCGCCCTGCGCCGGCCAATCTTGCCCCCGGGGTGCCTCACGATGGCGTTGTAGCGGTCCAGCGAGATGAGGGTCATGGTCAAGGTGGACACGATACCGAAGCAGGAGCCGAAGAAGCGGCTGGCGGTGCAGAAGCGCTGCCAGGGCCGGGCGGCGGGGGGGCCGTCGAGGCCGCCGCCGTGGGGAGCGAAGAGGGCCAGGAAGGCGGCGGGCAGGCAGAGCAGGGCCGTGAGCAGGTCAGATAGGGACAGCGACAGGATGAAGGCGTTGGTCACGGTTCGGAGCTGCCGGTGCTTCGCGATCACCCCCATCACGGCGCAGTTGCCCAGGCTGGACAGCAGGAAGATGAAGAGCAGCACGAGCGCCTGCGCCGCCACGGCCGCCCAGGGCTCCAGCAGCAGCCGCTTCGCCCCCGTCGCCGCCGGGACGGGGTCCGCGCTGGGGAGGCTGCTGCTGCTGCTGGGGTCGCCGCTGTCGGGCCCGGCCTTCCCGGCCCCAGCCAGGCCGCCGCTGCTGCTGCCGCCACCGCCGCCCCGGCTCGCCCGCGCCTCGGCCGCCGCGGTGGTAAAGGAGATCACGGCCGCGTGGAAGCTCGCGGCCCGCGCAGCGCCGGACGAGGAGCCTGAAGCCAGGGCGGCCTCGGGGCGCAGGCTGCCCCCGCCGCGGGCGGCGCCCAAGCTCGTCAGGTTGCTCATCGGGGCGATCTTGGAGGCGGAGAGAGGGGGAGGCGTGGGCGTGGAAGGCGGCCGGCCGCGGCGGCTCCTCCTCCATGGGTCTCTGCGAAGACCGGGCCATTCATGCCTCTGCTCGGCCAGAGCCGAGGCTGCCCCTCCGACACCCGAGGGAGGGGGAGAGGACACCCCTAGGCAGCGGAGGAGGGAGGAGAGGAGGAGCCGCAGACCCCCTGCCCATCGCCCCAAGGCTGCCGCCACTGGGGGCTCCCGGAGCAGGTGACTGCAGCGGGCTCCGTCAGTTGCCATACCAACCGGGTGTTTACGCACAACCAGCGCGAGGTAGCGCTTTCTTCCGCTGGCTTGACACACCCACACCTGGCCCCCGATCGGAGGGAGCGAGATGTGGGGCTGGTGAACTGACCACAGGTGGGTGGACTGACTGATCTTCCCGCGGTACGCCCGCTTGGAGAAAAGTACTCTCTTAAAACTGAGGAGGTGCTTACTACGCATTCGCTGCCCTGAACTGAATTGGAGCCGTATTTGCCAGCCTTCTTTCTCTGTCTTGCTGGGTGGCAAATTCGGTTCATTGAATTCAATGCTTCCCCTTCCATAAGCGCAGAATAAGAATATAATATTAACTGAATGATTATGAAAGTCGTTGAGGTTATCCCTTCAATAGACTATAAGTTCCTTGAGGGCAGGACCAATTTTTCCTTGTCTTTATACCTTCAGGGCTTCAGCATATTGCTTAACAAATTCTTTTTTATTTTCATTGGGAATGCTGATGAAGCGGCTGAAAAAAATTAATTTCTTTACCGGCATTTCTTCACCTTCTGTCGTCTTCAGAAAAAAGAAAAAGAAACCACCCCCCCTTTTTTTTTTAACAAATGTGTCTAATCAAGGAATACAAATTCTCACATTAGTCATATTCAAAAATACACGTCACATTCTGCATCTTGAATCTATTATTTTTCTCTCAGAAGGTAGGTAGCATTCTTAATCATGGACTCTCAGAAATTGTAGTTGGTTAAAGCCCTTTACCTCCTTCAAAGATGTTTCTGTTCACTTCCCTCTGCATCAGTTAATACAAGTCTTCCCAGAGTTCTCTGAAATCATCTATTTCATATTTATATATATATATATATAAAGTGTGTTTTTTATATTATTCATTTTAACATTCTTGTCTTTTTAAATTTTTTCTCCCACACCTCTCCCAATCACTAAGAAGGCAAAAAAAATCTATCAAATCTACATGGAACTCATGTGAAACATATCTCCATATTAGCTCTATCACAAAAAAGCAAGAAAACAATACTTCAGTTTGCACTCAGAGTTCATCACTTCTCTCTCTCTGGAAATGGGTTGCATTTTTTTCATCCTTGTGAGTCCTTTTGTGATCTTAGATCACTGTATTGATCAGAGTGGCCAAGTCTTTCACAGTCATTCATCATCACAACATTGCTATTTCTGCTCACAATAATCTCCCAGTTCTCACTTCATTTTGCATCAGTTCATATAGATCTTACCGTGCTTTTTCCTGAAATCATCCCCCTCCTCATTTCTTATAGCACAATAGTACTTTTTACATTATAATTATATGCCACAATTTGTTCTGCCATTCCTCAATGGATGAGCATCCTTTCAACTTTCTAATTCTTTGCCACCACAAAAAGAGCTGCCAGAAATATTTTTGTACACATCAGTCCTTTTGCTTTTTCTTGGATCTCTGTGGGATACAGATCTAATAATGGTATTGTTGGATTAAAGGGTATTCCAAGTTTTATAACTCTTGGGGCAAAGTTCCAGTTTGTTCTCCAGAATGGTCCTACCAGTTCACTAGTCCACCAACAATTCATTAAAGTACCTTTTTTCACTCATCCTCTCCTGCATTTGTCATTTCTGGTAGATGTGAGGTGTATGGTACCTCCGAGTTGTTTTAATTTGCCTTTCTCTAATCACTTGTGAGAGACAGCATTTTTTCATAGACAGCTTTGATTTCTTCTTTTGAAAACTGCCTGTTCATATCCTTTAACCATTTATCCGTTGGGGAATGGCTCTTATTTTTATAAATTTTATTCAGTTCTATATATTCGAGAGATGAGACTTTTTATCAGAGAAACTTGATGTAAATTTTTTATATGATCATCTATGGTCTTTTGGCAAAATATAGTTTCCCTGATTATCTCTTTCAATTAGGTTTATTTTTTCTTTGCTTTGTCTGAGATTATGATTGCCACCCCACCCCCTTCACTTCAGCTGAAGCATAAAAGATGCTGCTCCAGGCCTTCATTTCAACTGTGTGTGTCTTTCTATCTTGTGTGACTCCTGTATAAAACATATTGTTGGATTCTAGTTTCCAATCCATTCTGCTTCTATTCTATGGGTTAGCGCATCTCATTCACATTCAGAGTTATGATCACTAACTATGCCTTCCCTGCCCCCCATTCCATTTTTCTTGTTTTATCCTCTTTTCTTTCTTGTCCCTCCTCAAAAGTCTATCTATGTTTCCAACCACTGCCTTCCCCAGTTTGAACACATCATCCCTTATCATCACCTCTTCCATATACATTATCCCCTTCCCCTCCTATCTCCCCCTATTGGGTAAGATAGATTTCTATACCTATATAGGAATATAAATAGTTTAACTTCATTGGATGCCTTACGATTATAATGCCTCTTTTTCTTTCATATGGGAGCTGCTAAATCTTGTGTGATCCTAGTTGTGGCTCTCCAAAGTTTGCATTATTTCTTTCTGGATGCTGGTAGTATTTTTCCTTTATCTGGGAGCTCTGGAATTTGGCTAGAATATTCCTGGGAGTTTTCATTTGGGCATCACTTTTAAGGGGTGATCGATGAATTCCTTCTTTTCCTGTTCTTTAATATTTTATTTTTTTCCCTATTACATGTGAAAACAATTTAAAAAATTTGTTTTTTAAAATTTTGAGTTCCAAATTATCTCCCTCTCTTTCTCCCCTCCCCAGTATCAAGAAGACATGCAATTTGATATAGGTTATACATGTGCAGTCATGCAAAGCATATTGTGAAAGAACACATAGACTCAAAAAACCCCAGGAAAAATGAAGTTTAAAAAAGTATGCTTTGATCTTCATTTAGAGTCCTTAAGTTCTTTCTCTGGAGATATACAGCATTTTTTATCACAAGTCTTTCAGAATTAGATATCTGAGATGACTGTATTGCTGAGCATAGCTAAATCAGCAATTCAGTTTATCATGCTCTACATCATTACCATGTTCTCCGGGTTCTCCTCACTTTATTCTGCAGCAGTTTGTATAAGTCTTTCCAGGTTTTTCAGGAAGCATCCTGCTCATCATTTCTTACAGTGCAATAGTATTCTATTCCAATCATACTTGTTCTGCCATTCCTCACTTGATAGGCATCTCCCCACTTTCCAATTCTTTGCTACCACAAAAAGAACTGTTATAAATATTTTTATCCAAATAGGTCCTTGTCCTCTCTTTAAAATCTCTGACCTAGCAGTAGTATTATTGGGTCAAAGGGTATGCAGTTTTATAACTCTTATGGGCATAGTTCCAAATTGCTCTTCAGAATGCTTGGATCAGTCCACAACTCCACCAACAATGCTTTAATGTCCCAATTTTTTTCACATTTCCTCCAAATTTGTCGTTTTCCTTTTCTCTCATATTAAACAATCTGATAGGTGTGAGTTGGTACTGCAGAGTTGTTTTAACGTGTATTTCTCTAATCAAACACTATGTTACTATAGTCATTCCCTACTTTGTACTGTGTAGTCAATTTATTTCACTGATCCAGCCTTCTCTTGGCCAGTACCAGATTGTTTTCGATGATTTCTGCTTTATAATACAGTTTGAGACTTGATACAGTTAGGTTACCTTCCTTCACATTTTTTTCATATTCAATATTTTTCTAATTGTTCAGATCTGACTTTATTTGTATGAAAAATGTTTTATAATTGTGTTCATATAGTTCCTGGGTTTGTCTTGACAGACTATTAAGTATTTTATATTGTCTACAGTTATTTTAAATCAATTTCTCCTTCTATCTCTCCCTGCTGGACTTTGTCGGTAATAAATAGAAATACTGGTGATTTACATGGGTTTGCTTATATCCTGCAACTTTGCTGTTAACGATTTAAATTAGTTTTTTAGTTCATTCTCTAGAGTTCTCTAAGTACACCATCATGTCATCTTCAAAGAGTGATAGTTTGGTTTCCTCATTGCCTATCATAATTTCTTCAATTTATTTTTCTTATTGTGATAGCATTTCTATTACAATAGCTGTATGACCTAGGCAATTCACTTAACCTCTGATTGCCTGAGAAAATGTCCACTGCATTGCCTGGAGAAGGCAGTGGCAATATACTCCACTATCTTTGCCAAGAAAACCCCATGGACAGTTGGTCCATGGGGTCATGAAGAGTTGGACACGACTCATTGACTGAATAACAAAAAATGTGTGTATATACATGTGTGTATACACAGATACACACATATACTCGTAGCCTTGGGGAGCATCCATGGTTATGGGATTTATATCATATAGATACACATTTATATCATATAGATACACAAATACACAAACATAGGTATATTATGTATATGTATAAACATATGTCATCCATATATTGCTTGTTGTTCATCCTTCATTCTCAAGGAGGATCAATGACATCAGGACAGTGATATCTTGACGCGCAAGTGAATTGGATTCAAGTGAGGCAGGGCTATGCAAAGTCATCAGCCTCACTCTCTCCTACAAATACACTGGGGCAAGACATAGGTTAAGATGACTGATGATGGCCGCAGATGCAGTAGAAGACTGTCCTTTTTAAGCTACAGTTTGTCTGAGACAACATCCATTCAGTAATTAAAAGCTAGGTAAGAATTGAGGCAAAAGATGGCCTAGTTTGTTTGCATAAAAGAATCAGTCTGGGAGAAGAAGACCCTCAGAGTTTCTGTCTAGAATAGAAACAATTGCTATTTACACTCTGAGCCACCAAGACCCAGACAATAAGCAAGTGAGGCTTGGTTTAGGACTTACTATTGGCCAATCAGTGAAAGCCAGAGTGATTAGGGAGCACCCTTGGTTAGTGGATATGACCTAAATGAAAATCTAGCAAAGGAAACTCAGACAGGTCAGATAGGAGAAGCAGAACTAGAACCAGGATGAAGCACTATAATGAAGAGCTGGAGAAAGTGAGAATATTCAGGCGAAAAGGATGATCAACAATATGAAAAGCTACAAAGAGGTGAAGAAGGATAAAGGTTGAGGAAAGGCTACCTGACAAAAACTCACTGGTTACTTTGAAAAGATGGAGGTTGGAAGCCTAATTGTAGAGGGCCTAGAAACAAGTGAGAGGAGAGGGAAATGACACCAAGTGCTAATGCTTTTCTCAAAGAGTTTAGTCATGAAGGAAAGGAGAGATATAGAACAATAATTAATAGGAATGACCAGATATATGGAGCATATGTATCTATATAAAATGTATATAGATGCACATATATAGGAATTATACATAGTAAGAATGGTCAGATAAATGTATATGCATATATATACATATAACTTATTGACTGTATATGTGTATAAATATATATCTTGGAATTTGTGAACTGAGGGCAGGGGCCATGAATCTTCCTTGCTTTATGTATTGCACATAATAAGCACTTAATTTTGTTGTTGTGAATGTGAAATGTTGCTTAAGGACCTTATGTAGCATATTTGATTTTTGTTACAATTAAACTACATTATTCAAAAACTATCTTTTATTCAAATAGCCTTTTTAACACAACATTGAAAGGTGAGATGGTAGCCTCAAAACTCCAACATTTACAAATCCATTTGAAATGGATAATTTTTATTATCATTTATGCTGATTACCACCATAAAAGAAAAATTGTACTGCCATCTTTAGTATTTTGCTTTACTAGAATATTAAAGATGCTTCTAGCTAAATTGGTTCATATAATATTGTCATAAGATAAAATGTGAAGTAACTTGCAGACCTTAAAGAGCTAGATGTTACCTATTATTTGTTAACATGATTTTATATAATCAAGGATTATATAATTAGATAGGATCATAACATATATGTATAAGATGATATACTTTTTTACAAAACATGAAGACAATTAGCTCTTAGATAATGGTTGCTTTAAAAGGGGACAGTAAGAGGTCATGAGTAAGGTCATTTGAGAAGAAATCCATTTTTTAGTGGGTCCTCTTCTTCAATTACAAAGCTTGCTGTACCTGTGTAATAAGCTTGTCCTGATACTTCCACTACAACTGCTTTGAACTCTCCACATTTGGTTTCCTAAAAAGAGAAAAATGAAAGGAATTTAATATAAAAATTATCTTTATATTTTATCTTGTCTAAAAAACTTAACACCCTTGAAACAACACTAAGAATGGTATTTTAATTCAAAATAGATTGTTTTGTTCAACCTATAATATTCCATGTCATAAAAAGTAAATAACTTTCTTCTTGTATCATATTGGCTAATCTAAAACTTGAGCTAGCATCACATCTGATAAATGAAATATAAAGAAAAATGTCTTTTCTTTCTCATGTAAAATTCTTCTTTTGTAGGTAGACATTCTGGTTGTTGAAAGGGACAGAATAAAGGGACATTTATATAAGGAACACTATTTGAATCATCATGAGAAGAAACAGCATTTCAGATAAAATGTTGAGCAAAGACAGACACTTGAAGTCCTGTTTGAAGGCAGAGCCACAACACATTGTGGTCCATCACTTAAATTTTCACGTGACTTTTCAGAATTTTGAAGGCATAAACTATAAATCAAATAACCAGGGATTCTGGGATGATTATAATAAGGGCTGTGAGGGTCTTCCCCAAGGGAAAGGTTGGATTTTCGATTTTCATTCTATAAGCTAGGGATAGGACACTCCTCGTGAAAAAGCCCTGATCTGAGAGGCACCGTGTTTGCCCTTGTTCTTGCCTTCCCTGTCTCTAACTTCCCCTGACCTCAGCTTTCCCTCCTGTTTCTGTCTTTCTCTGATCATCTCCTAGTCCTTTAAATCTCCTCTTCTCTCCCTAGCCTCTAATGCCTTTTAATGTAAATACTAAATAGTAATGGTTTCTCTTTTACCTAGGTACCCTTGAGAGTCTTCCCCTTTCAGTTTGATTTTTTTTTTTGTTAAAAGGGACCATCCCTGGAGTAATTACTTAAAGAGGCCTATTCATTGAATGGGTTTATCTCACTCAGAATGAGAATCTGATAAGACCTTAGCCTAAAATGGCCAGGGGTCCTACACTGCATCCTGGCCCTTCTCCAGTCACATCCTGATGAATATCAGGACACTGGACCCAGATGGCTCTGAAGAAAATGAGTGTGGTAACTTTGCACAGCCCTCCCTCACTCAAATCAAAGTCAACTGCAAGTCATGTCATCACCTCCCTGATGTCATAGTCCTCTTCTAGAACGAAGGATAAACCACAATCTGTGAGTAGTCCGAGCTGCCTGAAGGGGGTCCCTGCTGGCCAGTTCCACTCCTCTACTTTCTGTCCTCTCCTCTTTTCTCTGCTTACCTGAAGGGTGTTCTGCCTAAAGGAAGGGAAATTTCTGATGGCTGAAAGCTAGCTAGTTAATTTTGGGTTTACTGGCTAGATTGCTTTCTTATACACCAAGCCTTAAACCCAATTCACTCTGGATCTCAGGGACTGGACAACAATAGGTCCCTGCCCAAGCATCACTTAATGGTTACTTTTTGGACCTTCCAGGATCAGCATTAATGTAAATAGTAACTGTTTCTCTTTTGGCCAGCAACCCTGAGGGTCTTCCCCTTCCAGTTTGATTTCTTTTTTTATTAAAGGGGCCATTCCTTGATTCACTTCTTAAAGAGGCCTATTCACTGAATGGGCATTGCCTCACTCAAAGTGAGCACTTGGAAAGACCTTAGCTTAAAAGGGCCAAGGTTTGCAAGTGATGTCATTATCTCTATGATGTCATGGTCCTTTTTGATTACAAAGGACAAACCACAATCAACATTTTACCTATAGGTGTTCTTTAGTAAGCTGTCCTAGTACATGTGAAGGGAGAAAATCTTTTTAAAACTCTCTTTACTAAAACTTTTAAAGAATATATCTCTCATGTAAGGTGAGGCAATCCTGATATGTACAGGAAACTTAATTGAAGTGAGATCAAAATAATCCTGTAGTATACTGTTTTGGCAGAATTGTATGAAGAAATTTATCTGACACTCAAGCTTCTTCTTTTTATGGTAATAAATCTGACAACAAAAAATTGGAATGATTTTTCTGATTACCTTTACTGGCTTTCCAGTGAATAGTGAGCCTGTTGTACTACTTTTAAAGGTTCTGATCTGGTTCAGTTGAATAAGTCCTTTGTGATACTGTAAGGCAATGCGAGCTGTCACTCCAGAACCAGTGGGGCTCCGGTCAACCTGTTTTGGAATAAACAAAAATGAGATACTTCACAAATATAATCATCACACCCAGTTATCCTATATTATGCCTCATCTATTTTAGAAAGTTTTAACTTTTAAAATTCAAAATCAAGTTTTTTGGTGTGATAAGATTCTATCTAAAAGCAATCTGGAACATTCTTGATAAATAGCAGTAAATTTTCTTTTCACAGTTATTATATATTTCTTTTCTGTAGATCACAGGGCATAGTTTACATTTTGTGTGGTCCTTTTTGTTTATCTCAAGATCTAAGAAAAGAATATAGATCCCACAATTGTATAATATAATTTTCATACATTTCTAAACAAATTTAGTTTTATATTTCTTTTTCAGAGTTTATTATCCCTTCAATTGAAGCTATTAAAATGTAAAAATTTGAGCAAAGTCCCTGTAGCCTACATTTCCTCAACAGTAACTCCCATATAGAGAAGTATCTTGTGGTGATTAAACAAGAGAACTAAATAAAAAAATACTAAACAGAAAAAAAAAGAGCATACTTTTAATTTACCTTACTTTTAAGTAAAATACAGAACTCTTTTCTTATACCTTCTGAGGGAAACTGTTCCATTGCCCTTATTATATCCTTTCACCCAACCCTATTCTCCTGGTCCATTTCACTCACCCTAGTTTGCCCCGTTTGTTTGGCATTTTAATGTTTCATTAGCTTTTATCCAATTTAGGTATCTTAGTTTTCTGCCCTTCTGTTTTTTGTAATCTGTCGATACTTGTCCCTGCATAATTTGTACTATACAATTTCTCTGCTCTTACTCCAGGCATATTGAGTAATACTGGAGAAAAATATTCCATCCTAAATTTATTGCACCTGATTTCAGCTAGTTCTTTGCTCCTTTACTATATACTTCCATTCTAACCCAATTCTTTCCGTCTCTTATTTCCCACAGTGATCGTTCCAAACCTTTTCTCTTCTATCCCTAGTTTCACCCTCTACTTAACACATCTAAAGCAGATGACCTAGATTCCTATGTGCTTCATGGAGAAGCCTGGGGTATCCAATGTGACTTCTCTCAGGCATCTTCCATTCATTACAGTTTCTTAGTATCATCGCTCTCTCTTCCACCCATCACAGAAAGCCTCCTTGACCTCATTTTCTTGGGTCTCCTTCGTACAATTTTAAATTCTAAAAATTCCTCCCCATAACCTTACAGGATCCAAATACCATCCTGCCTTTCCCTTAAAGTGCTTTATAAATGCTAGTTGTAATCATCATCATCACATACCAGGGATAAAAAGACCAAAAAAATAGTCCTTGCCCTAGGAGGAATTTATATTTTTTGAAGGGAAAGAACATGAATGCAGATAAGCAAATATTCAATATTGCTAAAACAAATATAGATAAATTATATATTTGCATATAACTTATGTAATATATAAAACAAATATAAATGTTTATATATAACATAAAACAAATACAGACAAAATATATATTTGTATATAATTGACTGAAAATATATGGATGTGATATTTGTATATAATTTACATAATATAGGTGAAGTAAGTATAGATAAAAATAAATAAATTCTTGAGCAGGTGATGGGGTAGGGGTGGAGTGGAACTAGCAACTTGGGTAATCAGGGTGGGTTTCTCATAGGAAGTGATACTTAATTTGAGCCTTGAAGGAAATCAGGGATTCTCCAAGGTGAAAATGAGATAGGAATATATTCCAGACTTAAGTGATATTTTATGCAAAGGTACATAAACAGGAGATGGAATGTCAATTATGAAGGGCAGCAGTAGAATAATTTGGCTGGAATACAGAATGTGTAAAAGGTAGTAATGTGCAATACATCTGGAAAAGTAGTATAAAGTCAGTTTATAAAGGCCATTTTAAAGGCTTTCACACAAAATGACCTAGTAGAGCTTATGTTTTATAATAATGGCAAATAGGAGCTGTTAGCACTTCCAGTGTAGGAAAGAAAGATTGTCTGACTTGGACTTTAAGAATCTGGCAGATGTCTTGAGGTTGGATTGGAATGGGGAGAAATTAGAAGCCAAGGAGGCTTATTGTAATAGTCTAGTGAAGAGATAATGAGGGCCTTAATTAGGGGTAGAAGATACATGAGTGGAGAGAAAAGAGCAGATAAGAGAGATGTTGTGGAGGTGAAATCAATAGTACTTATGTTTTTAATATAACATAAATCTCATCTCTCATCTAGCTCCTGAAACCTAATATCAATAGGCAGAAATTATCTTTCTTAGGAACAAAAAAGGATAATTGCATGCCACACATTATATTATGTGACTCAGAATTAAGCTAACATTATTAACAGAAGATGACTTGTATTTGTATGGTGCTTGTGACTTACCAAAATGCTTTCATATCTATGATCTCAAATTATTAAAAGGTACAATGGTTATTATTAACCCAATTTTACAGATGTGTAATCTGTAGCACAAAAAGATTAAGAGTAGTCAGGTAAGAGGTCAGCTGGGTGACACAGTGGATAGAACACTGAGCCTGGAGTTAGGAAGACTCCTTTATAAGTTCAAATCTGGCCTCAGGCACTTGCTAGCTGTATGACCCTGGACAAGTCACTTAACCCTGTTTGCCTCAGTTTCTTCACCTGTAAAATGAGCTGGAGAAGGAAATGGCAAACCCTTGCAGTATCTTTGCCAAGAAAACTCCAAATGGGGTCATGAAATGGACATGACAAAAAAAAACGACTCAACAACAAAAGGCTCGTTAATGACAGAACTGGATCTAATACCATGAAGTTCTTCCTAAAGTATATGGTAGGTTCTGTGTGTAAAAACTTTTTGTTTCAATACCTGTGCATCTGCAAACACGCAGATGTTGGTTGTTGGTTCTTCACTAAAAGCATCATTTCCATCCGTTAATATAGTTCCATATAGAAATGCAAGCTCCTCACTATCTGGATGATGAATTTTAACCTGGGAAAAAGCAAATAAAAGATATTCACTAATACATGAAATGGAGGAAAATGGCTTTTTATTCAAATGGATTTTATGAAATAATATAGATGTAGGTGTTCAAAGATATATCACTTTTTATTTTATCAAGTGCTTACTATACACAAGGTACTAGGCTAGGCATGTGAAACTGTGACACTAATAAGTATACAAACACAGGGGAAAGGGTTGTTTGGTTATTTGGTGAGTTCAAAACTATACTGTTACTCCATTTTTTTTTTCATTGATATAGGGAACTTGTGATGGGCAGGCACACAGGGGAAGGGAGAAGGAGTTAAACAGAGGTTACTATATACCAGGTATTATGCTAAGTATTTTTTACAATTATTACATCAGTTGATCCTCATAAGAACCCTGCAAGGTAGGTGCTATTATTATCATCTCCAATTCTGCAACTGAGAAAGATTCTTCTACAAAACTTATATTTTTCTGCAGTTTAAAGTCTAGGTCTTTGACAGTCATCTGGGACATTCAGAGGTCATTCTAAGGGTAAGGGGAAGAGAACAAGCACTTATTAAGCACCTACAAATGCCAGCTACTCTGCTAAGTGCTTTACAAATATTATTTCATTTGATCCTTAACCACGGGAGGTAGATTCTATTATTATCCTCACTTTATAGTTGACAAACCTGAGGCAGATAGGGGTTAAGTGACTTGACCAGGATCACATAGTTAGCTAGAAGTCTGAGACTGAATTTTAATTTGGGTCTTCCTGACTTCTGGCTTAGCACTCTAACCACTTTGCCTCCCCTAACTGCCAGTATGTGTAAGAGAATGGATTGAACCCATGTTCTTCTTACTTTGAGTCTGGCACTCTGTCTACTATGACACACTGCCTTTAATCCCAAATAATATGCCAGTTATATTATCTGACCGTTAGCTTTTTCTCTCCCACTGATAATCCTAACTTTATTTTACTGCAGTGATATTTCTAAAATCTACAAAATAATTCTCCTATATACTTTGTTCTCACTGAATCGTTATTAAATAATTCTTCATATTTTTTCCTACTTCTTTTGATATTTATAAATTCAGATCTTCAAACTCAAGGGTTGTTTGTCTGATTAAGAAATGAATGCCTTTAGCTTATTTCTCTTATAGGAAATGTTGTGATAAATTGATCTCCTGTAAAGTTGTGTTCAACTGCTAGCTCATTAAGATTACTAAACACCTAGAACAGAAAAACTCATGCAAAATAAATACGTCAGCCAGGTTTGTTGGTGAGTAACTAGTATTCTTATTACTGAGAAGACTCGGGCTGAGACTGGTAGATCTCTTAACTCCTGAATCTGAGCAGCAGTGGTCAAGGTTGATCAAGTTTCTGCATTCACTTCCCTGGTGAGTATCTGGGGGAGGGAATATGGGGGGGATGGTGCTACAATCCTGCTTAAGGAAGGACAAACTAGCCCAGTCTGGAAATGGAATTGGTCAAGGCACCTGTACCAGTCACTGTGTCACAGGCTTCTGCATTTCCATCCTAAGCCAATTAAAGAGATGCAGTCTCAAAATAAAGTTATATTAAATTAAAACTTCAGAATAGCTCTATGATTCTCACATAGGGAATTATCCAAACAATTCCATGAAAACATCATTTGAAATAGATCTGGTGTAATTTCTTACTCTTTAAATATTACATTTCAAGGGTAAATAACTAGAAATGTTAAAAATAAAATAATGAATTATCAACATAAATAGAGATAACTTTTATAGGTTATTCTCTAATCCAAAAAATTAATGAAATCCTTATAAAACAAAGAAAAATGTATTATTATTTATAGATTCCAACTCAAAGTAAGGCTCTTAATGTACAATGGCAAATTTCTGCTGGTGATGAAAGATAAAATCTTTTAATCTATTAAGAATACAGTGTTAAATCTGGTGTTTTTATTTATTGCTGATCAGACTACCAAAATTGTTTACATAAATCAATATTGGAAGTGATAAACTGCTATAGGGCTGCTAAGGGGTGCAGTGAATGGAGGGTGGGGCCTGAAGTCAAGAAGACTCATCTTCTCAAGTTCAAATCTGGCCTCAGACACTTAGTAGCAAGTCATTTAACCCTCTGCCTCAGTTCCTCATCTACAAAATGAGATGAAGAAGGAAATGGCAAACCACTGCAGTATCTTTGCCAAGAAAACCCTAAATGGGGTCATGAATAGTTGAACACAACTGAATAGAAACAACATTATAACTTATTACCTGTACTAGAAAACGTCACTAAATTAGATTACAGAATACATTTAAGTACATTTACATTAACTGATTTTGAATTTCTGCTCTGAGTGATAAGAGAGGGAGCAAAGCACATATATAGCACCATATATAAAAATCATTAATTTCAGATTTAGTAGGGTCCAAATGGATGTTCTGGCTAGGTAGTCAAAGAGTCACATGTAACATAAATGAACAAGTGTTGAAGAAATGTTACTAATAACTTAAAGCAATATATTCAACAAAGAATGAAATCATATTTATTTTCATTCTTACCATCCTCTACAAGGAATTTTAAATATTTTCATTACAATGATCTTTAGGATAAGAAAATATTAGGCTTTTCATTCTCGGTACCACATTTATGGATTTAAGTGTTTTTCAGGAAGTCTGATCATGAACTTCTCTAAATTTAACAAGGATGACAAGTGTCCAGGCCAGTTATGTTCCCATGCTCTGCCTTTCCATTTTGTTAAGACCTGCCAGAAGTTAAGTTCTAGTGTCTTAGCCCTCAAAAACCCAGGGTTACTTTTATGCCATGATGAATGAGGAATCAAAAAGTAGGAATTTAGTACAGTTGCAGCACCAGGCTGGCCACAGGGTCAAGAAGTTTTTGACCATAGCAACAATTGACAAAGACTATCTGTTAAAGCATGAAGGGGTTAAGATCTGCATGAATTAAGATCTGAAAAAATTATAGATTACAGATGAAGGAAGCTATCAAGATACATGCTATCTACCTGTGCTTTAACTGCTTCTGTAACTGTAGTTGCTGCAGCTAAAAGATCTCTTGTCTTCGAAGAACAGACATCTAATCCAAACCTTTTAGCATTAACAAATGCATAAAATGCACCACCATATCCAATGTCGACTACAACATCCCCTTTTCCAGGAACATCCACCACAAGATCTAAAAATGTTCAAGAAAAAGACATTTTGCATTCAGTATTTTTACAAAAAATGCTGTCCAATTCAGACAAAACCCATCATTTTAAAAGATAATAATATAAAACTGGAAATTTGCTTTCAAAATGAAAAAACAAGTAAGTTGCAAATGAATAAAAGGTCTTTAGCACCTGTTTATTTTCAGATTTTTAACTTAAATGAGGTTCAGGTACAATCATATACCGTTATTTCTAATAAAATGCTGTCCTTTTCAGATGTTCAGGAAAAAAATCATCACTTGAAAATTATGTAATAATATAAAACTGGAAATTTGCTTTCAAAATGAGTAAGTTCCAACAGGTATAAAAGGCCTTCAGTACTTGTTTATTTTTATATTTTTAACTTAAGTGAAGTTCAGACACAACCATGTACTGTTTTTTTAAATCATATCTGAGTTTACGAATTTCATAAGCCTCCATGATACCTACTTTTTTTTTGTCTAAGTAATTTCACAGGCATCTTCATGTTAGTTCCAAATTCTAGATCTTATAGGTTATGCAGTAGCTTAAGTTGAAAGTGGCCTAAAGGTGGTTTAGGTAGGGTTGGTTTCACATGGAGCCAAAGATGAGAGGAGCTTGTCAAATGGGTGGAGCAGGAAGGGAAGTGCTGGGAGTGAGTGAGGCAAAGCTGGCAGAGAGTGAGGCAGAGCTGAAGCAGAGCAGTTGGCCTGAGTGAGAGAGGGAGGAATTTTGCCTAAGGGAGCTTGTTTGTGGGGAGGCCTGACAGAGGGAAAGCTTGGGCAGTGCTCCCTTTATTGATAATGTATACAAACTTCATTGTTACCATGGTGGAATTGGCTTTCTGGTATCTGAATAAATACTTTGATTTCATCTTTGAAGAAGAGAGTTTATATTTTGTGAATTTACCCTGGCAATACACATGCATGTATCCATAGCAGCTGCTACTGAGTATCACATTGTTACACTCTGCTAGCTACTGGACAAGCTCAGACCCAGTGGAATTTTGGAGAGTGTAGCTAGCCTACTGAATTTGCAAAGGAACATCTTCCCCTTTAAATGGTTTGTTCCTGAGTTTACTTGGGTTGGCTAATCCCACTCTATTTAGCAGTATATAAAGGTTCTAGTTCAATTTAATTCAGTTTCACATGCATTTGTTAAATATGCACTGTGTTCAAACAGATCCCACTGACCTTATTTCCTTCTTGTAAGAATCCTGACTGTGGGTGCTGTAGAATCTCTGACTTTTAGGTTGCTATAATCTACAAGAAGCTGCAAAGATAAAGGAGTTCAAAGGAAGAGAAACTCATCAAGAGTGGATCTAGAATCTGGATAAGCCACTTACCTCTGTTTACCTGTTTCATCTGTAAAATGAGGATAGAAGAATTGTAAAGAGACCACAGTAATGAGTAAATGTAATGTAAATGAGACCATTGTAAAATACAGTAGCACAGTGCCTGGCACATAGTAAGGGCTAAATAAATGTTATCTGATATTATTATTCCCAGAAGTACCATTCACTGGTTTTTAAAATTTGAGCAGTTCAATTCATTGTTCCAGGTCTGTTTCTTTATTTGTAAAATGAGAGTTGTTTCTGATAATTTATAAAATCCCTGTCAGCTTTGCCATACTATCCTAGACTTACAAAGAGAAAGCAGCTTGCTATGAAGGAGCATTCAAGCAGAGAGAAACTTAACAGAAAAAGCATAGCAAAACTGGGTAGATATAAGGTTATAAATATAAAGAACAAACATCACTGGTAGAAAGTTTGCCTCCAGAATATTTCATTGTTACTATCTCATAATTAAGTCTGTTAAAATGACATTATCCTAGTACCAAAAGATAGGGCTAACATTTATTTTTGACTTCACAAATAACTTTTTTTTCAAAGTTGGGGTAGTCAGTGCATTAGGAGGCTATGTGACCTCCAACAAGGTAAGACTCAAACTTAATTTTGGAAAAAGGTCAGAAATGGCCCTCTGAAACTATTAAAAACCAATGAAAATTCACTTTGAAACTAACATATTGAATTTATGTAGATAAATGTAATAGAAATTGATGATTTTATACATGTCTTTCCCCCCATACTCTAAAATTATGGTTGGTCAATACATTCATCGGAGCTCCTAAGTCTAAGTTTTGGTGTTTTTTTTAACATTGCTGTTGCTATTGTATAAACTGACCTGTTTTATTTACTTCACTCATCATTAGTTTCCCAGGTTTCTCTGAAATCATCCCTTTTTTCATTTCTTACAGTGCAAGAATATTTAATTACATAGATAAGATAGATAAAACAATGTTTAGCCATTCTCCAACTGACGGGCACCCCTTAATTTCCAGCAGAACTCATATCTTCTAACTCCTTAATCCAATATCAGAAGACTCATATATACCGCTTTCCTCACAATTCCCTGCCACTATTTAGGTGTCAGATTTTCTTCTACCTTCTTCTCCTTGAGTGGAAAAGTCTGGTGGATGACTCAGTCTTTCTATTTTTGTGTCTGAATTCTGATAGGATTTTTTTACAGAAAATTCTCCAAAATAACCTTCAGCAGAAACAGAATCATTATTTAGTTATCATTTTAGGTTGGTCTCACTCTTCCCCAGAACGTATTACATAGATCATTTCCAACTGCCTTGCAACAAAGATGTGGCACTCTGCACTTCTGATCCCTCCCTACAGAACTCTTGTAAATCCTTCAAGGCCCAGCTCAAGTACCATTTCCTTTCTGAAGTCTTTTCAACCCACTTAAGGTTACAGTGACTTCTCCCTTTCAGAACTTGTATGATGCTGAATGCTCCACTTAATCATATACCATTTTTGCTGTAATTTTTTCAAATGTGCATTTTTTTTCTCCAAGACACTATAAACTCTTGGCTGGAACTATTCCCCGAACTTTGTTTCTCCAGACATGTCCTAGGAGATCATTTTTTGCCCCCTTAGGGTCTTATTCCAACTGTTGTAAAACCCACAAGTGCTGTTGTACATTACCCAGGCTCAAATCTCTCTACATTTTCCTCCCTTCAAATTGGTATGGATGACTGGATGTACTTTGGAGTGGTTATTATTATTTGATTGTTGCTCATCTTTTTGATGAAGTTCATTTGGGAATGGTCCTGGGACCAATTGCTATGCTGTTCTGTAAGCTATTGCTGAAGTTCTTATAACCTTTTTTATATCACCATATCAGTCCTCGCTGGCAGTCTGGTGAAGTCTATTCACTCCTTCTCAGGATATTTTTTAAATACATAAAATACATACGATTATAAAGGAAATCAATTATATTAGAGCAGCGAATCAGGAAGACTCACCTTCCTGAATTCAAATTTGGTTTCACTTACTAGGTGGGTTAACCTGGGAAAGTCACTTAACCCTATTTGTCTCAGTTCCTCTTCCTTAAAATGAGCGGAGAAGGCCACTCCAGTATCTCTGCCTAGAAAACTTCATATGAAGTCACTGAAGATTGAAATAACTCAATAAGGCAAAGCAGTAGACAGACCACTTGGGCCTGAAATCATCCAGTATCTGACACCTCCTAGCTGTGTGACCCTAGGCAAGTCACTTAACCCCTTTGCCTCAGTTTCCTTATCTGTAAGTTGGGGGTATTAATAACACCTATCTCTCAGGATTTCAAGAGGCTCAAATGTAAAGCCTCTGGCACACATTAGGTGCCAGGTAAATGTTGTTATTGCTGAGTTATCAGGCCCTGTTCCTCAGGGTCACAAGTCATATCTGAAGTCCACATTGCCACCTAAGAGGCTACATACACACACACACACAATGTACGTATGTTAGCTATGATTATATTGAACATATTATACTGAAGGCTGTCAAAACATGCATTAAAAATAAAAAAATTCAAGGTCCCCAAAATTAAGAACCCCTGTTTAAAAGTGTTGGCTTGTTTCCTATCAAGGCAGTAACTGTAATCTTCCCCAGCATGCGGAGAATGTTGGCAGGCAGAATTGTTTTTCGTCGATTATATATTATTAATATACAATTACCGTATCCTATGCAATAATTGCATCTCATTAATTTCTCGTGACCCCGGGTTAGTTGCGTTGCGACTGCGTTTAATGAACAGTGGACACACTTGAATCATGACAAAGGTTTTCATCAGCCACAGGGTCCTCGTTAGTAGGGTTACTCGGCTCCACGTCTCCCCAGGCCCCCGGCCCCGGGGGGCGCTGGCGGGGTGCTCGGCGTTACCTGTGGCCAGGACAAAGGCTGGGACGCTGCGGAAGCGAACGGGGCCCCGGCTGCGGCCGCCCTCGCACTCCACGAAGGCGGTGACCAGCCCGCAAGGGCAGTGCAGGCGGACCTGGGTCTCGTGCACGCCGGGCGCCGGCGGCGGCACCAGGCCGTAGTCGAGCGCGAAGCGCCCCAGGGCCAGCACGCCATGGCCGCACATGGAGCTGTAGCCCTCGTTGTGTAGGAACAGGACGCCCACGTGCGCGTCTGGCAGCTCGCTGGGCACGAGCAGCGCCCCGTACATGTCCCGGTGCCCGCGGGGCTCATGCATCAGGAGCCGCCGCAGCGCGTCCTGCCGCTCCCGCACGTAGCGCCGTTTGGCCAGCAGGCTGGACCCGCCCACCTCGGGCCACCCCGCGAGCACGATCCGCAGGGGCTCCCCGCCCGTGTGCATGTCCACTACCGACAGCACCGGGGTGCCCGAGGCGTGAGGGGGTAGCTGGGGAACTTCGCGCGGGAGCTCCATGCTGAGATGCAGGCAACTCGCGAGCCGTGAAACTGACCCAGCTGGCGTGTGCCCGAGAAGCAGAGCTGGGGAGGCGTGGCCTCGGAAACAAGAGCCGCCAGTATTGGTCGAGAGAGGTAGGGGCGGGCACTAGTCTAGTCCCGCCGCAGTTACCAGGAGGAGGAGCCCTAGGAGCTTCTATGTCCCGGATGTGACTGAAAGGCCAATGGGTGAGTGTTCCGGAACTGGTCGTCCCTCGGCAGGGGGCGGGGCCTTAGTCTAGCGGTAGCCACTGTTACCGGGTTTGGGAGCTCCTGTGGCCCGGATGTAATCATCCTGGCTGGTGCAGCCTTTAGGCTGGTCCCGGTTCTCAGTCCAAAAGGCCAATGGGTGAGTGGTCCTCGTTTCTCGCGCAGGCTTTCGCTTCACCCGCCCCCTCACCCTTCCCTGGGGGCCAGTTGGGGGCGGAGGTGACCGGACTCGGGCCCGCTCGCTCCCGCGGCTCGCGCAGCGGTTCTTCCCCTCCCCCACCCGGAGCTTTGTTGGAGCAGCTGCAGCCTCCCCGGGACCCCGGCCTGTACGTCGGGGAAGATGAGCCTCCGAGATGCAGGGACTTCCAGGGGCCCGGGGTGGGGTGTCGGAGCACCCGAGTGGAGGTCGAGGATGACGCTGAATTCGACTTAGAATGGAATAAACTCATTTATAAGAAGGCTTTTTGTGTATGTGTTGGGAGTAGAGAACGGTGATTTCACAATTAAAATATTGAGTCTAATAAATATTATCAATAATAATATTTACATAGCGTTTGGGTTTTTGGGGGTGGGGTAGAGTGTGTTCAAAATTTAAAACCCTATTAACGTTTACGGTTTGCATGGAGGTGGTGGAGTAATCTCAATTTAAAATGCTGAGTCTACTAAGTTTATTAATATTTATAAAGAGCTTTAAGGTTTGGGGAAGATAACTTCACGATTCAAAATGCTGAGTAATAATGATATTTATATAGCTTTTTCAAGTTTACAGAAGTTCAGGGAATTGATTTAACGATTGAGTATTGTAAAATTAATATTTATATAGTGCTTTAAAGTTTTCAGAGGTTCGGAAAAGTGATTGCAAAATCGAAAATTGTGAGTCTAATAAATTTTATTAATAATTTTATAGTGCTTAAGGTTGTCTTGGTGGGAGAGTAAGGTCAAATTTAAAATACTGACTAATCATTTTAATAATACATATATTCTGTTATCTCATTTGAGCCTCACAACAGCCATATGAAGTAGGTGCTGTTTATTATCTGTATTTTACAGAAAAGGAAACCAAAGCTGAGAGATGCCAAGTAAGGGAATTGCCCAGAGTTAAAACAGCTAGTTTTTGCACAAAATAAGATTTGGGCTTGGATGCTTCCTCAGTCCAGGTCTAGCACTATAATCATTTCACCACTCAGCTGTGGAGTGTGATGATGAAAAAACAATAAAGGAAACATTTCTTAGAAGAAATGAAGCCAGTGCTGTCAGCCAACAAGTACTTATTTAGCTGTTAGTATTGGCCAGGCACTAGATCTTCATTTTTTTTTTTTATTACTTCAGTTCTAATGGCTACAAAGGAGAACTGGGTTCACATCCTACCCCTCGAATTTATTTTCAGCCAAGGGAGTATGGACAAATCATTCATTTTCTCTAGGCTTCAGAATCTCTTTCTGGAAAAGCTTAAGGTGGTTGGACCCCATGATTTTTACTTCCTTGCCCAGCTCTAAGTTCTACGACTCAAATATTCAGTTTGTCCCGTGTGTAACTCCCTGTGGTGGGTGCCTGGGAGATTGATTAGTGAAGAGTGAAACTGAGCAAAGATTCATCCTCAAGAGACTTTCCCAAATTAAGTCATTTCCAGGATTGTCGCTGACTTTATATTAAAGAGGCTCAGTACACATTTATAAGGTACATATTCTTAGCAAAGCATTGTAATTCTGACTATTAAAAATCCATCGAATGAATTTTTGTTAAGCACTTACTGTGCACTGGGATGCAAGGAAAAAGCTCAGTTCTTTAGGAGCTTACTTTTAAAACAAGGAGATTGCATGCATATTAGTGGCTATATACAAGATCATTATCAGGTCTTTGGAAGGTAACCTTAGTGGAGAAGGTTGCAGCTGTGAGGACCAGAAAAAAATCTTGTAGATGATAGTATTTGAGCTGTCTGGAAGAAAGCTAGGGATTTTAAGAGGCAGAAGTGAGGAGAACAAAGTATTTGAGGCCTGGGGGACAACTACTAGAAGAGTATGGCTGGACTGTATGGTATGTGGAGGCAACAATAGGTAAGAAGACTGGAAAGTTAGAAATGGGCCATTGTGAAGAACTTCAAATGACAGAGTTGTCCGTTTTTGATCTTAGAGGTAACAGGGAGCCTATAGAAAAGGGGGAGGGACATACCTTTTGCTTTAGGAAAATTACTTTGGCAGTTGTGTGAAGCTGGAATTACGCTGGGGAGAGACTTGAAGCAGGGAGAGCATTTGGGAAGTTATTGAAATAGTCAAGTCAAGATGTAATAAGGACCTGAACTAGGGTGGTGACTGTGTGCATAGAGAGAAGGGGTGTGTCACTATACCTGACGTATATGGTGGAGGAAGAAATGATAAAGATGAGGCCAGAAACCAAGTGGCAGGAGGTTTAGAAGAAAGAATCCTCTCCATGTTTTATGTCCAAGTTAGGTCTGCAAAAATAAAAAGAGGAGGAGGAAAAGAGGGGTTGGGGAAAAAGGAGATGGACACAGGAAGGAGGAGGGAAGACTAAGAAATCAGCTTTGAATTTAACCTTGATCGTAATTATCCAGTAGAGAGGATGGAATCTTTGTGGAAATTTTCAACAGTTCTTGAAGCCTGGAAAACTAGAAAATGTTATTTATATTGAACTTTTCAAAAAATAAGGTCACAGTTGTGCCTGAGAAACATTCTCCAGAAGGTACTTAAAATACCTTACCTTAGGAACAGTCTTCATGAATGGTGTCCTGTGGCTACATATGACAAGGAGACTTAAACATTTCATTATTTCCAGATTAGTCACGATGAGGAAGGATCTGAATCTGAGGATTAGGTGGGAACCCTGTCATTAGGGTTTTGCATTTTAAAGAGTTCAAAACAATAAAATATTTTATGACTACACTTACACTTAACTGTTGAATAAAACTTGCAACAGTTAAAAAAAAAAGCAGAGGCAACCAAGCATAGATGTTTTTATTGAGGAGTTTAACCGAGAAGAGGAGAGATGGGAAGATACTCAACAGGGATGGAAGCATCTAGCGATGATTTTTTAAAAAGTAATTTTAAAGGATGGGGGAGATTTGGGCATTTGTAAGTACCAGAGATACACCCATTCTGTAGGAAGAGATTGAAGATTGAGGAGAAAGGACATCATAGTGGAGACAGTCTGGTGGAGAACATGGGAGGGTTTGGTATCAGAGAGTTTGGCTTTGGCAAGGAAAAAGGCCACTTCAGAAGCTGGATTGAAGGAGGAGAGGGGAGGGATATGAAATAAGGAGAAAGAGAGAATAGCTTTTGTCAAACAGCCTCAGTCTTTCCAATGAAGTATGAAACAAGGACCTCAAATGAGAGAGTCAGTGAATGAGAGAGGGAATGTTATGGGGGGTTGTGGAGAGAAGAAAATGTTTTGAACAGCCATAACAGTGAATGAGATAGAAAATTAATTAAAGAGGAATAGAAAGATTGCCTTGTTTCAGTGAGGAATCATTTGAGTTTAGGTCACATAAATTTGTAGTGGACTCTTCTCAGCATGGTTTTATGACTTCCTTCAACTCTGTTCACCAGGTGAGATTGAAATGGGTAGGTGTTGGAGTAACCCAGATTTGGGGAGATATGATAGGCAAGAGGAAAGAATAAGGTCTCTAGTGTAGAGTAGAACTAGTTCACCAAGGGGTCACAATTGAGAAGAGAAAGCCAGAACAGAGTTGATGTTCTCAGAAAGTACTGAAGGGTGAATGGTTTGGAAGTCATGAAAAGGATGAAGAAAAAGGTTAGGGATAGTAAAGCATAGGGGGAGAGTTGCGATTATAAAGGATTATTATTGGGTAAAGGAATATCAGTTCTTTAATATGACAGTAAGATACTCGTGGATGTCCACATGAGCAAGGGCATAACCCTGGCTGAGGGGAATTGGAGGAATTTGTTATGAGTTGAATAGGTTGAAATACTGGAAAGTGAGGGTATTTAGCATACACTTTGAAGTTCCCTATTGTAAGAGCAGGAGTAGGGATGGTAAAAGACACAGAACTGGATTGAAAAAGGAGGAAGAATGTTCTGGGTCTTTAATAGTCTGAGTGAAAAATTAGTATAGATAGTGAACCTCAAAGGAGTTGAGGTTGTTGAACGTTGATAGGAAAAGGAATATCTGGACTGGGCACTGGGAAGTAAAGAAAACCACTGGGATCAGTTTGAGATTAGAGGCGGTGAAAGAGAGATAGTGCTACTAGTACTAGAAAGGATAGATAGGGATGCAATGTTGTCTGGAAGGAGCCAGGTCTCAGTAAATGCCAGACATAGAAGGATTTCGAAAAAGGATGAGGTCTAAAATGAGAGTAAGGGCTTGGTTTTTCTTTGTTTGCTTTGAGATTATCAAGATTTATTCAAATCAAGTGTTAATTATTTTTAAATTATTTATTTTTAACATTCTTTTCATTTAAAATTTTAAGTTTCAAATTCTCTCCCTTTCCATTCCCACTGAGAAGACAAGCAATATGGTATCACTTATACATGTGAAATCAAGCAAAACATATTTTTAAAAACGAAAAATAAAATGAGAAAATATACTTCAATTTACACTTAGTTCATCAATTCTCAGGTGGTGGATAGCATTTTTTTCTTTTTCCTTTGTGATTGCCTTGGTTCTTTGAATGATTCAGAATAGCCAAGTCTTTCATAGTTGATCGTTATCACAACATTGTGCACAATAATCTCCTGGTTCTTAATTCATTTTGCATCAGTTCAAATAGATCTTGCTATGTTTTTCTGAAATCCTCCTCCGCCTTGTTATTTCTTATTGCACAGTAGTACTAAATTTCAATCATTTGCCACAACTTGTTCAGCCATTCCACAATTGAAGAGTATCCCATCAATTTCCAATTCTTTGCCACCACAAAAAGAGTTGCTATCAATATTTTTGCATGTATAGATCCTTTTCTTTTTTCTTTGATCTCTTTAGAATACAGACCTAGTAGTGGTATTGCTGGTTCAAAGGGTGTGCAATGGTTTTATAGCCCTTTGGCCATAGTTCCAAATTATTCTCCAGAATGGTTGAATTTGTTTACTATTCCACTAGCAGTTCATTAGAATACCATTTTTCCATATCCTCTCCAGGATTTGTCTCTTCTCAAAGATGTGAGGTGGTACTTCATAATTGTTTTAATTTGCCTTTCTCTAATCATTAGTGATATAATTTTTTTCTTATGACAATAGATAGCTTTTATTTTATTCTTCTAAAAACTGCCTGTTTACATCCTTTATATCCTATATCATTTGGGGAATGGCTTTTTTTTTAAATTTGACTCAGTTCTATACTCAGTATATATTTGAGAGATAAGGCCTATATCTGAGAAACTTGCTGTAAATTTTTTTTATATTATTTTACTGTGGTACCTTTTTAACAAAATGTAGTTTCCCTGATTGTTTCTTTTAATTAGGTCTGTTTTTGAGATCATGATTACTGGCCTTGACTCTTTTACTTCAGCTAAAGCATGTTAGATTCTGTTCCAGTCCTTTATTTTAACTCTGTATGTACCTTTCTGTTTTAAGTATGTCTCATAAACAGTATACTTTGGGATTCTGGATTCCATTCTGCTATCAGCTTTAAAAATTTTATTTTTATTTTACAGATAAACTCATCCCATTTACATTCATTATTACTGTGTATTTCCCTCTTCCATTTTCCTGTTTCTTCTCTTTTTTTATCCTGTCCCTCCTCAAAAGTCTTATTTACTTCTAACCACTCCTTTGTTAATCTGCCCTCCCTTTTATCATTCCACCCCTCTTCAACCCCCTCCTTAAATTGAGTGTAAATTTGTTCAGTATAGATTGGGTTTTCCATGGGGCACAGTAGTAGGGGTTGGTAAATCAGGAGTGAGATTGCCTAGCCTGACGGTGGGAATGGGATATTAGAATTGAGGTGGATCGGAATGAGTGAACAGCTGGGGTTGCTTTTGGCAGTCCAAGGTCAGTGTTTCTGAGATGGTGAGGGTAAGAGGGAATGCAAGTAAACTCACTATTGGGGAATGAGTTCAGGTGGAATATATGTGAATGAAGAGAGGTCAGCTGCTGGAAGCAGGTGATAATGAAGCTCACGGCCCAGATTTAGGGCAGGCTGAATGTTGTTGTGTCTCAGGGGAACCTATGGGAAGTTATCCTTATGACTGGCACTAAAAGGCCTGGCAGTGTTGTGGATAAGGATCCTCTTGAAACCTAGTAGAGACAGGAGAGGGTGTGGCCTAGGAGACACTCAGAAATTGAGTAAAATTAAACAGAAGCCAACTCAGTGTGTGCTACTTTTTATTTTCTCCAGCTCTCTATTATGAAAGATACTATTATATTCAGTTTTTTGAGTAAAGAAAGAAATTTCAGGAGACCTAGAGCATGGGTTTGAATATATGAAAAATTTGTTTTTTAATATTAAAGAATATTTATATAATTGTCAGGTCTTTTCATTTTAATTTTATGCACATTTTAAGCAGTTATTTTTTAATAAGTTCTGCACTGGAATTTTATTTTCTAATCTTGCCCTTCTGATTGCATCATCTAGGTAAAAATCTCTTTTTAAAGGGGGCATTGAACACTTCAACAATTCTCTTACATACCAATGTTCACAATAAATTAGAGCCTTTTTCAGTTTAAGTTTTTTTCCAGTTCAGTTTAAGAAGCATTTATGAAATGCCTATTCTCTGAAAGTCATTGTTCCAGGTCCTGTAGATAGGGTGGATGAAAAACAACAAATTTCTGCCCTTGAGGAGCTTTAATGAGACAAATTATGCAAGTAACCAAAATGGAAGTTATAAAATGACAGTATGCAGGAAAGATCACATCTTTTTTCCCCTCAAAGATTTAGGGAGAAGAGGAATCATGGCTCACTGGGGAAATCATGTAAACATAGTAGCTAAAGTACTAAATACCCCTTTAAAAAAATTTGCCCCTATATGTCATGCAACCCAAGCATTAGAGACAAGTTCTAATGGCATGCTTTGAAGGAGGCTAGAAGGTCCATATGTTCTTGAGAAAGATGTTTGTGTATATAGATATGAAAAGATAGAACAAAGCTCTAGAGATGTTAACAGCTTGGTGACACGGTGGATAGACCTGAGTTCAGTTTCAGCCTCAGACACTTAATAGCTGTGATGCTGGGCAAGTCATTTAGCCTCTGTTTGCCCCAGCTTCCTCATCTGAAAAATGGAGATAATAATAGCATCTGCCTCATAGGGTTGTTGTAAGGATCAAATGGGATAATAATCCAAAGGCACTTAGCATAGTACCTGGTGTGTTATAAAAACATTAGCTATTAGTATGCTTCTCTTCCTCTGGGAATTACTATACCTTGAAGCTGAGTGTGTGTTCATGGTGGTGGCACCAATTAGTTGGAGCTCTACCAGTAAGTATGCACTGTGACCAGATCATGACATTCTCCTAGTGAATTTAAGGTGGTAGAAACTATCCCATGTAGTAGACAATCAAGCTTGGGAGAGATAAAGGGAGAAATACTGTGCACATTATTAAGTGCTTAATATTTTACCTGTATCAATCATCAGTTACAAAAAGCTATATTTAAACAGGAATTTTATTCTAATCTAGAACTTTGAAATTGCATAGAAATAATTTTGAAAATTGCAAATCATGGTCCTTATGACCGCTGACTGTAAACATTATTAGTAAGTAACATTTATATAGCACTCTAAGGTCTGTTTTCTCTGTGCCTGTACAGCTTGCAACCTGCTAAAAGAAATAGTGATATAGTGAGGTGACATTGAAATATGTTCTAATGTTTGCACAAAAATGTTTCCACTGTTATTTCATTTGTATGTTCAATAATATGTTATTATTTTGGCATGTTTTTAAAAAGCTATTGATATTCAACCAGCATGCCTTGGACTTTATTGTGGGAAGACACTGATATATAAAAATGATTCAACGGAGATATACGGAGAATGTGGGGTAAGCTTTACCTTTATTTAGTGCTTCATCAGGCAGTTTTTGATCTTCATTGCTTTTTAAAATCTTTTCAAAAGTAAAGTTTTGTTCTTCTGTTGTACTTACAGGTTTCCACAATTGATCAGAAGTTCATTAACATAAAAATTCACATTTTATTATACTATCTGCAGGATAGTGCATTTCTTCCTGAAGTTATATTTACTAAGTACTTGTTAAATTTTCATTTCTAATTATTTTTATTATTTGCCATAGCATATTGTATATATAGTAGGTTAGCATTCTACCTCCAGAATATTCCTATGGAATTATTTTAAAATTTATTTCATAAGAAGTTTTACATTGTCAACTACTTTAGCAAAAGGAATCCATTTGTTATAAAATATTTAATAATGTAATTATGATAAATCCTATGCAGGTTTCATGAAGGAAACCCGTACTTTAAGAATGTCTTTTTTTTTTTTTTTAATTTCTGAGGGCTGCAGATAACTAAATGTTTGGACTGAAATAGAGGGTCTTATTAAGTAATTGTTTTTGTGCTTTTAGTTAATATTCCCAAAGTAATTATAAACAAGAAAGTTTTTCTGTTTTTCAGGTGTGCCCAAGAGGACAGAGAACAAATACTCAGAAATATTGTCAGCCATGTATGGAGTCCCCAGAACTTTATGACTGGCTCTACCTTGGCTTTATGGCCCTGCTTCCTCTTGTTCTTCATTGGTTCTTCATTGAGTGGTATTCAGGCAAAAAGAGGTTAGCTAATTTTGCTTATCAGTCAAAATTGTCTGGATGGGGAAAGGTATTCCAGGACAGGGATTCTTAACCTGAGATTTGTGAACTTGCTTTAAAAAAAATGTCGATAACTGTATTTTAGTAGAACTGGTTTCCTTGGTAATCCTATGCATTTTATGCATTTAAAGGCAATATTCTGATAAGAGCCATAGGCTTTACTATATTGCCCAAGGGCTCAATGACACACAAAAAAGCTTAAGACCTCCTGTTCTTGAAATACCTTATAGTATTCAAATTATTCTCTGTTACTTACCTTCGGATTGTTAAGTACTACTATAGTTGAATAGTTAGTGATAGTCATAGTCATCCAAAGCCTGACTAATTTTAATTAGCAAGGTAAATATTATTTGTCTTTTATTTTGAGGGTATTAAAGAAGATGGTTTTAAAACTATATGTAATATCTAATATAGTACAGAACTTGCTTTGACTTAATGTTTATAATTACAGTATTTGGAAAATATTTTAATTTAGTGGGATGATAGCCTTATATAATTAACATTTATTTACAGTAATACAGATGCGACTAGATTTAAGAAAATTGATAGGAAAGCACAAATAGAGAGTGATTATTTGCACCAGAAAATGATTGTTAACTTTCCAAATTTAGTATGCAGGCTCCTTGAGGCAGGGTTTATCTTACTTTTCTATTTGTATCCCCAGTACTTAGTACAGGGCTTTTGCTCAAGAGTTAGCACTTAACTCTTTATTCATTCATTCATTTAGAACAGTTCATAGCAGCTTCTTAGAGAGCAGCTCCTAAAACTGCTTTTAACTTAATGCAGGGAAGAAGGTTGGTGGAATGATAAAGATAAATTTTAATAATATTTCTATAAACAGTGACATTTCCTTGTCTGACTTAGAGGCTTAGGGTTCCATTCCAGGACTTACATTAATGGTTATTATAGCATGAAATGTATGTAGGAAATGCAGATAATCAGGGATAATGTTTTTACCTTTTCCGTTTCACATTTGGGGTACATTCAACAGTTGTTTGAATAGGTCAGACTGAAGCTGTTTTAATTTCATGCAGTGTCTTCCCTCTATTCTAATTTAATCTTGAATTTGATATTTGAATAACTAGTCTGTAGTCTGACTACACATGTTCAACTAACCTGGAAATGACTTCCACCACAGTAACTAGTTATATCCTCTCTATTAAGAACAGTTGGTTGATGTTTTTATGAGGTTGATCAGTTCTCACAGTAATTAAATTGAAATAGGCCAATGTGTACCAGGAAAGGGAACTGGAAAAAAATTTTTCAATTCAACAAATCTGTATTAATCTTCAGAGATGGTGTCTGCCAGTGAACCTATACTAGGCTAAGACATACTTTCTATCCTGGAAGAAATCATTTCTGTACTGTAAGAAAGCCATAGAAGAAAACTTAGGCTGCATTCTATTACTTTCAACAAGGTGGTAACAGATACAACATAACAACACTAGCATCTTACATTTATGTGAAATTTAAGGTTTTAAAAATGTTTCACATATATTATTTCATCCTCCTTGGGGAGATAAGGTACTTACAGGTATAACTATCCCGGTTTTACAAATGAGAAATGTTAGACTTAAAAGAAATTAATGGCCATGACTGCATAGCTAACGAGACAAGATTTGAACTCAAATCCCTCCCAACTCTTAAAGTCCAGCATACTTTCCACTAAACCATGCTGCCTCTCCCATGTGGGTAGCTTTCTTTCAGATGTGTGTGTATATATATATATATATATGTATGTGTGTATACATATATATGTATGTGTGTGTATATATATATTTGATGAAAATTCTTTGTGGATTAAATTTTATTTTGATTTAATTATACTCCTTAACTACTGTAGTATGTAGTATGTAGTATGACTTATTTTCATATTGTATTTTAACTGTTTCTCTGATCGAATTTTTTTACTTCCTCCTCCTCGTCCTCTTCCCCCCCCTTTTCCAATTCAATATTTGGAATCCAACACTGTCTCTCAACCAGACAACCTTGATTCATTTTACTTTCTATCTCCCTCCCCGCCTCCTGTTACCCCCAGTCCCATCTCTTGGTCATAAATATTACATTATTCACACTTTCAAACTGTGTATTTTCTTACAATAAAAAATGGTTTAAAAGAAATGCTTTACTTCTTTTGCATGCACTTTAAAAACAAACAAAAAACCCTTTTCAGGTTCCAAGAAAGAGCATGATAACTGTCAGAGCTTTTAATTATATTTGTAAATAAAAGTGTTCATCACAAAAAAAAAAAAAAAAAAAAAAAAAAAAAAAAAAAAGTTGGAAACCTAGTTGGTTTCCTTCTATTCCCTGCTCCTCTGCAATCTATTACAACTGGCCAGAAAAAAAAAGTCTTGTAAAGCACAAGTTTTAGACCTGACCATATCACTTTCCTGCTCAGATATCTTCAGTAGCTCCCTCTTGACATTAAAGGAAAGAAGGGAAAAAGCACTCACAAGTAAGGAGATTAAAAAAGGTATAAATGAGCAGTGGTACTTGAGCTCGGTCTGGAAAGAAGCCAAGGTTCTAAGGAGAGAGGTGGGACATCCTAGTATGGGGGCAGAAGCTGGGAGGCCATCTCCTGTCTCCTTACTTGGGATAAGCTGGTCCCCTTTCCTGGAATGCATGGTGGCCTCACCTTCATCTTTTAAAATCCTAAGCTTCTTTCTAGATAAAATACCAGTGCCTTAGCTTGGCATTTTCCAGGCTTTTTTTACTTTACTCTCCTTTAGGCCCTGTATATTCTAGCAACACTGACTTTCTTGTTATTCTGTGAATTTAGCAATCCTGCCTACTTGCCTTAGCACAAACTGTCTCTCGAACTTGAAATTCAGCCTGCTTCACCTCTGCTCATTAGAATCTTTTGCTTCTTTCCAGGCTCAGCTCAAGTTTCCTATAGGAAACCTCCACCAATCTTAATTAGGTTCTCTCCTTCCTCAAACATGGCTTATATTTACTTCTCTCTTTACATGTAAGTTTTTTGAGGGCAAATAATTTTCTTTTTGTCTTTGAATCAATAGCATCAGGTCCATTAGCTTACTATCTTGGATGTAGTAGGCTTTTATAAATGTTTATTGAATAGATTATATTCAATGGGGTTTTTTTGGTAGAGATGTCACTGTATTTGAAACCACTAAATTTAGGAAAGATCATAAATAAATATAAGGTATCTGTAAAACAGATAATTTAAGTTATTGGGGCAAATGGACTTCAATTTATATAAAATGTTTTCCTAGGGTTATATTTACTGTGCTTTGGTGCTGTTGCTTAGTGTATTTAAAATGTAGAGGATTGAACAGAGAGTTTAGGATAAAACCTGACATGCTTTTTAAAATCCCACATTCCTCTTCCAATTTTGTCTTTTCAACATGGACCTATTAAAAATATTTTAAATATTTGTAAATTTTATGCCTGTAAGTTTGTGATCTTTTTGATATTGGAATTCCTGCGTTGGTTCTTGATCACTCCCTATCTGTACTTTCTTATCCATGTTCTCCCATAGATGAAATGTAGTTTTAAGTGAACTCTTGAAAATGTACTTAAGTAATTTCCTCAAGTCCATATTTTATAGTGGTAATTTTTAAAAGTGATACCATAGTAGCAATGATTTAATATATAAATAACCAGAAAATTGCTTTGTGAACCTTTTTATGGAATAAAAATTCCTCTATCTTATATATGTTGCAGCACACAATTGGCCACTATTGGAAATAATTTTGTGTCAAAAATATGAGCACTAGTAGCTAAAAATGAAGTTAAATAAAATGATAGAATAAAATATTTTTATTTTATTTATTCAGTATTGCCATCCTTATTCTCCTCTGAAATTTTGCTTCCATGTTTTATGTTGACATGGAAGTGACCATCAGTTCTCAAAATCATTTCTATAGAGCATAAGCCCTGGCAGGGACAGCTAAGCTGGAAATTCTTGGGAGTATGAACCTGGAGAAGTACTGTATCTTGTCTGAGGACCAGTTAAGTTGAGAGAGAATCACATTATCTGGACAGCAGATGATAAATATTACCACTCACCACAACTTGAAAGTTGTTTGCATAGCAGGGTTGCAGTCTGAATCATTGAAAGTCACATTGATAGAAATCATAGATCCTTGAAAGTATTGAAGCAGCATCCTTATCACAGAATCTTAAAGTTTGGAGGGACATTAGAGATTATCTAGTCATAATAAACCCATTGTATGACATCAGCAACAGGTAGTTGTCCATTCTGTGCTCATCCATCACAGCACTGGTGAACTCACTACTTCTTGAAGCAGTCCATTCCACTCTTGAATAACCTCCCTTTACTTTTCATCTTTTGACCCTAGTTCTGTCCTTTGAGCTCAAGAAGAACAATTGGAATTCTTCTTGATAACTCTCATATAACTAAGGATGACATTCCTAGCCTCATCCTCTCCTCCAAATATTTTGTTTTCTTGGCCTCACATTCTTAGTTCTTCCAACCAGTCCTCATATGAAATAGTTTTGAGTTCTCTTATCATCCTGGTTACTCTCTTTTGGACACCTCCCCATTGTCAATATGGGAATCAGTTTTGGACACAATATTTCAGATGTTACCTGACAAAAGTATAAGAGAGTACCTCTCTGTTTCTGAGTGCCATACTTTTATTAATGTAACCTAAAATTTTGTTCACTTTTTGAGGGCAGCTACTTCACATTGTTAATTGTACTGTGAATTACCAGTGTAGACTTTATAATCATCACTATTAAATTCATCCTAGTAGATTTGATTTATTGTTTGACCTATCAAGATCTTTTTAGTTCTGTCATCTAATACTTTGTTCAATCAACTTTATATTTTCTATAAATTTGATACAAGACATTTCTAAAATATTTAACAGGGTCAAGGACAGGACCATGTAACGTATCTCTCCTGGTTGATATCAAGTCATTAATGTTCTTTGGTTCTGATTGTTTAGTGTTTTAAATCCACCTAACTAATGCTAATACTAAAACTACTTGTTTTTCCATGAAATAGATTAAGCAGAGTGGACTGGCAGCTCCCACTAAACATTTTTTGTAATAATGATGGTTGTCATCCTGTTAAAGAGGTAGAGATAATTTCAGTATAAATTTTTACTTAAATTATGCCATTTGCTAGTGTTAAATCTGTGAAGCATATCTCTTTTTCAGTAGACTGATTTAAATCCTTCTCAAATTTCATATTTGCGTTATCCCTATAAAGTTTTCTTTGGTAAATGGTTTCAGATTCAGAAAGAGCTACATATAATTTTATAAATTTTTTGCTGCCTTTTTCTTCCTGTAGTTCCAGTGCATTATTTCAGCATGTAACTGCCTTATTTGAATGCAGCCTGGCAGCTATTGTTACATTACTTGTGAGTGATCCAGTTGGTGTTCTGCAAATTCGTTCTTGTCGAGTATTGATGCTTTCTGACTGGTACACAATGCTCTACAATCCAAGCCCTGATTATATTACCACAATACATTGTACTCATGAAGCTGTCTACCCACTGTAAGTATAGCGGTCTTCCTAATTCAATTTATTTCATTTCACTTTTATATTTATTAAGCCTTTACTGTATATAGGGTACTAATCAGCTGCAGAGAAGAAAATTTCAGATAATATTCAATCTGTGCTTACATTTAGTTTATAATGGAGTAGAGCAGTATCATTCACACACACACACACACACTAGTGTAAAATATTATAAAAATGTATCAGAAAGGTGTAAAGTACTTCATGTAGGTTCAAGGAGGAAAATCCATTTCTTAATGGAGAGTATCTGGAAAAGTTTCATGCATGCTTCCAAGTTGAGGAATAACAGGTAGAATTGCAACAGGAGAAGAAGGGGACAGAGACACTGATGCAAGCAAAGAAATAGAGGCAGAAAAACATAGGCCATGTTAAAGAGACAGCAAGTAGTTTAGTTTGGTTGGAATGGAGACAGTGTGAAAGGGAGTAGTAGGAGAGAAGATTAGAAGTACTATATTCTGAAGAACCTTGAATGCTAGGCACTGGAATGTGAACTTTATTTGGTAGACAGTAGGGAATCATGAAGAAAAATTTTGAGTACAAGGGTAAATGATTAGCTCTAGTTATAATCAAATCAAGCAAAACCGTTTACCAAGTTCTACTATGTGTTAGGTGCTGTGCTAAGTAAGCACAGATGTTGCCAAAAATAAAAAAAAGTACCTACTCAAAGATTATAAAGAACTCTGAAAGACAGATTGAAGGCTAGAGAGGGTAGATAGGGAAGACTTCTTTTAAATGTCCTGCGAACTATAAATATATGATCCTGTGATAAAGTAAATATTTAATAACTTGTATGACAATAAAATGTTAATATGGATTAGAATACTGGATAGTCTTGTACATTGTTGATACTCATTATATTTTGTTTGGTGAAGAAAATGGGCTAACCTGGTGTTTGGGTTCTGGGAATTATAGTGAGGTGAGTTTTTTTTATTTCATGCTAAATGAAGTAAGTCCATGTTGAGTGAATTTGAGAGAGATAGAGATGAAAAAGTATACTTCAGGTCAACATTAATCCTTAAGTGTATATTCTATTAATAAATAAAACATTAATGTAAATGAAGATAAATCACATGGTCTTTCAAAGGTGTTATGTATAGACATATGGATTACATTCATAACAAAATCTAAATAGTGTAAAGAAATGTTTTAGGATCTCTACTAGAGGGTTCTGAAAGTTAGAAATATTTGCTAAAGTGGTTATTACTTATAAAACAATTTCTGAGAGCTTCATACAGTTATAATTTCATAGGCAATTAAAACTGCAGTGTGCAGATTTAGTTTTCTTTGAGACCCCAACCCTTTAGAGAACTTGCTTGGCCCTGAAATATTAGAAGGTCTAACTAGAGCTAGAGGATTTTATAGAGATAGAAAATGTGACTATAAATTTTTGAGACTGATTCTATAAATTATACATGAAAATCCGTCTTTAAATTTATAAGACATCTCTAATATTGAGAGATTTATCTTAGAGCCCACAGAATAAGAAAATAGTAAACATAGGGGATGTCATCCAAAGAGTTTTACCAAGACATAAATCAAGAAATGCCAGTAACTGTAGTACAAGCAAGTGACCCTCTGGCTCTTTTAATTCAACAAGCATATTACCTACTTATAATTCTTTTAAGTACAGGAATCCAAAGGTGGGGTGCGAGGGAGTCAGGAAACCAATCTAAAAGAAGGAAACTGTTTTATGTCTGCTAATTCAGTAAGAAATATTTACAGAAAATTGTCAAAGATCTCTTAAGTCATCACAGCATTTACATAGGATTCCTTTCCCATAATATGCATTTTTTTTCAAATAGAGACTTAGTGATAAATTTTTTGATGGGGAGAAAAGAGGGCAAAGCCCCTCATAAAGTGGACATTGGAAAAGTAAAAAAATTTCTTAGTTATTTAGAATGTAAACTTAACTAATTAGAAGTTTTTAGAATGAATGTGAAGGTCACAGTTAGTAGTTGCTACAATTGTATAAGTACTATTCTCAGGTACCCTTTCATACTACTTCTTTGTGGTTAAAAGACAGGAGAGTTGAGCTGGAGGGTTATTAGTACAGTCTGAGCCACTGAGGCTGAGCAGTTAGGTTCCTCAGAGGAGAAAAAACCTGATAGATAACTTCTCCAGAAGATTCCAGAATTTTAGAGAACAGAGTGACAGGTGATTGAGGCCTTCCTCTGATGACATAAACAATTAAAGCTTATGGGAGCTCTTTGACATTTGAACAAACCGAAGGGCAGGTTAGCATAAAAACACTTATTTTTAGTACAGTATGTAAAGCCCATGTGTTAAACCTTGCAGCATACTGTGCTGAATACAGAAATATTACAGGAGCTCTTTAGTGAGCAGCAAGTACGCTGTGGGCTGGGTAACACAGGTGCAGCGATGTGTGATTTTCAAGCTATTGCAAGAATCCTCAGGTTCCAGGCAGAAAGAAGGACTAGAACTAACACAGAAACGCTGGAGACTCCACGATACCCATGCTAACCTTGACTGGGTGTGTCGTCTGTCTCTCACATTATTAATGTTGAATCACAGCCTTGTTTGGGGAGTTTTGGTTTTGTTTTGGGTGAGATCTCTTATTTCATGGATATAGGAAATTCTGGTGAGAAAACGTCCTTCACTAATGGCAATTCTTCTTTAAGTTAGAGTCTTAAGGGAACTGCCAGCCTTTAACCTAATCCATCAGACTCCTTGTACAACCATTACAAAAGCTCTGAAAACCTGATTTTCTTATCAGAGAATGAACTGTTAAAATACTAAACTTTTTAGACTTTTTAATTTGAAAATGGCTATGAAAGAAATTTTAAACTAGTACAGTTTTAACTTAAATTTTATTTCATAGAAGTACTCTCATATTTATTTATTATGCACTAATCTACCTTTTCACTTTAAATTTTATTGATCTAATTTTATTTTATAGATATACCATTGTATTTATCTATTATGCCTTTTGCTTGGTATTAATGATGCTGCTCCGACCACTTCTGGTAAAGAAGATTGCCTGTGGCTTGGGGAAGTCTGATCGATTTAAGAGTATTTACGCAGCACTTTACTTCTTCCCAATCTTGACTGTCATTCAGGCAGTTGGAGGAGGCCTTCTATGTAAGTGGGGTAATATTAGTGAAATACTTTTGTCATCTGTACATGTAATAAGTAATAAATGTTTATTTCTTTAAATGTCTTAAACACCTTTACTTGATATAAAACTCAACCATCTTTGACAACATATGACATTCTGTACCTATAGCCCACCTTCTTTTTACTGAGGAGAGCAAAGTGTTTAATGATTAGTTCTCTGGAATCAATTAGTCATTGCAGTAATACAAATTCTGGTGTATTTTAGGATTGTTTTTCTTCATGTTACTGTGTCTATTCCACTTCTTCTGTATCACTTCATATGTCTTCCCAAATTCTTTGAATTCTTTTTCATCTTTTCTTTCATCTGGCAATATAGTATTCCTTTATATTAATATACCAGCTTAATATACCAGTTTGTTAGCCACTCTCCAATTGATGGATACTCACTCTGTTTCTAGTTATTTGTTACCCCAAGAAGTGCTACTACACTGTGACATCCTTGAGATATATGTCAAGCATTGGATATGTCAGTGTGTTGGAGTATGAGTAATTTGACCATTTTTCTCATGTATCTCCAAATTGTTTTCAGAAGTGTTGGATTAATTTAATTTAGCAGCAGTATATTTTTGTATTTGTCTTCCCACAGCCTCTGAAATGTCCATTTCCACATTTTATTATCTTTGCCAGTTTTCTTGATGTGAAGTGAAACCAGAGTTTTTATTATGCTTTTCTCTTATTTGGATTTGGAGCATTTTTCACATGGTTGTAAATGGTTTACATTCTTCTTTCAAAAACTTTATATTCTCCAACCACTAATCTGTTGGGGAATAACTATTGTTGTTATATATTTGTGTTACCTTCTTGTATGATTGGCAGAATATATTTTTAAAATGCTTTTTGTTATCTTTTGTTTTTACATCACCTTCATTTCTGAATGTTTTTTCCCCAATCCTACCCAGTGAGCCATCCCTTGTAACAAAGAATTCAAAAAATAAAGGACAGGCAGTTCAGTAAAATTAACCAACACAGTAACTGAGTCTGATCACCTATACTCCTCCATCTCTCCAAAGAAGAGAGGAAGGAACATTTTCTCTTCTCTTCTCCAGGGCCAAATTTCGTCATTATAATTGTACAGCATTCAACTTCTTTTTGTTTGTTTTTGTTCTTTGCATTTGCATTATTGTGATCATTACATTTGTAGTTTTCCAGATTTTGCTCAGTTCATTCTATATTGCTTCTCTGAATTCTTTCTGTTGATAATTTCTGTTGACACAGTAATGTTCTGTTCAATCAGTGGATCACACTTTGTTTAGACATTCCCCAATTGAAGGGAATGCCTTTGGTTTCCAGTTCTTTGGTATCAAAAAAAAAATAATACTGCTATGAAAAATGTACCTTTATTTCTATCTTTGACCTTGTTGGGATATATGCCTAGCAGTGGGATCTTGGGGTCAAAATATATGAATGTGTTCATGATTTTTTTATCACGATTCCAAATTGTTTTCCAAATAGTGATGCCAAGTTACAGCTCCGTCATATTTTATATTGTAGTTATTAGACTTTGATCAGATATATTTGATGCAGAAAAAAAATTCCGCAACACCTTCTACCAAATAAGGAGTCTTCCTTTTTTGTGGTTTTGACTGTGTTTGATTATATCTGTGTCTTGTCTCTCTAGCCTATCCACTGACTACTTTTCTGTTTTCTAACTTATTAGGAATAGTTCCTAAGGTTACTGCTTTATAATATCATTTGATTTCTAGTAATGCTAGACCTCCTTAATTCCTGTGTTTTTTTCCATTATATCTCTTGAGACTTTGTCATTCCACCAGATGACTTTGTTATTAATTTTATCCATTTCTTTATAGTAATTCCTTAGAAATTTGATTAGTATAACACTAAATCTTAAAATTAGGTTGTATTGTCATTTTTATAATTGTTACGTAGTCCAACCATAAATAGTGAATATTTCTCCAATAAATCAAGTCCCTTTATTTCTATGTAGTGTGTTGTTTGCCTTGATAGGCTAATATCCAAATATATTGTGCGTTTTGTCATTAATTTTAACGTACTTTTTCTCATGGCCTCATGGTTTTTGTTAATATACAGAAATGTTGATGATTTGAGGGGAGCTTATAACATATATGCTACTTTCCTGAAACTATTAGTTGTTTTAATTACTTTTCTCTCCTTCAATTTCTTTTTAAAATTTTAAAAAATAGTTGTAGAGACAGTGGACACCTTGGTTTTACTCCAAAAGTTTCTGGTGTTTTTTCATCATAGATTGTTATACTTTTCAGTTCTAGATAGGTACTTTTGATCACATTGAAGAAAGATTCTCTTATTCTTATATATCTTAGTGATTTAAAAAGAAAAATATCTTGGGTGCTGTATTTTGTCAAAGGCTTTTCTTATTGTAATTATGTAATTTGTTAGTAATATGATTTATTCTATTTGTAGCTTTACTAATACTGAACCATCCTTGCTTTCTTAATATAAATTCAGATACATTTTCATTTTTTTTAAAGAATGTTTTAACTTTTTAAAATTATGTGTAAAACAATTTTTTTTATAATTTCTGAATTCCAATTCCCTTCCTCCCTTTTTACCTTCCCTTCTCCTTGAGAAGGTAAGCACTTTTGATGTAGCTGATACATGTGCAGTCATGTAAAACATATTTCCATAATAGCTGTGTTACAAAAGAGAACATAGACCAAAAAAAAAAGGAAAAAACCAAGAAAAATAAAGTTTAAAAAGTATGCTTTGATCTGCATTTAGAATCCATCAGTTCATCCTTTGGACATGGATAGCATTTTTTATCATAAATGCTTTGAATTGTCTTGGATCATTGTATTGCTAAGAATAGCTAAGTCGTTCACAGTTGGTTAATGTCACCATTACTGGGTACAGTGTTCTCCTAGTTCTCCTCTCTTCACTTTGTATCAGTTCATGTAAGTCTTCCCATATATACTATATCTACTATATGCTCCCATATATATATCCCCATGTATACTGTATTCTATATACTATATTCTTATAGTATAGTAGTATTTCATCACAATCATGTGCCACAATTTGTTCAGCCATTCCTTGAAAAAGAGCTGCTGTAAATATTTTTGTATATACAAGACCTTGTCGTTTTTCCTTGAGCTCTTTAAAATACGGACCTAGTAGTGGTATTGCTGGGTCAAAGGGTATGCACAGTTTTATAATCAATTGGGCATCATCATTTGTTTTTCCAAAGCACATTGGTAATCAAACTTTTTCCAAAGGTAAGTTAGCAATAATTAACTACAGATAGTCTCTGTGAAATAATCAATTATCTAAATTTTTTGTTTCCTCTGAAATTTACATAAAGTGAGGATTTATATGAATTTTTCAAACATAACATTATTTGCCTTGCAGATTATGCCTTTCCGTATATTGTATTAGTCTTGTCTTTGGTTACCCTGGCTGTGTACATGTCTGCTTCAGAAATAGAGGTAAGAATCCTTTTTACCTATTGTTAAAGATTTTACAGTATGAGTACAAAATATGTATTAAACTCTGGCAGCTTATTTTATAACCCCTAATAAACATCTGAAAAATATTAGCTCAGTAAGATATAATAGCTTTCCCTTATAGGTAATCTTATGAAAAAATATACAACAAACTCATATTTATCCAAAATGGCTGAAAGGAATATTCCAGTTAGTGAAATATTCTGGTTAACTGAAACTTATTATCTTATTATCCAGCACCCCAGATAATGTGTTATCACATAGAGCTGAGTCTTCATGTAATTTAGGCTTTTTTTTTTTTTTAACATCAGATCTTTTTGGCCAGGATCTTTAACTTCCCTCCCTCCTTGGAACAGATTATACTTATTTCAGTACCTTCATGATTTAAAATTTTCTCTCCCCACCAAAGCATATTGCATCCCCTCTCTCTTAGTAATTCATTCCAGTGAAGAGTTCTTCATTCTACTGCCATCCTGCCAACAAGCATCTTAAAGAATGTATTGAACATTTTAATAACTCAGGACTGTCATTGTAAATCTTTGCTATGGTACAGCGAGTCATACAGGAACTGTTAAAACAAGTTTCCTTTCAGAGTGAGAGGTAGATGTGAGTCCCAGTCCCCAGTCTGCATCTTTGGTCTTCTTGGGGCTAGCTTTTCCCTTCTCAGGCACTTGAATGTCTGCTACTTGTTTTCTGGTCAACATTTCCCAACTTGACTGTTGCTACTTAGGGTTTCATCCTGTGCTTTCTAATTTCATCATAATGCTTGCAAGCCATTACCTGCCAATGACAGCTCTCCTGGAAGCAGACAAAACCTGGCATTGTCTTGGGGTTTACAGTTCTTCTCACTACCACACAGTCTTTCATTTATTTATTTATTTATTTTTAAATTTCCTAGTTCATTGTAGTTCTAGCTATTTGAGGCTGCCTGAATTCTAGTCTTCGGATAATTGTGGTATTACTCTACACCCTCCATGGGTCACCTCTTTTATCCTTAATCTACTTTTGAGTTTGTATATCACCCATACAGTTAAAATTTTCAGATAATTAGTGTATGGCCAAATGTGACCTAGCAGTAAAACTATGTTGAGTATTACTTAGTCTGGCCTAGTAGACTTGGGTTCAAGTTCTGCCCGAACACAAACTGTGAGTAGACTGAGCTGCCTGAGTGGGGACCCAGCTAGCTGGGCAACCCAGCTCATCCTTTCCCTTCTGTCTCCCTCTCCCTTTCCTTTGGGGTTTACTGCCTAGATGTTCTTCCCTCCTTCCCTCCCTTCTTCCTTTCCTTCCTCCTTTCCTGTCTCCCTTCTTTCCTTCCTGTTCCCAAAACCTTAAACCCAGGGTACTCTGAAGCCCCTGGGGTCGGACAACAATAGGGCCCTGCCCAAGCTCCACTTAATGGCTGGCTTAGAGTGATTATCAATAGAACAGTTTCTCTTTCCCTCCCAGTTTGATTCAGTTATTTTTTTTCCTTTGCTCATTAAAAGGGCCATTCCCTGACTACTTCTTAAAGAGGCCTATTCACTGAAAGGGCGTTACCTCCCTCTAAGTGAGTATGTGAAAAGCCTAGCCTAAAAAGTCCAAGGTTTCCCATTACATCCTGGCCCATCTCCAGTCATCCTGATGGATATCTGGTCACTGGATCCACATGGCTCAGGAGGAGAAAGTGAGGCTGGTGACCTGCACAGCCCTCCCTCACTCAAAACAAAGTCAAGTGCGAATCATGTCATCGTGTCTCTGATGTCATGGTCTTCTTTGAAAAGATGAACACAACAACTACCTGATGCATCCTAGTGGTGTGACCCTGGGCAAGTCACAGCTTGTCAGTGCTCAGGGCAACTCTCTAAAAATTTAAGTGGCAGAAAAGGTGCTCAGCCAAACTGGTAGAGGAAGTTTCCCCATTCAGGAGTTCTCCATGTCAATAAGGCATAGTTCCAATCTCTAATCTTGATGATTCACAAGATGCACCAGCATCTTTCAGCACCTCAGTCATATGAATATTATCACTGTGATCTTTTTAAAAGTTTGGTGGTTTTAGTTTTTTCTACATGTTTGGAACTTGACTTAAAAAGTTATTTCCAGAACCTTTGGGATTTAAATTTTAAATTTCTGGCTCTATGGGAAATGACATGCTAATAGATGCAGTGGTATAGCTAAAACAGAAAATATAGTAACCATGTATTCTTTTAGCTTTTTTGATAGTCATAGGCTTTCCATTTTTTCTTCATAAGTGAAGAGCGCACTTGCTTTCTCATAGCTGTTACTGTAGTTTGTGTTTGTATTTGTGTCAAAAAGGATTGTGGTTATTTGTCACACTTTTAAAAGTTGACTTTTTTTTCACAAAAATCTGCTTTTTCTCCCTCTTTCCTTTCTGCCTCCCTCTCCCAAATGAGAAAGCAAGAAAATTGAAACCCTTCTCACAAGCCTTGCATAATCAAGCAAAAGAAATTCCCACATTGGCCATGTTCAAAAAAAGTTATGTCTTATTCTACACTCCAAATCCTGTATCATGTTTTAATGTAAAAATATAGGCAATAGTTTTCTGAATTCAGAATTTCAGGTAATATCTAAGATGTATAAATTCTGTTAGTCAAAAATATCTGCATTTCTTTTTTGTTTTATTATATATATAGTCCTTCAAAGATCTTCTTCTCAGAAAGAAAAGGCTAATTATTCTCTTCAGCCACTGGTTGCTTCATGCCTATGGAATAATCTCCATCTCCAGAGTAGATAAGCTAGAGCAAGACTTACCACTCTTGGCTTTGGTGCCGGCCCCTGCACTTTTTTACATACTTACGGCAAAGTATACCGAACCTTCGAGGATACTTTCAGAAGGAGCCAATGGACATTAAGTAAAATGGAACATGTGCCAACAAACCCAAGAAGCGTTCTTCATAAAAAACGAGCTGGAGAATCCAATGTAAATGTGTGAACATCCTGCTTTGTCATGCCGTGGTGTACCTTTTGCAGAGCTGATACCACCGGATTGCCAGCAAATCTTGTGAACTAGACTTAGAAGAAACCAAGCAAACATTCAAGTGGTATTTGGAAGAATTACACTAAAATCCCATGATGAAGTATTTTGTTTGTACTTCTGCTTCAGTTATACTGGCAAACAATTGCCCTTTGGTTATTTCTAGCTTATTTTTTGCTGTAATACAAAATGGTATTCTACTTTTAGAATTATTTGTTTTCTAAAAATGAATGTGTAAATACATGTAAGTTGACAGTGGTGGTATTATATAAAACATCAAAACCACATTTTTTTTTAGTTATTTATTTTCACCTGTACAATATGTTAACATAATACAAAGAATAAAATAGTAATATGCAGCAGATTTTCTGTTGAGATGGCTTTGTTGAAGAAATGTTGACATTATTGTTCCTTAAAAAAAGAAAGAATTTAATGAAAATTCTAAAACAAAAATTCAGAAGTTTTGTGTCATTTTAACTACATTGTCATTAAGTGTTTTCTTGCCTGGCTAATTCTGGAAATAATGCTAAATTCTAAATAATGATAATAGCATCTTTCTACATTTTCGAGTATCAAAAGCGTTCTAGTCATTGTCCTATTAAGTTCAATGAAAGACTGATATTTATTTAAATATTTCCTTTCTTGCCTATCCAAGCTTTAAGAATAAAAGTACAGAACTTTTTTGTTGTTGTTACTGTAGTTGTCCTGGTGATCCTGTGGACAGCAGTTAAGATTAATGATTGTAAACTTAGAGTATAAATTTTACTAGTTCCTATTAAAAAATCCCGAAATCTTTATCTACTGATATTGCAGAGGTTCTTAACCTTGGGTCCGTAGATTCTAAAGGTGATCATCATCAGATTTCGGGGGGGAGGGGTGGTGGTCCATGAATTTGGATAGGGGAAAACAAAACCAAATTTTTATTTATACTAACCTTTCCTTTTCCTTGTAATCCTATCTATTTTATTTTAAGCATTTGAAAACATTCTGAGAAGAGTCCATAGGCTGCCCAAGGGGTCTGTGAAAAGGTCAAGAATCCTGGATTTAGATGGTCCTTATTCTGCTTTGAGGGAGATTTTAGATCCTCTCACTGGAGTTTCAAAAATAATAGCAATGCATTGAAAAGCACTATTTTGTTAACTTTGTTGATGCAGTTTGTATGCATGGTGGTGGTATACACTTGTTTCTGTTTTGTATTTAATTTCTTTTTATGTCAGAATGAATCAAGATGACCCAACTAGAACATATTTTCTTTGTTTTGTTTTTTACCCCGTGTCAATTTGCTTTCTAATCTAAAAGGTTGTTTTTGATCCAAGTCTGGATTAGTCACCAAGGGCAAATAATTAACCTGAACTCTTCACTCGTAACAGTTTTAGATGTTTTCCCATTATATTTAAAAAGTTATCTGTGTCTTTAAATTTTTTTTCTTTGTCAAGAGATTGATAATATGTATGGATAGCCTGAGAGATGGGAATATTTCATGGCTAGCTACCAGGGCTACTTTTTTTTACAAGGATCTACTATTGGAAGTATTCCCCTCTTTTTCGCCTTCTCTTCTCTCTCATTGTAGTAAAATGTAAATGGGAGAAATTATATATAAATAAATATAGTAATCATCAAATAACTTTGAAATAGTTGATACACAGTGCACTTTAAAAATGCTTTCTTAAGTAATAACATGACCAGGACAAAGTATAAACTACCTAAATGTTATTGGCACTACTGAACAACGGTTGAACTTTGGTCATTCGTTATTAAGGTTATTTCTTAAAAGTGCTGATTTGTTTTGTTTTGTTTTGTTTTTGTTTTGTTTTTAATAAGTTCGCTCCATGCCTTTCATAAGATTGAGAGCTAGAAATCATTTACTCCAACCTCAAAATTGAGACCCAGTGACTGGTAGTAAGCAATAGAACAGAGATTGAATCTGAAGTCATCTAATTTCTAATTTAATATTCCACTTCACCAAGCTTCATCTTTCATAATTACAGTTTGCAGTATATTGCTAATTAGTTTAAAGATGCAAAGAGACCTAATTCTTAATTTATTCATATATTTGGGTCATATGAAAAGTTGACCCTCTATCTTGATTTGACAGTTGTCTACATTGATTACATTTCTTACTAGTTCAAACAACCTCTAAGGAGAAACTGAGGCCAGGGACCTTGCACAGCCCTTCCTTACTCAAAGTCAAATGCAAGTCCTGTCATCATTTCTCTGATGTCATGGTCCTCTTCAAAAAAGGAGGAACACAACCCCTCTCCCTCAAAAAGATGGTTCAATGGGAAATTTCTTTGCAAATGATTTTTTCAAGATTTCTTGAAATGTAAAACCTTCTTTATAATTAATACTTTTAATTTTCCAAAGCCTAATCATAAAAATTCAGAGAATGGGCTATGTCAAATTATCTTGCAAATAGGTTCACTGTATTAGGTTAATAATTTGAAATTCTTTGATCTTTATTGTAAAGTAACTCTCAGTGACTAAAATAAAAATCACTTGTTTAGCTCAGATATGAGTAATTTAATATTAATCAGATATCTTACCTGTATCTTTCCATTTGTAGTAAAAAGTGCATTGAGCCTTTAAGCAGCCGTAGTATCTTTAAATATAATAATTGTGTTACTATATATTTTTAATTAAAACTATACATTGTGCTCTTTGGTCTTAGGTTGAATTTATTTTTTCAATTCAGTTACAATTTCTGTTATTTATCATTTGCAAAAATTAACAATTACATTTTGACTGTAAAACTCAAATTCTTCATCCCCTTTTTTATGTCTACTACATAGACATAAAAATGAATATAGGAAATTACTGTCCTTAGCTGTCAGTACCTAGTTTTTGCTTGACTAGGATATTATAAAACAATGTTTATTAGTGGATCTTTTTTCAAAACCTCTTAGGACCTGTATTATCAGGAAACTCCAGCTTGTGAATGCCCTAGTCACAGTCTAGCATCCAGATTTGACAACATTCCAGACATGGTTTGACTCTTGGCAGAGTTTAGAGGGACTTGTTTACCACACTCTGTTCTGAACATCTCTTCATGTACCCTAAGATGACATTACTGGTTTTGGTTGCTATGTAACTTGGCTGTCTTTGTTGAATATGCATTCCTCTAGAACACAGATTTATTTTTTTTTCACATGAACCCTTGTCAACCAACCTTCCTCATCCTTTATTTTTGAAGTTAGTGTTTTGAACCTAAGTGTAGAACTTGACATTTATTTCTTTTTTCCCTTTTTTATTAGTTTATTTTTAGTTTTCAACATTCACTTCCATAAGTTTTCTCTCCCTCCCCAAGAAGGCATGCAGTCTGATAAAGGCTCTACACATACATTCCTATTAAATGTTACATAGAAGAATTATAACGAATGGGAGAAACCATGAGAAAGTAAACAAAACAAAAAAGAAAATAATCTGCTTTGCTCTGCATCCCACCCAACTCCCTAGTTTTTTTCTCTGGATGTGAATGGCATTTTCCATCATGAGTCTTGGAATTGTTTTAGGTCCTTGCATTGCCGATAAGGGCTTTAAGAGCTAAGTCTATCAAAATTGGTCATTGCACAAAAAGTGACTATTACTGTACAATGTTCACCTGGTTCTGCTCATTTCACTCAGTTTCAGTTCATATAAGTTTTTCCAGCTTTTTCTGAAGTTCACTTGTTCATCGTTCCTCTTTTTTTGGAGGGAGGGAAGGCAGGGCAATTGGGGTTAAGTGACTTGTCCAAGATCACACAGCCAATAAATGTCAAGTATCTGAGGCTGGATTTGAGCTCAGGACCTCCTGGCTTCAGGGCAGGGCCAGTGCTCTATTCACTGTGCCACTTAGCTGCCCCTGTTTATCATTCCCTATAGCACAATAGTATTCCATCACAATCACATACCACAACTTGTTTGGCCATTCCCCAATTGATGGGTATCCCTTCAATTTCCAGTTCTTGGCCACCTATAAATAGTTTTGTGCACATGGGTCCTTGCCCTATTTTTATGATCTCTTTGGGATATAGCCTTAGAAATTGTGTTGCTGGGTCAAAGGGCAGGCACATTTTTATAGCCCTTTGGGTATAATTCCAAATTGCTCTCCAGAATGGTTGGATCAGCTTACACCTCTGCTAACAATGAATTAGTGTACCAACTTTCCCACATCTCCAACATTTATCATTTTCCTATTTTGTCATGTTAGCCAACCTGATAGGTGTGATAAGGTACCTCAGAATTGTTTTGATTTGCATCTCTCTAATCAATAGTGATTTAGAACATTTTTTGATATGACTAGATAGCTTTAACAGGGAACAGGGAAAACTACCTGTTCATATGCTTTGGCCATTTATCAATTGGGGAAGACATTTATTTATTTCTATTAAATCTCATTTGACCCATTGTTCTACTATATCAAAGTCTTTTGGAATCCTGATTCATCCCATAGTTTAGCTCTCCCTTAAAACATTGTGCTATCTTTAACTTTTATTGTGCTGAACAAGCCTTTAGACAAATGATGGATGTTAATGAAATATTGGACAACATAAAGCTAAGAAGTACTCCAAAATGAAATTCATCTGCTTACTCTTGACTTTTGCTATTCAAATTAGTTTCAAAACTTAATTATCCATGTAATATCCATCTAGTCTTCCTCTACTTTGGCTATAAGAATTTCATAAAGAGTAATGTTTTGCTAAAAGCTAGATAACCTAGATTTATACAGCTCTCTCATAAACCAGTGAAAAATGGAAATGAGATTATGTTGGCAGTATGTGTGTTTGTCCTTCATTGCCGAAGAAGACCACGTCATCAGAGAAATAATGACATGACTTACACTTAACTTTGTTTTGAATGGAGGGTTGTGCAGGTTACCAGCCTCACTTCTCCTCCAGAGCCATCTGAATCCAGTGACCAGATATTCATCGGGATGACTGGAGATTGACCCAGGATGAAGCAATTGGGATTAAGTGATTTACCGAAGGTCACACAACTGATGAGTGTCAAGTTCTGAGGTGAGATTTGAACTCATGACTCTTGCACTGGTACTCTATCCACTGTACTAGCTAGCTGACCTTGTTGGCAGTACATATTTTCTTAATGAAGCCTATTTCCAGATGCTCATAAATCATCCCTTTAATAATAGAATCAAGATCACCAGCCTATAATTTATACATTCCACTCTTATGGCAAGAGGTGGTGGAGAATCAGGACATTTGCCCTTCTACAATCCTGTAATTCCTTTCTCCCTGTATTCTCAACAGATCACCATCAATAAATAATACTGAGCCATTGACCATTTACCTCTTGTTGAAGTCAATAGCTCTAGCTGAAGCTTCAACTTTGAATGCCATTAAGCTCCTTTCATATGGTAAAGCACCTGGTGCTGATTCTATTCCAGCTGAGATTTACAAGTTAGGGGGTCCATTACAAAAGCTGACTGAAATATTCCAGGTTATATGGCAAGGGAAGGTTATCCCCCAGGAATTCAAGAATGCCTCTGTTGTCTCTATTAAGGTAATGGAAATAGTCCTGTGACAATCACAGAGGAGGAGGCCTCTCTCAGTCATTGCTGGCAAGGTTCTTGCCAGAGTCCTTAATATCCTTCCCCAGGAAGATGATCTACCTGAGAGCCAGTGTGGCCTCAGAAAAGGCTGAGGAACAGTCAATATGGTGTTTGCTGCCTGACAACTCTAGGAGAAATGACAGAAGTCTCTACACATTTGTAGATTTGACCAAGACCTTTGGTACTGTTAGTTGTGAAGGCTCATGGAAAATTGTCAAAATCTGGTTACCAGAGAAGTTCATCAGCATTGTATGTCAATTTCATGATGGCATGTTTACCAGGGTTCTGGATAGTGGTCAATGCTCTCATGCCTTCCCAGTCACCAAGACTGTGTGCTTGCTCTCATGTTTTTTAGCATGATGTTTTCAGCCATGTTGTTAAGTGCTTTCAATGAGGATGAATACAGCATCAATGTTGGCTACCACATTGCTGATAAATTCTTCAATCTGAAAAAGCTACAAGCCAAGACCAAAGTGGAAGGAGTGTTGGTTCATGATTTTCTGTTTGAAGATGACTGTGCACTCAGTGTAGCCTCTGAAGCTGAGATGTAGCAAAATATGGATCAGTTTTCTGTTGCGTGTGCTAATTTTGGCCTAGCAATTAATACAAAGAAAAGACAGGTGCTCCATCAATCACCACCACACCATCCACACGTGGAACCATTGGTTATAGCAAATGGAGAAGTTTTGAATGTTGTGTATAAGTTCACATACCTTGGTAGTATACTTTGCAATTTTTTCCTCTAGAGATTTTATCTCATTTATATAATTTTTAAAGTCCTCGTTTCATTTTGTGAAGGAATTCTAGTACAGCGTGTGGCACACATCCATAAATTTCTTTGAAATCATGTTTAGAGATGATGTAGAGTTATTAATTTCTGGATTTGTTTCTGAGAATTCCTGACTCCATAAAAGAGTTTCAAAAGTCTAGGGCAGTTTTAAGCTCAAAGCTTTAAGCCCTCTCTGTCAGAGCCCCATAGGCTTTTGTGCCCATTTGAAATAGATTCTGACTAGACCTCCTTGAAAAGACCCAGATCCGTGCTCCCATGTGCCTCTGCTCCAGCACACACATGACTTCAGGCTCAAGACTTCCTTGGTCTATACACTGGAAGACTTCTACGTACACCTCTCCCAGGGCCACACTTTTCTGACTGAACCTTTTCCTTAGAGCCTGCAGATTTCTGGCTGCCTATTTTTGTGGAAATGGGCTGCATAAATGCACTTGCCATATTTTCTCCTTGGATTTCTTAACCTATTTTTTTTCTATCCATTATTCTTTCTAAGGTTCCAGAGTGTCACAATTATTTTATTTATTCAGTTGGTTTCCAACACTTTAGCTTTTTAGTTCAATGTCACTTAAATTGGACTATCAGGATATAACTGTTGCTATCAAGTTCCTATTTAGATTTCCAGCTTTCCAAGTGATAATATTGGATTTCTTCATCCAGATTGACATTGATTGTGTGTAAAATTGGTATCATTGATGTTAGTGTCCTTCATCCATTCATTTCCTCCTCTTACCCCACCTTTTTTTTTTTTTAGCAACAATAACATTTTCAGTGGTCAGGTTATAATACTTTTAATTTCTTTTTCTCATTTTTATTTTTTCTTTTAGCTTTGTGTTCATTTGAATCTTTGGTGTAACTTAACATTCTTAGATCTCATTTTCTCAGGTATAAAATGAAAGGATTAGACTAGATGGGTTCTGTGTTTTCTAGTGTCTCTAGTTCTTATGATCTAAGTTAAGGATTGCTCATACACAGTCTACTGGCACACAAAGCTTCTTTCAAAAACTAAGTTCCAAAGGAAAACCTCCCCATATAATACTTACACATTTTTCAGAGCCAGAGGGCATCACAACCCTTGAGAATCAGTGCCTCATTGGAAAATTAACAAAAGCCATAGGCTTCCCCTAATCAAGCTTCCTATAATGGGCAGGTTCATTAATGGTGGGGAAGCTCTTCCCATTAGGATGCAAAATTATATTAACAAAAAACAAAAAGGCATTTTCAGTACGTACCACACAGTGATTTTCCTAAAGCTCAGTTCTAACTACCATCGTTATTCCCCCTACTCAGTAGAACCCCAGTGGTTTCTTTCAGCCTCCAGGGATCAAACACAAAAACCTCGGTTTTGTGTTCAAAGCCCTTGATAACCTAGCCCCCTACTATCTTTCCAGCCTTGTTACCTTACTCCCTGCCATGTACTCTTTGATCCCCTGACCATGGCCTCCAGATGGTTCCACGAACAAGGCACTCCTCTCAGCTCTGTGAGTTTCTCTGGCTATATCCTGGCTTCCTCTGAGGCTTAACTAAAATTTCACCATCTACAGGAATTCTTTCCCAACCCCCCTCTCCCACCCTTAATATTAGTTCCTTACCTCTTATTAATAATTTCCTATTTATCCTTTATGGGGCTTGTTTGTATACATTTGCTTGCATTTTGTCTTCCCCATTAAATTGTAAGCTCCATTAGGTCAGAGATGGTCTCTTGCCTCCTTTTTCTTTTCAATCCTCAGCATTTAGCACAAAGTGCCTGGCACTTTGTAGGCACTTGCTTAATGATTGATTGAAGAATCAAAATACAAAGTGATTTAATTTGATTGGTCTTTCTTTTAGAATTTATCTTATGGAGGCCATAATACATTATGAAATAAAATAAAATCTATTAAATTAGTCAGTCACCTAACAAAAGCTTATTAAGAGCCTACTACTATATGCTAGTTTCTAAGGACGCCCAGACAAAAATGAAGTAATCCCTGCTCTCAAGGGACTTACGTTCTTTCATTGTCTAATGGACTCCATTATTTAACAAAGATTACCTACTGAACTCTACTCACCTTTTCCCATAGTTTTGTGAAATGACTCTGTCTTCTTTTTCTCTTCTTTGACAGTCACTCTAAAAAGATATTCATTTCAAAGGGGTTAAATTGGACATACTTTGGCACTTTTCAGTTATCTTGAATTCCACAAAAATGGAAGATTTCATTTCCCACCAGTGCTGCTTGAGAATTTTAATTGCAGATATGAGTATCCATTTTTTTAGTTGTATTTGAGGCTCTAATCAAGATATTATGATAATGTTATTGTATGATGAACATAACTTCAGCTCTTTTTGTCATAGACTATAGTTAGATTGAAGGAACAGAGAAAAGAATAAGATATTCATGTACCCTAGGCAGGGTTTGAAAACTGTGTTCACTGTATGCTTATTGAAAGATCTGAACCCTCACTATGCTACACAAAACAAAGGCCTCTGTGCCATGAAGAGTGGATTTTCAGGCATGAAAAATATGGCCCTTTAAAACGTGGAAAAATTACTCTTATGCACATTATCCCTTCATAACACTTGGCCTTCTTCCTCACCCACACCATCACAGTTGCCTTTCTTGCTTATTTAATTAGTCTAGTAAGAGGTCTAAGTACAATTATAAATTTAAGACTTTGAGAACATTACTTACGTAATGTCCATGTTTGACTCCTTATAATCAATTATGTATTCCAGATTATCGATGTTCCTTCTGAGCCAACCACAAATGATCCTTAGTTTTTCTTCTCTCTTATAAAGCTTTCTTATTAGCTTTACAATGTCTTCCAAGGTAACCTGACTGTCTTCTTTAAATTTCTGTAATAATAATGATAATGATAGTAATGATACTATTTTACCAGTTTCCTCTTAGCACTGATATTTCTTTTCTTAACAGAAGATATATTTTATGACAAAAAACCAGAGTTCTCAAATATGTATAGACCACTTACATGTTTATATAAAACATCATTTTTAATTTCTTAAACATCTATAAAAACTTGTAAGAAAATAATATATTAAGGACAAAAAATTGCTAAGAAGTTTCAGACATGTAAAGAACAAGTTTTATGTTGCCTTTAGTGATAATGGAAAAGGCTTTGACCCAGTTTTACACTCATGACTTCTTCAGTTAATGCATATATATATAAAATAGACCCTAGGGTAGTGAGAACATTGGAGATTTTTTCATGTTCACAGGGAAAAATATTATCTACTTGAAACAAGCCACAATAAAGGCAATATACAATAATATCAAGAAAAACTGGCATAAAATGTGACATTTTCAGGAAGGAATTTTAAGCCCATTATGGTCCTTCCTAGCCTTAATTGCATCATCATAACCATCCCCCGAAGACAACTGAGAATGTCTTTTAAATTAATGAGAAATTGGACCAAAATATCTTATTAGTCATTTGATGAGCATGGATTATATCAAGCTATATGTCTCTGTCAGAAAACATGTTAAGCAAGGGCAGAGTCAAGAGAGTTGTAGAGTAAGAAGTTTTTTTACCTAGCTCACACAACACACTTCCTCCACAACATTCTAGAAAATGCATTAGTACAAATTCTAATTGGAAAAGCCAAGTCACAGTGAGTGTTTTTTCCAGCCCAGGGAAGAGAGGTCTATAGATATTGAGGGAGGGGGCTGGTATTGAGTAGGGAGCGGGGTGACAAGGGAAGAAGGTATTTCAGCATCAGGGATGGGAAGAGGACTCAAATAGAGTACTAGGGCAGGAACCTCTGGAGCAGAAGCAGATCTCAGGGGATCCCCAAACTAGAGCTGATTACAGGAAAGGGTGCCATCTGAAAGCCCTGTTGCCTGTCTCTGAGGTCTGGGTCATAGACTCAGAGGGGAGAGGATTTGGTCATGAGTGAGCATGGGCACACTCATGTGTACTGGAGCAAGAAACAAGTTTCAGAAACATACTTGAATGGCCCAGCCCAGGAACCGAGTGGCGACTGAATTCCAGCTTGAACTCTTTGAGACAGTTTGCACTGACAAAATCCAAACTGATTTTAATATTTATTTTTATGTTACCTTCTGGAGCTAATTGGTGTTTATAATAGGTTTGGATGTAGTGTTAGTATAAGTCCCCTTTGAACTTTGGAAAAATGGAACTTTATAAAGGAGTGATAGGATTTTCCTTCCACACTGGACTTGAAGATGGAGGAGTCCAATTCTGGAGATGATATGCAGGTGTGGAGAGCTACTGTAGTGCCAAGTGAAGAGCCTCAAGGTTAAAATCTTGATAAAGAAGTCAAAGTTTGGTACCCTCTTAGACACTGGGGAGGTGTACTATGGACTTAGCTGCGTAGGGCTAATTCAACTTTTTGTTTTAATTATTATTGCAGTGAAATAAGATTTGTTCTGTTAGTCACATATAAACCTAACTCTCTCCTCCGATGCTCCCTCTCCAGGTTTTATTCACATAGATGGACCTAGTCCCTACTTGATTCAGGGTACTATTGGTAATCCTGCTGGATTGTGCTTTTCTAGTACTATCCCTCTTGAGCCTCTATGAGTGTATTCCCAATTTATTCTAAGCCATTTATTTAGTTTTTAGAAAGAATTGTTTACTAATATATAATAAAGACCTTTGTCACAATAACCTCAACTCGAACTGTGCATGCACTATTCCCTTGTCCTCATAAGATCCCTGGATAGACTGGGCTCAAATTTAGCCAGCATGTGTGGTCAAAGGGAAAACTCACAACTCCTGGTTATTGGAAGTTTATCTGTAGGGTCCTAAAGAAGTTTCTTTTCAATGTAGCTGTTGATGAGTCTTCCAAATATTAATCTCCTTGGTGAGCCTTGAATCTGTTTTTTCTTCAGTGGATCTAATTCATCTTGATGTTTCTGCCCCCCTCCCCTTCTTCTTCTTGTTCAGTCATTTCAGTAATTCCTAATTCTTTTTGACCCCATTTGGGGTTTTCTTAGTAAAGCTACTGGACTGGTTTGCCATTTCTTTCTCCAGCTCATTTTACAGATGAGGAAGTCAAGGCAAACAGAGTTGACTGACTTGTCTAGACAGCTAGCAAGTGTCTGAGACTAGATTTGAACTCAGGAAGATGAGTCTCTCTGACTCCAGCCCAGTACTGCACCACCTAGCTGGTCCTCCCCTTTTGATGAAGAAGCTATTGTCAGCCTCTGCTGTTCTGCTCTAACTCTGATGGAGACTCATGGTGAACTTGTGTAGTACACAAGATTGTCTCCTGATCAGTGATGAGGTAGGGAAGAGAAACTTGCTTCTCCTAGCTCAAGGACAATGTCCTCCAGGGAATCCTTCAACACTGGATTCTACCACCATTGGACTGAACTGCTGTTGCTGAAGAGAGGTGCTAAACTAGCTCATTATGTGTGTCTTAGGGGTGTGTCTGATTTTTTTCATTCAGTCACTAGATATTTCCTGAATGATGTCATCTGCTTTCATCCAGGGACTCAAAGCCTCAACAAACTTTTCAAATTGATAAAGGACTCACTTTTTATTGATTGACTCAGTAAACCCAGACCTTCGGCTACTGAATTCATCTGAGTTAGTGTTTCACCCTCTTCACCCTCTCCTTCTATATGTAGTTTGGAGAGGGCTGACCATTCAACAAATTCAGCAAGCTTTTTTTAAGGCAACATGCAAGGTGTATTGCTAAGCACTGGAGCTATAGATGCAAAAATGAAACAATTGCTTCCCTCGAGGATCTTATTTTTTTGATTTTATTGATTTGAGGATCCCACCCTCAAATCATGAATTTTCTTGGGCATATTAATTCATGAAGACCGTCTATTAAGTTGTAAAGGTTCTGTGACTTGCATTGTTAGTGTATGTGAAGCAATGGAATCATATTAAGCAAAGATAAGGACCCACCTTTATTGTATTCAGAATTTCTTCCCACATCTTCACATATGTATCTAAGAGAAAATTTTTAAAAATTATTGAAAATAATTTCACATTGCTAATCTAAAAAATCTGAAGATCTGAAGTAGTACTTCTAAAAATCCTCTTTAAAGGTTATAAAAAACTTTATAATAATGAATTGTTTATTACCTTGAAGCTCTTCCAGTTCCAAATTCATTTTTTCTACTGAATCAATATTATTTTGTCCATCCCTTTGAAGATTTACTATGTCTTCTCTCACTAGCCGAATAGCCTAGGAATAAAACATATGCAGTTCTTTTAAATAAAGTGGAAAATATAGATTAATGATTAATTTTTCATTATTCAATTTGACTTACCAAATTTTTATGAAGCATGAGAAAGTTGGTGGTGCAATGGATAATGTATTAGATTTGAAACCAGAAAGATGTTAACTGAAATCTCATCTCAGATCTTAACTAGCTGTGTGACCATGGATAAGTCACTTAGCCTTTCACAGTTTCAGTTCCTTTATCTATGAAATGCGGATAATAATAACACCTACTTCATAAGGTTGTTATGAGGACCCAATAAGACCACATAACATTTTTTACAGGAAACCTTCCCCAAACTCTCTTAATCCCAGTGCTTCTCCTCTATTAATTATTTCTTATTTATTCTATATGTATATATTTGTGTAAGCTGCTTCAGGGAAGGGACTGTCTTTTGCCTCTTTTTTATATCTCCAATCCTTAGAACAAAATCTAACACATAGTAGTTGCTACTGATTGATATGTAAAGTGCTTTGCAAAGTTTAATGATATATAAATGGTAGCTACTATTAAACATTTACCATGTGCAAGGCAGTGGAATAATAAAGACAAAAAATTATCAGGACTCTACCACCAAGGAAATTATATTCTAATAGGCTGTGGGGTATAATATATAGACAGATTAGTAAATCCAAATTGTGGAGAGATTATTGGGTGTATATTGGGGCATATTATGGAACTTAATAAAAAGCCTTAATTGAATAAAAGGTGGCATCTGTGGCACTTTGAAGGAAGATAGGTGTTCAGAAGCATGACTTGCAACTTTGGTATGCTAGGAAATTCATTTTGGGGGTGATGAGAGATCATGAGTTGTTGCCCCACAAATACCAGTAGACAGAGGCTTTGGGACATTAGCTCCTAGGAGAGAGAACCTGTTCATTTTGCTTCAACCCCCTTGAACATTTGTTACTTTTTTTTGGTCATTTTTGCCAGGTTTTCTGTGAAGTGGAACCTCAGAGAATCTTTAATGTGTGTTTAGTAATTTTAAAAATATTTTCACATGGAAATTGAGAGCTTGTTTTTCTCCCTTAAAAAACTACCCGTTCATATATCCTGTGACCATTTATCAATTAAGGAATAGTTCTTGTTCTTATAAAGTTTGAATCAGTTCCTTATATATATCAGAAATGAGACTGAGACATTTGTCATAAAGATTTTCCTGAGTTAACTACGTTTCCCTCCTAATCTCTAACTGCATTGTTTTTGTTTGTACAAAAAACATTAATTTTATGTAATCAAAGCTATCCATTTTATCTTCTGTGATCCTCTCTATCCCTTGACAGAGAATTGTTTATCCATAGATCTAAAAGTCAATTTCTTCCTTCCTTTTGTAATTTGTTTATTATGTCACCCTTAAGATATAAGTCATGTAACCATTTGGAATTTAGCTTGTATATGGTATGAGATGGTCTGTACACCAAATCTTTGTCAGACTGCTTTAGCATTTTCTAGTAGTTTCTGCTGAATGGTGAATTCTTATCCTGATAGCTAGGATATTTGGGTTTAGCAAACCTAGGCTACTCTTTATTTCTTAATCAATACCAATCATTTTCATGATTACTACTTTGTAATATAGGTTGAGACTGAGTTCTGCTAGGCTTCTTTGGATTATTTCCCTTGAGATTAATTTTGTATTCTTCCAGATGATTTCCTCTGTATTTTTCTAGCTCTAAAAAATCATCCTTTGGTAGTTTGATAGACAATAATAAGTTAATTTACATAGTATTGTCTCTTTTATTATATTGGCTTGGCCTACTTATGAATAATATTTCTGTAATCATTTAGACCTGTTTCTATTTGTATAAAGAGTGTTTTATAGTTGTAGTCATATAGTTGCTGCGTGTGTCTTGATAAGCAAATATTCAAGTATTTTATACATTCTATAGTTATTTTAAATGAAATTCTCTTTCTATCCCTGTTCAGTTTTGTTGATAACATATAGAAATTCTAATGATTTATGTGGATTTGTTTTGTATCTTGCAACTTTACTGAACATAGTAATTTCAATTGATGTTTTGTTAACTCGCTAGCATTCTGAAAAGAAACCATTGCATCACCAGCAAGAAATGTGATGATTTTTGTTTCTTTCTTGCCTACCTTTATTCCTTAAATTTATTTTTCTTGTCTTATTGTTATGGCTAGGATTTCTTAGCATTATATCAAGTAGCAGTGGTGAAAATGGACATCTTTGATTTACTCCTGATCTTACTAGAAAGTTCTCTAGTTTATTCCATTTTATATAATGCTGATTTTTAATGTTGTATAGATATTACTATTAATGAAAAAAGGTCCTTTTTTTGGGGGGGATGTAGGGTGTGTTCAGAGAGGACCCATACCTTTGGTGTGATGGCTGCTGAGCCCTTTTCCACCTTTGGTGTTGAATAAAGAATTGAAATTCTTTGTATAAAATAAGTTCACTCTAATTGATATGAGGACTAGGAACTGAAATGCAGGCTCCTGAGAATTTAACCGCTCTGTGAACTTTATGACTTGGCTCAAGCTAACAGACCTAGATAGTGATTCTAGGAACTAGCCCCTCCTGGAATTGTTTATGCAAGGGGATCTGGCTACTCCCCTCCTGCATAATCTTGTCAAAACATCAAAGAGCAGTCTGTTTCTTGCACCTAGCCATAACACTCCACTCAAATAGTTGATTAATTGACTTATTTCTCACTTTAAGTCATGTATGCAGAATCCTATTGCTAAGACTAGTTGACTGAGTGCCTTCTTCGTTTAAAGACCTATATTAGCTAGCAAGTCTCGGAGCCTCTTTGGAATCTCACCCATGGAGATGACGATCTGCCTGGGACCTTCCCGTTCAGGACTCAAAGGCTGTGAACCGGGATTCCCCAGCCGTGACTTAGAGTTGGTACTCCCCCGAATCGGTGATGTTTTCTTTACCTATTTCTATTATTCTTCTTATACTGTGTATACTTCTTGTTACTTGTGGTATTTGGTGTCTTTGTAAGCAACCTATTCCTTGTATAAATGATTGTATCGATACTGATAAAGGTGCAGTTTGTGGGATGGTGACCTGGCAGTTGGAGCCCTGACTTCTCCCGCATTCTTCTAACCTTTGTATTTTCCTTTTTACTCTGGCAAGGTGATGATTTTTACTTTTTCCCCTGATACAGATGTCGTTCAGAATTTAGCATGGGTACCCAAAATGTTATCTCTCCCCCAGATTTCTCTATCTTTACAACCTTTCTCAAAGTGCTACTCGTTATTTTAATAGTTTAGCTATTCCCATACATAATTAAATTTTACTTTCATTTTTAACTGCTGTGTCCGAGTGTCATTTACAGGAGCGAATCCGAACCATAATAAATTCTCAAAACAGGTGTCCACCTGTTCCACCTAACTCTCAACTGTGACTCCAAGAAGCTGCAGCATGCACAGCAGCCACACCCCAGTAAACCATTTTGGCAGACAGGTCAAACCAGGTTGAGGGTAATCAAGGGTTCTCAAACCCATTAGTGAGTTAAGGGGTGTCTATCCCAAGCATGTGAAGACTTCCTCTGGTGTTACGGGCAGATGAGAATGCTTTTTTCCAATGGCTATGAAGGCAGAGGAAGCAGGTGATGTGGAATGCTTAGAGCTTGGTTAGACACCAAAGACTCCAAGGTCATCCACTGCATTGTGAACCATCACCAGCTGTCTTGACTCTGTCCTGCCACTGCACTATGATGACTCTGGTGGAGAGAATGAGGCTGATGGCTTTGTGCAACTCTGCCTCACTTAAATCCAACTTATGCACAAATCAAAAAACATCACTCATACCATTACACTATTATGCCTCAAAGTCCTATGGCAACAGGCAAGTGATAAAGCGGCAGGTGTGGATACACTGGGATCTGTAGTCACAACCCTGCACACAGGCAGCCCAGACCATAGGGTCATTTCTCACTGGAAGCAGCAGTGGGACTCAGCAGCGCCCCCTGGGTGTCTGAGCAGTCTTTGAAGGATTGCACAGCTCACCTCCTGGTGTGAGGAAGGAGGCTAGAAAAGATGCCCTAAACATTGTCTCCTTACCCAACCCTGCAATTGAAACACAAAAAATGTACAAAAACATCTGCAAAGATGATTCCACTCACCATTGGCACATAGAACATGCACATACTAATAGACAATACAAAATCCAGGAGACCTGAAAGAACTGCTCTTGTTGCAAGAGAACTTAACAGGTATTGATCCAAATAGCAGCCCTGAGTGAAACAAGGTTGGCAAATGAAGGCCAGCTTACTGAAGTTGGAGCTGGATATACCTTTTCCTGGAGTGGGTGCAGTGAAGGGGAGCACTGTGAAGCTGGAGCGGGTTTTGCAATCAAAACTAATCTAATCAGCAAGCTGGTATGCCTGCCAAAGGGAGTGAATGGCAGACTCATGACACTGTGATTGCCACTTGCAGGAAAATGCCATGCCACCATCATCAGTGCCTATGCTCCCACCATGACAAACCCTGATTAAGTCAAAGAAAAAATTTATGTAGACCTAGAGAACCTTATTGTCAATGTGCCAAAAGAGGACAAGCTTTTAATTCTGGGTGACGTTAATGCTAGTGTAGGTTCAGACCACCAGACTTGGCAGCGAGTCCTAGGGAGGAATGGAGTTGGAAACAGCAACAGCAATGGTCATTTACTGCTGAAGACTTGTGAATCCCATGACCTTCTCATCGCCAACACTGTCTTCCATTTACCTCAATGCAATAAAACTTCATGGATGCACCCTCACAACAAACATTGGCATCTAATAGACTATGTGATTGTACGGAGAAGAGACAGACAAGATGTGAGTGACAAAGGCAATGTGTGGTAGAGAGTGCTGGACTGATTGTAGATAATACTTTCCAAGTTAAATATTCACGTTCATCAAAAGCATCACCCCAAGGCAAAATGACTACCATAAAAATTAACATCAACAAATTAGAGCTCTTCTCTGAGTGTTAACAATTTGTTGCTGATCTGGAGGAAAAGTTGAGCCAACACACAGTTGGCGACAGTGGAGCAGAAAAGGAGTGGATAGCTTTCAGAGATTTGGTGTACAGCACTGTATTTGCTCATTTGGGTCAGAAAACTTGCAAACACCATGACTGGTTTGATGACAATGATGAGGAAATTCAGAAGCTGCTAAATGAAAAACGAGAACTCCACAGATTTTACCAGCAGGACAGTTCATCTACCTCTAAGAAGGCACCATCTAATTCCATCAAAAGCAAAGTACAAGCAAAGCTTAGAGAGAGGCAGAATTCCTGGCTCTGTAAGAAGGCAGATAAAATTCAGTTTTTTGTTGATAATAACCACTTTTATGATTCCCTGAAAGCTATTTATGGACCAGAAACCTCTGGTGCATCACAACTATTTAGTGATGATGGAGCCACTTTGATTAGTGATAAGGACATGATCCTAGAGGGATGGGCTGAACACTTCCATAGTGTTCTCAACAGACTATCATCAATCAATGCTGAGGCCACTGACCATTTACCTCAGGTTGAAGTCAATCTCTCCTTAGCTGAACTTCCAAATGAAGAAGAGATTTTGAGGGCCATTAGGCTCATTTCATGTGGCAAAGCACCTGGCGCTGCTTCTATTCCAGCTGAGATTTACAAGGTAGGGGAACCATTGCTCATGCAAAAGCTGACTGAAATTTTCCAGGTAATATGGCAAGAAGAGGTTATCCCCCAGGAGCTCAAGGATGCCTCCATTGTCCATCTCCATAAAAGTAAAAGGAATAGATTATCCTGCAACAATCACAGTGGGATCCCTCTGTCTTAATCTTTGCTGGCCAAGTTCTTGCTAGAGTCCTTCTTAACAGACTGATCCTTCTCCTGGAAGATGGTCATATACCTGAGAGCCAATGTGGCTTCAGAAAGGGCTGAGGAACATTCGATATGGTGTTTGCTGCCCAACAACTCCAGGAGAAATGCCAGGAACACAACAGATGTTTGTATACAATGTTTGCAGATCTGACCAAGGCCTTTGGCATTGTTAGTCAGGGGGCCTCATGGAAAATTGTCAAAATTTAATTACCCAGAGAAGTTCATCAATATTGTACGTCAGTTTCATGATGGCATGTTTGCCTGAGTTCTGGATAATGGGCAATACTCTCGTGCCTTCCCACTCACCAATGGAGTGAAATAGAACCGTGTGCTTGCTCCTATGCTTTTTAGCATGATGTTTTCAGCCATGTTGACAAATGCTTTCAGTGAGGATGAACATGGCATTAAGGTCAACTACTATACTGATGGCAAGTTCTTCAATTTGAAAAGGCTACAAGTCAAGATCAAAGTGCAAGGAGTGTTGGTGCATGACTTTCTGTTTGCAGATGATTGTGCACTCAATGAAGATGAGATGCAACAAAGCATGGTTCAATTTTCTGCTGCCTGCAATAATTTTGGCCTAATAATTAACACCAAGAAAACACAGGTGCTCCATCAGCCACCACCACACCATTCATATGTGGAACCATTGGTTATAGCAAATGGAGTTTTGAATGCTGTGAATAAGTTCACTCACCTTGGTAGTCTGCTTTCCAGAGATGTACACACTGACAATGAGGTTGATGCACACATTGCCAGAGCTAGTGCAGTATTTGGGAGGCTCCAAAGAAAAGTTTGGGAGAGAAGAAGTATTAGACTGACTACCAAGCTGAAGGTCTACAGAGCCTTTGTGCTGACCTCATTGTAATATGCCTATGAAACATGAACAGTCTACTAGCACCATGCCAGGAAACTGAATTGCTTCCATTTGAACTCTCTTAGGAAAACTCTGAGGATCACCTGACAGCATAAGGTACCAGACACTGAAGTCCTTACTTGAGCTAAACTGCCAGGTGTTCAAACTATGCTTCAGAGAGCACAACTCCGATTGACTGACCACGCTGTTTGAATGCAAAATGTACTCTTGCCAAACAGACTTTTATGGAGAACTCACATGGGGCAGGTGATCACATGGTGGCCAGAAGAAATGATACAAGGACACTCTCAAGGTCTCTCTCAAGAACTTTGAATTTGGCTGTGCAGCATGGGAGACACTGGCACAGAACTTCTCAACATGGTGTGCCCACATAAGAAAGGGTGCTGTGCTCTTTGAGCAAAGCAGAATTGAGACAGCACAAAGTAAACACAGGATGAGCAAATTTGGGATATCCACCCCATATATATACAAGGACTATCTGTGCCCAACTTGTGGTAGAGCATTCCAAGCTCATACTGGTCTGATCAGTCACAGTTGGACACAATGAAATTTCACTTTATCATGATGATGTCATTTTGGTCCTTTCCAAAGAGGAAGGACAACAACCAACTATTACTGAAAAAGGATCCTTTTAGTCCTATGTTTTCTAGTGCACTTAAAATAGGAATCAGTGTTGTATCTTTTCAAAGCTTTTTCTTTATCTTTTGATATTAATCATATGATTTTGGTTTTTTGTGTTAATATGGTCCATTGTATTTATAGTTCTCTTATTGAACAAGTCCTGCATCCCTAGTATAAATCTGACCTTGTCATATTATATAATCTTTGTGATATGTTAATATAGTGTCTTTACTAGTATTTTTTAAAATTTTTGTATCACTATTCATTAGGGATATGGTTCAATCATTTTCCTTCTCTGTGGCGAGTCTTTCCAATTTAAATATCAAGACTATATTTATATCATTGAAGGAAATTTGATGGAACCCTCTATTCTATTTTTTTAAGCAGCTTATATAATATTAGAATTAATTGTTCTTTAAATGTTTGAAAGAACTCATTGTAACTCTATCTGATATAATTTTTCTTTGAGAATCTTATTAATGATTAGTTTGTCTTTCTGAGATTGGGTCATTTAAATTCTTTATTTCTTGTTCTATTTTTCTGAGTATTTCATATTTTTATGTATATTCATCTGTTTAAATATGATTGTCAGTTTTAATGGCATATGCTTGGGCAAAACATTTTCCTATGAGTTTTTTTTATTTTTTTCTACATTTGTTTTGAATTCCCTTTTTTCATTTTTGAAATTGGATTTGGTTTTCTTTTCTCTTTTTATAGATCAAATTCAATAATGACATATATTGTATACATTTTACTGATTGCTTTTTTAAAACTTCCTTTTTATTTATTAACTCAATGAGTTTGAATTTTTTTACTAATAATTTTGTTAATCTCTGATTTTCAGGATTTCTTTTTTAAAACTTGGGATTAAACTAATAAAAGAGAATAAATATCATAGAAGGGATAGGACTTCTACTAAAGTTGGATGAGTGGTGATACTACCACTGTATTTTCCCTGGTTCAACCATATTTGGAAAATGGTATTTTGTTCTGCATACCACATTTTAGGAAGAATGATAATAAACTGTTGTTTATCCAAATGTAGTCTTATAGATAAAAAAATTGGTATCTTAAAGTTTGTTGACTTTCTAGTATTTTAGCTGCATTCCCAATTCATGAATCTATTCTTTTTTTCTCTTATTAATGAAAATATTTAAAGATATACTATTTCCCCTGAGGACTATTTTGACTGTGGCCCAAACATTTTGGTATATTTTTTGATCGTTGTCATTCTCTTTGATGGAATCATCTATTATTTTATATTCTTTGATTTACCCATTCTTCAGTCTCCAATCAATTTTAAACCTTTCCTCAGGAGCTCCTTATTTAATATAATTTTTGTTGCATTGTGGTCTATAAAAATGTGTTTAATATTTCTTTTTTTTTGCATTTTTGAAATTTTATGACCTAACATATGGTCTACTTTTGGAAAGATGCTATGCACAGCTAATATATATATATATATATATACACATAGATATGTATATATATATGCATGTATGTATGTATGTATGTATATACTTCTCTCTATTTCTATTCAATAATTGCCAGAAGTCTATTATATCTACTTTTCTAAAATTCTTTTAGGGTCCTTAACTTCTTCTTCTCTTTTTTATTTTGCTTAGATTTATCTAGCCTTAAAAAGGGTATATTGAGTTCCCCCTCCCCCATCGAAGTTGTACTATCTCTGTAATTTATTTAGCTAGTCCTTAACATATTCATTTCCAGGTCTTTTGTGTTATTTAGCTTCTATGACTCTTGAAGACATTATTGTTCTGAAGGTACTCTGGTATCATCCTCTTTATTTGAATGTAAGCAATAAACAATAAAAAATTGATCTGGAAGAATAAAAGGTCAAGAATATCAAGGGAATTAATAAAAAAAAAATACAAAGAAAGGTGGCCTGGCAATACCAGATCTCAGACTATATTATAAAGCAGTAATCATCTAAACTATCTCATACTGGCTAAGAAGTAGAGTTGTGGATTAGTGGAATAGATCAGGTACACAGGAAACAGAAGTCAATCACCATAGTAAGCTACTATTTGATAAAACTAAAAGACCCCAGCCTTTGGAATAAGAAATCACCCTTTGGCAAAAACTTTTAGGGAAAACCGGAAACCAATAGGGTACAGACTAGGCATGGATCAATATTTCACACCACATACCAATATAGGGTCAAAATGAATACATTATTTAGACACAAAGGGTGACACCATGAGGCAAACTAGAAGAGCGAGGAGTAGTCTACCTGTCAGATCTATGGAGAAGGGAAGAATTCATGACCAAATAAGAGAGAACACTACAAAATGTAAAATAGATGCTTTTCATTATATTAAGATTAGAAGAAAAACAGAAAGCTTGGGAGGAGAATATTTTTCTTTTTCTTTTACATTTTTATTTAACATTTTGAGTTCCAAATTCTATACATGTGCATTTATATAGTATTTCTGTAGTATTTGTTTTGTATAAGAAGATTCAAATAAATAAATGAAAGTGAAAAATAGCATGCTTTAGTCTGTATTCAAAGAATATCAGTTCTTTCTAAAGTCAGATAATGTGTTTCATCATGAATCCTTTGGATTGTCTTGGATTATTGTATTGTTGTAAATAGCTAAGTCATTCAGAGTTTTTCATTGAACAATATTGCTGTATTCATATACAATGTTCTCCTGGTTCTATTCACTTCCTTATGCATCAGTTTATGTAAATCTTTCAAGGTTTTTATGAAATCATCCTGCTTGTCATTTCTTATAGTATAATAGTATTCCATTACAATCATATGTCACAGTTTCTTTAGTCATTCCCCAATTGATGGACATCCCTTTGATTTCCAGTTCTTAGCCACCTGAAAAAGAGATGCTATAAATATTTTTGAGCAAATAGGTCCTTCTGGGAAACAATCTTTACAGCAAGTGTCTCTGATAAAGATCTCATTTCTCAAATATATAGAGGACTGACTCAAATTTATAAGAATACAAGTCATTCCCCAATTGATAAATGGTCAAAGGATATGAATAGGCACTTTTCAAATGAAGAAATCAAAGGTATCTATGGGCATGTGAGGAAGTGCTCTAAGTCACTTTTGATTAGAGAAATGAAAATTGAAACAATTCTGTGGTACCACATCACACCTGCCAGATTGGCTAATATGACAAAAAAAATTGAAAATGATATATGTTAGAAAGGACATGGGAAAATTGGGAGAGTAATGCACAACTATGGAGTTGTGAAATGATCTTGCCGTTCTGGAGAGCAATTTGGTACTATGCCCAAAGGGCTACAAACTGTGCATACCCTTTGATCCAGCAATACCACTACTTGCTTTGTATCCAGAAGAAATTATCAAAAAAGGAAAAGAATCTACATGTGCAAAAATGCTCATAGCAGCCCTTTTCACAGTGGCAAAATATTAGAAACTGAGGGAATGCTCATCAATTAGGAAATGGCTGAATAAGCTGTGGTATTTGAATGTAATGGAATACTATTATGCAATAAGAAATGAACAGGAAGATTTCAGAAAAACTTGTACAAACTGATACAAAGTGAAACGACCTGAACCAGGAAAACATTGTACACAGTATCAGAAACATTGTGTGATGATCAGCTATGAAGGACTCAGCTTTTCTCAGCAACACAATGACCCAAGACAAGTACAAAGGACTCACGAAGGAAAATGCTATCCAAATCCAGATAGAGAACAGATGGACTCTGAATGCAGACAGATCAAAGTATACTTTTTTCACCGCTTTGTTCTTTTTTGTTTTTTTTTTCTTTTGGTCTGTTTATTCTTTCACAACTGTGACTAATATGGAAATATATTTTACATGATAGCACATGCATAACAAATAGCACATTGTCCACAATTTTTGGAAGAGGGAGAAAAATTTGGAATTCAAAATCTTTTAGAAATGAACGCTAAAAATGGTTTTGACTTGTAATTTGAGAGAAAAATAAAATATTATTAAAAATAAAAAATAGAATGTGGATAATAAGCCTTGTGAAGTTCTTCTGATTGCTCATTTGTATTTATCTTTTTAATGTTTCTTTTGACTCCCATGTTGCTATGTCAAAATCTCTACTCTGATTTTTTTCATCAAGAATGTTTGAAATGTCTCTGTTTATTGAAGTTCTAACCCCTGCAGTATTGTCTTAACCCTCTAACATATATTCAATGTTAGTGGGTAAGTTATTCTTGGTTGTAGATCCATATCTATCTATCTATCTATCTATCTATCTATCTATCTATCTATCTATCTATCTATCTATCTATTTATCTACCTATGTATATATTTCCTCTTGGAATATCATATTCCAGGTAGTTATTGGTAGTTGTTAAATCTTATAGGATTCTTACAGTGATTCTTTGGTACGTGAATTCTTCTAAGGGAATGATTGCAGTATTTTTTCTTTTACATGGAAACTCTGGGTTTGGGATATAACATTACTGACAGTTTTCAATTAGGGGTTTCCTTAAGGAGAGGACTTGTGTATTATTTCTATTTTCATTTTACTCTCTGGATATAAAGGGATCTGGCAGTATCAGTAAGCACCCTGATATACACAGTGAGGCCTGCTATCACAGGTTCTTAGATCTGAACCTCTGAAAGGAAGGACAAATTTTGAGGGGTTAACAAGCTCCTTTAATCAAACTTGTATCATTCACTTTGTTCAGGAAATCAATAGACAGTGCTTCCAAACTGTCTGGTATAAGCAATACATATATCACAAATCAACAGACAGATCCATATCTGGGTTTTCAAAGCAGGGAGGCTCCTTAGTGGCTTCCCAGAGTCTCATCTGGCATACAAAGCTTCTTCCAAAAATTAAGTTCTCAGAGTATTTATACCTTTTTTAGAGCCAGAGGGCATCCCAACCCTAGAGAACCAGTACCTCATTAACAAAAGTGTGAGCCTTCCTATAAATCTTCCCTAATCAAACTCGTTTTAATGGACAGGCCCATTAATGAGTGGGGAAGATCTTTAATCACATTAACAATACAACTACATATGTTGTTTCTAGTTAAAGAAACTCTTGTTTCTGTACTTTGCTCTTAGTAAAGACTCTTTGTTGATAAAGGCAAGATTCAATCAGAGGCACTTGATAATACTAAAACACGAACAGCAAAAGATCCTATTTTACTTGTCCTTACAATCCACCCCCAGAGGATCTTTGGCCTTACAATCTAAATGTCCATGGATCCTGGAACAAATAGAGGCATTATACTTGTTGATTTTACTAAAAACAGAAACAGCAAAAGATTCTACTTTGCTTGCCCTTATAAGCAGTTTTCTTCCATGATTTCTCAAAATAATGTTTTCTTTTTGATCATGGCTTTCAGATATTCCAGTGTTTCTTAAATTGTCTCTCCTTGATCTGTTTTCCAGTTAAGTTGTTTTATATATGAGATTTATTACATTTTCCTCTATTTTTTTCAATATTTATTTATTTATTTATTTATTTTTATTATTTCACATAATCACTAATTTCTACTTGGTTATTCTTTTTTAAAAATTTTATTTATTTTTAGTTTTAAACATTCACTTTCACAAGATTTTTAGTTCCAAATTTTCTCCCCGTCTCTTCCCTCCACCCCTAACACTGGTGTTCATTCTGATTAACCCATTCCCCCAAATTTCCCTCCCTTCTATCACATCCCTCCCTTCTCTTATCCCCATCTCCTCTATTTAATTGTAGGGCAAGATAGATTTCTATACCCTATTGCCTGTATATCTCATTTTCTGGTTGCATGAAAAAACAATTTTTAACATTTGTTTTTGAAACTTTGAGTTCCAACTTCTCTCCCTTTCTCCCTTCCCACCCAACCCCACTGAGAAGGCAAGCAATTCGGTATAGATTATACATGTGTAGTTATGCAAAACACTTCCATAACAGTTATGTTGTGAATGACTATATTTCCCTCCATCTTATTCTGCCCTCTATTTTTTCTATTCTTTCTTTTGACCCTCTCCCTCCTCAAAAATGTTTACTTCTAATTACCTCTCTTTTGCCCTCCCTTCTATCATCCCTCCCTTCCCCCTAGCTCTTCTCCTTACTTTCCTGTAATGTAGACAGATTTTCATACCAAATTGAGTGTGCATATTATATTCCCTCCTTAAACCAAATGCAATGAGAGTAAGGCTCACTCTTTCCCTCTTACGTCCTCTCCTTTCCCCTCCATTGAAAAAGCTTTTTCTCGCCTCTTTTATGTGAGAGATAATTTATTCCATTCTACTCTTCCCTTTCTCCTCCCAATACATTCCTCTCTTGTCCCTTAATTTTACTTTTTAGATATCCTCCCTTTCTATTCAACTCACCCTGTGCCCTCAGCCTATGTAATCCCTCCAACTACTCTAATACTGAGAAAAGTCTCAAGAGTTACAAATATTTTCTTTCCTTGTAGGAATGTAAACAGTTCAACTTCAGTAAGTCCTTTATGATTTCTCTTTCTTGCTTACCTTTTCATGCTTCTTTTGATTCTTATGTTTCAAAGTCAGATTTTCTATTTCTCTCTGGTCTTTTCATCAAGGATGCTTAAAAGTTCTCTATTTCATTGAAGTTCCATATTTTACCCTGAAATATTTTACTCAGTTTTTCTGAGTAGGTGATTCTTGGTTTTAATCCTAGCTCCTTTGACCTCTGGAATATCATATTTCAAGACCTCTGATCCCTTAATGCAGAAACTGCCAGATCTTGTATTATCCTGATTGTGTTTCCAAAATATGCAAATTGTTTCTTTCTGACTGCTTGTAATATTTTCTCCTTCACCTGGGTGCTCTGGAATTTGGCTACAATATTCCTAGGAGTTTTCTTTTTGGGATCTCTTTCAGGAGATGATCAGTGGATTCTTTCAATATCTATTTTTCCCTCTGGTTCTAGAATATCAGGGTAGTTTTCCTTGATGATTTCTTGAAAGATGTTGTCTAAGCTCTTTTTTTGATCATGATTTTCAGGTAATCCAATCATTTTTAAATTCTCTCTCCTGGTTCTATTCTCCAGGTCAGTTGTTTTTCCAATGAGATATTTCAAATTGTCTGCTATTTTTTAATTCCTTTAGTTTTGTTTAATAATTTTTTTGATTTTTGATAAAGTCATTATCTTCCATCCACTTCATTCTAATCTTTGAGTAATTACTTTCTTCAGTGAGCTTTTGGAATTTCTTTTCTATCTGGCCAGCTCTGCTTTTTCTCATTGGCTTTTTGGATCTCTTTTGCCATTTGGGTTAGTCTATTTTTTTAAAGTGTTATCTTCTTTAGCATTTTTTTTTTTCATTTCCTTTAGCAAGCAGTTGACTCATTTTTCATGATTTTCTTGCATCACTCTAATTTCTTTTCCCAATTTTTGCTCTACTTCTTTTACTTGATTTTTAGGAGTTACTCTTAAAAGTTATTAATGCTAAGTTACTCATGGAAAGCAGTTACCTAATTGACCCAATTTTCATTATGATGAAAAATTATTTGAATAATATAGTTGAGTCAAAATATAACCAGTATTATCAATGAATATTTTAATTATATATGGTTAATCAATAAAGGACTTATGAGTATGAGCTGTTGATTACAATCTTCCAAAACACATTATTGTACAAACTGTGTATGTCCATTATATTCTTGGACAATGTGTAAAAAAATACCTTGTGCATAAGAGTATTTCTTTTAAAAATAGATTTTTTAAATTGATATCTTTTGTTTTTATGTTCCCTATATTTATTCCTACATCTCTCTCAACCCCCTCCAAGAAAGTCATCCTCTACAAGAAATAATTTTCTAAAACATGAAGAAGAGAAAAGAAATAAAAAAAGAATCTAAATATAAAAACAAATCTGACATTGCATGCAATCTTCCACATCAATGGATCCCCAACTTTGCAAAGGAGTTGGGGTAGGTGTCTTATTGTGCACATCTCTTTATGGCCTGTCTTGGTCCTTGAGGTTTTGCAACATTCAGTTTTGATTAATTTCCTGTTATACTGACCATTTCGATCACTGTAGTCATTGTGTATTTTTTTTTTTATTCTGCTTATTTCACTCTGTATGAGCTCATGCAAATCTTTCCAGTCTTCTCTCTATTCATCATTTGTCCTTTCTTATATCACAGTCATGGTCCATTACACCTATGTCTGACAATTTGCTTAGCAATTTCCCAAATGACGGGTCATAAAGAGGGGTGCTATGAATATTTTGGCATATGGAATCTTTCAATTTGTCATTTGACCATCTCAAGACATATGCCAACAGTGGAAACTATGGGTCAAAGGATACAGATATTTTAGTCACTTTCTTACCAAAGTTTCAAATTGTTTTCCAGAATTGTTGGATTTATTTGTAGCTCCACCCACTCTGCGTATATGCCCATCTTTCCATAACCCTTCCAACACTGACCATTCCCAATTTTTCTTATTTTTTTGGCCAATTTTCTAGATGTGAGATGAAACCTCAAGGTTATTTTGGTTTGTATAAATGATTTGGAACATTCTATTTTTATGGCTTTTGATAGTTTGGAATTCTTTTAAGAACTCTGTTCATATCCTTTGATCATTTATCAATTGGGAAATTGCTTTTAGTCTTCTATATTTCTCTCAATTGTCTACATATCTTAGATGTTGGACCCGTACCATAAACATGTGATCCAAAGACTTTTTCTCCAGGTGATTACCTCCATCTTTATTCCAGATACATTAACTTTGTTTCTATAAAAGCCTTTCAATTTTGTGTAATCAAATGATCTCTTTTATATTTTGTAGGTGCCTCTATTTCTTGTTTGGCCAATACTCTTATACCTTTCTGTGAAAAAAGCACATGAGCCACTCTCTTCTATTTTTAAAGGCACAGATAAAACTTTAATATTCAGGTCATGTATCCATTTTGAATATACTTTGGAATATTTTATTGTTGTTCAATCATTTCTGACTCTTCATGACCTTATTTGGGATTTTCTTGGCAAAGATATCAGAATAGTTTTCTATTTTCTTTTCCAGCTCATTTTACAGATGAGAAAACTGAGGCAAACAGGGTTAAGTGACTTGCCCAGAATAACACAGTGTCTAAGGTAAGATTTGAACTCAAGGGGATGACTTTCCTGACTCTTTCCTACACTGTGTCACCTAGTTGCCCAATATTCTGTTAGATGTCAATATAAGCCTAATTTCCATCAGACTACCTTCTAGTTTTCCCAAAAATTCTTATCCAAATGGAATTCTTTCCTAGGTAATTTATGTTTCCTGGGTTTTCCAAATAGTGGTTGGTTGAGTTTCATGAGGGAGAGAATGGAAAACAACCACGTAGTATGTGCTTAATACAAACAAGGTGCTGAAATCCAGGGTAGGGGGAGGAGCCAAGATGGCAGAGTAGAAAGACTCACATATGCTAGCTCCGAATCCACAGCCCATAAATTTCCTGTAAAGAGAACTCCCCACAAATTCTGGAGCAGAGCAAGCGCGCACCAATGCAGTGGAAGAGATTTCCATTCCAGAGAGCCCTGGAAAGCTGTCCCTAGGGGTCCATTGCGCCCCGGAAAGCGGAGCCCACCCCTGAGCTGCCCTGGCCATGGCCTCAGAGGAGCAGATCTGGGACAGATCTTCAGGGACAGATCTTCAGGGACAGAACCTCCCGCAGCCGGGAAGGTCCCTCCGCCCATAGACGTTACAGGTCAGTGAGAGAGACTTCTGGGCTGACCAAGAGGGGAGCAGGGTGTCTCTGTGACTTGGGCCCCCTCGGGAGGCAGAGGCAGCGGCAGAGGCAGTGATGGCCGGGACTCCCCAAGCACGCAGGAGCTCCATTACCGAGGCTCTCTGCATAAAGCCCCTGAGGGAACTGAGCCTGGGAGGCAGCCCTGCCCCCACCCACACCATTACTGAAGGTCTCTGCATAAAGCCCTTGAGGGAACTGAGCCTGGGAGGCAGCCCTGCCCCTACCCCAGCACCAGAACTTAAGATCACATTGAATAGCAGCCACGCCTGCCATGGAAAGCCCTGAGTCTGGGAAGGAGCATTTGAATCTCAGAACCCAAGCACTGGCTGGGCAGATCTAGGCAGGGGTGGAGAGGAATCTCAGAAGTCAAGTAACTGGCTGAGAAAATGCCCAGAAAAAGGAAGCAAAATAAGACCATAGAGAGCTACTTTATTGGGGAAGAGATGTTCCTTCCTCCCTTCATTTCGGATGAAGAAGTACAATGCTTGCCATCAGGGAAGGATGTGGAGGTCGGGGCCTCTCTATCCCAGATATCCGAAGTGGATGTCTGGTGGGCTCAGGCCATGGAAGAGCTCAAAAAGGATTTTGAAAAGCAAGTTAGACAGGTGGAGGAAAAACTGGGAAGAGAAATGAGAAAGATGCAAGAAAAGCATGAAAAACGGGTCAATACCTTGATAAAGGAGACCCCAAAAAAAAATGCTGAAGAAAATAACACCTTGAAAAAGAGGCTAACTCAATTGGCAAAAGAGGTTCAAAAAGCCAATGAGGAGAAGAATGCTTTCAAAAGCAAAATTAGCCAAATGGAAAAAGAGGATCAAAAGCTTACTGAAGAAAATAGTTCTCTCAAGGTTAGAATGGAACAGATGGCGTCTAATGACTTTCTGAGGAACCAAGAAATCATAAAACAAAACCAAAAGAATGAAAAAATGGAAGAGAATGTGAAATATCTCATGGGAAAAACAACTGACCTGGAAAATGGATCCAGGAGAGATAATTTAAAAATTATGGGACTACCTGAAAGCCATGATCAAAAAAAGAGCCTAGACATCATCTTTCAGGAAATTATCACGGAAAACTGCCCTGTTATTCTAGAGCCAGAGGGCAAAATAAGTATTGAAGGAATCCATCGATCACCGCCTGAAAGAGATCCAAAAAGAGAAAACTCCTAGGAAACATTGTGGCCAAATTTCCAGAGTTTCCAGGTCAAGGAGAAAATATTGCAAGCAGCTAGAAAGAAACAATTCCAGTATTGTGAAAATACAATCAGGATAACACAAGATCTAGCAGCTTTCTACATTAAGGGATGGAAGGGCGTGGGAATAGGATATTCCAGAAGTCAAAGGAACTGGGACTAAAAACCAAGAATCACCTACCCAGCAAAAACTGAGTATAATACTTCAGGGGAAAATATGGGATTTCAATGAAAGAGGACTTTCAATCATTCTTGATGAAAAGACCAGAGCTGAAAAGAAAATTTGACTTTCAAACACAAGAATGAGAAGAAGCATGAAAAAGTAAACAGCAAAGAGAAGTCATAAGGGACTTACCAAAGTTGAACTGTTTACATTCCTACATGGAAAGACAATATTTGTAACTCTCAAAACATTTCGGTATCTGGGTAGTTGGTGGGACCACACACAGACGTACACACACATACATGCACACACACATGTACATGTGTGGCACACACACATACACACATGCACGCGCACACAGAGACAGAGAGCACAGAGTGAATTGAATAGGATGTGACCATATCTTAAAAGAAATTAAGGTAAGTGGTGAGAGAGAAATGTAGTGGGAGAAGAGAGGGTGAAATGGAATGGGGTAAAATTATATCTCATTCAAGAGGCAAGCAGGAGACTTTTTAGTGGAGGGAAAAAGAGGAGAGCTGAGAAAAAAAAACAAGAAGTTTACCCTCATCACATTCGACTAAAGGAAGGAGTAAAATGCACACTCATTTTGGTATGAAAACCTATCTTACAGTACAGGAAAGTGGGGGAGAAGGAGATAAGCAGGGAGGGAGGGATGATGGAAGGGAGGGCAATGGGAGAAGGGAGCAATTTGAAGTCAACACTCTTGGGGAGGGACAGGATCAAAAGACAGAATAGAAACAATGGGGGGCAGAAATAGGAGGGAGGGAAAATACAGTTTAGTCTTACAACAACATGGACTATTATGGAAGTCATTTGCAAAAACCACACGGATAGGGCCTATATTGAATTGCCTGCCTTCCCAAAGGGAATGGGTGGGGAGGGAGGGATGGGAAAGAATTTGGAACTCAAAGTTTTTAGGAACAGCTGTTTAGTATTGTTGTTGCTACTAGGAAATAAGAAATACAGTTAATGGGGAATAGAAAGTCATCTGGGCCCTATAGGACGAAAGAGAAAGATGGGGACAAGAGAAGGGAGGGATGATAGAAGAGAGGGCAGATTGGTTATAGGGGAAATTAGAATGCTTGGTGTATTGGGGTGGAGGGAGGGGATAAATGGGGATAAAATCTGGAACCCAAAAATTTGTGAAAATGAATGTAAAAAGTTAAATAAATAAATTTATGTTAAAACAAAAAAAAATACTAACATGGTGCTATTATCATACTCATTTTATAGTAGAGAAAATTGAGGTTCAAAGAGAGGTTTGCCAAGGCTCACACAGCTAGTAAATATCTCAGACTGGATGTGAATTCAGGTCTTCCTGATACCAGGCCCAGCACTTTATCTGCTATGCTATTTGGCTAACTGGGGTATATTCAAAATGACAGATGGTAAACAAAGTCTCAGAGACTAAGGTGGATAGTAACACAAAGGGGACAAAATATTATCTAGAACAGCAATTTTAATTCGGTGTCACCACTACTCCCACTGTTTAACTGACCTGCTTTGTACTTACTTTTTTTATTCTGTAGTTTTCCAGAAATAAAAGTCTCAGCTTTTGTTCCACTTCATAGATATTTTTTTCTAAAGTATATACACAGCTCATACGTCGTTTCATTCTTGAAAGTTCCTCCTTTCGGCCTTCCTTCAATAAATCTTTCAGAAGTTTCTGTTCATACATAGACCCACAATTACTTTTTCTTATAGTTTGAAAAGAGATACAGGTATATACATGCATGTATATATGTATATATATATATAATATACATATATAATTTACTGAAGAGTATGAAGAAATGAAGGAAATCTGATTCATCAAATGAAAATTGAAAAATGACAAGGAAAAAAGGGGAATGCATAAAAAAATTCCTCGGGGAAATTCTCTGTGTTACTTGGAAGGAAAAAAAGTACAAATTGCTATTTTTTGGGGGGGAGGGGAATAGGTAGTGATAATATTTAATATAAATTTTGGATTTTAATAAGGGCCAGAGCTTGAATTAAGAAAAGCCTGGACCTAATAGTCTCTTTGTTCTCTGAGGTGAACTCAGAGAATGCCTCTTTCTATGTCAACAAAGTCAGATAGGGCTGACTTAGCATTCCTTATGAGACCCTTAACCCAAAACACTATCTTGAATAATGGGATGTTTTCTGTATCTTAATATTTTGTGGACTTGTACTATGTTAAGGCATGTTAATGGTAAAGAAAACACAGACATCTTGGGTCATAATTTCGATTGAAATTTTATCAACCCTGTTAAAAATGCCCTTTCCTGTGTCAGCAACTTCAAAGACCTGTTTATGATAGGATGCTTGACACCAGAGTGGTGGGATTTTCTCCTTATCTTGTGTCACAGAGACATATGCTATAGAGAGGAAACTCACACAGCCTGGAATCATAAATTCCAATAGACACTACTTTGTTAATTGTCTTGTCTCACTAAATTTACAATTTGTTCAACTAAGAAAGTTCCTTTCTCCCAGTAAAGTGTATTTAAGCCTGATCATTTTTGTGTCAGTCAGCCAGAAATTCATTCTGGCTCCGTGAATCATGTAACGTTATTTAAGGGGAATAAAAATGTATGCATTTAACCTGTTGCCCTTTTCTTAACCAAACTTTCAGGTCAACAGTGGCAAAGTATAATAGATAAGGAGCTGTCTTAGTCCTTCCTCTGCCATATACTCATCCTCTACAAGTCATTCAACCTTACACTGTGCAAGGGATTCAGTGGCAAAGCAAGTGCTCATATGAACCTGTACAGGGGATTTCTTCATTGGGAAAAAAGTATTTTTAAAATCATAAATGATACTCTAATGATCATTTTGGATGTGGATATATCGATCAAATACCCTGATTTTATATTGATAGCTTTCTATACTCTTCATCTGAAGTCAACCCCATACATGTGCCTCTTGGTAACATTGTGGATCATTATTTAAAATCTTGAGAGAAAAGGTATCCACTTTTTTCTCCATACTGTGTCTTAATTTTTTGTAATAGAAAGAGAAATTTCAGAATTTTCAAGACCAAGAGAGCATAAGTAACCTGTCTGAAGTTGTATCACAAATGTCCTCTTGTTTTCCTGATGGTGAAGCTAAAAGAGATTAAGCAACTTGCCTAGGGTCAAATAATTAAGTGATGGCTGAGGCAGGATTTGAACTCAGGTCTACTCCTACTCCAAGTCTGATGCTTAATCTACTGTGACATTAAACTAAGTCTATACCTAGGAAGAGGAAATCTAATGACTCCCAATTCAGTCCTATTGTCTCTACACTAAGCCATCAACAGATGGCAGGCAACTGTGTGGGTTCTTGAGCCAAATGGTAAGCAATAGGCAATACAGTGTATTCAATCTCAAAATGCTGGAGTTAAGTGGAATATAGAGAAGTTATGTGGGATAGCTTATCTAAGCACTAAAGTATCTGTCCCTTTCAAGCTACTCCCTTCTTATTGAATCATTTCAGCTGTCTGATCCCATTTGTGATCAATCTTTTTTGGGATTTTGTTGACAAAGATACTGGAGTGGCCTTCTATTTCCTTATCCAGTTCATTTTATAGATGAGGAAACTGAGGCAAATAGGGTTAAGTGACTTGCCCAGGGTTACATAGCTAGTAAGTATCTGAGGCCAGATTTGGACTCAGATCTTCCTGACTTAACTAGACCTGGTATTCAATCTACTGAGTTAACTAGCTGCAACCTACTCCCACTCCCCTGAAAATCAAATACACATTTACATATGTATGTGTGTTTATATATATATACATGCATATATATATATATATATATATATATATATATATATATATATCATACCATCATTGGATAAAAACAGTACAATAACATCCTGCTTATTTGGAGGTCAGTCTTTTGACAGTACCAACACACAGACCTAAATAGGAAGTGGAACAATACCTTTCTGTTTCCAAAATAATTCTCACAAAAATCTCTTCATTAAAGTCAAACACTTAATTCCTTGTCCTCTTACCCAGAACTTTACTGATTCCTATATAAGAAATATTTTTTTAATAACTGTAAATGGTAATATCCCTTGAGGAGGGGTTATGTAAACTTAGATCAGAGAAGCAATGTAATTTAGGGCATCAAAAATTGGCCTCAAAATCAAAAAGATTCTGCCACTTATTGGCTGTGTGACCCCTAGCTAGGCAAGTCACTTAATATCTTCATGCCCCTAGGCAGATCTTTAAGACTAAATGTTAAAGCACAGGTGACAGTCTTCTTTTGTAAAGAAAGTTTTCTCAGCCACAGTTCCTCATCTGAATGAAATTACAGATTCAGAATAAAAATGAAAAACAGAAAATGAACAATGACAATCCAAACCAATTGAAAACTTGGTTACATGGTTTCCAAGCTCATACTGTATGAGAAACAACAAATTAAGGGTACTAAGGGGTAGTAGCTAAGTGATGTAGTGGATAGAATGTCTGCCTTGAAGTGAAAACTCATCTCCATGAGTTCAGATCCAGCCTTAGACACTTACTAACTGGGAGACCGGGCTGCAAGTCACTTAACCCTGTTGGCCTCAGTTTCCTCATCTGTAAAATGAGCCTGAGAAGGAAATGGAAAACAACTATAGTTTTGTTGTGTTGCCAAGAAAACCACTGATGGATTTTGACCAAATGGGGTCATAAAGAGTCAGACACACTGAAACAACAAAAAGGGTCTTGAGAGGTATGGGCTTTTAGAGACAGATAGGATGACATCAGGTGAAGTGACATCTGACAACCTGACCATAAGTGAGGAGACAGGAAGATTAAAAAAGTCATTATAGACCTATGTTGCTATTCAGGACAATAATGAGTAGTCAGAATGAAATCCTCAATTTATCAAGAAATTGTTAGACTGTGTCCAGTGTTCTCTGTTCTGAAGGATTTGTAAAGTGAACAAGCAATACAGAAAGATTTCCTATTTTTAAAAAAAAAGTTTCAGTACTTAAAGTGGCAAAAGAGTTATTTGGAAAATTCACTTTTGTGGAGTATTTTATTTCCTGAAGATGTTGAGGAAAAAGAAGTAAGATGCTACAGTACTACATTTATAATACTAGTATCTCTACAAAAAGAGAAAATAAGTCAGTTTCAAACCATTACCTTATCATTTGTGTATCTTGCTGTTTCCTTTTCCATCAAAGCAATGCCATATTTCAGTGACTCCTGTTCACGATTCTGTGCTATTAAAAACAAACAAATCACAAACACAAATCTATTCATACAGTTACTTATGGATGTCATGCACTAAATATGCCAATTTCATTATTTTTATGACAGCTTGGGAACTCTGGATACTGAGGCAGCCTTTTTAATTTTTTCTTAGTTATTATCATTAGTCCTATTTTCATGTCCCCTTCTCTTCTTTCTCCTGCCTTGTTTACTATGTTTATTTACATTAGCATTTGGAATGCTTTTTTAATGATCATCAAAGCTGAACTCATATCATTTTAACATGGAAATGTCATAATGCTACTTACTTCTTGCCACCTCTGACCAATTGTTTTCTGTAAGATAAGCCCGGAATAAGGAGGGTACAAAGGAATGTCTCTCATTTTTCTTGGAATAAGTTCAGGGATGTAGGAAGCCCTTTAGTGGGTTGGAGATAAAAGTACTCATGGAGTCTGAAACTCAGCAGATATTCCTTAAGCTTCAAGGTGGTATTGTGGATAAGAGTGCTGGATTTGAAGTTCCAGATTGTAATTCAAATCCTGCCTCAGACACTTCACTAGCTGAGTGACCCAGCATCAGTCACTTAACCTCTCAGTCTTCTCATCTATAAAATGGGGACAATAATAGCCCTTACCTTGCAAGGTTGTTATGAGGATCAAATGAGACACTACGCATGCAACAGGGCTTTGCAAACCTTAAAGTGCCATATGAATGCTAAGTGGCATCAAAGTCAGGATCTACCTCCAGCTGACTAAATAAAGATTTATATGATAAGCTGAAACTCAAATGAGAAGGAGAAACTCAACTAGAATCTCAAAAAAACAGTTCAGTGAAGCGCTAAAAATTCACAAAATTCCTGGCATCCATCACTGAATCTAGTTTGTATTATTGCAGATTTAAACCTGAACATATTGAATTAACTTCATATGCTAGATTTTTTTTCTTTTTGCTTCATTTTTTTGTTCATCCTTGTTTCCATATGCACTCTTTCCCTATTGGCTCCGCTCTCGCCCCAGATGAAAACTCTGCTCTAATCCTAATAATTTCTCTGATACCCACACCTGATCTTATGGCTTAACATACCCTCAATGTAGTCCTCAGGAAAAGATCTGCCCTTCTCCCCATTAAAATAACCCAAGATGTAAGGGAAGGGAATGAGGATTTATTAAACATCTACTATGTGCCATGTTAGGGTACACAGTAGATGGAATGCTGGACCTAGAGTCAGGAAAACCTGAATTTGAATCTAGCCTGAGACACTTTATGTGTTAATCTGGGCAAGTCACTTAACCCTGTTATAGCACCAATGCAATATTCACAGTGCCCGCAGCGGCCATGAATATCCCAGTGCAATTCTGTGTCGTGAAATACAGAGTCTCCACATGGAAGACAGAACCAAAATATTTATTCAGACACCAGAAAGCCAAATCCATCATAGTAATAAAAATCTGTACACAATAACCATGCAGAGAACAACACCATCCCCAAGCCCTCTCCCTGCTAGGTTTCTCACAAACCAGCTCCATTAAACAAACCACAAGCAGACTTTCCTTAAACAAAATGCCCTTCTCACACTCACAGATAGATACAGGCTTGCCTGCATCCTTCAGTTCTGAATGCTCTCAGGACTCCTTCTCAGCTCTGCTCTAGCTCCACCTCTGCCTGTTCCACCCATTCAGCAAACTTATCCCACCACAGGCTCCATGTGACTCAGACTCAAGTGACTTAGGCTTCCATATGACCAATATGGGCCAATTAATGAATGAGACAGATTTTCCCATTTTAAATTACCATTATATCTCTTTGCCTCAGTTTCCTCATCTTTAAAATGAGCTTAAGAAAGAAGCAGCAAGCCACTCTGACATCTTTGCCAAAACCCTAAAATGGCATCATGAAGACACAGACAAATGTTGGACATGACTGAAAATAACCAACAAGTGGCAGGCAACATGTGTGCTAAGAACAGTACAACTTGTACATCATTTGATCCTCACAGCAACCCTGTGAGGTAGGTGCTATTTTCCCCATTTTACAGTTGAAGAAACTGAAATAGACAGAGGAGAGATGACTTGCCTGAGGTCACAGAGACAGTGTCTGAAACCAGATTGGAAATTAGGTCTTTCTGATTCCAGACCCAGCAGTCTGTGTATTGTGATACTGAACTGCCTTTCAAGTTTCAGAATGACTTTTTAGTATGGATATAAAATAATCTTTTGCATAAAATGTGATGTTTTATGAAATATGAAAAACTAAGTCAAAAAATTAGATATAGCTGACAATGTCATGAGTAGAAATCAAAATGTTCTTTAAATGGATTAATAAAGGAATCTATTGTGCCTTTAGTAGGTGGAGGGAGAGAAAGCTGACAAAATATAGCTTTAAAGGATTTATTTTAAACTTTAAAAAAAATAAAACAACCACTTGAATCCACAACATTAAGAAGGAGTATTCGAAGAGATTAATAAGAATTAAAGCTATGAAATCTCTTTTTGCAGGGGCTAAGAATTGGAAATTGGGGGATGCCCATCAATTGTAAAATGGCTGAACAAGTTGTGGTATATCATTGCTATGGAATACTACTATGCTTTAAGAAAAATCTGGAAAGGCTTACATGAACGGATGCAGAGTAAAGTGAGCAGAACAAGAGAACATTGTATTCAATAACAGTAATACTGTATGATAAACGACTATGAATGACTTAGCCATTCTCGGCAATAAACAAGCTAAGACTGTCACAAAGAACTCATAATGAAAAGTGTTATCTGCTTCCAGAGAAAGAACTGATGGAGCTTGAAGGCAGACTGAAGAACACTCTTTCTCTCTCTCTCTCTCTCTCTCTCTCTCTCTCTCTCTCTCTCTCTCTCTCTCTCTCTCCCTCCCTCCCTCCTCTCCCTCTCTCTCTCCCTCTCTCTCTCTCTCCCTCCCTCCCTCCCTTTCTGTTTGTCTTTCTTTCCCTTTTGTGTGTGAGTTTTCTTGCAGAAAATGACCATTATGAAAATATTTCACATGATTTCACATATATAACCTTTATTAGATTGCTTATTATCTCAGGGAGGAGGAAGGGGAAGTAGGGAGGGAGGGATAGAATTTGGAACTCAAAACTTAAAAAAATGTTAAAATGCTTTCAAATGTAATTTGGGGAAATAAAATATTATTTAAAAAAAGAAATAAAGCGATAGATGTAGATGTGGATAAATATTTTTATAGTCACTGGAAGAATTTTATCATGCACCTCAATGAGTTGCATCTTGAATTCTTAAAGAAATTCAGTCATGTTATGATCACTGCCCATAGTTTTAGAAAATTTCAAAAGGTTTACATACTTGGTTATGAACCACTTACCCCTTAAACATCACTGTTGATTCCTGCCATAATTCTAACCTAATTCTTTTGTGCTAATTAACTTGACTTATGATTTGTAACCAATGAAATCTGTACCCTGTCCTTGTCTACAAGAGAAGTAGCAAGAAACTTCATGACTGAAAAAATAAACACTTAGTACTGTACCTGAAACATGATATTTGAGGGCTTCATATTCTTTGGCATTTTCTTCATACTCCTCCTCAAACATTTTCATCTTGGGAACATATACTTCTAATTCTTCTTCCTTTTCTCTGGTCTTTTCAGCACACACAGCATATTCTTCCTTTAAAAAATGGTTGTGAAATATATGACTTTGGTTAAGTCATTTACCTCCTTGGTTATACATTTCCTTAACTGTAAAATGAAGAGGTTAGTCTAGGTAGTATTCAATAAAGTTGGGCCATAGAGCATTGAACATAAGACAAAAAAAATCAATCATACATGAATTTAGAATTTGCCATTTAAAATATGCTTTGGATATTCAAATTCATGTGGCACATTTAAATGACAAACCTGAAAATCAATGGCCCAAATAAAAAATACAAAAGTGAAAAATTAGGTACGACTAGGGATATTGCATTGGTGCTATAATAGGGTTAAGTGACTTGCCCTTGATGTCTGGTCCTGTTCGAGAATGAAGGACAAACATAACTATTTTTAAAGACAAAATAAAAAAAAGTAAAGAAAGAAGAAGAGGAAAAAAACCAGCACAACTGGTTAATACATGAACTGATGGAAAGTTAAGTAATCAGAGCCAAGAAAATAATATACATAGTTAACTACAGCAATGTAAATTGAAAGAAAGATATCAAGCAGCACTCAAAGAAATATAAGAAAATAATTCCAACCTACCCCTTCATGGATGTGGGAGATCCACCATTATTACACATTGTACATGTTTTCAACATATTAACCAGCTGCGCTGATTTTTTCCTCTTCAAGATGATGACATGACTTACAGTTGACTTTGATTTGAGTGAAGGAGGGCTGTGCAAGGTCACCACTCTCACGTTCTTCTCCTGAGTCATCTGGGTCCAGTGGCCTGACAGTCATCAGGATGACTGGAGATGGCCCAGGATGAAGGACCTGGCCTTCTCAGGCTAAGGTCTTATCACATTCTCACTTTGAGTGAGATACACCTTATTATATGGATGAAGTGACTCTCTGAGAGGCATTTTCTGGTGGGTGAAGTCCTATGTTATTAGAATTTCCTGACATTGTATTTGAAGGTCTTACTCCTAGTCACTTGCAAAATGTGTTACATTTATAGAATTGTTAAATTTAACCGGTATGATGCCTTCAGTCTGGAGTTGGCAGCCTTGGGGTTCTTTCTAGAGACAACTTTTGTATTCTTTCAACTGGTATTTCTTTTTCTATGTTCAGAAGTTCTGGACAATCTTGTATTATTTCTTGAGCATGTTTTCTTTTAATATTATTGCTTTTGTTTTTCTCATTCTAGATTGTCCTTCATTTCTTTGTATTTATATTGCCTATTAGCTGCCCTCTTTTTAATTATTTTTGGTGAAATTTGCCATCACAGATTCAAGTTGTTTCATGCTATTAATTATTTCTATTGTAAAGGTCATAAATTCCGCCCTTGTAATTTCCATTTTTCTTTTAATCTACTTAGGAAGAGCATTTTGTAGTGTCATGTTCACCTCAAATTCCACAAATTCCTCAAATTCTCCTCAAATTCAAAATCCTCAGTCTCATGAAGTGTTGAGTCATTTTGTTTTGTTTTGTAGTATTTATTCATGGAGACCTGAACTTATTTACTAAACCTGGAGGCAATATTTCCTTCTGCTCTTAATTTGTTGATTTTCCCTGTTGATTGATCTATTCATGATCAAAGTCTTTAAGTTTTCATCTTCCTAAGAGCTTTGGTAATTTCAATTTTTCCCCCACTGGCCATTTTTTGACTCTCTCTTTTGATGGTGGCTTCCCTTGGGGCTTGATCTCAAAGCATCCCAACCTTCTCCCACATTAGGCAATTCACTGTTCACTAGTCCAGATCTCTGCCCCAAATGGCAATTTGGGTGAGAGAACTGGATGCTGATCTCTTTCCCTCAGGTTTATTGGAATGTTGTAGTGTCCTGTGCCTCTTCCTCTCTCTCTCAGTTCCCTGGCCGAGTAGATTAAAATGCTACCATACTAGTGCTATTGTAGAGAGGGGTTGATTGCTCTCATTTGGAGTTTGGATCTCTGACAAGGATCTTGGACAAGGGGGATAGGGGAGAATGCCAGGGATATAGAGCAGGCCTGCACAACATATGGGCTGCTGGTCCACTGAAGGATTCAGATGGCCTGTAAAAAATGTAAACTTGCCATTGTATACTCTCCTGTTTATTACATGACCTGTTTCAACCAACCATCATCAGTCTGTCTCTATCCTAATCTATCTGCCACCTGAAGAAGTTTACAAGTTGTACAGGTCTGGTGTGGAGTCGAGCTCCATCTGAAGATCAGACACATGTCCTGCTTCTTTGCTTCCATTTCTCCACTCTTCTATAGAGATCTTTTGTTGCACCGAATGCTGGCCACTGAGATCCCAGCAAACTTTTGCAGCCTGAATCTCCACAGCACTGGAAAGAAGCAGGAGGAGTGGGTGTAGGATTGGGTTTTGTGGCAAGCCCATGGATCAGGTTGGCTAGTGCTGCTTTACTGTCAGTAATGCAGTGGGTATGTGGGAAGGGGTGTTATCAGTTCAGGTTCTTTTTCTGTTCTTCCTCTCCTCCTCCATCCTTCCTTCCTTGATTTCTTTTTCTCTCCTCTCCTTTCCTTTCATCTTCCTATTTCTCTCTCTCTCTCACTCACTAATTCTTGGTATTCTAAATCAGTGAAGTCAAACTCAAATAGAAATGAGGGTCACTAAACCCACATATTAACATTGTCTACGTTCTATTGCATTTTTGGTTATTTTGTTAAATATTTCCTCACTATATTTTAATCTGCTCAGCTACACTCAGGAACAGGCTTTGAGTTTTACATCTGTGATCTAGACAATCAACAAAACAATAATTTAAGCTCTGATTTGTGGCTTTTGCTAATTTCCAATTCCTTTTAGAACTAAAATTTCCATATGCAAAGAGTGAGTGATTGACAAAATATAAAGTCATGTTTAAAATTAGAAAAAATTCCATAAGGATCATCTATTGTTATGGATGTGCTAGCAAACAACTGTCTGATGAATCCAAAAGATCATCAAGGGCAGTTGTTGAGTGATCTCATCATGTGCATGAAGATAGGAGCATTTTAAGGCTGAATTTTTCTCTAATGAATCAGATGCTTTTTTATAATCATTCACAAATTAGGTCAGTGTAATCTTCTATGCACTGTACCTTTTCATCACTTGTATAAGTGGGAAGACTTGGACCATGCAGAATGACATTTGAGAAAACATGGCTGATCTCTTCGCATATTTTCGTTAAAAATATTCTTGACAGAGATTTTACAGGGAGGAGAAAGTAGGTGTGTGAGCTAGGAGTTTTTGTCATCTTTTTGAACATCTGATAAAGGTAACATTAAGGGGACGTATTTCAATTTTTTTCATTTAAAATGGCATTTACCTCTATTATTTTTAATTCTTCAGTTACATCTTGCTCGACTTGTGAAAATATTTCCTCTTCTTCTTTTAATTGTTCAGAAAGTTCTTCTATCTTTTCTTCATGTTCAATGATCTTTTCATCACAAGTCAAACTCTAGTTATTGAAATAAAAAAGAAATATCTATGATTCTCCCCTAGAAGCCAGGTTCATACTCTCCAATAGACACACAAATGTGTTCCCTGAAATGAAATCCTTTTTTTATCATCAGTAGATCAATTATGCATTTATTAAGCATTACTACATGTTATGTACTTTGTTAGGGGCTAGGAATGCAAAGCCAAATATGAAATCTTCCTTGCACTTAAGCAACTTACATACACATATAAATATATAAAATAAAGACATAAAATATACACAAAATTGGTGCAAGGTGATTTTTTTGGTGGGTACAAAAGGGAGGAGGCAATAAAAGCTGGACAATTAGGAAAGATTGCCTCATGAAGGAGATGGTATTTGAGATAAACTTTCAGAGGAACTAGGAATTCTAAGAAGTGGAGGTGAGGAGGGAGCACTTTCTAAACTTGGGGAAGGACAGCCTTTGCAAAGGCACAGAGATGGGAAATACAATATTCTGTTTGTCTGCCATACGTCCTCAAAGTGGATGATTCCTCCCCATGGAGTTGGTGGGGGTGGTAGTAGCCCAGATGTAATTGGGAGAGGTGTTGAATAAAAATAAGGAAGTGGTGGAAGCATAAGGAAAGAAGAGAAGAGAAAATTTTGGAAAATCATTCATACATGTTTCATCTGTTGTATAGTAGAGTTAAAGTTGTAGAGATTACATAATTATCCAAATGAAAAAAATGCAAATTATAACCAATCGGTGGTCAAGTCCACCAACAGGTCTTAACAAATAAATGTTGGCAGGAGAGTATGTGTTGTGCATTGGCACCGGCAGGAATATGTATGTGTAATGATTTGTCTCCAATGTGATATTCTATGATTACATGATGTAATATTGTGTCATCAAAATTTCAATGAAGGAAGATGCCCAGAAATTTACAAGAAATTATTAAATTTAATATGTGTTATTTTTTAAACATCATATTTTTTTTTGAAATAGTGCAAATTTCAAAAAAACACAAAACTTAAAGAAAGGTTTCCCAGGGGGGAAGCTTTTAAGTAAATTTTTTTAAAGAGTGCAGTAGACAAAATAAAATTTGGGAACCTAACAAATAAGGGGGAACACACTCAGGCAAAGGCATTGTCCTGGACCCCTCTTCCTTGGAAAGTGCCTCTTTCCAAGCTTCTGCTTTCCCTTTTCCATGTGGTCTTTACATTGAAACTGTACTCACTGGCCTCTGTAGTTCTCTTGCAGAGGGGAATACCATACAATGAACTCAAAGGTATGTTGGAGGCTTTAAGAACTTTAAATCCCAAAAAATGAGATTTTATTTGATCCTAGAGTTGGGGGAGAAGCCTTGGACATGGTTTAACCTGTGTTTCAGGATGATCTCTTGGCCACTATGTGTAGTCTAGATTGGAAACAGGTGAGACTTGAAGAAAGGCAAACAATTAGGAAATTATTGCTCCAGTCCTGGGGAGGTCATAATGACAATCTACACCACGGTATTGGTCATGTGAATGGAGAGAAGGGGATAGATGTAAGACGTGTTGTGACAATAGAGTCAACATGCCCTAGTGACTGATTTGACAAAATATAAAGCCATACGTGAAATTACCACAAAAATTCACTAAATATTTCAAGTTTGGCTCTCTGGAGTCAGTTGGAGTTGGCTCCCATCAGTTCACAGGTAGAACTGAATATGAAACTGCGAGAAAAATATTTTGAGGGGTCAAAATTGTGAATTTGGGTGAATGAAAGGATGATGTTACTTTCAATAGAAATAAAGGTATTCAGAAGAGTAGTATTTGTCTACAGTAAACCTATCATCTGAATTATACATATCCTCAGCAATGAATAGGCAGGAATTTTTCTTCCAGGACTGTTGTTACAGAGGGAGCTGGAGTGCTAGAGTTGGACTAAGGAAGACCCAAGTTAAAACTCTGTCTCAGATACTTACTGTGTTGATCCAGGGTAAGTAACTTAACCTCTATTACTCTGAATTTCACCATCTGTAGAGTGGGGGGTGATAATAATACCACCTAACTCCCACAGATGTTATGAGGATAAAATGAAGTAAGATTTGCAAAGCATTTTTGTAAACCTTAATGTACTATATAAATGCTAACTGCTATTTCTATTTTAATTGCTATAGAACAGGTTTGGGGGCCATGTAGAAAATCCAGATAAATCATTTTCCTTTGGAGATTTCCCTTGCTGAAAACCCCAAATGATTTTTCAGTCAAATGTTTCAATGTGAATGTATGACCATATTCTTGAATGGACTTTTTTATCCTTTGGTAAATATCCATTGCAGAGATACAGTAAATAGATAATTTTCTTAAGAAAATAAAATTATCTACTCTTAAACATGGGATTGATTAATAGGAAAATACAGTTTTAAAAGACAATAAATAAATTATCACACTGTTTAACTGGTCAACAAGGAATTTTTTTAAAAGGATGTGTGATTTTCCTAAAATTTCCACTTATTTTTTTAGTAAAGGTTTCCCACCTCTTCAGCTATTTCGACTCGACTCTTTTCAACATCGTCAATTTTTTGGATGATTTCTTGCATGTTGGCCTCTTCTGTTTTCACCCAGAGCTCATGCTGTTTTTGAAGGTGGATTATTTTCCATTGATTTACAACACTGGAAGAGAGCACATATGGAATGAGGTTAAGTGGGCACTTTTGTTTTAAAAGAAAAAAATGCCAAGCAGGAGAATAATTGCTTAATGACTTTCACTGCAATACAATGTTACTAAAATAATTCATGGTGCTGATTTCTGCTCTTACACACACTTCACAAAATAGCAGTCACCAAAAAAGAGGAAGCACCTAGTGCTAAGTGAGAAATTCTCTCAAAATTCCCATTTATTTCTTATGCCGACCTGTGATATGTTGAAACCATGCACTGGTATGCGATCCTTTGATTTTTTTAAGACTCTTATTTTGTGGCCTGGGGTCCATCTTATGGCTCTGACTTGTGATGTAGTTTTAATTTGAAGTGGAAACAGTTGCTGATCACCCCTTCCTCCCTCCTCCCACTAGTGCATTGGCCTTCCCTGGCTGTGAATTCTTATAACCTACCATATTTCTTGGCATAATGCTACCATCATTGAGATGACCAAGATTGGATGATCATGTACTTACCCTGCACCTGGAGATAAGTTCCATCACTATGCAGATGGGGATGGAGATATTTATGGAGAACTGTATAAAACCCCTCACTCACCTCCTTAGTCAGTGGATTTATCATTACTAGTCTCTTGAGAGCATGAGTGTCTCCTACCTCAGCTGATGCCCAGGGAATCAGTTTTTCTTCCTCACAGTTATCTAATTCCCTGGGATTTCCTTCTATACCTTCCTCCCCAACCCCCACACCAGCTCCCCTAGGTAGCAGTCCTCCTTTCTCACCTTCCCTATTCCTTTCTGTAGGTTTTGCTGCCTGCCCTTCCAGCCTCTATATCTTGTTTACATTTGCCACCAGCCTCTGGTAGTGGTAATGCTGCTTTTAAAGTCTTTTATGCTGCTTTTAAAGTCTTCCACAATGACTGCTGGAATCATCCTTTTCTGTCAGAATCCAACTGAACCTATGGACCACTGGTACTTACCTTTAAATCAAGAGCTGCTAAACAAAACTGCACAAAAGTGCAGTTTCCTGGCAACTGCACCTCCCCAGACAGGATGAAACAGGCAGTCTTGTTGCCATCCTTTCAGTCTTGTCTGGAGAAAGGAAGGGCTGTGCCACTGAACCATCAACTTCAATGGTAGGGAAGTTATTTATATCCTTTTAAGTCCAAAAGTCATTGACCAGGGCTAGGGCTAGGACTCTTTGCAGCTGTACCTTAGAGGGCAAAATTTCTTGCCTTCTCTGAAGAGAGCAAGGTTTGCGTGCTAGAACTGAAAGACTTAGTAAGAGCACAGGTACAAGGGGTGCTACTGATGGGGGCCAAGACTTATAGGTTACTGGTGAGAAATATAGCCTCTAACTCAAGAAATCACACTGGAAAATATGCTGAATCCCACTAGGGTTTTAAGGAAGGATGAAAAAAATGTGTGTGAGGAAGAGAATTGGTAATTGATCCTGATAGTAAGATGCCCTGTGTTTATCTATAGTTACATCTGGGGAAAGGTAGGCTTTTACCACCAAGGAACTTAGTAGGCTATAGGAGAAATTAAAACAATGAGAGGATGAGTCATTTAATGATGGTTGGTTGATGGGGCCATGGAAATTTTCCAAGCTATAGAGTTTCATTAGCCTAGGAATCTCCTAGAAAATTTAGTTTTAAAAAATCTGTTGAATCAATTCAAGACCTCAGATGAGCATTATCCTTTGCCTCTTTTCAGATTGTTAAGATCGAGATTTATGCAGACCTGGTCATATAAAAAATGAATTTTCTTTGCAGTTAGTTCTCTTTTGGGGAAGAGCAAAGGACAGGGTGAAATTTCTAAAAGAAAGGAGTGTAATAGACTGGATCTATGCTGTTCTGCCACTAGTCTCCATGTCTTATGACTAGCCTGCAATAGGAGTGATTAGAATCTCTCTTTTGGGTAGAACTAAACCCACATGGAGGCTTTACGTAGACAGACCTAGGCACACAAACTGGTAAGATCTGAGTGGGAGACCACTAGTCTGACAAATATGAATGTCTGTAAGGGGCACTCTGGACCCAGGCCCCCCTGAGAGGATAGGAGACGCCAGGAAGTCTGGACCTGCTGACGTGGCTTTGCCACGCTGGCACTGGGGAGGCTTCACTGAGCTGAGCTCCACCCTCAGGGAGGAACTGGGGAGGAGCCTACCCCGAATAGGAGGGCAAGGCACTAGGGATAAAAGGCACACCCAGGAAGGGCTCAGGGGAGTTCCTAACTGATCGTCCTACAATAAAGCTCTGATCCACTACTCCGGTGTTCTGCCTGGTAATTCTCCCTTCGCACCCCCGAAGGGAGCCGGAGACGTCTGAAGACCCTGGGCAGGGTAAGTAGAGGCAGTAGTGGGGCGGCCCCCGACAAATGTCCACACAGATAGGCTGTCTGGGGATGGCAAGAAAGGAGCTTATCACCTTCTTTGGTTTCTTGTCTTGTAAGGAACTTTTAGTGTGGCTCCTAAAATGTTGGGTTGATGAAGAGGTGATTGATTACCATACAATGGGGATGCCAGTAAAAATGTAAGGTGATGTTCATCCCCAGGGCAATGAGGACATTCCAGCCCTGCTTACTAAGTCTAAGACATTTCCTAAAGCCTTACCCCACTTGGAAATAAAGGATTTCTGGATACTGATAGCTGGGTTACTAATTACAGTAGGATCTTAATGGATCCATTGGAGCACCACCATTCCTCTGGGTATTTGGGTAAGAGGCTACTAAGAAAAGGAACATTTTTGAGCTCTTGGAAGTTGGAATATATATATATATATATATATATTCATATGTATGTATGAATGTATGTATTCACCTTTGTAAAACCTTTATAGTTGCCCAAATCATCTCATGTAGTTAAAATCAAATGAACCAGGTCCTTTGAGAGTTGAAAGTTACTTCCTCCTTAATGATAGAGAGCTAGGAATCTAGAGTACTTTGCTGCACCACATTCCCTTGTAAAAACTCTGTGTAGTCAGTGAGGAAGACGGTACCTAGTGACTAATAATGGACTATAAGTATCTGAACAAAGTTGTTTTGTCTATCATCATGGCCACCCTTTACTCTATCAATTGGGTGCTTAGGCCCCTGGTGATTGATCTCACTGATGACATTTTTGTATTCCTGTGGCTGAGACTAGTCAGAAGCACTCTGTTATCACATAGGATAGACAATACAGTAAATACGTTTACCATCCTCCCCCAGGATATCTTGAACTCTCTCTAAGTTTGCCACATTTGCCACATTATGGTAGGTAGAGAAATGAAAGAGATCCCATTTCCCGAGGGTATTGATATGTACCGTTGCATTGATAGCATGAAGTTGACTATACCGGATGAGGTCATGGTGACAGAAGTACTAGATTAAATAATGCCCCAGATGAGAAACAAAAAGTGGAAGATCAATCCTATGAAACCCCAAACTCTGCTCAGTCAGGTTGTGGGGAACTCCTCTGTATTCTCTGTTGGGTAAAAAATGAATGAAAAAGCATATTTTTTTTCAAACTTACTATGTGCAAAGTACTGCACAATGCACTGGGGATGTAAATAGAAAGCAAGACAATTCCCATCTTCAAAGAGCTTACATGAAGAAAGAGAGAGAGAACACAGATAAGGAGAACCTAGATGATTCTGGGTGTAGCCCAGAACAATGGAGTTACGTTTACCAAGACAGCAGGTGCTGGAAGTGGGCACCAATATCCACAGAAAAGGTCCTTGCAGGTAACAAGAAAGCTTTCCCAATGATATCCAACAATGGATCACATCTTCATCCTAGCCCTTTTAAGGCTAAGGCCTTTTAAGATTCTCATTTTGAGTGAGGTAATGCCCATTCAGCAAACAGACCTCTTTAAGAAGTGAATCAAGGGATAGCCCCTTTAATTATATAAAAAAAATCAAACTGGGAGGGGAAAACCCTCAGGGTTGCTGATCAGAAGAGAAGCCATTACTGTTGACATTCACTCTGAGCCAAGAGGTTCCAAAATATAGCCATTAAGGAGTGCTTGGGCAAGGACCTATTGTGGTCCAATCTATGAACTCCAGAATGAAATGGTTTGGTCTTTGAGAAAAGACCCATTGCATCTTGGGCCATCTCCAGTCATCCTGATGAATATCTGGCCACTGGACCCAGATGGCTCTAGAAGAGAAAGTGAGACTGGTGACCTTGCGCAGCTCTCCCTCACTCAAATCAGTCAACTACAAGTCATGTCATCATTTTCCTGATGCCATGGCCCTCTTCAAAAACAAAGGACAAACACAACATTGTCACCACTTCATATACACACACACACATACACACACACACACAAACCAACTCCAAACTGTAAAATATATAGAATATTAGATCTCATTGCAAATTGAATATGCAACCACTTTTATTTGGCAGAATAAAACACCACCTTCCAGTTTCTTTTGCAGCAGGATGTCTCCCATTCATTTAAGAAAATTTGATGTTCTTAAGGAGACATTACAACACAAACACTCTAATCAATGACCCTATGATCACAAACATTGGATGAAATATAATAGACAGATATATATCCTCACCAACAATGAATTTTCTTCTATATGATAGCCTTTTATGTTTCCTCATTGCCATTCTACTCTCGACCCAAATCTTTCCTTCTTCAAGTCAAATATCCCCAATTTCTTCTTCTAGATAATCCTAATGACTTTATTTTCAGTTCCTTCAGGTTGTTTAATTCTATTCTAATCCTGGTTTTCAATGTCTTTCTTAAAATATAGCCTATAGGATAGAGAGTAACACTCTACTTGTAATCTGCTTGGGTTAAGGTGCAAGGGAACTACCAAAGTCTTTATTCTATTCAATATTCTTCTATTAAGGATGACTAAGATGACAATTAGCCTTTTTGGCTACCAGATCTTACTATAAACTCATACTGAATTTACAGTTGACAAGACTCTCAGATCTTTTTTTATGAGAACTAATATCATTGTGACTTTTTATCCTGTACATGTATAGTTTTCTAAAAAATGTTGTAGGACTTTACATTTATCAGAAATAATTTCATCTTATTAGAATTGGTCCCTCATTTTATCCTACTTGAATCTTTTTGAATTCTGTCAACAAGTTTTAGATAAACTTCTAGCTTTGTGTCCTCTCTAAATTTGAGAAGCAAGCCACTTATATTTTCACACAAGACACCAATAAGAAACAGCACCAAAGAATGATCTATGAGGCATTCCATGAAAGTCTTTTCTCTAGGGTTACTGACATTTATATATTAAAATAATTTTCTTGATGTGAGAACTGCATTTCATAAATGTACAAACTTTAGTTAAATGCTTCTTAATACTGTCTATTTATCCACTTTGCATCTGATAATCCAAAATCTTTTACATAGAGACAAAAAGGCTTAGAAATAAAGAAAATTTCATTTTGTGAAGTTGGTCTTTTTGGACACCAGTATTCAATAAGTGGCTCTGTTTTCTCCCTCATGGATATATAAGTTACTGTGCCCTCATCAAGAATTTCTAAGTCACTTTTGAAAAAATGAATTTTAAAAATAAATTTACCTTTTTTTACTTTCCTTTTCCCAGTTTCCTTTCAGGAACTCTATTTGTTTACGATAGGATTCTACTGTTGTTCTGAAATAAAATGCAATATTTTTAATCTAATAACAATAAATTCACATTGAATTTATGCAAAATAGAAAATATAATACTTGCTCTGAAGAAATTTCTTCCCTAGTTGGGGCACAGAACACAAACTTAAAAAAACAAGATAAAAATTGATAACCCAATACAATGATAATTCAATTAACATTTAATATTTAACATCAGTTGTTTTGAACTGGATGCTCCTTAAGTGTCTCAACTTCAATATGTTTACAATAAGACTCATTATGATTTTCTCAAAACCCATACTCCTTAACCTCCCTCTTGCAATTAAGGGCATCCGCATCCTTCTAAACGTCTAAATCCTCAACACTGGGGTGTCTTTGTTATAAAACTCTTCCTCATACTACGTAACCAACTGGTTTCCAAGTCCTCTTGATTCTACCTCTAATTTCATTTCACATGTATTTCTTCAAAGCACAACTATCCTTATGCAGGACCCCATTACTTATACAGCACCTCTTACTTTCACTCATTTTTGTTTTCAATTGTGTCCAACTCTTCATGACCCCATTTGGGGTTTTCTTGGCAAAGATACTAAACTGGTTTGCCATTTTCTCCTACAGCTCATTTTACAGATAAGAAACTGAGGTAAGCAGAGTTAAGTGACTTGCCCAAAGTCATTCAGCTACAAAGTGTCTGACACCAGGTTGGAGTTCAGAAAGATGAGTCTTCCTGACTTCAGGTCAGGTTCTCTATCCACTCTACCATCTAGCAATAGCCTTATAATTGGGCTTCCTGACTAGACTCTCTCCTCTCTCCAAACTATTCTCCACACAGCTGCAGAAATGATATTCCTAAAGGACAGGTCTAAATACCCCACTCCTCTTCTCAATCAACTCCAGGAGTTCTTATTAGCTCTAGGTAAATATGAATTCTTTATTTGGCTTTTGAAGGTCTTCAAAACATTTTGATGTTTTCGAGGCTTATTACAAATTATTCCCCTTCACTTATCCTATTGTCCAGATAAACTGGCCTTCTGTTTTTTCTTCACAAATTTAGCAATGTACCTCCCATCTCCATGCTTTTGCATTGAATGTCCTCCATATGTGGAATATACTTCTTCCCCATTTTCTCTCTTAAAATCTTCCAAGAATTTTGGTTTCCTTCCAAGTTTGGTTTAAATGCTATCGCTTCAAGATATCTTTCCTGAGCACCTAGCTACTCACCCTTCATAATCACCTTTTACTTTTACTTTGCATATATTTTGGACATTCACTTATCTGTGTACATGTCTCTCAAGTAGAGTATACAGACTCCTTGAGAAAAATTTATGTCTTTGACTTCCCAAAGTCAGGACAGTACCTGACACATAGTAACATTTATTCAACGTTTATGGATTCATTCAATTAGTATAGTACAAAGTACATACATCAGCACTATAGAATGACAAGTATCCAGGTGAACAGATTCTGGTATGGCCTTCATGGAAGATGCATTTTGAGTAGGTTGATATACGTGGTTAAGAAAGGCAAGAGAGTGATATCAGGTGAGGAATATAGTACATAAAGATATAGAAGCAAAATGAAGCTTAAAATTATTCAAGTGGGAAGCTAAGAAGGAATGAAATTAGGAGGACTAGAAAGAACAAACTAATGGAGGACCTTGAATTCTGAGACAAGTTTATATCTGACACCAAAGAACTAATATAAGTTCTTGAAATTGGAAAGAATCTCATTTTTAAAATGGAAGACTAACGATCAACAAAGATGGCAAAATAGGAAGAAATTGTACAGTTTAGTTTCCCTAACAACTACTCTAACAAAGATGTAGGAAGAGCTCCAGATCAAGCAGTGATTAGATCTAAGCAGAAACCATAGTGAGTCATTTCTTTTTTCAGGCCAACACCAAAGAATTGGTCCACAGATGAGTGACCATGGTAGGAATTGTGGGATAGGAATGGGCAGACAACCCCTGGGCTACAAACATGGCCATAAGCATTATTGCTCTGACTCCAGGGAATGAATCTACACCTGGCCTTTGGGGCTCAGAATGGGGCTGTGGAAGATCTGCAAGACTGCAGATTTAGGGTCTACACCAACAGTAAGGAGGCAGCACTGTTGCATTGACTCTACAGAGCCTTCTAGCTACTTGACAGGGGAAGGAGTGAGGCAGAAAATACATACTAGAATTCCACCAAGGAATAAGTCTCTATCTGTATTGCCTTGATCCAAACTAGGGTCTGGAACCTGGAAAGTCCAAGAAGGCAGTGATCATATGATATCTTTGATCAGACCACATAGGGACCACTGAAAGTTTACAATTCCCTGGCTTAAACCACATCTATGAACCCTGAATAATACAGCACTCAGTACTCAGAGCCCCCAGCAGTAGTATTCCACCTGAACCAGAATAAATAATTAGTCCCTCCAAAAGTACACAAAGTCTGACCCTAACACAAAGCCTGACCCTAACACAAAGCCCTAATCTGGAAATAATAAAAAACACTCACAAAGAAGAGTTCTTAAGTACTAGGGATGATCATGGCACAAGCCAGAAGAAAAGAATAACTCAGAAAAGACCTATAAGCAAAGCCTCAAAGAAAAAACACAGTTTGGACAAAAGGTCAATTGAAGTTTTTTTACATAGTTAAAAGTAATATTACAAAAGAAACGAAAGTACATGAGGAAAGAATTTGAAAAGAAACCAGAGCTTTGGGGGTATGGGGGAAAGGCTTAGAATTTTTAAGCAAGAGGTACAAAACTTTCCCTAAGTAATAGATTACCTGACAATGTGAATGAACCAAAAAGAAATAGTGACTTCATGACAGAACAGAAAGATGATAAATGTTGGAGATGTGGGAAAGTTGGAACACTAATTCATTGTTGGTGGAGCTGTGAACTGATCCAACCATTCTGGACAGCAATTTGGAGCTATGCTCAAAGGGCTACAAAATTGTGCATACCCTTTGACCCACTTGTAGGATTGTATCCCAAAGAGATCATAAAAATGGGAGTCACATGTACAAAAATATTTTTAGCAATACTCTTTGTGTTGGTCAAAAACTGGAAATCAAGGGGATGCCCATCAATTGGGGAATGGCTGAATAAATTATGGTATATGAATGTAATGGAATACTATTGTGCTATAAGAAATGATGAACAGCAAGACTTCAGAGATACCTGGAAAGACTTACATGAACTGATGCTAAGTGAAAGGAGCAGAACCAGGAGAACTTTGTACATAGCAACAACCACAGTGTTTGCCAGGAATTTTTCTGATAGACTTAGTACTTCATTGCAAAACAAACACTTAAATAATTCCCAATGGTCTCTTAAGGCAAAATGCCTTCTACATCCAGGGAAAGAATTATGAAATTCGATCACAGAATGAAGTAGATCATTTTTCTTTGTATAATGTTTTGGTTTGTTTTATAATTTCTCCCATTCATTTTAATTCTTTTATGCAAGAGGACTAACGTAAAAATGTATTTAATAGGAATGTATATGTAGAACCTATATAAAACTATTCTGTCTCTCTCAGGGAAGAAGTGGGAGGTAGCAGGGAAGAAGAGGAGGGAATGGAAAATGCTAAGCTATATGGAAGTGACTGTAGAACACTGAAAGCAAATAAAATAAGTAAAGATGTAATAACTAAAAAAGAATCTATGCCTCATTCAAGTGTTGTATCAAGAGATGATAAAAATGGGAAAAGGACTCACATGTACAAAAATATTTGTAGCACCTCTTCTTGTGGTGGCAAAGAACTGGAAATTGAGGGAATGCTCATCAATTGGGAATGACTGAACAAGTTATGGTATATGAATGTAATGGAATATTACTGGGATATAAGAAATGATAAACAGGTTGACTTCAGAAAAATCTGGAAAGACTTATATGATCTGATGCTGAGTGAAATCAGTGGAACCAGGAGAACAGTAATAACTACAGTGTGTGAGGACTGTTTCTGATAGACTAATCCCTTCATAGCAATGCAAGGACCTAAAACATTCTCAGAGGACTCTTGAGGCAAAATGTCATCCATGTCCACAGAAGGAACTATGGAATCAGAACACAGAAAGAAGCAAACTATTTCTCCTTGTATTATGTTTAATTTTGGTTTGATTTTTCTCACAGTTTCTCCCATTCGCTTTAATTCTTCTATGAAACATGACTAATGTGAAAATGTGTTTAATAAGAAAGTATGTATGGAACACCCCCCTCCCAAAGGGAAAGAGGAGGGAACAGGGAGAGTGGAAGGGAATAATAGAGAGGAAGGCAAATTGAGGGAGAGATTAGCTGTAAGCAAAACAAATTCTATCTCAAAGTGGGAATCAAGAAGAGGAATTTAAAAGGAAAGAAAGTGACTGACCTGTGATTGGAGTCTGAGTGGGAGGAAGAGAAGATGGATACGGGAACTGAAGCAGATCGTATCAAAAATAGAGCACTATGCTGAGCTTTGTGTGCACTTGCATAAGGCCTAATGGAAAAGGGAGTGGAAACCAGCAGAGCCCAGTTCTCTTCTCTAAGAAGTCATTTAAGTCAAGGACTGCAGACAGTGAAAGGGGTTGAGACAAGTTTGATGCCCAACTTTTATGGGATCCACTATTAAAGGGGAAGGAGTCAGAAAGTGAGTGATAGGGAAATAGAAGAAACTGATGACTGAAATTACCAAGATCTCAGGAGAAAGAAAAAATCAAGTTATTCTCTCCTTTCACCAGTCTATACTGTACCTAACTGCCAAAATAATTTTTCTAAAGTACAGTTCATTCTTATTATCAAACTCTAATGACTTCCTATTATTTCTGTGATTGAATAAAAACTTTTTTTTTTGTCTTCACAACCCGATCCCAACTTAATATTCTATTCTTGTTATAAATTACTTTCTCTTCTCACAAACTATGGTTCAGCCTCATTGTTCTTTATATGTCCAGACCTTTTCACTGACTTTCTCTCATACCTAGAAAGCACTCCCACTTTGCTTCTGCATTTTTGAATCCTTATGTTTCTTTCAAAACTATGCCACATGCTCTATGTGAATTCCTTCTTACTCCTTCCATCAGATAATACCCTCCTCACTCCCCAACACTACAAATTTTATCTTGTGTTTATTTTGTGTATATGTATGTGCATGTATATCTATATCTAAGCATATATGTGTATATGTAAATATGCGTATATATATTATATATATATGTATAATAGAATAGAAAAATGTAAACTCCTTTAGAAAAGTGACCATTTAATTTTTTGTCTTCATATCCTCATCCCCATAACGGGAAGTATGGCATATTGATGGAGAGCCCAATTTGAACTCAGGAATATTTGAGTGCAAATCTGGTTTCTGACATATACTGGCTCTGTGATTTTCAGTAAGTCACTCAATTTGTCAGTACTTTAGCCAACTCTCTAACACTTTAAGTTTCGGAGAAGGTGCCAACCTGCATTAGAAGAGGGAGCTTCTTTACCTGGGAATGTCCTACATCAATAAAATCAGGGATCTAATCCCTTTGTCTATCCTTATTCTATCTCCAACCCTTAGCATAATGCCTACTACACAGTTGTTCCTTAATACTTGCTGACTGATTTCCTATGTCTAGTCAGTCTTCTAGAGCTATTAATTGACTCTTCAAGATATCACTTATATCAATGCTATTCCCCCTGCCACCATCTTAGACCAAGTATACCTTAGCTCATGTGTAAATTATTATGGTAGTCTTACAACTAGTCACTTTGCTTCCTTGGATTGATAATTACACTCTTTAAAATGAGAAGTCTCCAAGGTCATGTCTGTGAATCATGAATTTCATTCCAAAGACAATGATCCCGTAGAATAGACCCAGATATTTGTGATGCAAGAAATTGGCAAAACAAGTAGAAGTGATTAATGTGCTAAAAAAGAACTTGGGTCCATAGAATGGGCCCTGGCAGTGTTTCAAAGTGGTTTCTTGGCATAAGTATACCTTACTTTATAGAATAGATATATTCCTGAAGAATGTGGGTAAAAAATTTTTCTGTAAATTGAATCAAATCATTTTTTTAAGTTTGGCATTTAAGTAAAAATTAAATTCCAGTTGTTCAATGAAGAGAGTGACTTTTGAAAGCCTATCATCATAAATCTGATGGTGAAAGAAAGCACTTGTTATTTAATAATAATAAGTAACATTTACTTAATCCACAAAGCACTTTACAAATATTATCTTATTTGAACCTCAAAATAACTTTGGAAGAGAAGTACTGCTTGTTACTATTATTTTCAGTCATGAATGGGGTTCATGACCCCATTTGGAGTATTCTTGGCAAAGGTACTGCAGTGGTTTGTCATTTCCTTCTCCAGCTCATTTTACAAATGAGAAAACTGAAGCAAATATGGTTAAGTAACTTGAAGAGGATCACATAGCTGGTAAGTGTCCAAGCCTATATTTGAACTCAGCAAGATAAGTTTTCCTGACTTTAGGTAGGGCATTGTATCTACTGTACCACCTAGTTGCCCTGTAAGTACTTTTATTCTTCCCATTTTACAAATGGAAAATGGAGGCATATAAATTTCTTAGGTCTAATTTGAATTCGAGTCTTCCTGAGTATAGATTTAACTATGTACTGCAATACTTCATAGTCAACTTAAATATCAGAGAAAGCACATAACTTATATTTTGGAGGCCATGTGGTGCTGAAACATAACTGACACCTGTTGGCAAGTGTTATTGTCCCTGAGAACAGGGAATTTAACCATAGAAACATTGGGGCAGGAATGACACCATAGGGTAACACCCTGGTAATGAAACTGTAATGTGCACTGTTCATGAAGCTTGTGCTCCTTCTATAGAGTATGCATTTAATGAGCATGCAAATATTGATGCTAACAAAAAATGGAACAAATTAATTATAACTGGGCCAAAGTGGCTAAAAAGAAAAACTTACTTTCCTATAGTTCTTTGTGACCTAACACAGATCTATAATTAAGGGTTGCCCAGTTGATAAAGTACCGGACCTGGCATCAGGAACATTAGGGTTCAGATCTAGTCTCTGAAAATTTCTAGCTGTATGACCTTGGGGAAGTCATTTGACCTCTGCCTCATCTGTGAAGTAGGGAGGATAACAGCACCCATCTCCCAGGGTTGTTGTGAGGACATTATGAGATAATAACTGTAAAGCACTTGGCGCAGTTCTTGGAGCACATTATGGACTATTTAAAAGTCAACTATTATAACTATCATCCATTTAGAAAAGAACAAGGTAAACAAAATCACCATGGTTTATAAAGTTGAAAATGTTACATACCGATAGAGGGCCCGGAGATTTTCTATCGCCTCTTCCAGCGCTTTGATGTCCATTAATCTTTTGGTTAGGAAGTTTCTTTTCTCAATAATAGTTTCTTCTAATTTGTCAACTCTAACCAGGAAAAAAAAATAAACCTGCATTTTAGTGAGTTAAAGTTTTAAAAAGACATTTCTCCTCAACAGGAGGAAAATTTCAATTATGAAATAAGACCAGAAACAAAAAGCATAAAGCATTCAGCAGCTCATGATATCTAGAAACCAGGAAAGCCAGAAAGCCTTTCTGACCCTGCATTGTTTCTTTTGTATTAGAGTACACTTGAGTGGAACAAGTATATTTAGTGAAGACCACTGAGGGACCCCTTGTGTCAGCCCCAATTGTCTCACTGGGCCCTGAGAAACCAAACAATAGAGATTTTGTTTTTCTTAAAATTCTTTTTGTGTTCCAAGATAGTCCTTGACAGAGACTGCTTTTACTTACTCCCAGACTGCCTTTGCTCACTCCCTTATCTCCTTTCCCAGACGTCACCCTATGTTTACGTGCCAGTCCTTGACAGAAGTTGCTAACTCTCTTAACTACCTCCCTTTGCCAAAAATGGCTATACGTATACTTATTCCTTGTTGCTGGGATAGATTTTCCATGGACAGATTGTACCCTCAAGGCTCAGCCAATGGGCTAAGAGGAAGAGGGTTAGGATGGGGATATTGTGGTCAGGGTCTATAAAAACTGCTGTGCAGAGCATACCCTCACTCTCTTCAGCCATCGTCATCTTGAGCACAGTCAGGAGTGCCCTTTCTCAAGAAAGCTGAATAAATATCTTTCCTTTTTACTTCTTTGGTCAAGACTCTAATTTTATTAAGGGAGGGGGTCATTCCACACAGACTTTTCAATAAATTCCTTTGATGATCCAAATCACAGAAAGAAAAATAAATAAAGCAAGAGATGCAAGAAAAATTTCTATTGCTTTTATGTTTCTGGGATGACATATAAGTTCTTGTTAAAGGAATTGAATAAGCTTTATAAAATTGGAATTTTTCCACTTCTTTTTACTCAGATCAGGGAGATGGGAAAATTAAAAATATTAAATTGCAAATAGTTAAACACTGTTTTTTCCCCTTATTTTGTGTGCGCACACACATGTATGCATGCATGTGTTTATGTATGTGTATATTTTCTTATTCTTCACCTCACAAATGTCAAACGTTACTTCATAGGATTCAAGAAGAGTTGAGGATGCTATTTCATTTTTAGCCAATCAAGTTATCCTCTAAAACATCCCTCATTGTTCTAGTAATCCATGAAAGAACTGCCTTCTGTGCGTTGACCTGAGCTGTTCTCAATCAATTTCAAATGGTGATAAGTTTCTTAAACTTACTGCATGTTGTTCTAAGAAGTTTTTGCTTTGAATTACCTGATTCTCACTTCAGAGAGCATCTGTTTGGGGGACAAAATCAAACTGATTTTTTTCTTGTGTGTAATTTAGAAATGAAACAGTGTTGTTAATCCTAAAGTTGGTTGACCTGCTCCAAGGTGGAGAAACCATATTTGATAATGTAAAGGCAGCAGACTTGGGACATGACATGTTAAGTGTGGCTAAAAGTCTAGCATTTCATAGCATGATTGAAAAATTTATAGGTGAAAACTGAAATGTGTTTTAATGAAGAACCACCCATGTGAATCTCAGGAAAAGCATGACCTGACCACTTGGTGGCAGCATACTGAAATAGCTGACTGCAAATGGTAAATTAAAACATACACTTCTTTCGTTGTTCTCTGTGTTATATAATACTCGTGTTCTTCTTGTACAACACTTTTAAGCTGGTCAGTAAGGATTTTGTTTTTTCCTTTAAGATCAGTATTTCGTGCCTTTATCTTTGCAAATCTTTCCTTAGCCTGTAGAGAAACAAAATTAACAGAATAAGAGATTTTCTTTTCTCCCTCTTTCTTTTCCTTCCATCCTTCCATTTTCCTTCTTTCTTTCCTTACTTTCCTTTTCCTCTCTCCCATTTTCCTTCCTCCCTCTCTCCATTCCTCCCTATCTTTTTCTTTCTTCTTTCCTTTTTTCTCTCTTCCTCTTTCTTTTTCTCTCTTTCTTTCTCTCTTTCCAAGGTGAATGATCCCAATAACCAACCTACTTCCATCTCATCAAATCTTGAGAAGTGACTGAACTGTTCTTTCCTAAGAGACTGAGGAATTCAGTAGTCGCCTTATCTGCTTCATCTTCCCCCACATTATGCAGATTAGGCAAAACATTTATGCCTAATTTTTTTTCTTTTAGGTTTATTTTTTACTTACATCTTTTTATTATCATTTATTTTCTTTTTGAAAAAATGTATCTTACTTTCAATTCACAGAACAAAACAAGCATTCCCATTACAGTACAATAAAAAGATGATTTCACATGAAACTGCAAATCTTCCTTGTACAACCTGTATTCCCTCCAAATATACCACAAAGTTATCGTGTAAATTTCTTTTTTCTCCCCCACCCTAGAGATGGCTACCATGAGACACAAATATGCATATACATGTAAAATTATTCCATACATACTTCTATTTGTCAGTTCTTTTTCTGAATACATATAGTGTTTTTCTTCATATTTCCTTTATATTTAATTTGTATATTAATTTACATTTTTGAAGTCTTTTCCTTGGTAATGTGTGTTTCTACAATAATTGCAAGCAGGAGGTTGGGATTAGGGAGGCAGCTGGAGAGAAATTTGACTTTTGAGATTCCTCAGTATCCGAAGAATGGAAGAAGTCATTGAAGCAGTAACTGGGCAAGAGGACAAATATGTTCTCACTACACCAGTGAGATGTAGCATATGTCTGAGCAGAAACCCACAGGATCCAGCTCGATGTCTAACCATTCAATGAAAGATCTGGGAAAATTCCTTTGTCTGTGATTGATGGAGTCAGAGACCACCTGAAGAAATTTCTTGTTAATGGCATCATTACAGAGTCTAACAACCCAGATGACTTTATGGTGATAGTACTGAAGAATGGGAAGATACATTGCACAGAAACTTTTGGACTCTGAATAAAGGAACTATAGTGGACAAATGCACTATGCCAAGAGTCAGATTGACTTAAATCATCTGACATCCAAAGGTTCTCCAGCATGTGCAGTGGATATTACTAGGTTCCCATGAGAGAGGAAGACAAGGAGATGACCATTTTGTCTCTCCAGCTGAATTTTTACCAGTTTGAACATATACCCTATCCCCTAATGTTTCTCAGGAGTATCTTCCACTTTACAAAGAATGATGGAGAAAGTCATTTGAGACATGAACTACCTTCAAGTGTTGGTTTACTTTTGTGACCTCATTGTCATTGGGAAAGACCCTGGAAGAATAGGAGGAAAGACAGATGAAAGTATTATTGTTCTGCAGCCATCTCAAACTCAACATGCCCAAAACTTTCTGTGGAAGGAAGTATTCTTGCTCCCATCCCCAAAACCTCTCTTCTTTCAGACTTCAGTATTTCTGTTAGAAGTACCACCATCCTTTCAATATCCTATGTTGATAATCTCAGCATTATCCTTAACTCCTCACTCCTTTCAACCTCTACATCCAATCAGCTGCCAAATATTGTCATTTCTATCTCCACATTTCTTGAATCTATCCTTCTTTGCCTACTCACAGAGGCATGTGAACTGTTCTCATCACTTCTCACCTAGACCTTTACAATCTCCATACCTTAAGCTTTTCACTACTCCAGATTCTCCTCCACAATTTTTGCCTCAGAATTGATTCTCCTGAAGTTCAGATCTTCCTATGTTATTTTGCTACTCAGTCAACTAGAGATATTCCTGTTGCCTCTAGAATAAAATATAAGCTTCTGTTTTGTTTTCAAATGCATGAATTTTTCACAATACATCTCACCTACCACACTAGACACATTTCCTATCATACACTCTTTTATCCAATCAAATTTACTTTCTATATCTCACACAAGGCATTCAGTCTCTCTTCTCTGTGTTTTTGTATTGGCCATCTTGTATGTCTGGAATATACCTACTCTTTACACCCACCTTATACACTCTTTCTTCAAATCATGTCTCAATGACCTTCTGTATGACGCATTTCCTTATTTCCCTACCTTCTCCAATTGTTAGTGATGTCCCCTAATCTATTTAAATAAATAAATATTTAACAACTTTCTCCATATTTATCAACTTTCTATAGATGCTGCTTATATTTTTATATCTGTACTTGTACTTGTTTCTCCATTAGGATATAAGCTCCTTATGTGAAGAAATTCATTTATTGTACTAACCACTCTAAGCCCCTAACACAATGCCTGGCACATAGTATCCATTTAATAAACATTTATTTAGCATTTAAAGCTTTTACCTGAAAAGTGCCAGTTTTATAGAGTGTATTAAGTATGGGGAACACAAAATGTCAATGGTGAATTTTCTTACTGTTCCTTATATGTGATATTTCATATCCTAACCCCCTCTATTTTTCACTGATGGTCCTCTATATCTAGAATTCTATCTCTTCACCTCTATCTCCTGGCTTCCCTGACTTTCTCAAATAAAATGTCACATTTTGCAGGAAGCCTTTCCTAATCTTCTTTAATGCTAGTGCCTTCCCTCAAAGAATATTTTCAAGTTACTCCATAAATGTTTTATTTGTATAGAGTTGTTTACATCATGTCTCCCCCTAGCTCATTAGCTTCTTGAGAGCAAGAATTTTTTGGGCATATCTATCCATCTATCTATCTATCTATCTATCTATCTATCTATCTATCTATCTATCTATCTATCTCTATCCTTCCTTCCTTGCTTCCTTCCTTCCTTCCTTTTTCTCTCTCAAATAATAGGTGCTATAATGCTTAATCTCTTCCTCTCTATCTCCAGTGCTTATCACAGTGCCCAAAACACAGGCAGCACTTAATAAATGCTTGACCATGATGTAAATATTGGTTCAGAAAATAAAGAAGCTCTCTTAACCTCATTCAATCTAAATTCACTTTGAGACTTTTAGGATACTTCTAGGAGTATTATCACAAATTAGCAATTATGCCACTATTGCTATGTCACCGAATCAGCTAATATAAGCATATGCGATTGAAAGATCAAGAAGTGCAGGGCTGACTTAAAAGCCCCCAAACCTTTTGGAAGCAGAAGAAAGGGCAAATATGAAACAAGATTTCAAAGAATTGGTCAACTGTTTCACGGATATACTAGCATTGGTTTATACATCCCCAAACAATCACTTTAAGGTTTACAGAACTTTGGAAGTCATTATTTCTTTTGATACTAACAACCACTTTGTGAGAGAGGTATTCCAGTCATCATTATCTTTGTTGTAGAGTTGAGAGAATTGAAGCACTGAAGGGTAGAGCAACTTGCCTGTGATTAAGGATTGGAGGTGGGATTCAAACCAAGGTCATCCTGACTTCAAATCTAGGTACTTTTTTTACTTCTTCAAAGTCCTTGCTCATAACTATCGTTGCACCCAAACATTATAAATATTATTACCTTCATTTTACAGACCAAGAAGGCAAATGACTTGTTCAGGGTTACGAAGCTAATAAATATCATAGTTCTGACTTGATTCCGAGTTTGCTAACTCAGACTTTTTTCCCTAAGTGGTATTGTCTCTCTAACCTGGGACAAGAGTGAGTGGGACAAGAAGCTGAACTTGTTTGGTATTATTTTGTACACAGTTAAGTACAGGTTAAGTCATGGGGCACCTAATCTTCAATAAGAGTTTTTAGGCTCCCTATTCTCATACTCTTTGATTCATTGAATTCCTCTTTCTAATATCTCAAAGATAATTTTATGTTTAGCTCATATCTGGGTTGTCTTCAGAAAGGGAGAAGTAAAAAAAAAGTGCTCAATATACAATATAAATCAGGTATGGGGTGGGTTACTTATTCCTACACACTGAAGGAATACTAAACATAGGACACCAACAAGAGTACACTTGACTAGAACAAAGTTTTTAAAGGATTCAATGACTTATTTATGACTACTCTTACAATATTTTGGGACATTGATACCTAAACCTCACCAGCACAAGAAACAGCTTTGCAGACCTGCCTAATTAGGCATTTTATATTTCACCACTCCCAGTACATGTTTGCTGCCATGCTTGGGCAAAGGACTTAGTAGCTCTTTTTTCTGATATAGAAACTTCCTCTATTGCCATCTCCAGTCATTGCTGTAATTAGTTACTTCTCTTATAGGACTCAGAACCTATAGACCTGTCAAACTTATGAGATAGCCTTCAATACTGAGCATGTCTATATCTTGTTACTCATTCTCTTAAAATCAGAAAACAACAAAAACAGAAACTCACAAATGAGGCAATTCAAGTTCAGGCTTGTCTCAGCAGGATATATACTTTAGGACCTATGTGCATACTTCTGCATGAAGGCTGGCATGAATGTAAGTCAAACTTCTCCTACCTGACTTGAGTGAAAGGAAAAGAGAGATGGAGGAACAGGGCAAGTCAAGTTGTATATATACTGAGTCATCAGAAGAAGAAACTCTTCATCATCTCAAAGTGCAAGCCACAAGTCCCTTAGTGCTGTGTTACTATGGCCAGAAGCAGGTTCCCCAAAGCTTCCATATGGCTACTTGGAACCAGGAATGGTGACTCGGAGCATGTTCCATAGGGAATGGGGGTGGATATTGCCTCTACTGAATCTCTATTACATTTCTTTTAACAGATATATCTATTATATGTGTACATATCTATCTATAAATGTGCATATCTATCTATCTATCTATCTATCTATCTATCTATAAAACAGCCTAAGACTTTCCCCCTTTTCTAAAGTGGGGGTAGGATGGAGAGAAGGTATATATGTCTTACCTTTCTCCAATAACATCAGTTGACTGTAGAATAGATTTCCATGGCAGCAAGGAAAGAGTCATTTAGAGGTAGGTTGAAAATTTATCTCCTTTTTGTTTCCAAAGCTTACAAAAAAAATCAATCTAGCTCATTCAAATATAACTTATTCTCATATATGGAGAGTTTGTACTCTTTCGTATTTAACATGCTTTGCAGGAGATTAAGATGATTTTTTTCTAAACTGTGATTGCTCACAACTTTTTTTAGTTACCAAAAATTCAAGTCTCCCTTATTTTAAGGTAACACAAATATACACATGAATTTTGGACAGTTTTTATATCCTTCACTGTTAAATGTTTAAAATTAAACCAGTTCCCCAAAGAAACATGATATTGATCTTTTCACCTGTCTTATTGTTCTAAGAAGATGTGCTTGGTTCATTTTAGCTGATTCTACCAATTCTTGAAGGGAAGCTTCATATTCAAGTCTAGAAATAAAAAAGGACAAAATATGTTAACAATACAACAAAATATTTTAAAAGAGAACATATATACTTGTGCACACATATATATGAAATCACAAACTGTAAATGATTCACAAATCCGCATATCCACATTTATATAGACCTCTAAAGTTTGCAATGCATTTTCCTCACAGTCATCTAAGGTACACTGTACAAATGTTGTTATTATCACTTTTTCAGATGAGTAAACAAAACTTCAAGGAGATCAAGGAGTTTGCTTATGGGCAAGACTGGAAGGTGTCTGAGAAAGGTTTAAACTGAGGGTACATGAGTCCAAGTTAAAACTTATTACCTCTACATAAATTTAGGTGAATTTGAAATATCAACCTTGATGTCGATCTTTAATAGAATACCATGGGGATCTATTTATCTTTGACTATTATGTTCAACATTTTTATCAGTGATGTTGATGAAGGCATAACTGCCATAGCCATCAGATATCAAATGAAGTAATATTTGGAGAAAGAATTAGATTATTAAATGATAGAACTGAGCTGGAAAAATATAGTAGAATATGCTGAGACAATGGGAGAAATATAAGATCATTTTAGGGAGTATTCTAGTAGATTCACAATTTCTTTACCATGCCTTCTTACCTTGAGCAATTTTTATTTGTGTCCCAAAAATCTTTAATTAAGGATTTGTCTAAAATCTTGAAGGCCTTTCTCTTCTTCTGCTACTTGGGCTGGCATGTAGTTATCTTTAATTCTTCACCCATTTCCTTTTTCAGTCACACATGTCCTCCACAAAATCTTTTACCTTGCTTCTCTCATGCAGATAATTGTTGGAAGCATGTTGCCACCTACTAATGCACACTATGTGAGTTTCCTTTGCCCTATTATTTGTGATTTTAATCTTTCTAGAGATCACCGTGTTCCATGAACCCGTCACTAGGCCTCTTCAGGAGAACACATATATCAAAGATATGGACTTTTATACATGAAATCTATTTAGGATCATTAAGGCATAGCTTCTTTTTTTAAAATTAATTTGTTTTCAGTTTTCAACAATCACTTCCATAAGTTTTAAGTTTTCTCCCTCTCCCTCCCCAAGATGGCATGCAATTTTATATGGGTTCCACACATACATTCTTATTAAACGCATTTTCACATTAGTCATGTTGCATAGAAGAATTAAAATGAATGGGAGAAACCATGAAAAACAAAACAAAGCAAACACAAGAGAAAATGGTCTGCTTCATTTTACGTTGATTCCATAGTTCTTTCTCAGGATGTGGATGGCATTTTGCCTCAAGAGTCCTTTGGGAATGTTTCAGGTCCTTGCATTGCTGTGAAGGGCTAAGTCTAAAAGAAACGGTTCTCACATACTGTGGTTGTTACTATGTACAATGTCCTCCTGGCTCTGTTCATTTCACTCAGTATCAGTTCATATAAATCTCTCTAGGTTTTTCTGAATTCCACTTGTTTCGCATTTCTTACACACAATAGTATTCCATTACATTCATATGCCACAACTTGTTCAACCATTCCCCAATTGATGGGCATTCCCTCAATTTCCAGTTCTTGGCCACTACAAAAAGAGAAGCTACAAATATTTTTGTACATGTGAGTCCTTTTCCTGTTTTTATGACCTCTTTGGGATACAGCCCCAGAATAACTCCTTATATGTGATCCATTCTATCTTTATCCTCCTCAAATTTGAACCAAGCTCATTGTTCATCTACAGTGTTAATTCACAATTGTTCATCTACAACATTTAGCACAGTGCCTACCACACAGATGTTTAATAAAATTTGATTATTGATTTAGAGATACACATAGAAAAGATTATTTTTCTCTTCTATTAACCACTTATTAAATTAGGACTACTTTTTTTGAGAAGAGAGTCTGGAGGCATTATTTATGTCAAGGACCAAATAACATCATAAAAGTAAAATCAATAAAATCAAACAATATTTGTGTTGATAGGGTAATAAATCTGGACTCTAGAACATCTAAGTTCAAATCTGACATCACACACTTAATAGCTATGTGACTCTGAGTAAGACAAAAGCTATTTGTCCTAGTTTCCTCATTTATAAAATGAGAATGTAGGACTTGGTAGGTTCTAATCTATGATTTTATTAACTGTTTTTTTGGTGAATTTTTTCCCAAAACAGCTGTATAAGTATTGGATCTTTGCCACAGAAGAGGAGCTTAATGACTTTCAAAACTTCTTCTTCAGTTGGAAGCTCAGCTAGACAGGGATTGACTTTAACCTGAGGTAAATGGTCAATGGCTTCAGCATTGGTTGATGACAATCTGTCGTGAATACTATGAAAATGTTCAGCCTGTATCACCAGGGTCATATCCTTATCACTTATCAGAGAGTCTCCATCAGCACTGAATAGTTGTGATGCACTGTAAGTGTTTGGCCCATAAATAGCCTTCAGAGAATCATTGGAGCACTCTAGATTGTTATTACTAGTGTAAAACCGAATTTCATCTGCCTTCTTACTGAGCCAAGAATCCTGCATTTCCCAAACTTTGCTTTAACTTTATTTTTAATGGAGTTAAATGCTATCTTCTTGGAGATGGACAAATTGTCTTGCTGGTAAACTCTATGGATTTCTCATTTTTCATTTAGTAGCTTCCAAATTTACTCACCATTTTCTTTTTTGTTAAATATAAATTTATTTATTTAACTTTATACATTCATTTTCACAAAATTTTGGGTTCCAAATTTTCTCCCCATTTATACCCTCCCTCCACCCCAATACAACAAGCATTCTAATTTTCCCTATCACCAATCTGCCCTGTCTTCTATCACCCCTCCCTTCTCTTGTTCCCATCTTCTCTTTTGTACTGTAGGGCCAGATGACTTTCTATTCCCCATTAACTGTATTTCTTATTTCCTAGTAGCAAGAACAATACTCAACAGTTGTACCTAAAACTTTGAGTTCCAAATTCTCCCCATCCCTCCCTCCCCACCCATTCCCTTTGGGAAGGCAAGCAACTCAATATAGGCCATGTCTGTGTAGTTTTGCAAATGAATTTGATAATAGTCATGTTGTGTAAGACTAACTGTATTTCCCTCCATCCTATCCTGCCCCCCATTGTTTCTATTTTGTCTTTTGATCCTGTCCCTCCACAAGAGTGTTGACTTCAAATTGCTCCCTCCTCCCATTGCCCTCCCTTCCAACATCCCCCCCACCCTGCTTATCTCCTTCTCCCCCACTTTCCTGTATTGTAAGATAGGTTTTCATACCAAAATGAGTGTTCATTTTATTCCTTCCTTTAGTCAGATGTGATGAGGGTAAACTTCATGTTTTTTTCTCAGCTCTCCTCTTTTTCCCTCCACTAAAAAGTCTCCTGCTTGCCTCTTCTGTGAGAGATAATTTACCCCATTCCATTAAACCCTCTTTCCTCCCACTACATTTCTCTCTCACCATTTACCTTAATTTCTTTTAAGATATGATCCCATTCTATTCAATTCACTCTGTGCTCTCTATCTCTGTATGTGTGTGCATGTGTGTATGTGTGTGCACATGCACGTATGTACATATGTGTGTGAGTGTGTGTGTATGTGTGTGTGTGGTCCTACCAACTACCCAGATACTGAAAAGTTTCAAGAGTTGCAAATATTGTATTTCCATGTAGAATGTAAACAGTTGAACTTTAGTAAGTCCCTTCTGACTTCTCTTTGCTGTTTACTTTTTCATGCTTCTTCTCATTCTTCTGTTTGAAAGTCAAATTTTCTTTTCAGCTCTGGTCTTTTCATCAAGAATGCTTGAAAGTCCTCTATTTCACTGAAAGACCATTTTTTTCTCTGAAGTATTATACTCAGTTTTGCTGGGTAGGTGATTCTTGGTTTTAGTCCTAGTTCCTTTGACTTCTGGAATATCCTATTCCATGCCCTTCCATCCCTTAATGTAGAAGCTGCTAGATCTTGCATTATCCTGATTGTATTTCCACAATACTGAAATTGTTTCTTTCTAGCTGCTTGCAAGATTTTCTCCTTGATCTGGGAATTCTGGAATTTGGCCACAATGTTCCTAGGAGTTTCTCTTTTTGGATCTCTTTCAGGCGGTGATCAATGGATTCCTTCAATACTTATTTTGCCCTCTGGTTCTAGAATCTCAGAGCAGTTTTCCTTGATAATTTCATCAAAGATGATGTCTAGGCTCTTTTTTTGATCATGGCTTTCAGGTAGTCTCATCATTTTTAAATTGTCTCTCCTGGATCTATTTTCCAGGTCAGTTGCTCTTCCAATGAGATATTCCACATTCTCTTCCATTTTTTCATTCTTTTGGTTTTGTTTTGTGATTTCTTGGTTTCTCAGAAAGTCATTAGACTCCATCTGTTCCATTCTAATCTTGAGAGAGCTATTTTCTTCAGTGAGATTTTGAACCTCTTTTTCCATTTGGCTGATTCTGCTTTTGTAAGCATTCTTCTCCTCATTGGCTTTTTGAACCTCTTTTGCCAATTGAGTGAGCCTATTTTTCAAGGTGTTATTTTCTTCTTTTTGGGTCTCATTTAGCAGGATATTGACCCATTTTTCATGCTTTTCTTGGATCTCTCTCATTTCTCTTCCCAGTTTTTCCTCCACCTCTCTCACTTGATTTTCAAAATCCTTTCTGAGCTCTTCCATGGCCTGAGCCCATTGGAGATCTATTTCTGGTGTTTAGGATACAGAGGCCTTGACTTCTATGTCTCTCCTTGATGGTAAGCATTCTTCCTCCTCATCAGAAAGGAAAGGAGGAAATATCTGTTCACCAACAAAGTAACCTTCTATGGTCTTATTTTTCTTCCCTTTTCTGGCCATTTTCCTAGCCAGTTACTTGACTTCTGAGATTCCTGTCCACCCCCGGCTATATCTGCCCAGCTAGTGCTTGGGGTCTGAGATTCAAATGCTGCTCCCCAACCTCAGGGCTTTCAGCAGAGGGTGGGGCTGTTGTTCAGGGTAAGATTAAATTCAGATTCTCAGGTGGGGGCAGGGCCGCCTTCCAGGCTCAGTTCCCTCAGGGGGTTTATGTGGAGACTTTCAGCAATGGATCTGAGGTCCTGTCTGCTCCGGGAGCCTTTGGCCACTGCTGCCTCTGCTGCTGTCAACCGAGGGGGCCTGAATTATGGAGACACCCCGCTCCCCTCTTGGCCAGCCCAGAAGTCTCTCGCACTGACCTGTAGCGCCTGTGGGTGGAGGGACCTTCGCAGCCGCCAGAGATTCCATCCCTGAAGCTGCTCATATCTGCTCCTCTCTGGCCGCACAGGCAGGGCAGGGGCTCTGCTCCGCATCCGGTGCGCTATGGACCTTTGGTGCCAGTTTTTCAGGGCTCTCTGGAACGGAAATCTCCTCCACTCTATTGCTGCGCAGCTTGCACTGCTCCAGAATTTGTGGGGAGTTCTTTTTACCGAAAGTTTATGGGCTGTGGGTTCGGAGCTAGCATATGTGAGTCTTTCTACTCCACCATCTTGGCTCCTCCCCTCACCATTTTCATCAAACAAATCCTGATGTTTCAAGTTCTGGCCCAGATGAGTAAAGGTAGTGCTATACCCCAAAGCCCAGAAAGCTTCTGCTTTACTGTTGCCAACCATTTGTTGGCTCAACTTTTGTCTCAAGTCAGCAACAAACTGTTTACACAATGGAGAAATGCTCTAATCTTTTTTTTTTACTTTTTAAAATTTATTTATTTATTTAATTTTTTGAAATTCTGCAACCACTACCAAAAAGCTTATATTTTTACCCCACCACCTCCCTCCTTTCCCAAAATGCCATACAATTCTGTGTATGATCAATATATTCTTTCCTATTGAATATGTTTTCACTCTAGTAATACTGTATGGACGAACTAAAATAAATGGAAGAAATCATATAACAAATCAAAACATAACACACACACACAAACACACATGCACACACATGTACAAACAAGATCTGCTACATTCTGCAAATGAATTCCATAGTTCTTTCTCTGAATGTGGAAGGTATTTTGCCTTAGAAAACCATTGGGAATTATTATTATTATTTTTTAAGTTCTTGTGTTATTACGAAGTTCCAAGTCTACCAGAAAAAACTCTCGCACACTGTGGTTGTTGTTGTGCACAAATTTCTCCTGGTTCTGCTCCTTTCACTCAGCATCAGATCATATAAGTCCTTCCAGGCCTCTCTGAAGTCTTCTTGTTCTTCATTTCTTATGGCGCAATAGTACTCCATTACATTCATATACCACAACTTATTCAGCCATTCCCCAACTGATGAGCATCCCCTTGATTTCCAGTTTTTGGTAACTACAAAGTGTGTTGCTATAAATATTTTTGTACATGTGGGACCCTTTCCCATTTTTATGATCTCTTGGGGATACAGTCCTAGTTTTGCTGAGTCAAAGGGTATGCACATTTTTGTAGCCCTTTAGGCAGAGTTCCAAATTGCTCTCCAGAACGACTGGATGAACTACAGGCTCTAACAACAATGAATTAGTGTTCCAACTCTCCCACAACCTCTCCAACATTTATCATTTTCCTGTTCTGTCATGTTAGCCAATCTTATAGATGTGATGTGGTACCTCAGAGTTGTTTTGATTTGCATCTCTCTAATCAAAAGTGATTTAGAGCATTTTTTCATATGATTATAGAAATCTTTAATTTCTTCCTCTGAAAATTGCCTATTCATATCCTTTGACCATTTATCAACTGGGGAATGACTTGTATTGTGATACATTTGACTGAGTTCTCTATATATTCCAGAAATGAGGCCTTTATCCCCAAGATTAGCTGTAAAAATTCTTTCCCAATTTACTACATTCCTCTGAATTTTGGTTTCACTGGGTTTGGTCATGCAAAAACTTTTCAGTTTAATGTAATCAAAATTATCCATCTCGCATTTCATAATGCATTCTATCTTTTCTTTAGTAAAAAATTTTTCCCTCCTCCATAAATCTGATAAATACACTATTCCTTGCTCCTCTAGTTTGTCCATGGTATCACTCTTTATACCTAGATCATGTACCCATTTGGACTTTATTCTTGTGTACAGTGTTAGGCATGGGTCTATGCTTAGTTTCTGCCAAACTTTTATCTAGTTTTCCCAGCAACTATTGTCAAACAGTGAGTTCTTATCCCAGAAGCTGGGGTGTTTGGGTTTATCAAGCAGGAGGTTGCTATATTCCTTGCCTACTGTGTCTTGAGTGCCAAGTCTATTCCACCTATCTACCCTTCTGTTTCTTAACCAGTACCTAGTGGTTTTGGTAATTGCTGCTTTATAGAACAATTTGAGATCTCGTAGTGCAAGGCCTCCTTCCCTAGTATTTCTTTTCATTAGTCCCTTTGATATTCTGGACCTTTTGTTCTTCTAGATGAATTTTGATATTATTTTATCCACCTCTAGAAAATAATTATCTGAAAGTTTAACGGTATGGCACTAAATAAGTAAATGAATTTAGGTAGAATTGTCATTTTTATTATATTAGCTCGGCCTACCCATGAGCAACTGATGCTTTTCCACTTACTTAGATCTGATTTTATTTGTGCAAAAAGTGTCTTGTAATTGTGTTCATATAGTCCCTGGGTTTGTTTTGGCAGGTAAACTCCCAAGTATTTCATAGCGTCTACCCTAGCTTTAAATGAGATTTCTCTTTCTATTTCTTGCTGTTGGGCTTTGTTGCTAATATATAGAAATGCAGAATATTTGTGCAGGTTTATTTTGTAACCTGCAACTTTGCCAAAGTTGTTTATTGTTTCAAGTACTTTTTTACTTGAATCCCTGGGATTCTCTAAGTATATCATCATATCATCTTCAAAGAGTGATAACTTAGCTTCTTCTTTGCCTATTCTTATTCCTTCAATTTCTTTATCTTGTCTAATTGCTATAGCTAACATTTCTAGTACCATATTGAATAACAGTGGTGATAATGGACATCCTTGTTTCACCCCTGATCTTATTGGAAATACATCTAGCTTATCTCCATTGCATATAACGCATGCTGGAGGTTCTAGGTAGATACTGCTTATTATTTTATGGAAAGTTCCCTTTATTTCTATGTTCTCCAGTGTTTTTAATAGGAATGGGTGTTGGATTTTGTCAAAAACTTTTTCTGCATCTATTGAGATAATCATGTGGTTTTTGTTAGTTTTGTTCTTGATATGATCGATAATGATAATAGTTTTCCTAATATTGAACCAGCCCTGCATTCCTGGTATGAGTCCTACCTGATCATAATGTATTAATCTCATGATAAGATGCTGTATTCGTTTTGCTAAAATCATATTTAAAATTTTTGCATCTATATTCATTAGAGAAATTGGTCTATAATTTTCTTTCTCCATTTTGTCTCTTCCTGGTTTAGGTATCAAAATCATATTTGTATCATAGAAATAATTTGAGAGAATTCCTTCCCCAATTTTCAAAAATAGTCTAGATAGTATTGGAATTAACTGTTCTTTAAATGTTTGATAGAATTCACTTGTAAATCCATCTGATCCTGGAGATTTTTTCCTAGGGAGTTCATTGATGACTTGTTCAATTTCTTTTTCTGAGATGGGGTTATTTAAGTATTCAACTTCCTCTTCTGTTAATCTGGGCAATTTGTATTTTTTTTAAAATACTCTTCCATCTCATTTAGATGGTTGAATTTGTGGGCATAAAGTTGGGCAAAGTAATTTCTAATTATAATTTTAATTTCCTCCTCATTGGAGGTAAGTTCACCCCTTTCATTTTTAATATTGGTAATTTGATTTTCTTCTTTCTTTTTTTAATCAAATTGACCAAAGGTTTATCAATTTTATTAGTTTTTTCATAAAACCAACTATTGGTTTTATTTATTAATTCAATAGTTTTCTCAATTTTAATTTCATTAATCTCTCCTTTGATTTTTAGTATTTCTAATTTGGTATTTTCTTGGGGATTTTCAATTTGTTCTTTTTCTAGTTTTTTCAGCTGCATGCCCAAGTCATTGATCTCCTCTTTCTCTATTTTATTTCTGTAGGCATTCAGAGATATGAAACTTCCCTTAAGAACTGCTTTTGCAGTATCCCATGAGATTTGGTAGGTTGTCTCATTATTGTCATTCTCTTGAATGAAGTTGTTGATTGTTTCTCTGATTTCTTCTTTAACCAACTCCTTCTTTAGGATTAGATTATTTAGTTTCCAATTGATTTTTCGTTTATCTTTCCATGGACTTTTATTACATATAATTTTTATTGCATTATGATCTGAGAAGGATGAATTGATTATCTCTGCCTTTCTACTCTGGATTGTGAGGCTTTTATGTCCTAGTACATGATCAATTTTTTTAAATTTGCCATGTATCACTGAGAAAATGGTATATTCCTTTCTATCCCTATTCAATTTTCTCCAGATATCTATCATATCTGCCTTATCCAGAGTTTTATTTACCTCCTTAACTTTTTTCTTATTTATTTTGAGGTTAGATTTATCCAGTTCAGAGAGGGGTGGCTGAGGTCCCCCACTAGTATAGTTTTGCTGTCAGTTTCTTCCTTCAGCTCCCCCAACCTCTCCTCTAAGAATTTGGATGCTATACCACTTGGAGCATACATGTTTAGTAATGATATTGCTTCATTGTCTATGGTGCCTTTTAGCAGGATATGATTTCCATTCTTTAATTTGATCTATTTCTGCTTTTGCTTTTTCTGAGATTAGGATTGCTACTCCTGCTTTTCTTACATCAGCTGAAGCACAATATATTCTGCTCCAACTTTTGGCCTTTATCCTGTGTGTTCCCCCTTTCCTCCCCACCGCCCCCATTCAAATACGTTTCTTGTAAACAACATATTGTTGGATCATGGCTTTTATTTCATTCTGCTATCCCTCTCCATTTTATGGGAGAGTTCATTCCATTCACATTCACAGTTATGATTGTGATTTCTGTATTTCCCTCCATCCTCTTGCCCACCACTTATGCTTTTAGTTCTCCTGTCTCCCTTCTGCTCCTCAATAGTTTTCACTTTTCACCACCTCCTCCTGCAGTCTTCCCTTCCTTCTTTTAGCCTCCTCCCTTTTACTCCCCTTTACCCTTACTGCTTCTTCCCTCCCTTTTAGCCTCCCTCCCCTTCCTTCCCCCTTCTCCTCCTACTACTTATAGAGCTAGATAGGGTTATCTACTTAAGTTTATTGTTCCCTTCTTGAAACAAATCAGATGAGAGTACCTCTCAAACAATGCTCAGCACCTTCCCCTCTTTCCCTCTAGTATAATTTTGTACTTCTTCCTGTGATGTAATTTACCATTTTCTGATCCCTCCTTTTCACACCTCCTGTTACAATCCCTTCAGCATACTGAAATCATATTTTTAACATGACTTCATTTACTTTATACCCGTTCCCTCTATGTATATCCCTTTTATATTTCATAATAGATGCACAATTCTCAAGATTCACAGGTATCATCTTCCTTTGAAGGAGGTAAACAGTTTGTCCAAATTGAGTAACAACTTTTGTTTCCCCCCGTTTACCTTTTTATGCTTCTCTTGAGACCTGCATTTGAACATTGAATTGTCTATTAAGTTCTGATGTTTTTGTCAGGAAGATCTGGAAATCCTTTACCTCATTGAATGACAGTCTCCTTGCCTGAAATGTTATGCTGAACTTTGCTAGGTAGTTGATCCTTAGTTGTAGTCCCAGCTCCTTTGCCCTATGGAATATTGGATTCCAATTTCTTTGATCTTTTAATGTAAAAGCTGCAAGGTCCTGTGTGATCTGAAATGCTCTAATTGGTTGACCTTGAATTTTCTGATAGCCATCTTGCCTTGGGAATACTGTTTTTGTGGAATGCAAATGTTTGGATCCCAGAGAATAAATCTATCAGTTTAGACACATATCATCTTTGTCACTCTCATATCTTGTCTATCTCCTCTTACGATGACAGTCTATTAAATGTTAATATTTGATGCAAGGGTTCATTCACAAAGTTTTATGCATTTAGATAAATGAAGGACAGTGTTGATGATACAAACGTCATGACATGCACAAGTCTTCAGTAGTAAGCGACCATTGCTCTGTTGCTGTTTCTGACCCCATTCTTCCCAAGGATTTCCCTGTCATGCCTCATAGTCTGTGCTTGCTCTAGCATTAAAGTCACTCAAAATTACAATTTTGTCCTTTTTTGGTACATTGATGATAAGTGTCTTCAGACCTTCATAAAATTTTTCTTTAACCTCATCAGAACTCATCATGGTGGGAGTATATGCACTCATCATAGTGGCTTGGCACTTTTCTGCAAGTGGCAACCACATTGTTATGAGCTTCTCACCATTCCTTTGGGGAGGCATGAAAAACTGTTGACTATGTTACATTTGATTGCAAAGCCTATGCCAGCTTCATGGCATGGCATGCCTCATCATCAGCCACTCCAGAAAAATGTATATTCAGCTCCTACTTCTCTAAGCTGGTTTTCCATTTGCCAGCTTTGTTTCACTCAGGCATACTATTTGGATAGAGTACATACTGAGTTCACTCACAAGAGTCGTTTGTCTTTCAGGTCTATTGTTCTGGTCAGACCGCTACTGGAATGTTGTTCTCAGATCTAGGTGCCATTTTAGAAGGGATATTAACAAACTGGAGAGTATCTTTAAAAGGGTACCTAGTATTATAAAGGTTTAGAATTTATGTCATAAAATCTTCATTTGGAAAAAAACCCAAAAATTAGTGATCCTTAGCCTGAAGAAGGAAAGATTCAGAAGAAACCTTGCACCAGTTTTCACACTTTAGAAAAAGGAATTTTAAACTTTTTGTGCCATGAACTTTTTTGGAAGTCTAATGTAAGCTACATATTTCTCAGAATAAGGTTTTTAAGTGGAAAAAATAAAACATATAGGAAAAGTTAATTATATTGAAATACAGTTGTTAAAATATTTGAAATTCCAAGTTCTTAGACACACTGAAATCTATCCATGGACTCCAAAAGTATCTCAGGACCCCAGGTTAAGAACATCTGGAGAGGGTAACAGTAGGGAAAAAAGATAAGACTTATTTTTCTTGGTCCCAGAGAGTAGATCTAGGACCAGTAAATGAAAATTACAAGATGATAAATTCAACACAAAGTTCAACATAAGGAAAACTTCCTAACAGTGAGAACTGTCCAAAAGGCAACTGAATTATCTTCAGGGAAGTGAGTCTCGAAGGTCTCTAAGCAGATGCTGGACAACTAATTGTTGGGGATATTGTAGATAAGTCTTGTGATTTGGGTAAGTGTTGGTCTAAATGACCTTCCAACCATAAGTTCATGATTCTCAGATTTATTGCAATATAGGATTGTCTCTTAAGAAGCTAGGTGGTATTTCTTCATAATTTTCTCCAAAGATTGGTGAGCAAGTCTGCTTAGATGGAAGGTGAATTCTGTTGTATTTTTTAGTAGTATTAAATACTACTGATTAGTAGTGGTAGTAGAGTGACTTTATACTTCCTGAGATTATCTAGTTTTCATTTGATTTCATCAGCACCATAAATTCAATGCCATCTCTATGTTGATGATTCTCAGATTTACTTATTCATGTCTAGTCTTTCCTCTGATTTCTAGTCTCTCCTTTCCAGTTGCCTATCGGACATTTCAACCTGGATGTTTCATAGACAACTTAAGTACAATATGTCCAGAACTAAACTCAATTCTTTCCCTCCCAGATCATACCCTCTTCCTAACTTCTCTGTTAGTGTCAAGGACATAATTCTCCTGTTCAACCAGGCTTACAACCTAAGTCATCCTTAACTTCTTGCTCTCTCTCATCCCCCATTCTCATAACCAATCAGTTGCCAATCCCTGTTAATTCCAGTTTAATAACATTGTGTTGCATTATGTTATGTGCCTGTCTCTCTTCTGAACCTGACACCACAGTAGGGCAAGCCCTCATTCTCTCTTGCTTGGACAATTGCAATATCTTTCTCATTGATCCTCCTGCTTTTTTTAATATTAGTCATATTCCTATATTCTATGCAAATCTCTGTTATGCAATTTCATCTCTATCCTGTAAAAATCCATCTTGTTTTCTCTGAAGTTGCTGGTTCCTCTTGGAACTTAACCTGCTTCATGAGAGGCATCAATCTCAATAAATGCCTATACTTGGATTCTCTGAATTTTTTGACACAGCGCCACCATAATACATCATGAAACTTCAACAGTTTTTGGCATCCCTGGGTTTCTACCTCAACAGTTTTATGTCATGTTTGAATTTAACAGAAGTGTAAAAAGAAGTACCTTTCTGAGCAAGATAACATTTATTAACAGGGGCATTCTACCTGTCAATTAGTGGGCCAATGGATTGCCTCCATCAATGCAAAAGTTCGAAGGTAAAGGACAATTTCCTTTAGATAGGTTTTGGTGAATACAGAACAAAGAACACAGCAGGAGAGATTATCATGGGATGATGGGCAACGTGGTTGGTTACAGAGCTGAGGCATAGGGAACAAATACTACCTACAACGTCCCCCAAAATTAGTCATGCAACATCTACTTGGAGACCTTGAAGACTCACTGCCCTTCTGAAGGTAATTCAGTTGACTTTTGAACAATTCTCACCATTAGGAATGTCTTGTGTTGGAAGTTTGGTAATGGGGGCTAGCAATGACCCTTCCTTGTCCCTCATGAGACTAAGAAGTGCTCATTGTCTGAGTGTAGGTACAAGATGGTACCGCAGACTTTTGGAAAGCAAATCAGACAGCCTTGAAGGCCAGTCTGGTCATCTAAAAATATCAGGCCCAGATTTCCTTTGTGTTCACATTGCATTCTCCAAGATCAGTTAAATTCCTTGAGGCAAGAGAACTAGATTTTTAAACCTAACCCATTACAAGCCAGCTGAACTCTGAATTGAGTTCAGAGACAAAGAATCATGACAAACACAGGACAAAAGCAGTTACAGAGCAAAATCAATTATTTATAAAAATTGATCTTAATCTCTATGATATTGATGATGATATATGATATCATAAATCAAGAAATTATTATTAAATGTATCCAATGCTTTCAATTACTCAAAGAAATATATAGTCATCTACAAATACATGAACCAAAAGACAATATAATACCTTGCCTTCACCAGTTGCTCTGGTTGTTTCAAGTCTTCCTGAAACTGTTCTTGCAAGTTTTTCATTCCATCTTCTAGCTCTTCTTGCTCTGCAGCTTGTTCAGTGATTGCCTGTTAAAAATGAAATGACTTAGTATCTGACAAGAATTCTAAGAATTTTGATAGCTCAGTTCCACTGAATGGGCAGGGTATATTATTCTCCTTGTCCTGATTACAGAGAATATTTTGTAGGTGAATGCTCTTCAGATAGCACTGAGGGAATAGTGACTCTTCTTAGAGTGCTTTTTCTTTTAAACAAGTACATATTATTGTGCTCCAAAAACACTAAGAGAAACTGTCATTGTTTACAATGAACCCCAAATGGCTTCCAGTAATGATAAAAAATGAGGAGTCTGATTAAATTGTTAAGTTCTTTACAAACTTGGACACTTTGGATCCAAGGAAATTCAAGTCCTGCTAAAATATCCCTTGGGAGTTGGTTGGAAAGAGTGAAAAGTATCATTATGCACTCATCCATTGCCACAAAGTTTATCTCCCTCAATGTCTTACCAAGTAGTATTTGAAAAAGTAGAAAACAACTTCATCTGGGTTGTGATTTGTGAAGTCTGGCTTCACTATCCAGTGTTCTTTTGAGCTTATGGGTTTGGGGAATAGGTTCTATTTCTACTTGATCCCATCCTACCCTAGACCATGGGGCTGACCAAGAAACCAAAGGGATTAAATTGTAGAAATTGCCACCATATAATTAAAATTATATATGGAACCTTGGCATTACTTGACTTTATAAGGTTTTGAACTAGCCACATCTGTCAGTACCATATGTTACTTTCCCTGTAAGTAATTTCTCAACTTTTTAGTCCCCTGATTCCTGTCACTGAGACACATTGTCTCATTCACTAGATCCATCCATCTGTCACTGAACCCCTACTCCTACTCTCATACCTATATTCACTCCAATTCATTCCATCCCTTCCCAAAAGTCCTATTTTCCTTTGACTATCAATTTCATTATTCCATTAAAGCACTCATTGATGTTATTAAAGAGCAATATTTTTCATCCCTAACTGTATTCCCTTATTTTTCTTCACCTACTCACATGAATTGAAACCTGGGTTCCTACTAGGGATTCCACATAGATAACAGCCCTTTCCAATAGTGACCTTTTCTTTTCCTTCTCCCCACTTCAGATGTGGAGGCAGGCATACTTAAAGCTTCTCACTATCATATCAAGATTCTCATTTTGCTATTAAAACTCAACAACTTCTCTTCCTTTGAAGTCTGTATCACATGTGTCTATTAGACTTTTCAGACTGATTGTCACATAAGGCCCCTCACCTCAACATGCCACGAACAAAATTTATTATCTTTCCCCCAAAAAACTACTCCTATTCTTAACTTTCCAATTCCTTTTCAGTGTACCATGAGATTTCCAGTTACTCAGGAGTCATAAACACCAGTATTTGAATCCTACCTACAGTGTCTACCACCTGACAATGGCCAAATCAATTAATCTCTGTGAGCTTGAGTTTCCACATCTGTAAAATGGGCATAAGAATATCTCATAGAATTATTGTGAGGTTCAAATGAAATAAGGTATTTTAAAGTTCTTACTAAGCCTGAAGGATTCTGAATTGTTTGAGAATTTAAGTAGATAAACATTTCCCATTTATTGATTTACTAAGTGGATTTCTTTTTCTCAGATAATGCAAAGTAAACTTCAGCCTAGCTTGTCTTCAATTTTTTTTCACAAATTCTGAATGATTATTCTGAATCAATTAAGCATCTTGGAATAGAAATGAATGCCTGTGATTACTATGTAATTTTAAAGTAATCTCAATAAAATACTGTCTGCTTCAAAGAATTTGGGTAGTTTTGCATGAATTCCAAAATATATCCTATAGTGTTTTTCTCCAGCTTTATAATCATTGTAAAGTAATTTGTATTTGGGCTCATTATGTATCTCTTGCATCTAAGACATGATGATATGTAAAGACATGAATACATTTTTAAATATAGCATCAAAAATGCTAAGGTGTCAATTCACTCTCCATTGTATGGAGCAATATTTAACTTTTCAAACCTTTCATCTTAGAAGCTAGATGTACAGGCAGTGTTTAATATGTCAATAAACCATTTTATCCTTACCCCTGTTTTGCGCTTGAACTCTTCCTTTATGTCTGATATTTCAGCATTCATTTTAGACACTTCTTTTTTCTTTTGAAGACTCTTCTTAATTTCATCATCTTTTTGTTTTTTTAAATCAGTGATCTATATTTGCAAACAGTAAATTTCTCAAAAATAAGCTATAATATGTTGTTAAAGAAAATATTTTTATAGTTTTTCTTTAGATAAAATTTTCTTTATATATGTTTTCTTTAGATAAGTTTTTTTTAGATAAAATCACTGTTTATTTTAACTTAGTAGGATGTGAGGGAAAAACATATGCACAAGGAAAAAATTACACTTGAGAAACAAAATTCAATTTTTCAAATGCTGTGAAGAAAATTCTTCCATCTAGAATGAAAAATTCCATTGGAGGATTTTTGGAAATGTTTCTTTATTTAGTTGGTTACAGTAGTGTTGATTAGACTAATACCGAATGCTTATTTTAAAAAATTATTTTTATTTATTTCATTAAATATTTCTCAATTGCTGTTGTTTGTTGAGTCATTTAGTTATTTGACTCTTTGTGATCCTATTTGGGCTTTTCTTGGCAAAGATACGGAAATGGTTTGCCATTTCCTTCTCTAGTTCATTTTAGAGATCAGGAAACTGAGGCAAACAGAGTTAAGTTACTTGCCCAGGGTCACACAGCTTTCTGAGGCCAGACTGGAACTCGGGAAGATCAATCTTCCTGACTACAGGCCCAGTACTCTGTCCACTGAGCTGCCTACGTTCGCCATTTCCCAATTTAATGTATTTTTTGTTTACTTTTCCTTCTAATCATATGTAATTTTTTGAACAATCATTTTTTTTTTAATTTGAGCTCCAAATTTTCTCCTTCTTCGCTCCTTGAGAAGGTAAGCCATTTGATATCGAGTATACCTGTCAAGTCATGCAAAGCATATTTTCATATTATCCTTGTGGCAAAAGAAAACACAAAATAAAACAATAAAAATAAAGTTTTCAAAAGTATTCTTCAGTCTGCATTCAGAGTGTATCAGTTCTTTCACTGGAAATACATAGCTTTTTTCATCATGAGTCCACTGAAATTGTCTTCTATCTCTGTATTGATCAAAGTAGCCAGGCCTTACACAGCTGATCATTATTACAACATTGCTATTACTTTGTATAGTGACCTTCTGGTTCATCACATTGCCTCACTTCGTATGGATTTTGCCATGTTTTTCTGAAACCACTTCCCTCATCATTTCTTATAGTACAATAGTACTTCATCACAATCATATGGCACAACTTGTTCAACCATTCTCCAATCGATGAGTATTCCATCAATTTCTAATTCTTTGTCACCACAAAAAGAGTTGCTACAGTTTTTTTGTATATATAGATTCTTTTCTTTTTTTCTTTGAACTCTTTGTGATACAGACCTAGTGGGGCTATTTCTGGTTCAAAGGATATACAAAGTTTTAGAGTCCTTGGGGCATATTCCAAATAATTCTTCAGAATGATTGGACCACATCTATTCTACCAGTGGTTCATTAGTGTAACTATTTTTCCTCATGTCCTCCAGGATCTGTCATTTCTGATAGGTGTGAGATGTTACCTCAGAGTTGTTTTAATTTTTTTTCCAATCAATAGTGATTTAAAGCATTTTTTTGTATAACTATAGATAATTTTGATTTCTTCTTCTGAAAACTATGTCTTTTGGCAGTTTATAAATTGGGGAATGGCTATTATTTTTATAAATTTGACTCCATTCTATGTTCAGTACATATTTGAAGAATAAGGCCTTTATTGTTTGGCTTGTCCTTCATTCTCGAAAAGGACCATGGTATTAGAGAGATGAAGACATGACTTGCAGTTGACTTGGATTTGAGTGAGGAAGGGCTGTGCAAGGTCTCACTTTCTCCTTCTGAGCCATCTGGGTCCAGTGACCAGATATACCTCAGGATGACTGGAGATGGCCCAGGATGTAATGTGAGACCCTAGTTCTCTCTTTGAGTGAGGTAACGCCCATTCAGTGAATAGACCTCTTTAAGAAGTTAATCAAGAGATGCTAAGACCTTTATTAGAGAAACTTACTGTAAAGATTTTTTATGTTATTTCATTGCCTGTGGTACCTTTTAACCTAATGCAGTTTCCCTGATTATCTTTCATAATTAGGTCTATTTCTCTTTTTGCTTTGTATGAGATCATGGTTGCTACCCTTGTCTTTTTTTTTTTTTTACTTCAGTTGAAGCATATTAGATTCTGCTCTCACCCTTTATTTCAGCTCAGTGTATTTCTTCTTGTTTCAGTTGTATCTCTGGTAAAGACAATAATGTGGATCCTGGTTTTGAATCCATTTTGCTATCTGCTTTTGTTTTAGGGGTGAGCTCATCCCATTCACATTCACAGTTAAGATTGCTGTGAATTTCTCTGCCATAGGGCAACTAGGTGGCACAGTGATTGATCCCTGGGCAATCAGGAAGATTCATCTTCATGAGTTCAAAATCAGCCTTAGACACTTACAAGCTTTGTGACCCTAGGAAAGTCACTTAACACTGTTGGCCTCAGTTTCACCATTTATAAAATGATCTAGGGAAGCAAATGGTCAACAACTTCAGTATCTCTGCCAAGAAAACTCCAAATAGCATCATGAAATGTTGGATGTGACTGAAAAACTTGAACAATTTCTGCTATTCCATTTCCTTCTGTTTCTTCCCTTTCCTCACTGGCCCCTTCTCAAAATTCTACTTTGATTCTAACACCTGCCTCCCTTTATCTGCCCTCCCTTTTATCATTCCCCCTTTCTTTTCTGCCTTTACCCTCCTATTTCCCTATTGTGTAAGTTACATTTCTACACACAAATGAATGTGTGTATATACATGTATATATATATCCAAACACATGCATGTGTGTGTATATATGCATATACATATATACATATAATATATACATATATGCATATATATGTATGTACACACACACACATATATTCTTAGAAAGTTGTTTAAGTGGAAGTTAGCGGCTTTTCCAGGTGTCTCTGGGGGATCTGAGTACGCTCTGTAATTTCAGGTACTTTATACAAGGCAGAAGTTGCATTAAAGTTCCCTAAATATTTAATGCTTTATCCCCTCCACCTTTGCCAGTATTATAAAATGAGCTTACCACTTCAGGGGATCAAGAATTGATCATAGGACTAGTAATTTCCACCTGACCCTGTATGTCCTTAAAAAAAGTGTTATAAGACTTTTGCCTAAGTCATCTTGTAATTTGAGCATAAGTTCAATCAATTGGCCTATGAGGCTAATCAAGATTATCCCTAAGGGTCCTTCTAATTCTCAGTTCTATAAAAATATTAATCATGATATTTACCATTTTCTCTATGTTTTCTTTATTCTGTTTAAATGTTTCCCTTTCTGCATCCAATTCATCATTTAACGCATTCAATAGACCTTGATAGTAGGCAATTTTTTCTTCTTTAAGTTTGTTTCTGTCATATATCGTTTTTGTGGTAAAATTGCTTTCAGCTTTTTCTTTCATCTTCATGTTGAGTGACACTATAACTTTCTGATGACTTTGTGCTGTTGCTTCTTGCTCTTTACTATGTAAAAATAAATAACAATAATGATTCTTAGGAATGAATGATGGTTCATTTTAGGAAGCTCTAGGTTGCTGGAATACTACATTTTTTTACCCCTAATATAGAGTACACCTTTTTCCTACATCTTTCTTATATAAAACCTGAATAGTACATTCTTAGTCCCATAAAAATAAGAGAACAAAGACAAAAGTAGTGAAAATGAAAATAACAGTGATACTGAAATCATTTTTATTTAAATGAAAAATTTTCAAAAATGTTTTCCTTTTAATATCTTCATTATAATATTTTAATTTATGTAGTAATTTTAATAATATATGTGGATATATTCACATATTATTTTCTTTTTAAAATTTAGTTTAAAATTTTTATTTTCAGTTCCAAATTTTTCTCCTCCAAAAAAATTATGCTTTGATTAACACCGAAAGTCTGTAAGTTTTCTATCTGGAGATAGATAGCAACTCTTCTCATGAGTCCTTTGGAATTGTCTTGGATCATTGTATGTATAACAATTGCTATGTCTTTCACAGGGGATTGTCATTTACATTGTCATAGGTTGTTCTCCTGGTCCTGACCACTTCAGTTTGTATCAGCTCATATTTGTCTTCTCAGGTTTTTCTGAAACCCTCTCTAACAGTTCTTACAATCCAATAGTATCCTATCACAATTATATACTAAAGTTTGTTCCACCATTCTGCAAGAGATGGAGAGCTCCTCACAGTTTCCAAATCTTTGTCACCACAGAAGTAGCTTCTAAAAGTATTTGTGTGCATAGGGTCCTTTTTCTTTTTCTTTGATCTCTTTGGGAAATAGCCCTAATAATGGTATTGCTGGATCAAAAGGTACACAGAGTTTTTTAGGCCTTTGGGAATAGTTCCAAATTGTTCTTCAGAATGATTATATGATGTATAGTATATAATTATGTAATAGTTAACATCTCTACCAAGAGTGCTTTTGTGTACCTATTTTCCTCATCTCCTCCAGCATTTGCCATTTCATTTTTCTGATATCTTAATTAATCTGATGACTATGAGATGGCACCATGGAATTATTTGAATCAGTTTTTCTTTAATTATTAATGATTTAGAGCATTTTGTATAACTATTTTAAAAATTATTTATTTTATTAATCACATATCAATTTTAACATTAATTTTTAACATTTTTTGGTTCCAAGTTCTCTATCTCCTTTCATCCATTCCCTCTCATTGAGAAAGCAAGAAATTTTATATCAATCATACATGTGAAGGCATGCAAAATATATTTCCATATTAGCCATATTGCAAAAAAAAGTAAAAAAGAAAAATGGAGAAAGTAAAAAAAATACATTTCAATAATCTGCATTTGTAGTTCATCAGCTTTCTCTCTGAAAATGGATAGCATTTCCATCATAACTTCTTTTGATTTTCTTAATTAGAGGGACTGTCTTCACAGTTGTTTACCTTTATTGTATTGCACTTACTGCGTACAATCTTCTCCTGAGTCTGCTTACTTCACTTTGCATAAGTTCATCTAAGTCATATACAGATCTAGTAGTGATATTTCTGGATCAAATGGTGTGCCCTGTTTTATATCCTTTCAGGCATAGTTCTAAATTGTTCTTCAGAATGAATGGACTAGTTCACAATTCTACCAACAGTGCATTAGTATCCCAATTTTTCCACATCCCCTTTAGCATTATTAATTTTCTTTTTTTCTGTCACCGTAGCTAATCTGATGGGTGTGAGAGAGTACCTCAATCATAATTGAATTAATGATTTCAAGGATTTTTATATAACTATTAATAGCTTTGATTTCTTCTTCTAAAAGCTGCCAGTTCATATCTTTTGGTCATTTATTGAGAATTGATTGTATTTTTATAAATTTGAATTAGTCCTCTATTTTTTGAGAAATGAGAACTTTATCAGATAAACTTAGAAATCCCCTCCTCTCCCAGTTTCTGCTTTCCTTCTAATTTTGGATATATTGGTTTATTTTGTGCAAAACATTTTTAATGTAATATAATCAAAATTATCCATGTTGCTTCCAATGAACTTCTATCTCTTGTTTTGTCATGAATTCTTTCTCTATTTATCAATCTGACAGGTAATTTTTTTCATGCTCCCTAAATTTGCTTATGATATTATCCTTTATTAATCATATATCCAACTAGACCTTGTCTTGGTATATGGTGTAAGGTGTTGCTCTACACTTAGTTTTTGCCAGACTACTTTCCACTTTTCTCTACGAGATTTTTTTTTTTTTTAAATAATGAGTTCTTACACCAACATATTACTTTCAAAGAGATTTCATTTTAGGGGCATGGTCTCTATGCCTTTAATCTCTGTGCACTTTATCTAACCTATAAGTATTTATCATGTTAATGTTAAAGTTCCAAATCAGATTCCAAGAAGGATTCCCTGTGAATGATAAGGTACTCCAGCTGTTTCTGTTGACAAATGACATTTTGCCACTTTCATTAAGTCCCAGAAATTGCAGAGGCTCCTGAGAGAGATCTTAATGACTCATAGTCCAAGTGAATGAAGAAGGTCTGTTGACCATATTTCAATATGCGTTTGGAACAACACTCAATAAAGCTTGATATATATATATATATATATGTATATATCTATATCTATAACTGAGACACTAAAGATGGACAGTGAATTGACTTAGAGTACACTTGCTTTCAGGAAATTGAAACGTTTCTTTATTGACACTAAACTCCCCATACAAGCAAAATCCCATATTTTCAACACTATTATGTCCTACTTTTTCTATATAGAAGTAATACTATGGAATATATTGTCTCCATAGAACTCAAGATGGATATCATGCTTTGGGCACTGGAGAAATGCAACTAATGAGGAACTCTAAAGAAGTTGTAATCAAGGAATTGGAAGAAAGAAAGATGGGTGAAGTTCCAAGTTCAAAGAATGACAATTAGAAAGCTAGAGTTCTTCACTGATAACTTAATGATGTTGAGAAAAAACAAAGATGGCATCCTGCATGTTGAATGGATTCCCTATGGCAAACTTCAGGGAGAAGATGGGAAAGTATCACATAGGATGGGCAACCATGAATAGATTATGATCTTCATGGTTAGAGGGAACATTTGAATCAGTGAGCACACATATCCATTTTAATTCTGAGCCTATTTGGAGGTAACTTATACTTGAACAAATGTGGTAATGAATTTAATTAGGCATTATTAAAACATAGATTTATAACTGAGAGATACCAAAAAAGTCATTGAGTTAATGCCGTTATTTAACATATAAAGAAATTGAAGCCCAGAAACAGCAGATTTAATAAATAACAGAACTGGAGTATGAGCCCAAGATTTCTGACTGCAAACCCACTGAATTGGAATTTTTTCATTTTTAAAATCATTTTGTTTTCAGGGTTCTACAATCACTTGCCTATATCTTAGATTATTCCTCCTCCATCCCCTTCTTTCCCCGCTCCATCCCTCTTCCCTCCCTGAGACAGTGTGCAATTTTATATGTTCTCACATTCATTCCTATTAAATACATTTTCACCCTGGTCGTGTTGCATGAATTACGATGAATGGGAGATAACATAAACACAACAAAACATCACATAATACAAAAGAAAATAGTCTGCTTCATTCTGGGATTCAATATCATCGTTCTTTCTCTGGATATGGAAGGCATTTTGCTTCAAGAGTCCATTGGGAATTTTTTAGGTCCTTGCATTGCTGGGAAGGACTAAGTCTACCAGAAAAATTCCTGGCAAACACTGTGGTTGTTGCTATGTACAAAATTCTCCTGGTTCTGCTCCTTTCACTCAGCATCAATTCATATAAGTCCTTCCAGTCTTCCCTCAAGTCTTCCTGCTCATCATTTCTTATAGCATAATAGTATTCCATTACATTCATATACCAGAACTTGTTCAGCCATTCCCCAGCTTATGGGCATCCCCTTGATGTCCAGTTTTTGGCCAACACAAAGAGTGTTGCTATAAATATTTTTGTATATGTGGGACCCTTTCCCATTTTTATGATCTCTTTGGAATACAGTACTAGAAGTGGTATTCCTGGGTGAAAGTGTACACACATTTTTGTAGCCCTTTGGACAGAGTTCCAAATTACTGTCCAGAATGGTTGGATCAGCTCACAGCTCTACCAACAATGAATTAGTGATCCAGCTCTCCTACATCTTCTCCAACATTTATCATCTTCCTATTTTGTCATGTTAGCCAATCTGATAGGTGTGATGTGGTACCTCAGAGTTGTTTTGATTTGCATCTCTCGAACCAATAATGACTCATAGCATTTTTTAATATGACTATAGATATCTTTAATTTCTTCCTCTGAACACTGCCTGTTCATATCCTTTCACCATTTATCAGTTGGGGAATAACTTGTATTCTTGTACATGTGACTCATTTCTCTACATATTTTAGAAATGAGGCCTTTATCACAGATACTAGTTGCAAAAATAGTTTCCCAATTTTCTGCTTCCCTCCTATTCTTTGGTACACTGTGCAAAAACTTTTCAATTTAATGTAATCAAATCTATCCAATTTGCACTTCATGATTTTCTCTATCTCTTGTTTGGTCAAAAACTTCTCCATTCTCCATAAATCTGACAAATATACTATTTCTTGTTCCACTAATTGGTTTATAGTTTCAATCTTTATGCTTAGATCATGTATTTCATTTGGACTTTATTCTTGTGTATTGTGTCAGGCACTGGTCTACGCCCAGTTTCTGCCACACTATATCCAGGTTTCCCAGTATTTTTGTCAAACAGTGAGTTCTTATCCCAGAAGCTGGGGTCCTTGGGTTTATCAAACAGTAGATTGCTACATTTATGGACTACTATGTCTTGAGTACCTAACCTACTCCACTTGTCCTTCCATCCATTTCTTATTTAGTACCAAGAGGTTTTGATGATTGCTGCTCTATAATACAATTTGAGATCTGGTATGGCTAGACCACCTTCCCTAGCATTTCTTTTCATTAGTTTCTTTGATATTCTGGACCTTTTTTTCTTCCAGATGAATTTTGATATTATTTTTTTCTAGCTCTAGAAAATAATTATCTTGTAGTTTGATTGGTATGGCACTGAATAAGTGAATGAATTTAGGTAGAACTGTTATTTTTATGATATCAGCCTGATCTACTCACAAGCAACTGATATTTTTCCACTTTCTTAAATTTAACTTTATTTGCGTGAAAAGCATTTTGTAATTGTATTCATATGATCCCTGGGTTTGTTTTGGCAGGTAGACTACCAGGTGTTTTATAGTATTTACCATAAGTTTAAATGCAATTTCTCTTTCTATCTCTTGCTGTTGGACTTTGTTAGGAACATATAGAAATGTAAATCATTTATGTGCATTTATTTTGTAACCTGCAACTTTGCCAAAGTTGTTTACTATTTCAAGTGGTTTTTTACTTGATTCTCTGGAATTCTCTAAGTTTGTCATCATATCATTTGCAAAGAGTGATAACTTAATTTGTCTATTCTTATTCCCTCAATTTCTTTTTCTTCTCTTATTGTTACAGATAACATTTCTAGGATCATAATGAATAACAGTGGTGATAATGAACATCCTTGCTCCACACCTGATCTTATTGGAAATGCATCTAGCTTATCCCCATTGCACTAATGTTTGCTCATGGTTTTAGGTAGATACTGCTAATCATTTTATGGAAAGTTCCCTATATTCCTATGCCCTCCAGTGTTTTTAGTAGGAATGGGTGTTGTATTTTATCAATAGCTTTTTCTGCATCTATTGAGATAATCATGTAGTTTCTGTTAGTTTTGTTGTTGATATGATCAATAATGGTAATAGTTTTCCTAATATTGAACCAGCCCTGCATTCCTGGTATAAATCCTACCTGATCATAATGTATTATTCTCATGATAAATTTCTGTATTCTTTTTTGCTATTATATTACTTAAAATTTTTGCATCCCTATTCATTAGAGAAATTAGTTTATAATTTTCTCACTCTGTTTTGACTCTTACTAATTTAGGTATCAGAACCATATTTGTATTGCAAAAAAGAATTTTATAGGACTCCGTCCTCAATTTTCCCAAATAGTCTATATCGTATTGAAAATAACTGTTCTTTAAATGTTTTATGGAATTCATTTGTAAATTCATCTGGCCCTGGAGATTTTTTTCATAGGAAGTTCATTGATGATTTCTTCAATTTTTTCTGAGATGGGATTATTTAAGTACTCAACTTCCTCTTCTGTTAATCTGGGCAATTTATATTTTTTTAAAATAGTCATTAATCTCATTTAGATTGTCGAATTCATGGGCATACAGTTGGGCAAAATAATTTCTAATTATTGTTTTAATTTCCTCCTCATTGGAGGTCAGTTCACTTTTCATTTTTGATATTGTTAATTTGGTTTCTTCTTTTTTTAATCAAATTGATGAAAGGTATATCAATTTTATTGACTTTTTCATTAAACTAACTCAGTTTTATTTATTAGTTCAATAGATTTTTTAATTTCAATTTAATTGATCTTCCCTTTGCTTTTCAGTATTTCTTATTTGGTATTTACTTGGAGATTTTCAATTTGTTATTTTTCTAGCTTTTTCAGCTGTATGCCCAATTCATTCAGCAACTCTTTCTCTATTTTGTTCATGGAGGCACTCAAACATTTAAAACTTCCCCTAATAACTGCTTTTGCAATATCTCATAAAATTTGGTAGGTTGTTTCATTATTGTCATTCTCTTGAATGAAGTTGTTGATTGTTTCTATGATTTGTTGCTTAACCCACTCATTCTTTATGATTAGATTATTTAGTTTCCAATTAATTTTTGGTTTATCTTTCCAGGGCCTTTGATTACATATAATTGTTATTGCATTATGATCTGAGAAAGATGCATTGACTATCTCTGCCTTTCTGCACTAGATTGTGAGGTTTTATGCCCTAGTACAAGGTCAATTTTTTTATATGTGCCATGTACAGCTGATTAAAAGGTATATTTCTTTCTAACCCCATTCAATTTTCTCCAGAAATCTATGATATCTACCTATCCAGAGTTTTATTCACTCCCTTCACTTCTTTATTGTTTATTGTGAGTTTAGATTTATCAGTTTCGGAGAAGGGGAGGTTGAGGTCTTCCACTAATATAGTTTTGCTGTCTATTTCTTCCTGTAATTCCCTTAACTTATCCTCTAAGTATTTGGATGTAATACCACTTGAAACATATATGTTTAGTAATGATATTGCTTCTTTGTCTATGGTGCCTTTTAGCAGTAGATAGTTTTCTTCCTTATCTCTTTTGATTAGGTCTATTTTTGCTTTTGATTTGTCTGAGATTAACATTGCTACCCCTGCTTTTTTTTTACATCAGCAAAAGCACAATATATTCTGCTCCAACCTTTTACCTTTACCCTGTATGCATCCCCCTGTTTCAAATGTGTTTCTGGCAAACAACACATTGTTGGATTATAGTTTTTTAAATTTATTCTGCTATCCATCTCCATTTTATGGGAGAGTTCATCCCATTCACATTCACAGTTATGATTGCTTTCTGTGTTTTTCTCTCCATCCTCTTCCCTCCCCCTTTATGCTTTTAGTTCTCTCTTCTCTCTTCCCCTCCACCAGAGTTTTAATTTTTGATCAGTGTCTCTCTCAGTCTTCCCTCCCTTCTTTCAGCCTCCTTTCCATTTACTCCCCTTTTCCCTTGCTACTTCTTCCCTCCCTTTTAGCTTCCCTTCCCTTTTCTTTTCCCCTTCCCCTCCTACTGCCTGTAGAGCTAGTTAAATTTCTACACTTAACTGAATTTATTGTTTCCTCCTTGAACCAAATCAGATGTGAGTAAATCTCAAGCACTGTTCATTTCCCACCCCTTTTCTCTCTACTGTAATATATTTTTGTGCCTCTTCCTGTGATGTAGTTTGCCTTTTTCTGCCTCCTTCTTTTCACATCTCCCATTACAATCCTTTACAACCTTAAATCACATTTTTATCATCACATTATTTACTTTATACCAACTTCCTCTATGTATATCCATTTTATATATCATAATAAATATTGAATTCTCAAGATTAACAATTATCATTTTCCCTTATAGAGAAATAAACAGTTTGCCCATATTGAATAACAAGATTTTTTTCCCCCTTTACCTTTTTATGTCCCTCTTGAGACTTGTGTTTGAAGATCAAACTTTCTATTGAGCTCTGGCCTTTTCATCAGGAAGGTATGGAAAACCCTTATTTCATTGAAAGTCCATCTCTTTGCCTGAAATAGAATGCTCAGTTTTGATGGGGTCACTGATCCTTGTTTGTAGTCCCAGATCCTTTGCCATACAGAATATCATATTCCAACCACATTGATCTTTTAATGTAGAAGCTGCAAGGTCCTGTGTGATCCAGACTGTATTTCCTCCATATTTGAATTGTTTCTTTCTGGTTTGCATGCAGTATTTTCTCCTTCACTTGATAGTTCTGGAATTTGGCAATGATATTCCTTGGTGGTTTTAGTTTGGGATCCCTTTCAGGAGATGAACAATGAAGTGATTCAATGACTATTTTGCCCTCTGGATTCAAGACTTCTGGGCAGTTTTCCTAGATGATTTCTTGGAAGATATTGTCCGGGTTATTTTTTTTCACCATGGCTTTCTGGTACACCAATACTTTTTAGATTTTCTCTCCTGGATCTCTTTTCTAGATCAATGGTTTATCCAATTAAGTATTTTACATTTTCTTCTATCTTTTCATTCTTTAGATTTTGTTTGACTTATTCTTGATGCCTCATAGAGTCATTAACTTCTACTTCCCCAATTCTCATTTTTATCAGATTGTTTTCTTCAGTTAACTTTTACATCTCCTTTTTCATCTGTCCAATTGTTCATTTTAAGTAGTTATTTTCTCCAGTTAAGTTTTGTATTTCCTTTTCCATTTTTCCAATTTTCCTTTTTAAGAAACTATTCTCGGGGAGGAGCCAAGATGGTGGAGTAGAAAGACTCGTATGCTAGCTCCAAACCCACAGCCCATAAATCTCCTGTAAAAAGAACTCCCCACAAATTCTGGAGCAGTGGAAGCCACACAGCAATACAGTAGAGGAGATTTCTGTTCCAGAGATCCCTGAAAAACCAACCCCAAAGGTCCTTCCTGCACTGAACAGTGGAGCCCAGTCCTGCCTGCACGGCCCCAGAGGAGCAGATCCGAGCAGGCTTCAGGGACAGAACCTCTGATGCGAAAGTCCCTCCACCCACAGGCACTACAGGTCAGTGAGAGAGACTTCTGGGATGGTCAAGAGGGGAGCGGGGTGTCTCCATAACTCAGGCCTCCTCGGGAGGCAGCAGCAGAGGCAGCGGTGGCCAGAGGCTCCTGGAGCACACAGGACCTCAGATCCATTACTGAAAGTCTCCGCATAAACCCCTGAGGGAACTGAGCCTGGGAGGCAGCTCCGCCCCCACCTGAGAACCTGCATTTAATCTTACCCTGAACAGCAGCCCCGCCCACTGCTGAAAGCCCTGAGGCTGGGGAGCAGCATTTGAATCTCAGACCCCAAGCACTGGCTGGGCAGATCTAGGCGGGAGTGGAGAGGAATCTCAGAAGTCAAGTAACTGGATGGGAAAATGCCCAGAAAAGGGAAGAAAAATAAGACCATAGAAGGTTACTTTGTTGGTGAAGAGATATTTCCTCCTTTCTTTTCTGATGAGGAAAAAGAATGCTTACCATCAAGGAAAGACATAGAAGTCAAAGCCTCTGTACCCCAAAAACCTGAAATAGATATCCAATGGGCTCAGGCCATGAAAGAGCTCAGAAAGGATTTTGAAAATCAAGTTAGACAGGTGGAGGAAAAACTGGGAAGAGAAATTAGAGAGATGCAAGAAAAGCATGAAAAACGGGTCAATACCTTGCTAAAGGAGACCCCAAAAAATGCTGAAGAAAACAACACCTTGAAAAATAGTCTCACTCAATTGCAAAGGAGGTTCAAAAAGCCAATGAGGAGAAGAATGCTTTCAAAAGCAGAATTAGCCAAATGGAAAAAGAGGTTCGATTCCTTGTATTGTCTTGGCCAACAATGATGAGAGAAGTTACCATCCCTCCACACTCACAACTTGTCATTTATGACATTCTGAACCTCAGAGTACTTCTCTTTCTTATTGGATTGTCTCAGTCTCTTAGACAATCTCATTCATTGTTGAGTAGAGGAAAACTCTCATGAGAGCTCTCAAAGGGTATGTAAGTTGGAAGTGTATAGCACTTCTAAATCCACATGGAGATGATTCAATGGGCTCGTGTCATAAGGATAGTGGTTTCCTAATTGTGCCAATTAGAGGCCTCTCTTTTTACTTTTTATTAAACCAATTAATTTTTTGCATTCATTTTTTCAAAATTTTGAGTTACAAATTATCTCCTTTCCTCCTGCGCCTCTTTTACCCATTGATAAAGATATCAGTTATATATGTAAAGTCATAGAAAACATGTATCCACATCAACCGTGTTGCAAAAAAACACTAACAAAAATCAAGAAACAAAGAAAGTAAAAAAGTATGCTTCAATCTGCACTCAGAGTTCATCAGTTCTCTCTCTGGAGATGGAAAGCATTTTCAACATGAGTCATTTGAAATTGTCTTGGATCATTGTATTCATCAGAATAGCTAATTCTTTCACTATTGATCATTGCTACAATATAGTTGTTACTACATGTACTAATACTGCTCACTTCACTTTGTATCAGTTTATATAAGTCTTTTCAGGATTTTCTGAAACTATCTTGCTCATCATTTCTTATAGCACAATAGTATTCCATCACAATAGTATTCCCTCACAATCATATACCACAACTTGTCCCCAATAAATGGACATTCCTTCAAAAAGCTGCTATAAATATTGCTGTACAAATAGGTTGGTTTTTTTCTCCTTAGATCTCTTTGGGATATAGATCTAGTAGTGGTCTTCCTGGGTCAAATGGTATGCATAGTTTTGTAGTCCTTTGAGTTCCAAATCATTCTCCAGAATGTTTGGATCAGTTCACAACTCTAATTTTATCTTTCTAGGTATTTATACATTCTAGAGTGGAACTTTAGTGTAGACTTTATCCAAAAAGTATACAATGAAAAATCACTTCTCTTAGCAGTAAAAGATATTATACATACATACATACATACATGTGTATCTACATATATGTATATCTACAGTATAGATTTAGGGAAGTTATATCAAATGGACAACAGTAGACTTAGAGCAATAAGAGTATTGGGAACCACAGGTTGTTAAAGTATCATTTTAAAATTTCTAGGATAGAATTTACAATTATCTCCCTTCTTTGCCAATTTTGGATTCTATATTGAGACAACAATATAATTCCATTCCACTCAAATCACCAATACCAGAAACCATAGCGACATTCATTACCCTACAAAATTCAGTGATATCATTATAAAGAATAGTATAGGGGGGCGGAGCCAAGATGGCGGAGTAGAAGGATGCACGTTTACGAGCTCCGAAACCAAAGCCCATAGAATTAATGTAAAAAGAGACCCCCATAACTTCTGGGTCAATACAAGGTGTGCAGAAACGGAGTGGAAGAGATTTCCGTTCCAGGGAGCCCTAGAGACCCGTCCCCAGGGTCCGTCGCGCCCCGGAAAGCGGACCCCACCCCCAGCGCTGCCCTGGCTGCGGCCCCAGAGAAGCTGACCTGAGCAGCCTTCAGGTACAGAATCTCCAGCTGCAGCACAGGTCCCTCCACATACAGGTAACAAAGGTCAGTGAGAGAGCCTTCTGGACTGGCTGAGAGAGCAGTGGGGTGTCTCCAAAACTCAGGCCCCCTTGGGAGGAAGCTGCAGGGGAGGTAGCAGACAGGGACTCCCAAAGCAGGCAAGGCCCCAGATCCATTATCAAAGGTCTCCACATAAACTCCCTGAGGGAACTGAGCCTGGGAAGTGGCCCTGCCCCAAGCTGAGAACCTGAATTTAATCTTACTCTGAATAGCAGCCGAGCCTGCCACTGAAAGCCCTGAGGCTAGGGAGCAGCATTTGAATCTCAGTCCCCAAGCACTAGCTGGGCAGATCTAGAGGTGAGGCAGGGGTGGAGAGGAATTTCAGAAGTCAAGTAACTGGCTGGGAAAATGCCCAGAAAAGGGAAAAAAAAATAAGACCATAGAAGGTTGCTTTTTTGGTGAACAGATGTTTCCTCCTTTCCTTTCTGATGAGGAAGAACAATGCTTACCATAAGAGAAAGACATAGAAGTCAAGGCCTCTGTACCCCAAACATCTGAAATAGATATCCAATGGGCTCACGCCATGGAAGAGCTCAAAAAGGATTTTGAAAATCAAGTTAGACAGGTGGAGGAAAAACTGGGAAGAGAAATGAGAGAGATGCAAGAAAAGCATGAAAAATGGGTCAATACCTTGCTAAAGGAGACCCAAAAAAATGCTGAAGAAAATAACACTTTGAAAAATAGTCTCACTCAATTGGCAAAAGAGGTTCAAAAAGCCAATGAGGAGAAGAATGCTTTCAAAAGCAGAATTAGCCAAATGGAAAAAGAGGTTCAAAAACTCACTGAAGAAAATAGCTCTCTCAAAATTAGAATGGAACAGATGGAGGCTAATGACTTTCTGAGAAACCAAGAAATCACCAAACAAAACCAAAAGATTGAAAAATGCAAGATAATGTAAAATATCTCACTGGAAAAACAACTGACCTGGAAAATAGATCCAGGAGAGACAAGCTAAAAATTATGGGACTACCTGAAAGCCATGATCAAAAAAAGAGTCTAGACATCATCTTTCAGGAAATTATCAAGGAAAACTGCCCTGATATTCTAGAACCAGAGGGCAAAATAAGCATTGAAGGAATCCATTGATCACCTCCTGAAAGAGATCCAAAAAGAGAAACTCCCAGGAAAATTGTGCCAAATTTCAGAGTTCCCAGGTCAAGGAGAAAATATTGCAAGCAGCTAGAAAGAAACAATTCAAGTATTGTGGAAATACAATCAGGATAAAACAGGATCTGGCAGCTTCTGCATTAAGGTATAGAAGGGCTTGGAATACAATATTCCAGAAATCAAAGGAACTGGGATTAAAACCAAGAATCACCTACACAGTAAAACTGAGTATAATACTTCAGGGGTAAAAATGGTCAATCAATGATATAGAGGACTTTCAAGCATTTATGATGAAAAGACTAAAACTGAATAAAAAATTTGACTTTCAAACACAAGAATCAAGAGAAGCATGAAAAGGTAAAGAGGAAAGAGAAATCATAAAGGACTTTCTAAAGCCAAATTGTTTATATTCCTACATAGGAAGATTATATTTTTAACTCTTGAGACTTTTCTCAGTATTTGGGTAGGTGGAGGGATTACACACACACACACACACACACACACACACTCACACATAGACAGAGTTCAGGTTGAGTTGAATCAGAAGAGATGATACCCATAAAAAATAAAATAAAATTAAGGGGTGAGAGAGGAAAATATTGGGAGGAGAAAGGGAGAAATGGAATGGGGCAGACCATCACTCATAAGAGAGATAAGAAAAATCTTTTTCAATAGAGGAAAAAAGAGAGGAGGTGAGAGGGGAAAATTGAAGCTTACTCTCTTTACATACGGATTAAGGGGTGAATAATATGCTCACTAAATTTGGTATGAAAATCTATTACACTACAGGAAAGTAAGGGAGAAGGGGACAAGTGGAGATGAGAGAAGGTGAGGAGGATGATAGAAGGGAGGGCAAATGGAGGAAAGGAGTGACTAGAAGTAAATACTTTTGGGAAGGGACAAGGTCAAATGAGAGAATAGAAAAAATGGGGGGACAGGGTAGGATGGGGGGCAATATAGTTAGTCTTACACAATATGACCATTATGGAAGTCTTTTGCAAAACAACACATATATAGCCTGTATTGGATTGCTTGCCTTCTCAGTAGGGATGGGAGGGGAAGGAGGGAGGGAGAGAAGTTGGAATTCAAAGTATTAGAAATGGATGTTGATAATGGTTGTTGCATATAACTGGGAAATAAGAAATACAGGTAATGGGGTATAGAAATTTATCTTGTCCTACAGGAAAAGGGAAGATGGGGATAAGGGAAGGGTGAGGTGTGAGAGAAGGGAGGGCACACTGAGGGAAGGGGCAATCAGAATGCAAGATGTTATGGGGTGGGAGGAGGGAGAGATGGGGAGAAAAATTGAAACTCAAAATTTTGTGTAAATGAATATCGAAATCTAAAAATAAATAAGTAAATCTATTTTTAAAAAGGGAAAGAAGGAAGGAAGGAAGGAAGAATGGAAGGAAGAGAAAAATAGAATGTTTCAGTCTACATTTAGACAAAATTAATTCTTTCTCTGGGGGCTAATAGCATTTTTCATCTTGAGTCCTTTGGGACTGTCTTGCATAATTGTATTTAAGAGAATAGCTAAATCATTCACAGTTCTTCATTATACAATATTACTGTTACCATGTACAATGTTCTGGTTCTGCTTACTTCACTTCATATCAGTTCATGTAAGTAATTTCAGATTTTTCTGAAATCACCTTAGCAGATATCTTCTTAAAGAATACGTTTTTGACTACTGAAATAGGAAGTGGCAGGTGAGGGTACATAGCAGTGAATACATCTGGCTGCTCCACACAAAACATGTCACATTCTCAGTCAAGTCTTTTGCAACTCTTTCCAAAAAGGCATTCATCAATAATTTAATGTCCAGCCTTTTGTCCTACAAATGGTAAACATACTGCCACAGGGCCCATTCTCTTTGCTGGACAGGAGAGAAGTCACTACTTACTCTTTTGGTTTGCTTCAGCCTCTATAGAACAAATATTCATAGTGGAATTGTGTAATTCAACATTGAAGTTCCTGGGTTTTGGCAGTTGTTCGTAGTTAATAGTAATTTCGTTCCAAGTATCTTTCACCAGTTTCCCTCATGACTGCCTTGAAATCTACCCTAGCAGTATGGTAAACTTCAAGTCATGTTAAAAACATATAAAACCATATAAATTTTTGTATGTACATATATAACTAGATGCATGATTATCTATTCAGTGCTTCTTAAACTGTGGGTGATGACCCCATATGGGGTCATATAACTGAATGTGGGGAGGGGTCATGAAAATTTTGCAACAGTGGAGGTTTCTGAATGAACAGACCAAATTATCAATATCAAATATTCCACTAAAATTTAATTCTTTATGTAAAAATAAACAAGTATATCCATCTCATTATTATGCTAATTTATTTTCATCTTTAACAAATGTCAAAATCATGTGTATAATAAAGAAATGTTTCAAAATCAATTTCTTTATGATTTATTATCAGTAAATGTTTGATTTATGTACACATACATCTATTTTATATACTTATATATAAAAATATACCAATATATAAAAATTTCTCAGATGAAAAGAGGTCATGAGTGGAAAAAAATTAAGAAACCCTGATCTACATAACTATACAACTACATTCACACACACACACATACACACACACACACACACATATATATATATATATAGACACATCTATAATCATGTATATGTGATAGCTGTGCATACATATGACTAGGTACGTATATAACTAAACACATCTATCTTACTATATAACTATATATGCACACATATATAACTTTATATACATTTATAACTACAAATAGATAGAGATACAAAACAAGAATATGTTCATTGTACTAGCTACAACCACAGGCCCAAAGGAAATATGAAATATACCACTCACTTCTTGACAGAGGGGATGAACTTAAAACATAGAAAGGACAATACATTTTTGGACATAGCTAATGTGGGAATTAATTGGTCAGACTAAATAGCTATGTACAGATGGCTTTGCTTTTGGTGGGGGGTTGTTTTCATTTGCTTAATTGGGAGGGGGTTGTGGAAAGGGCCAAATAATTTTAAAAACTTGTTAATTGAAGATTCAGAATAAAAAGGGCAAAAAATAAAATAATGCCAAAAATGCATCAAAGAGATGAAGCAGGATGAAAACTGAGAATAGACATAAGACTTGGCAATCAAGAGGTCACTGTTAATGGAGAGAACAGTTTCATTCATATTATGAGGTTGAAAGTCATATTTGCAAAGGGAGCCAAAGGTACGAAAGAACAAGTAGAGGCAGTGCATAGAGACAATTTTTTTTTTGGTCTACCAACTTGTCCAAGAAAGGATGATGAGATAGGGGATGTGAATTGATAGAGTTTAGTGAGGATTTTTTTTTTTTTGAAGGATGGGGAAAGATGGGCATCTTGAAGTTAGTAGGAAAGGAACTAGTAGATAGGGAAAAATCAAAGATTTAAGAGAGAGGGGATGACTGAGTGATATTATGCTAGAAAAGGTGTGAAAAGATGAGACTGAAGGCAAAGGTAGAGAGGTTGACCTTAACAATGAGAAAGACCATCCCATATTATAGATAGGAAAAAGAGGTAAGGGAGGAAAATGATATTACAGGGTTTTGTGATGAAGAGAAAGAAAGAAGAGGGAGCTTACAATAAATGGTCACTATTTTCTCAGTAGAATAAGAGATAAGGTCCTCAGCTGAGAGGACGGGGAAGGTGTAGCAAAATTTAAGAGAGAAGTGTGTCAGAATCACTCTGTTGGGAGTGAAATGGGGAAACAATTCGGAAGGAATAAAAGGTATGTCTTCCTTCAGTGATGGTCTAGGCTAGGGAACAACAAAAAATAATATTATAACTTCAATGGCTCCTTGGGGATGACTTTGAATGCTATCTCTCTATTGAGTGGATATAATGAACTTACCACCACCACCACCACCACCACCACCACTACCACCCTCACTTCCCACTCAGCTCTTGGCAGCTTCTTCAGTTAAACTCCCAGCTTAAATTATTATCACTCACAATCCCAATCTGTAAGAAACCTGGTGCTAAGGGATTATAGGGTCTGGCAGAAAGGAGCCAATGTGGGATCTTACCCTTGGAACATCCCAGATCAATTCCATGCTTTTTATATACATTTGAATAGTGGGTTACAATATCTTTCCCCGAGTTCTCAACTTCAACTGTCACTTTTCTGTGACCTCTGGGTGTCCGGTTCATTTGCCATCAGTACTTTTAGTATCCTTAGTTTCTCTTACAACCCTCACTGCCTGGCAAGCAAGGAGGTGGAGGGTTCCTTAAAATTTATAATTTTCTGTTACATAGTACACAATAAATTCTGTCCCATCTATATATTCATTTACGTCACCTTACCATTAGAACGTAAATTGAGAAATAGTTTGATTCTTGGGATTTGTATCCCCTGAGCCTAGTGTGTAGTGGGTGCTTAATAAATTCTTGATCAGTTGATTCTTTGAACAATTTTTGTGATGATTTCTTGCATATCTTTAAGAGTATCCTCTATTCTTCCCATACAAGGTTTTATCTATTTATTTAGTTTAGTTTCTTTAGTACCTTTTTCAAATATATATCTTCTTTCTTGCACATATTTATGTTTTTCATATTATGCTCATTATTTGTTGCAGTTTGCCAATTGCTATTATTTCTTCTATTTAGTAAGTGTATTTTCCTTTAGAACTCTCTTCTTGGAATCTTTTGTCATTACAAATTAGAAATTTGTCACCAAAAGGACTATTTTAACATCATCTGAAGCATTTGTCATCAACAAAAAGTTGAACTATGTAGTGTAAAAAGAAAAGAGTTTAAAAAGATATGGTTCTGTATCAGGAACTTATAACACATGAGTAATTTGCTTAGGTTATATAAACAAGGCCTGAAAAAACCTGTAGCTAGTTGCAGAGAATAAGTATTATTTACCACAATCATTCAATTTTGATAAATTTTTAGAGAAGCAATTGCAAAAATAATAAATATTTACCACAAATCAAAATTCATTTTTTCCAGGGTATTTAATTGTCTATTCAGTAGCTCAGCTTCACATTTGATCTTTTCAATTGCAATATGTAATTTACTTATCTCATCTGTATTTGTTTTGCGGGCAGCAAACACAGCATCTTAAAAATAAGTAATAACATTTATAAATATTTCACAATTGTAAAAATAATCTTCCTAATGCATAGATCTAATGGTTGTCCCTTTCTTGAGCAAGAATTTTTAGTGGAAAAAATCCCAGCACCTCAATTTGATTTCAAGCCCCTTTGTAATTTGTGCCTCACCTAACTTTCTAGGGTTATTCACAATACTCCCCTTCATATACCTTGTATTCCAGTCAACATGACATACTTGTTTCCCCCCTTAAATTCAGTCATGCCTGTATACAAATTTTCCTCTCTCTATAGAATGCACTCATTCACCTCTGCCTAGAGACAGTGCAGTGGATAGAGTATGATCTGGACTCAGGAAGGTCTGAGTTCAAGTCTAACCTCAGAAACTTATTAGCTGTGTGACCTTGGGTAAGTCACTTAACTTCAATTTCTTCAACTATAAAATGGGGATAATATTCACACCTACATCTAGGATTGTTGTGAGGATCAAATGAGATATTTGTAAAGTGCTTAACATAGTGCATGACACATGGTGCTTAATAAATGCTTGTTTCCTTCCTTAACTTCTTTAAAGACTCAGCTTGACTGTCATCTTCTCTAGGAAGCTTTCTCTGAGCTCTCTAATTGTTAGTGCTCCTTCCAGCCTCAAATTAAATTATCTTTCTTTGCTTATCTATTTACATATTTTGTCACTCAGTGGAAGATAAGTTCCTTGAGATCAAGTATTGATTTTTATTCATTTGTTTTTCCACAACCCTAGCATCAAGTATACAGTAGGAGCTCAATAAATGTTTGTTGAATTAAATTTCAGAAAGAGCAAAAGCATTGAAAATTTTTTTCAAAACATGAATGAAATTTTTCTTAGAAATATTTTTAATTTTTTACATTTGAAATAATTTTTTTTCTATCAAAAATACCTTCTATTTCCCTGGCAATGTTTCCTGGAAGACGCCATAGTATAAAACGCAGCCTGCTGATTTCTATGCTTTCAATTTCTAGAAGATCAATTGTGGTTTTCCTCATACATTCCTGAAAATTTATGTAATGTTTGAGAAGTTAAAACAAGAATTAGAAGAACAGGGCAGAGTAACAATGCTCCACAAATGTTTTCATAGATTTAAGTTTCAAATTTTTATTTGACATGCTCCCAAAAGTGTACAGAAAAATGGGGGAAATTCTCCCAATCTATTTTATAAATACTTACTGCATTAGATCAATACACTTTTTGATGTCTACTTTTTTCATATACTTATGGTCTTCTACTTTGCTGAGGTTATTGTCTCAGTATTTTTGCTGATTCTCTAAGATTTTCCAAATAAACCATCATACCAACATCAAATATGGTTAGTTCTATCTCTTCTTTACCTACGATTATACCTTTAAGTCCTTTCTCTTGTTGGATAAGTAAGACAGACTAAGAACATGGCAAGCTCTGAAACAGAGAGGACCTAGCCTCCATTGAGTTTTTAACTAGACTGAAGGAAAAGAGAGGGTACTTGACAGTGGCCAAGGATAGAGAGCTAGCAGCAGTAAGTTCAGGGGCAAATGATGATCACAGAAAGTAAGGGAAAAGTGTTATTGAGCATGTTGCTAGGTTGTGAGAGAAGCATCTGACTGTTGCAAACTTGGTTCCACTGGCTGAGCTACTAATCAGGAAGAAACAATTGGGGTAGGAGAATGGAATGGCTGGATCAGACCAATACTGCTTTCTACAACAGTCCCTTTGAGAACTATGAAAGGTTTGCCTTTTCTTTCTCTTTTCTCTAGTGCGAGTAGTAAGTGGATAGGTACTTTCTCCATGACTTTTCTATTTCTTTATTTGTGTTTGCTGACTTTGTCTCCTATAAACTATTCTCAATCACATGTGCCCTTTGACTCATCTAAATGCAGGGATGAGTGCAATGAAGGACAGCAGTGACTAAATTTTGCTAAGACTTTTCCTAACCAAAAGTTTTGAGGAAAATAGAAAGAATTTAATGATTTTGATTCATGATTTTTATAAAGTTGAGACAGAAATAACTCCTAAATTAAAATCAGAGTGCTATTTTTGCTGTCTGGAATAAGGTTAGGGCTTTGGGGTCACTCACGTCTTCCCCCACCCCAAATCGCCTGCTCTCATAGACATACAGATGTAGGATCAAGGGTGGAATTATCTGGTGGGAGGAAACTAGGTATGGCCTGATCTAGCTAGTAATACCCATATTCCTAAAGCTCCCAAGAGCAAGTATCTATGATTTTTGGTCTTATATAGCCAAACCTCACCAGACAACTAACTCCATCTAGGGGCTACGTGGGTATTAAACAAGATGCACACACTGCTTCTGATCTGCCTCCACTGATCTTCATCCAACATTCTCCATCATGTTTCTCCCCTGACTTCTGGATTTTCTTACATAAACATACATGTTAATATACAGTGTTACTTCCCCCTTCCACTTTTAACTAATATGATTCCTTTGAACAAATTACACCCTGTCAGAGATATATTCCACGTCAGTAGTGTCATTTCATTGAATCTCAGTGACAGATGTTTTTGGTTCAAATTTACATCCTAGCTTTTGGATCTATAGTTAATCCTCTTCATCAATTATGCTTAAAATAATTGTATATAGACATGTGAAGCCATATATATGTGTAACAAATTTAGGGGATCCTTTGGCATGGTTTCTTTAGAAATCACAAGCACCAGAGAGCCTTTGGAGCTGTTATGTTAAGGCATATCTTTGGAAATAAAGAACATAAGTAATGTCATTTCACTTTTTATGCACAAGTCTACCTAACCAGGAACCAGATAACTTCCACAGTAGCAAAGTATTGTTGAAGAAGTACTTCTTTTCTCTTCAAAGGCTTCCACAGTTGCCATCAATGTTGAGATTTGAGACCAAATTATATAAGATGATGCCAACTTTGGAAGGAACAAAGAAATCTAGAACTATTCCTTACCACCCTCAAGGAGGTCTCTAATCAGCATTTAAGCTGGCATTACTGAGTGCTGGAAATTCTTAGGCCTGAGCAAAATTCCAAAGGAATTAGCATTTAGCATATAATACCACCAAGAACAATGCTACAGTTTTACTTTGTACGTAAGACTGATTATATAAGATCCTATTGTGTGAGGAGTTGTGGAGATTCAGAACCAGTGTGTCACTTGACTAGGTCCAGATGAACTCTGAAACGAATACACAACAGTATGATGCTTGAGTTCACTTTCAGGAATTCTGTCTTGAGAATCCTATTAATAAATCTTGGTGGGCATCATGACCATACTTAGGTAAACAGGAAGGAAAAAAACATGTTATTCAATAAGATTAATCAGTTTATATTAGTACATAGGAAGAAGACACTTGTAACTCTTGAGAACTATATCTCTATTAGGGCAGTTAGAAGGAAATATCCATAGACAGAGGGTGTGAGTATAAGTTGACTTTGATTCCTTAATATAAAAAAAGGAATAGAGTAAGTGAGGTCCAGAGAGAGTGATACATGATAATCTTACAGATATAATCAAAAGGGTTTTAAAAGGAATACTCTCTTGAGTCCTGTATTTGAAGATCAAATTTTCTGTTCAACTCTGATTTTTTCATCAGGAAAGTTTGAAAGTCCCCTTTTTTCATTGAATGTCCGTCATTTTCCCTGAAAGAGTAAGCTCAAATTTTCTGGGCAATTGATTCTTGGTTATAATCTAAAATACTTTGTGTTATGGAATATCACATTCCAAGCTCTCTGATACTTTAATGTGGAAGCTGCTAAGTTCTGTGTAGTAATGACTGTCACTCCTTGATACCTGAATTGCTTCTTTCTGGCAGTTGTGATATTTTCTCCTTGACCTGACAGTTCTGGAATTTGGTTACAATATTACTTGGAAATTTCATTTTGGGATGTCTTTCAGGTAATCAATGAATTCTTTCAATGACTACTTTACCTGCTGGTTCTAGGAAATCAAGGCAATTTTCCTTGATAGTTTCTTGAAAGATGCTGTCCAAGCTCTTTTTTTGATCATGGCTTTCAGTAGTCCAGTAACTCTTCATTTATCTCTTCTGGATCTATTTTTGAGGTCAATTGTATTTCCAGTTAGGGATTTTACATTTTCTTCTATTGTTTTTTATTCTTTTGATTTTGTTTGACTAATTTTTGAAGTCTCATAGAGTTATTAACTTCCACTTGCCCAATTTTAATTTTGAAGAAATTATTTTCATTAGTTAGCTTTTGTACCTGCTTGTCATTTGGCCAATTCTTCTTTAAAGGAGTTGCTTTCTCAGTGGATGTTTTCCTCCATTTGGCCAATTCTACTTTTAAGAATTTGCTTTCTTCAATCAATTTTTGTTCTTCCTTTTCTAAGCTGTTGACTCTTTTTTCGTAACTCTCCTGTATAACTCTCATTTCTTTTCCCAACTTTTCTTCTACCTCTCTTACTTATTTTTAAAATCCTTTTTTAACTCTTCCAAGAGGACTTTTTGCATTTGAGACAATTCACATTCCCCTTTGAGGTTTCACATGTAGGCATTTTGACACTGTTGTTCTCTTCCGCATTTGTGTTTTGGTCCTCCCTGTCACCATAGTAGCTTTCTATGGTCAAGTCTCTTTTCAGGGTTTTTTTTTGTTTTGTTTTTTTGCTCATTTTAAAAAGTTAAGCTCTGTTCTTAGGGTGTAGGGGACACTGTCCCAAGTTTCTTGTTTTGGGGTCCAGAGGTCTAATTACTCTATTTCCACCCAGGGTTTCAGATACTCATGCCTGGCTCACGGCACTGGGGTGGTCTGGTCTAGTCATGCCTTTCTTACTGGGGTTCTACTGCTGGCAATTTGCCTTCTGCACTAGAGCTGGAGGCCTCACAGCTGGTCTACTGCACTACTAGCCTGCTGAGCCATGATCAAGGAGCCTCAGTTACTGATCTGTAGTATGACTAAGAGACTTCCCCTGGCTTACTGTGACACCATTTGCACTGTGTTGCACTCCCTTTTTACCCAAGTGAGACAGACCTTTACTGAAGTCCTTCTCAGTAATCTTAAGCTGGTAATTGCTTCACCCTGCCTTTTTGTGGATTCTGTCATGCCAGAATCCATTTAACAGGCTTTATATGATGATGTTTCCAAGGGAAACTGGGGATAGCTCAGGTAACTTCCGGGCTTTTTTCCACTATCTCGGCTCTGCCTCCCTCTATTTCTTTTAATATTCAATTGAATTTACACAAGAGAAGTCATAAAGAGAAGAAAATGAAACTTGAGATCAAAAAAAAAGAACAGCCCAACTTAGATCAACCAGATTCCACTGAAAGAGTTTATGGCAAGCCTGATCATCCCAAAGGCGCAAAGGTCAAGAAAGCCAACTAAAGGAGCAGGACTACCAGATTGCTTCCAAAGAGGCTAAACTGTATTTTGTCACAAGTGGAAACAAGACAAATACATATGCATTGTAGGTGCTCTCAAGATGAGAATTTAGCAGTAGAAACTGAAAGACAAAAGAAATAGGAAACAGAGATAGGGCTGGGGATAGGAACTCCTCCAGGGCCAGAAGAATTTAATCCCTAGCCTGTCAAATTTTCTTCATAGACCCATAGGGTCATATGCAGCAATGACAGTTTTGAGTATAAAGGGTGTTCCGCTATGCTGGGTCACAAGTAATAATTGTATTCTAACTCTATGATGAAGAATATTTAAAGCATATAGCTCAGTAGTCTATGTAGGGACTAGTCCTCTGTGTACTGAGGTTTATATATATATATATATCTGAGTCTTATCATGAGAGCTTATAATTTGCAAAGGACATTGTATGTAGTAGCATGGAGATTTGTACTGTGGATCTCTTATGCCAAACCTTGCAATGATCTCTGGAATGGGAACATTAACAGGAACCAACTCAAGCCTGTATAAGGTAGTGTAGCGGAGTACTATGGGCGGTGATCTTAGACTCAGTAGTTGGATACTAAACCTGTCAATCTATGTATTTTTTTTGTAGAAGTTTATAAAAAGACAAGGGCCAGTGGTGGCAGATAGCATTAAAGAAGCACTTTACTCTAAAGGGATACGCCAGAGGCATACTCTTTGCTGCTAAAAACTCTAACTATTAAGGTTCCAAAAAAAATAGAAGCCATCTTTAGAGCCAAACTCATGACTGAACTATCTATAAGCTCAGAATTGGGACTACAGGCCAATAGGTATGACAATCCCGGGATTTAGGATAGACAAGTAGGTTACTAAAAAAAAAAAAAAGAAGAAAAACTACCTACCAGAGAACAGATTGTTTTACAGTATTGGTAGAGAAATAAGGGAGGAGATTATGCACCTAGCCAGATGACACCTTTGGATAGAGTGCACGTAGCATATACTTGCTATGTAATCAGAACTATATTGAATATGATCAATGTATTATCTTCGGTATTTAGTTTTGTTATAGGTACTATGCTTTGTGCATGCCCTGTGCATTTGATCTGTTGCATGTAACTTTATTGAGATGTTACGCTACTGCATGAGCTATGTTTCAGAGGTGCTACATGTAACTATAATGTGAATATTGTGTGCTATGTACCTGTATGTTTACTCTGTATTTTGGATTATACCTAGGTAGGTAGGTGGTACAGTGGTTAGAGTGCTAGGCCTAGAGTCAGAAAGACTCATCTTCCTGAGTCCAGATATGGCCTCAGACACTTACTAACTGTATGATCCTGGGAAGTCACTTACCCCTATTTGCTTCAGTTTCTGTAAAATGAACTGGATAAGGAAACAGTAAACCACCCTAGTATCTTTGCTAAGAAAACTCCAAATGTGGTCCCAAAAAACTGGACATGCCTAAAAACAGCTAAACAACAACAACCTAGGACTATGCTATATGACAACAGATGAAAGCTTTTGATGTATCCTTTTTGGCATGCAGGTGATTTTAGAAGTGATTTTTTTAATGCATGTTTGTACCATTCTAGGGACAAGAGATAGTCTTATTCATCAGAGCAAATTCTTTGGAATATATTTTCTCCAAATTAATGCATGGATCTATAGCATAGGATGAAACCCAACGAAGATACTGATTGGTGAGGCATCCTACTGATATGGGCAGTTGAAAAGAGTCTCACAGGAGTGGTGAATGTCGTAACGTAAGTAAAGTAAAGCAAGGAGGTTAGGAGTAGAATGAAATGGATGCTGCATCTAGACCATGTAAGGGACATAAACATTGAATGTTTATGAAATGAAGAAATGAAAAGAGGATGAAGAGAAAAAACAATCAGTAGAAGAAGTCAATACACAAAAAAATCTGAATATATGCAAAATACTCCACATCTGTGAATCTCCCACCTCTTCAAAAGAATGAGGGAGAGGTGTCTTCTCATATCTCTTCTTCAGGGCTATGCTTGCATTTTATAATTTTGCAAAATTCACTTTTGATTGTTTCGTGGTGTTCATTTTCTTCACTTACATTGTTGTAGTCATTGATGTATTGTTTCCTTGGATCTGCCCACTTCACTCCGCATTAGCTCTCATAGATCATCTTATGCTTCTCTGCATTCATCACAGTCATCATTTTTTTACAGCATAGTAATATTCCATTATATTTATGTACTACAACTTGTTTAACCATTCCCCAGTCGATGGTTATCTCCTTTGTTTTCTACCACGAAAAAGTATAAATATTAATTTCTAATACACTGCCATGGATGCATTTATATCTCTTCTGCCATGGTGTATTTATTACATGATTCAATTCCTCGTTAATTGCCTTCTATTCTGTTTTAACTAAATGTCTTTTGTTCTGATTTCATGAATCACCCGAAATAATCTAGCACAGTCATTGGGAAGGGCTTCAAGGATATGGATTTGAATAGATACTTACCTAAAATAGAACTCAGAACGTGCAATGTAGTTAGAGGCTCAAAAGTCTTGTGAAAAGGGAGAGGGGCATGCAACACCCAATGCACAAAGTAAAATAAGTCACATCCATCCCCAAAAATCCAAACAGTAAAACAAACAAATGAAAAAATCTTAACAAAAAATGTTGAAATATCATCTGGTATCCAATGCATAATTATTTTTTGGTTTAATTTTTTAAAATGGCTATGACTAAGATACTGACAGAGTATAGCTATATAGGTAGAAAATTGGGTCTTAGATTCATCCAGGAAGAACTTGGTTAAAGTCTGGTCTCTGAAATATAACAAAGTGTGACCCTGAGCAAGTCATATAAGCTCAGTGCTCCAAGAACTAACCTAAATCTTTAAGTTACAAAATCTTTAAGTTATTGCTGAGCTGCCTCAATAAAAAGAAGTGTCCTCACAAGGAGTTCCCTAGACCAATGACATTATAGATGCAGTAAAAAAAAAGTTGACTCTGTGGTGTATCTGTGAAAAAAGATAAGCTTGTATAGACACAAAGTATTCTAGATTTTTCAAATTCTTTTTTTTGTTTTGATTTCTTTTTTATATTAATTTATTTTTAGTTTTTAATATTGACTTCCATAAGATTTTGAATTCCAAATTTTCTCACCATCTCTCCCCTCCATCCTCCTCAAGACAGCATGAATTCTGATTACCCCTTCCCCTAATCTTCCCTCACTTCTATCACACCTTTCCCTCATCTTATCCCTTTCCCCTCTATTTTCTCGGAGGGCAAGATAGATATCTATACTCCATTGCCAGGATGTCTTATTTCCAAGTTGCATGTAAAAATAATTTTCAACATTCATTTTTAAAACTTTGAGTTCCAACTTCTCTCCCTTCCTTCCTCTCACCCACCCCCACTGAGAAGGCAAGCAATTCAATATAGATTCTACATGTGTAGTCATGCAAAATACTTCCATAACAGTCAGGTTGTGAAAGAGTAACTATATTTCCCTCCATCCTCTCCTGCCCTGCCCCCATTTATTCTATTCTGTCTTTTGACCCTGTCCCTCCTCAAAAGCATTTACTCCTAATTACCTCTTCCTTTAATCTACTCTCCTTTCTATCATACTCCCTTCTTCACTTCTCTCCTACTTTCCTGTAATGTAAGATACATTTTCAAATCAAACTGACTGCGCATGTCATTCCCTCCATAAGCCAAATCCAATGAGAGTGAGGTTCACTTTTTCCCTCTTACCTTCTCTCTCTTCCCCTCCTGTGAAAAAGCTTTTTCTTGCTTCTTTTATGTGAGAGATAACTTGCCCCATTCTAGCTCTCCCTTTCTCTTCTCAATATATTCTTCTATCACCCCTTAATTTTACTTTTTATATACCATTCCTTCATATTCAACTCACCCTGCACCATATAAAATAATATATTCCTCCAACTACCTAATGCTGAGGAAAGTCTCTAGATTTCTAAATGTTATCTTTCCATGTAGGATGTAAATAGTTCAAATTTAGTAAGTCCCTTATAATTTCTCTTTCCTGTTTACCTTTTCATGCTTCCTGTGATTCTTGTGTCTGAAAGTCAAATTTTCTATTTAGCTCTAGTCTTTTCATCAAGAATGCTTGAAAGTCCACTATTTCATTGAATTACCATTTTCCCCCTTGAAGTATTATACTCACTTTTGCTAGGTAGGTGATTCTTGGTTTTAATCCTAGCTCCTTTGACCTCTGGAATGTCATATTCCCAGCCCTTTGACCTCTTAATGTAGAAACTGCTAACTCTTGTGTTATCCTGATTTTGTTTCCATAATACACAAATTACTTCTTTCTGGTTCTTGTAATTTTTTCTCCTTGACCTGGGAGCTCTGGAATTTGGCTACAATATTCCTAGTTTTCCTTTTGGGATCTCTTTCAGGAGATGATCAGTGGATTCCTTCAATATCTGTTTTATCCTCTGGTTCTAGAATATCAGGGCAGTTTTCTTTGATAATTTTTTGAAAGATAATGTCTAGACTGTTTTTTTGATCATGGCTTTCAAGTAGTCCAATAATTTTTAAGTTGTCTCTCCTGGATCTATTTTCCAGGTCAGTTGTTTTTCCAATGAGATATTTCACATTGTCTGATATTTTTTCATTCCTTTGGTTTATTTTATAGTTTCTTGATTTTTCATAAAGTCATTAGTTTCCATTTGCTCCATTCTAATCTTCAAGAAATTATGTCCTTCAGTGAGCTTTTGGACCTCCTTTTCCATTTAGCCAATTCTGCTTTTTAAGGCATTCTTCTCCTCATTGGCTTTTTGAATCTCTTATACTATTTGGGTTAGTCTGTTTTTAAAAGTGTTACTTTCTCTAGCATTTTTGGGATCCCCTTTAGCAAGCTGTTGACTCATTTTTTAAGATTTTTTTTGGATCACTCTCATTTCTCTTCCCAATTTTTCCTCTACCTCTCTTACTTGATTTTGAAAATCCTTTTTGAGTTCTCCTATGACCAGTTGATATTTTTCTTGGAGGCTTTGGATGTAGAAACTTTGACTTTGTTGTCTTCTTCTGTTTGTATATTTTTGGTCTTCCTTGTGAGCAAAGTTAAGATTGTATAGTCTGATTCTTTTTCCATTTTTTGCTCATTTCCTCAGCCATTTATTTGATTTTTGAGCTGTTTGTTAAGGTAATTCTCTGCTTCCAATGGCAGTGGGGGTGTACTGTCAGCCACTCAATCCCCCCACAATCTGTGGGCCTAGAGCTCCAGAAATAGCAGCTGCTACTGCCCATGCTGTAGATTTGTCCTCCCCTTTTCCAGCTCTGAGCCTGGGGCCAGACCACTTTACTCTCTCACACAAGTCAGATAGGTTTTTTCCCATTGGCCTGCTAATTTTTCTTCAGTGTTTTGGGGTTGTGAAATTTGGAAACTGCCACAGATGTCAGTGATTCAGTTCCCCTTAGGCATACTCAGGTCCTGTCTGTGCCTGCACAACCCACACTGAACTGTGTTCTGTTCCCAACATGGTGAGAGATGCTTCCCTTCAATCTTCCAGGCTATCTTGGGCTGGAGATTTCCTTCACTCTATCATTCTATGAGTTCTGTAGCTCCAGAATTTGTTTAATCATTTTTTACAGTTATTTGGTTGAGTTTGGGGGGAGAGCTCTGGCAAGTCTGTTTTTACTCCACCATCTTGACTCCAACCACAATTTTTCAAATTCTTAAGGAATATTGAATAGACAAAGCCATGGATGGTTTCCAGCCTAGCAAAATATATTCTTTGTGTGTAAATTTGCTCTAGTATGCTGTCATACTAGAATTTTTGCAAAAAAACTTGAATATTTTTCAATTTTTGTATACAAAGCATCTTGAAGGAGGTAAATCTACAGAGGGAAGAGACTGCCTTTTGCAGATAAAACTTGTGGAAGAACTCCTGTAGCTTTTAGTTATAGCTTACATAGATAGTAAAATTTTCCTAGATTTTGCAAATAATATGCTTCAGTATTTCAGAGTGGAAATGATTTTAGTGAAACATGTCAGATGATATTACAGTGCTATTATAGATTGGTACTAAGCAATGTATATAAAGAAGTTGATGAATTTTTTTCTAATTACAAAACTAGGGTACTATAATCCGTATTAAATTATTTTCAACATTCAAGAATTTTAGATTCTCTTATAAAAATTTTGTTTCAACTACATTAAGTTTCCAAACTCTTCTCCCTCACCCTACTTACACATACTTTAAAACTCAACTCAATTCCATTCATTTCATAATTTCTTTCCCAAGCCACCAAGATGGTAACAAACTGTCCTCTAGGGACCAACACAATGCATTTAGCTTGGCTCTTTCTATTATACTTAATGACATTTTTTCTTATGTTTACTTATGTGTCATGTTCCCCTGATAGATTATAAATTTTATGTAGACAGGCTTTATCTAAACTTTTTAACTGCCCCAGTGCTAATAAGTATGTCATTTTGTCTATAGTAGGAACTTGAATATTTAAATCTGCATCAATAACATTTTCAGATTATACAATACCAGTTTTTTAACTGCTTGGGCAATGTCCTCAAGAACAGTCTTAGATTCTTGATTGAATTGAAATTGTTCATTTTTCAGAGTTTTTTCTTTAAAAAAAAAATAGAATAAAATCCTTAGATTATTTTTACATGCAATCTAACATAATTTTGACTACTGGCATTTACTTACATAGAGAAATCCTCTAAACAGAGGGTTTGACCTAGAAATATTTCATACTAAATTATTTTTCTTGAACTACTTTTATTTTTATAACACATAAATGAGTAACCATCTTGCAAATTCAGATATTCCTCTGCTGTATCCTAATAGCTCCCTCTATATATCTTATCCTCCTTTTTATCTCTACCTTGATCTCTTCCTCTTTTTCCCACTTTACTACTATGGTCTCAGTTGCTTGCTTTCATTCTTGACCCTATAATTGACCAGTTCAATCTTTCATGATTCCTTCAACCTTGAGTATCTTATTTGCTTTTCCTATATGTGCCAGCCCCAGGGTTATTTCCACCATCTGCCTTCTCAGCACCTTATCCCATGCTTCTGAACAGCCCTGAAGAAAATCACCTAAGCATGTCAGCTAAGCTCACTACAATTTTATGTTATTTAATACCAAGTGGACCAACAATGAACTTGCTAATTGCATTCCTGGGAAAATTCTAGATTGAATTTTTAATGTTGTGGTTACTCAATTTCTTACAAAAGGGAACAGTGACTACACAAAACCAGCATGGTGACTTCATCAAGAACAGGTTATCCCAGACCAAGCTTTTTTCCTTTTTTAATATGGTTACTAAATTCTTAGATCAGGTGAATATTGCGTTTGGAATTGGTTGTATGGTTGGACGCAAAGAGTGGTTGTTGATGGGTCAATGTCAACTTGACAGGAAGTCTCCAATAGAGAGACCCCAGAAGTCTGTACTTGGGGCTCTGATGTTTAGGATTTAGATAAAGGCACAGATGACATGCTTGTCAAATTTGCAAATGACACAACCTGGGGGAGATAATTAACAGTGGGTGAGAAAGTCATGTTTTTTAGAAGATCTGGAGAAACTGGATTGGGAACCATGATGAGAACTAATGAGATCACCAACTGAAATAGTATGGAAGGAGAAGGAAAGAAAGCTCAGGACAGAGCCCTGGCCCAGGGTGGTTTTGGGGACATGGAAAGGTCTTTCTACCTTCACTTAGGAGTCTTGGAAGAGTAGGCAGCAGATGTAATATGGTTAGAATCCCACAAGCTTAGAACCAAAAGGGCCATGAGTTCAAATACCAACTTGTGCTTTATTTGTTGTCTGACTTTGGGCAAGTTGTTCACCCTTTCCATTTCCTTCTTTGTAAAATGAGAGAGAGACAGATGGAGTAGAGGACCTCTAAAGTCCCTTCTAGTTCTTAAATCTAATCTCTAAGGGATAAAGGTGGGAGAGGACACAAAACTTTTCCATGCTCTCCCTCCCCCTTTCTTCCACCCTCCATCCATGTTTCTCCAGAATCTAGAGAATCCTTACCGACTTCAAAGAGCTTCTCCAGCACTGCCAAGGCCACTGAAGAGCCCAAGGAGAGAGGGCAGGCACTATCATCCATGGCTTCAGAGGAAGAAGTCAGCTAGTGGTTAGAAGTCTGGGCCAGTTGCCCTGGCAACAAGAGCAGGGAAGGTGTGGTAGAGGAATAGAATTTCCCAGAGTCCCCTGGGGATTGGAACAGGCACTGCAGGAAGCATCCTAGGGGACATTGGAGGGAAGGCGTGCTTAAAGTAGGCTGACCCTGCCCTGGCAGCCTGAGTCACCTTCTAATATAGTACCTACTCAGGCACTCCTTCCAGTCTTGTAAGAGTACACAGGGAAACAAAATATTATCGAAGTTTTCACATATTTGCTTTATAAAAGCTCACTAAAATATTATATTTACACTGGTCTGGTTCTCAAAAGTCTATCACTCATCCACCTAGATCTTTAGGAAAGGGAATTTTTCTCAGTATGTAGACCTGACAGTAAGGCCTCTGAGTTCTTTGCCTGACATAGGTTTACAATTCAATTCTGTAAATCTACCTGCCACACAACTCTCCCCCGTGGCTCCAAGAAGTTGTAGCATATAATCAGTTACATCCCAGTTAAACTCTTTCAGCAGATAGGCTAAGCCAAGTTGAGAGCTGACAGGCCTCAAACTTCTCAGTTAAATAGGGGTATGTCTACCTTAAGGATGTGCAGACTTCCTCCAGCAGAATGGGTAGGTGGGAACAATTATTTACAATTGCTATGAAGATGACTGAAATAGATGCTGTGGAACCATTAGACTTTGGTCAGACATTCAACATGCTAAGGACATCCATTTCATCCTGGGCCATTACCAGTCTTTGTGACTTTTATCTTGCCACTGGACTTTTATGTAATAGGAGACCTAGAGATCCTGGCCTTTTTAGGCTAAGACTTTTTTAGGTTCTCACTTTGAGTAAGGCCCATTCAGTGAATAGGCCTCTTTAAGAAGTGAGTCAAGGGATGATCCCTTTAATTAAAAAAGAATCAAACTTGGAGGGCCTTCTCCATTGTCCTGATGATATATCTGGCCACAGGACCTAGACAGCTCTGGAGAAGAAAGTGAGGCTAGTGACCTTGCACAGTCCTCTCTTACTCAAATCAAAGTCAACTGCAAGTCACGTCATCATTGCCCTGATGTCATAGTCCTCTTTAAAAATGAAAGACAAACGAAATCTATGCATAGTCTAAGCTGCCTGAAGGAGGACCCAGCCAACTGGGTAACTCAGCTCATCCTGTCCTTCTTTTTTCCTCTCCAAAGGAAGGTAAATTTTGGTGGCCAGAAGCTTCCCAGTTAACTTGGAGTTTACTTACTAGACTTCTTCCTTCCTTCTTTCCTTCCTTCCTTCCTTCTTTTTTTCTTCCTTCCTTTCTTTCTCACTTCTCAAAGACCAAACCTTAAACCCATTTCACTCTGGAGTTCATATATTGGACCACAATAGGTCCTGCCCAAGCACAACTTAATGGACCTTCTGTCTCAGAGTAAATATCAATAGTTTCTCTTTTGAGCAGAACTTCTGAGGATCTTCTCCTTCCAGTTTGATTTTTTTTTTTAAATTTTATTTATTTATTTAATTTTTTACATTCATTTTCACAAATTTTTGGGTTCCAAATTTTCTCCCCTTTTCTCCCCTCCCCCCACCCCAATACCCCAAGCAATCTAATTTTCCCTGTCTCCAATCTGCCCTCTCTTCTGTCATCCCTCCCTTCTCTTGTCTCCATCTTCTCTTTTCTCCTGTAGGGCCAGATGACTTTCTATTCCTCATTAACTGTATGTCTTCTTTCCTAGTTGCAACAACAATACTAAACAGTTGTTCCTAAAACTTTGAGTTCCAAATTCTCCCCATCCCTCCCTCCCCATCCATTCCTTTTGGGACAGCAGGCAATTCAATATAGGCCCTATCTGTGTAGTTTTGCAAATGACCTCCCTGATAGTCGTGTGTGTAAGACTAACTGGATTACCATCCCTCCTAACCTGCCCCTCATTGTTTCTCTTCTGTCTTTTGATCCTGTCCCTCCCCAAGTGTTGACTTCAAATTGCTCCCTCCTCCCTTTGCCCTCCCTTCCATCATCCCCCCCTTGCAATATCTCCTTCTCCCCCACTTTCTTATACTGTAAGATAGGTTTTCATACCAAAATGAGTGTGCATTTCACTCCTTCGTTTAGTCAAATGTGATGAGGGTAAACCTTGTTTTTTTTTTTTTCTCAGCTCTCCTCTTTTTCCCTCCACTAAGAAAAACTCCTACCTGCCTCTTAAATGACATATAGTTACCCCCCTTCCCTTTCCCTCTCTTTCCTCCCCCTACATTTCTCTCTCACCATTTACCTTAGTTTCTTTTAAGGTATGGTCCCATCCTATTCAGTTCAATCTGTGCTCTCTATCTCTGTATGTGTGTGCATGCGTGTACATGTGTATGTGTGGTCCCACCAACTACCCAGTTACTGAAAAGTTTTAAGAGTTAGAAATATTGTCTTTCCATGTAGGAATGTAAACAGTTCACTTCTGGTAAGTCCCTTAAGACTTCTCTTTGCTGTTTCCTTTTTCATGCTTCTTCTCATTCTTGTGTTTGAAAGTCAAATTTTCTTTTCAGCTCTGGTCTTTTCATTAAGAATGATTGAAAGTCCTCTGTTTCATTGAAAGACCATGTTTTCCCTTGAAGTATTATACTCAGTTTAGCTGGGTAGGTGATTCTTGGTTTGAGTCCTAGTTCCTTTGCCTTCTGGAATATCCTATTCCACGCCCTTCGATCCCTTAATGTAGAAGCTGCTAGATCTTGAGTTATCCTGATTGTATTTCCACAGTACTGGAATTGTTTCTTTCTAGCTGCTTGCAAGATTTTTTCCTTGAGCTGGGAGTTCTGGAATTTGGCCACAATGTTCCTAGGAGTTTCTCTTTTTGGATCTCTTTCAGGTGGTGATCGATGGATTCTTTCAATACTTATTTTGCCCTCTGGTTCTAGAATGTCAGGGCAGGTTTCCTTGATAATTTCATGGAATATGATGTCTAGGCTCTTTTTTTGATCATGAGTTTCAAGTAGTCCCATAATTTTTAAATTGTCTCTCCTGGATCTATTTTCCAGGTCAGTTGTTTTTCCCATGAGATATTTCACATTCTCTTCCATTTTTTCGTTCTTTTGGTTTTGTTTGGTGATTTCTTGGTTTCTCATAAAGTCATTAGACTCCATCTGTTCCATTCTAATTTTGAGAGAACTATTAAATTCAGTGAGCTTTTGAGCCTCTTTTTCCATTTGGCTCATTCTGCTTTTGAAAGCATTCTTCTCCTCATTGGCTTTTTGAACCTCCTTTGCCAATTGAGTGAGCCTATTTTTCAAGGTGTTAATTTCCTCAGCATTTTTTTGGGTCTCCTTTACCAAGGTATTGACCCGTTTTTCATACTTTTCTTGCATCTCTGTCATTGCTCTTCCCAGTTTTTTCTCCACCTGTCTAACTTGCTTTTCAAAATCCTTTTTGAGCTCTTCCAGGGCCTGAGCCCACCTGCCACCCCCCTGGGGTGTCTGGGGTACTGAGGCCCTGCCCTCCATGTCTTTCCCTGATGGCAAGGATACGTCCTCGTCATCAGATCCGAAGGTTGGGATCATTTGTATTTGTGGGAAAAAACTCTCTATAGTCTTATTTTTCTTCCCTTTTCTAAGCATTTTCCCAGCCAGTTACTTGACTTCTGAGATTCCTTTCCACCCCCGCCTGGATCCGCCCAGCTAGTGCTTGGCCTCTGAGATTTAAATGGGCTTTCCTCCTGCTGGCTGTCAATCAGTGAGCTTTAGTTCAGGTGCTGGGGTGGGGGCAGGGCCGCCTCCCAGGCTCAGTTCCCTCAGGGGCTTTATGCAGAGACTTTCAGGAATGGAGCAGGTGGGAGCAGGGTGGGGGGCCTGCCTCCCAATCTCAGTTCCCTTGGGGGCTTTATGCAGAAGCCTTCAGTAATAGAGCGGAGTGGGGGCAGGGCCGTCTCCCAGGCTCAGCTCCCTCAGGTTTTATGCAGGAACCTTCTGTAATGAAGATCCTGCCTGCTGCTGGGGGATTCCTGAGTCCTGGGCCGCTGCCGCCTCAGCCGCCGCCCACACCTCTGCCTCCGCCACTTCCTGCCCCCGTCTCTGCCGCCGCGGCTTCCTCTCGAGGGGGCCCAAGTCACGGAGATGCCTTGCTCCCCCTCTCCTCCAGCCTGGCCTTCTCTCTCACTGACCTGTAGCTTCTGTGGGTGGAGGGACTTTCCCGGCTGCCAGAGCTTCTGTCTCTGAAGCCTGCTCAGATCAGCTTCTCTGGGGCCATGGCCAGGGCAGCACTGGGAGTGGGGTCCACTTTCCGGGGTTCGACGGACCCTGGGGACGGGTCTCCAGGGCTCCCTGGAACGGAAATCTCTTCCACTCCGTTTCTGCACACCTTGTATTGACCCAGAAGTTATGGGGGTCTCTTTTTACATTAATTCTATGGGCTTTGGTTTCGGAGCTTGTAAACATGCATCCTTCTACTCTGCCATCTTGGCTCTGCCCCTGATTATTTTTTTTAATTAAAGGGGCTATCCCTTGACGCACTTCTTAATGAAGCCTATTCACTGAATGTACCTCACCTCACTCAAAGTGAGAATGCAAAAAGGCCTTAGCTTAAAAGGGCCAGGATCTCCAGGGTCTCTCGTTGCATTCTAGGCCATCTTCAATTGTCCTGATGCACTGAACCCAGATGGCTCTGGAGCAGAAAGCAAGGCACAACCTTCCCTTACTCAAAGCAAAGCCAACTGAAAGTCATGTCATCATTTCCCTGATGTCATGGTCTTCTTTGAAAATGAAGGTCAAGTACAACATGGACTTCCATGATTCTGGAGGACAAAGTGAGGCAAAGAAATTTATGCAACTCTGTCTCACTTAAATCAGTTCACACACAAGTCAACACATCATCTCCTCTTAAAAACAAAGAACAGGCAGCAACAACAGTTGGATTCATAGACACTGAATTTTAGAGCTCTCAAGGGTGTGCTGTCTTAACATCTGCTTTACAGAAAAATATGTAGGTCCTGGAAACAAAATGCTGAGGAAGTGACTGCAGAGTCCCTACCCTTGAGGAGCCATCATAGTACCAGTACTGCAGAGAGAGAGATGTCTGACCCTAGAGTCAAGACTTCAGATGTTTGCTGCCTATGGGAGCTCAAGTAAGTCCCTTAAACTTCTTGTGGAAAATTTTCCCTAGCTGTAAAATGAAGAGTAGGATTAACCTCAGATCAAAGCTGGAGCCACTAAATGGTACATAGGGATCCCTGCAGGGACATACTGACTTAGAAAATCACATATTAGCATTATCAATGTTTATTGTATTTTTTTATATATTTTGTTAAATATTTCCCAATTACATTTTCATCAAATTTGAGCCCCACTTGTGAGTACTGTGGGCCACACAAGTATTTGGCACCAGTGGAATAGATGATCTTTGAGATCTATTTGAGTTGTAGCTCTAGTTCTATAAGCCCCAAGAAGTGTATAGTTTAACAGAGGAATGAAATAAGTATAAATAACTATTGTGCTAATAGTGAGGGTTGGGTTTGAACTTGGATGGCACAGGAAACACATGAGGTGCTATATACAGTAGCAAGCAAGAGTGCCCAAACCCTAAGGAAATGGCAAATCTCTCCAGCATCTTTGCCAAGAAAAACCGAAAATGGAGTTACAGAGAACTGGATTCAACTGAGTTGACTTAACAACTCCTGACCTGCAGTTTACAGTTTAACCAATAAAAAAGTGTAATGTACAGGTTGTCCACCAGGTGGCAAAATATTCAAGCCACCAGCTAAGTTGTTTCCTGAGAGTCTACCTAATGAGTTCATAAGGGAAGTCTATGAGAGAAGCTTGAATGAATCTTCCTAAAAGTTACACTGTTTCAGCTGACAACTAGAGAGGATTCTTTCTATAAACTCTCAGACTCCTCTTCCTCCTACCTGGTGGGATATGCTCCATACGGCTCCACCTGGAGTACAAGACCATTGACTCTATTTAAATATTGATTTATGGCAGGGATTCTTAACATGGGGTCTGTGAACTTTCAGTTATATTTGTAATACAATTATATACTACATATAGTTATAACCTTGTATAATTGAAAGGGATTATGTAGACAGTGCAGTACTTTAGGTTCAGATCTTAAGATACAGTGACATACACTAAAACAAACTTAATAGGCAATTAAGTTTTATTACTACAAATAGTGCAAGTTAGCAAGTGTATACATATAAACAGCAGATAATAGTTATGACCGAATAGAAAAAGAAAAAGTGTACTTCACCACCCAAGTCTGAGCTCCAACACTTTGGCAACTGGGGAAGCTGAGAGCAGGGAACAACAGGCAAAGGTTCTGACTGGGAGAGTAGAAGCAGGCATCCCCACTTCTGTAGCAAAATATCTCCAAAGATTCATCTCTCACTCAGTCCATTTATACTTGTAACTTCAGAGAAAAGAGGACCATTAGAACAAAGAAAGAACTCTGGCCAAAAGTTCCAGCTGTTGACTCTGATGTATGCACCCAAGAACTGGCCAAGTCCTTGAACACAGACACCTCCTCCCTTAAAGAGTTTTAAGCCTCTTAAGATAAGGGTCCCTTCACCTTGGATGCATGCCTTATTAATTCTACTACTTGCCTTGCCACTCCCAGTTAAGCATATCAACTTCAAGTTACATTCCCTGTGTTAGGTCAAGTGACGGTCATGTGAGGGACTGGGGAGAATCTTCCTCAGTTTCCCCACACCTTGTTATAACTATATACACTATAACTATAACAATATAGTTAAGCACAACATAGTTATAATTATATACAAATTGTATAATAATGTATTTATTATAAATATATATAATTATGTTACAAATATATAATAATATACTATATATAATAATGTATTATAAATAAAAAATAATTCTATAGCATTAAAATTATACACATTTATAATAGCATATAATATATAATTGAGTTCCTTTGTGATCCCATGTACTTTAATTTATGTATTTAAAAACATTACTCTAAGGTGTCTATAAGCTTCATGATACTGATATTTTAAAAAGAATAAGAACCCTTAGTAGACATAATCTATTCCTATTCATAAATTCAACAAGCATTGGTTAGGTGCAATATGCAGAGCCTATCACTGTTCTTATCACTGGGAATGGAAAGACACAAATGAAAGAGTCCTTGCTCTCAAGGAACTCAAAGTCTACATTCTTTCGTAGGGCAAGGATTGTATGAAATATACATTTTTTTAGTTGCATAATAAAACTTCAGTTCAGCAATAAGCATTTCTTAAGGACTCTATGTACAGGATACTTCTAGGTCAGTTGTTCCTAACTTGGGGTCCATGAGCTTGTTTTTAAAATATTTTGATAATATCAAATATTTTGATAGCAGAGATGCTAAGTTGGTCAGACAAATAGTCAGAAAGAGATTACAGAGGACCCTTTGCTGGCACGGGGGACTAGCAATTCATGGTGATTGGCAATCCTATGGCCCTTATGCATTTCTGGGTCAGAGAGGAGCACTGGTAGTCAGTCACAAGGGAACAGGGACCCTGATGACAGTTCCAAGGCAAATAGAATTGCTAGCAGTTGAGGTTTCAGGGGACCAGGGGCTCTTCCTTGATAATGACCAGAGAGCAGGCATACCTCTCCCAGTATCACACCACCACGGATGCACCAAAAAATTTGCAGATCCCAAGTACTAGCTCTGAAAACAGCAGCACAAAAAAACACTGAAGCTTGGGACAGTGCCTATTCAACACAAAGTGAGCAGAGTCTAACTTTAACAAATTCAAAGTCAAAAAATAAGTTAAGCCATAAAGGAGATTCCTTAAGGAGAAAAAAAAAAACCTCTGGGACCAAATGGATTAACAAGTGAATTCTACAAAACATTTGAAGAAATATTAAACTATTTGAAAAAATAGCAAAATACATGTCCTACCAGTTCCTTCTACAAAACAGATATAGTGCTGTTACTTAAACCAGGAAAATCCAAAACAGAGAAAGAAAATTTTATAGATCAATTGCTGTAATAAGAATTGATGCAAAAAATTTATATAAAATACTAGTAAGGAGATTACGGCAATATATCACAAAGATCATACACTATGATGAGGTGGGATTTAGACCAGGAATGAAGAGCTAGTTTTATATTAAGAAAAGTATTGACCATGTCAATTACAAAACAAAAAAATCATAGGATTATCTCAATAGATGCAATAAAAGTTTTTTATAAAATGTAATTCATTCTAAAAAACTCTAGAAAACATAGTGATAAATGGCACTTTAATAATATCTTAAAGTGATAAGTAATGTCTATCTAAAATCAACAGCAAGCATTATCTGTAATGGGAATAAACTAGAAGTCTTCCCAATAAGATTAAGAATGAAGCAAGGATGTCCATTATGACCTCTCTTATTCAGCATTGTACTGGACATGCTAGCAATAGCAATAAGAGAAGAAAAGGAAATCAAAGGTATTAGAATGGACTATGAAGAAACAAAATTATTATTCTTTATTGATGATATAATAATATACTTAGAGAACTCTAGAAAATTAACTAAAATGCTACTTGAAATAATTAACAACTTTAGCAAAGTTTCAGGATATAAGATAAACCCACAAAAAATCCACATTTCTATATATTACCAAAAAAGTCCAGCAGCAAGAGATAGAAAAAGAAATTCCATTCAAAATAATTGCAGATGGGAGAAGAGCCAAGATGGCAGAGTAGAAAGACTCACGTATGCTAGCTCTGAATCCACAGCCCATAAATTTCCTGTAAAAAGAACTCCCCACAAATTCTGGTTCAGTGCAAGCCGCGCAGAAACACAGTGGAAGAGATTTCCGTTCCAGAGAGCCCTGGAAAGCTGTCCCCAGGGGTCCATCACGCACCGGAGGTGGAGTCCACCTGTGTGCTGCCCTGGCCACATGGCCCCAGAGGAGCAGATCCAAGCAGGCTTCAGGGACAGAATCTCTGGCGGCCGCGAAGGTCCCTCCACCCACAGGTGTTACAGGTCAGTGAGAGAGACTTCTGGGCTGGTCGAGAGGGGAGCAGGGTGCCTCCGTGACTCAGGCCCCCTTGGGAGGCAGTGGCAGAGGCGGAGGCGGCAGCGACAGAGACTCCCAGAGCAGGCAGGAGCTCAGGGTCATTACTGAAGGTCTCTGCATAAAGCCCCTGAGGGAACTGAGCGTGGGAGGCGGCCCTGCCCCAACCTGAGCACCAGACCTTAAGCTGACATTGAATAGCAGCCTGGCCCGCCACTGAAAGCTTTGAGGCTGGGGAGCAGCATTTCAATCTCAGACCCCAAGCCCTAGCTAGACGGATCTAGGCGGGGGTGGAGAGGAATCTCAGAAGTCAAATAACTAACTGGGAAAATGCCCAGAAAAGGGAAGAAAAATAAGACCATAAAAAGCTACTTTCTTGGGGGACAGATGTTCCCGCCTTTCAATTCTGATGACAAGGAACAATTCTTACCATCAGGGAAAGACGTGGAGGTCAGGGCCTCTGTATCCCAGACATCCCAGGTAGATGTCCGGTGGGGTCAGGCCATGGAAGAGCTCAAAAAGGATTTTGAAAAGCAAGTTAGACAGGTGGAGGAAAAACTGGGAAGAGAAATGAGAGAGATGCAAGAAAAGCATGAAAAACGGGACAATGCCTTGCTAAAGGAGACCCAAAAAAATGCTGAAGAAAATAACACCTTGAAAAATAGGCTAACTCAATTGGCAAAAGAGGTTAAAAAAGCCAATGAGGAGAAAAATGCTTTCAAAAGCAGAATTAGCCAAATGGAAAAAGAGGTTCAAAAGCTCACTGAAGTAAATAGTTCTCTCAAAATTAGAATGGAACAGATGGAGGCTAATGACTTTATGAGAAACCAAGGAATTGCCAAACAAAACCAAAAGAATGAAAAAAATGGAAGAGAATGTGAAATATCTCATGGAAAAACAACTGACCTGGAAAATAGATCCAGGAGAGACAATTTAAAAATTATGGGACTACCTGAAAGCCATGATCAAAAAAAGAGCCTAGACATCATCTTTCAGGAAATTATCAAGGAAAACTGCCCTGATATTCTAGAACCAGAGGGCAAAATAAGTATTGAAGGAATCCATCGATCACCGCCTGAAAGAGATCCAAAAAGAGAAACTCCTAGGAACATTGTGGCCAAATTCCAGAATTTCCAGGTCAAGGAGAAAATATTGCAAGCAGCTAGAAAGAAACAATTCAAGTATTGTGAAAATACAATCAGGATAACACAAGATCTAGCAGCTTCTACATTAAGAGATGGAAGGGTGTGGAATAAGATATTCCAGAAGTCAAAGAAACTAGGACTCAAACCAAGAATCACCTACCCAGAAAAACTGAGTATAATGCTTCAGGGGAAAAAATGGTCTTTCAATGAAATAGAGGACTTTCAAGCATTCTTGATGAAAAGACCAGAGCTGAAAAGAAAATTTGACTTTCAAACAGAAGAATGAGAAGAAGCATGAAAAAGTAAACAGCAAAGAGAAGTCATAAGGGACTTACTAAAGTTCAACTGTTTACATTCCTACATGGAAATACAATATTTGTAACTCTTGAAACTTTTCAGTATCTGGGTAGTTGGCAGGACCACACACACACATACACACACACTCACACACACATATCTATATACGTTCGTATGCACACACATACACACATGCACACACATACAGAGATAGAGAGCACAGAGTGAATTGAATAGGATGGGACCATATCTTAAAAGAAATTAAGGTAAATGGTGAGAGAGAAATGTAGTGGGAGGAAAGAGGGTGAAATGGAATGGGGTAAATTATGTCTCATTCAAGAGGCAAGCAGGAGACTTTTTAGTGGAGGGAAAAAGAGGAGAGCTGAGAAAAAGACATGAAGTTTACCCTCATCACATTCAACTAAAGGAAGGAGTAAAATGCATACTCATTTTGGTATGAAAACCTATCTTACAATACAGGAAAGTGGGGGAGAAGGAGATAAACAGGGTGGGGGTGGATGATGGAAGGGAGGTCAATGGGAGGAGGGAGCAATTTGAAGTCAACACTTGGGGAGGGACAGGATCAAAAGACAGAATAGAAACAATGGGGGGCAGGATAGGATGGAGGGAAATACAGTTAGTCTTACACAACATGACTATTATCAAAGTCATTTGCAAAACTACACAGATATGGCCTATATTGAATTGCTTGCCTTCCCAAAGGGAATGGGTGGGGAGGGAGGGATGGGGAGAATTTGGAACTCAAAGTTTTAGTAAACAACTGGTTAGTATTGTTCTTGCTACTAGGAAATAAGAAATACAGTTAATGGGGAATAGAAAGTCATCTGGCCCTACAGTACAAAAGAGAAGATGGGGACAAGAGAAGGGAGGGATGACAGAAGAGAGGGCAGGTTGGTGATAGGGAAAATTAAAATGCTCAGTGTATTAGGGTGGGGGGAGGGGATAAATGAGGATAGAATTTGGAACCCAAAATTTTGTAAAAATGAATGTAAAAAGTTAAATAAATTTATATTTAAAAGAGAAAGAAAAAGAATTGCATACAATATAAAGTACTTGGGAGTCCACCTGTCAAGACAACCCAGGAATTATACAAACACAATTAAAAAACACTTTTCACACAAATAAAGTTAGATTGAACAATTGAAGAAATATTAATTGCTCATGAGTAGGCCAAGTCAATAAAATAATAATGTCAAATTATCTAAGTTAACTTACTTATTCAGTGCAATATCACTCAAACTTCCTAAAATTAATTTCATAGAGCTAGAAAACAAATAACAAAATGCATCCGGAGGAACAAAAAGTGAAGAATATCAAGAAAATTAATGAAAAATTTTGACCTAGAAGTAGCAGATTTCTAACTGTATTACAAAGGAGTAATCATCAGAACAATCTGGTACAGGCTAAGAAAAAGAGTGGTGGATCAATGGAATGGATCAAATATATAATACATAGTAGTAAATGATCATAGTAAGTAATCCAGCATTTGATAAACGCAAATACCCAAGGACTTGAAAAAAGAATTTACTATTTGACAAAAATTGCTGAGAATACTGGCAAGCTGTTAGGCAGAAACCAGGTACAGAACAACATCTGACACCATATACTAAGATAAGGTCAAAATGGATGCATGATTTAGAAATAAAGGATGATATAAGCAAATTAAGGAGAATGGAATACTTTACCTGTCAGATCTATGGATAAGGAAAGAATTTATGATCACACAAGAGACAGAGAACATTACAGGGTATAAAATGAATAGTTTTGATTACATGAAATTAAAAAAGGTTTTACACAAATAAAACCAATGCAGCAAAGAAGAGAAGAAAAACAGGAAATTGAGGGAAAGCGGAATTAAGAGTCAACTTCTCAGATAAAGGTCTTATTTTTCAAATATACAGAGAAATGAGTCAAATTTATAGGAATACAAGTCATTCTTCAAATGATAAATGGTCAAAGGATATGCCCAGGCAGTTTTCAGAAGAAAGAAAAACTGCATATAGTGATATAAAAATGTTTTAAATCACTATTGATTAAAGAAATGCATATTAAAACAACTCTGAGGTGGCACCTTACACCTATCAGATTGGTTAATATGGCTGAAAAAGAAAACAAATGTCGGAGGGGATTTGGATAAATTAAGACACTAATGCATTCATTGCAGTTATAAACTGATCCAACCATTTTGGAGAAGAATTTGGAACTGTACTTGAAGGGCTACAAAATTGTGCATACCCATTGATGTGGCAATAATATTACTAGCTCTGTGTCTCAGAAAGATCAAGCAAAAAGATCCTATATTGTAAAAAAATATTTATAGTATCTATTTTCATGATGGCAAAGAATTGAAAACTATGGGGATGTTCATCAATTAGAGAATGGCTTAACAAGTTGTGGCATGTGATTGTGATGGGATGTGCTATAAAAAGTAAATAGTTTCAGAAAAACCTGGGAAGATTTATATGAACTTATGCAAAGTGAAGTGAGCAGAGCAATGGGACTATTATAAACAGAAATAACAAGATTGTATGATGATCAACTATGAATGATTTAGCTATTCCCAGCAATACAAAGATCCAAGACAATTCCAAAAGTCTCATGATGAAAAATGCTACATACACCCAGAAAAAGAACTGATAGAAGCTGAATGCAGATTGAAGTATATTTTTTTTACTTTATTTTCCTTGTGTAATATGTCTCTTTTCTTTAGCAAATATGGACAATATGAGAAAACATTTTGCAGAACTGCACAGATATAATCTATAACAAAAATCTTGTCATCTCAAGGAAGGGGAAGGGCATGAAGGGAGGAAATTTGGAACTCAAAAATTATTAAAATCTATTAAGAAATAAAAGGATGAATCAATTTGTCCTCTGAGTCTATCAGTTCTCTATCTGTAGATAGATAACATATTTCATTATGAGTCCTTCAGAATTGTGGTGGATCAGATATTAATCAAAGTTAAAAGTCTTTAAAAGTTGATTATCTTTAAAATATTGCTTCTGGGTAGATTTTTCTCCTGGTTCTCTTCACTTCAATTTGCACCAGTTCATATCGTTAAAATTGTTTTATATGTAATTTTTAAAAAATAACAATATTTTTTTTAAAAAATAAGGTGAAAAAACGATCTAACAAAAAAAAAATTGACCAAAAATGCTATTATGGTATCAGGGAAGACCAAAATATGAACACAAAAGAAAACCATCATGTGAAAACAGCTACTTTAAAAAAATACATAAGAAAAAATGATAATTTGGCCTAAACCCAATAAGAATTCCTAGAGCAGTTAATGAAAGAGATAAGATGATAGTGGAAATATTGGGGGAAAAAATAAAAGTGAAGTAAGAAAATTCTGAAGAGAACTAACAGGTTGGAAAAAGAGGCACAAAAAATACTGAAGAAAATAATGCTTTGAAAAACATATTTGGTCATTGGTCTTCTTTGAAAATGAAAGCTGAACAACAAGAATAATTCATTACATTTATATACCATAACTCGTTCAGCCATTTCCTAAGCGATGATCATCTTAGTTTCCAATTCTTTGCTACTCCCAAAGGAGCTGCTATAAGTATTTTTGCTACATATGGTTCTTTTCCTTTGTCTTCGTTGTCTTTGGGAAAATAACCATAGCAGCAATACTAGTGGGGCTCCAGCTCAGTTCAGGGCTCTTTCTGGAATAATCCATTTTCCAAGGTTCCACTAGAAAAGTCATGGGGTTACCTACATGCTGAAATGACCCATTAGAAGAATTTTCATTCAAGACAGTTTGGTTTCTTACCTAATTGTCTTAATGGACTCTAATTTAGGAATTCATACTCACACAATATCATTCTTTAAGGAAGCCGGTCAGCTGGTCTAAATTGGAAGAGCAGCCAAAAAGGGGTACTACCTTTAATTACGTTTTGTTGATATTTATATAGCCAGCATATATATATATATATATATATATATATATATATATATATATATATGTATATATATATACATATATATGTATGTATGTATATATATATATATACATATATATATATGTATGTATGTATGTATCTTGAGGACAAAGTTGGCTAGCTGGAACTCACACTTCAATCTATCATTTTTTTGAGGAAAGGTAGGACCATCTCTTTCCTTTGGATCTGGGTAGGGTAGAAATTTCTCTTTGCTTTCTGCTGTATTTCCTCTTTCCTTCTTTTGAAGACTAGGGGATGGGAATTGTCTAGACTCAAGGCTTGCTCTAGCTACTACAGTGAATAAATTACTCCCTTAGGTCAGAGGGTCAGAAGGAAAAATTCCAGGTTCCATCTTAAAATTCTGCTTTTGGGAACTTTATTGAATCATTCATAAAACAAAATAACAGGTTTCCATTTCCCCAGGTTTATTCCAGTTACCATGTTAAAAAAGAAACTTCCCAGTTATTTAAAATCCATGCAGGTCAAATAGCCAAAAGTTTCCACTGGTACTCTCTGGAAGCAAATACTTAGTAACTAAAATTTAGTAACTAAAATTTAATAACTAAATAATTAAAATACAACCAGAAAAGACACAATATTCCTGGTTCACCATCATTTTGGGTGGAAAAAGAGCAGCCTGCATAAGGAAATATCATAGAACTTAAAAAAGAAGCAAATCATAAAGGAATGCCTAATAAGGAAAGATATAAGAACAAGCCTGTGGAGTTTCCTCACAATTGTTGCCAAGAGGTGGACACTTTTCAGCGAAGATGATCAGTCTCCTATCACAAAGTGGGCAGCTGAGTCGTACTTCCAACCTCAACACTTAGTTCTCATTCCTGATCACCAGGGCAGTTCTGTGATTCTGCTACCCATCTCTGCTTCTCTTTTTTATAGCTTCATTCTTTCTACCTTGCTCCTCCAGACTAGTTCAGGCTTCCATTGAGATTTCCTCATCCTGTTCAGTCCTCTAAATTATGGAACATTCCTTCCATCTTAAGGCTAAGAAAAGTTAAAAGGCACAGTTTTCAGTGTGGATCTAAACTACTTCTTTACACCTACAGGAGAAATTTATCTGAACCTGCCCAAAGAACTATAACACTTAAATATGGATTCATTGTCCTTCACGATGGGATGTGATTTCCTTGAGAATGGAGGTTTTTCCATTTTTATTTTCATGCCCTCAACATCGAACACGTTGCAGGGATAAGGATAGGGAAAGGGAGAGATTCTAGACCAGCAATTTCATTAATATAGGAAACTCTGAGATGGGGAAATTCCCTTTATCAATACAGGTTGGCATCCTCTGTGCAATTTATAGTCTTAGAGAGTTGCCTAGAGCACTGAGAGGTTAAGCTACTTGCCCAGGATCAGAGAACCAGTTTATATCAGAAGTGGTCCTCGAACCCTGTTCTTTCTGCCTTCAAGGCCAGCTTTGTTCATGACATCACACTGCTTTTCATTTATTAAGCAACAAGATGTTTAATAAATGCTTATTAATCACTTGCTTGCTTCTGGATGTCTTATTATAATACTTGTGTATTATTCTTTCCCTCTGGGAGCCTTGATGTTTCTATCTTTTATTCCATAATGTTTATTTTATTGGGGCTTTTTTTTTTTGCATGCTAATTTTTAGTTCTTCTTTTCATGTTTCTGCATGGTATTTTTTTTTCTGTGCAATGATATCCTTCCCCTCTAGTTTTTGCTGTTATCTTACTTTAGCTGCTTATTTATTGCTTATTTGAGGACAGCTGTGCTTAGGCATGGTGGCCGTCTTTCACTGAGGGCTGCTTGAACCCAAGATGGAGGCAATTTTAATAGGAATCCACTAGTCCGCTGAAATTTTGTACTCCCTACTTTCTCTCAGTAGTCCTAGGAGCTTCCAAAACTACTCCAGGTTTTGACAATACAAGCCAGATGTGCCCAGCTGTGGGGCATAGCCATTCCAACATTTGGTTGTATGACAGGAAGATTCAGAACCTCCTGGCAATGGCAGATAGTCAGGGAAGCTTATGAATGAAACAGTAAATTGTTCCACACCCTAATGAAGACACTCTAAACAGGGACAGTCAGGAAAAATTCAGAAAGAAAAATACATTTGTTTAAAAGCATAACATAATCCATTGCTCTTTAGATAAAATTAATTTCCTTTCACAATCATGTGTTTCCATCTGTGTTACTAACTTTGTGCTATGGCCATTCTTTGTCAGCCTTTGGTTTTCAAAATAAAGAATGAGAGGGGAAACTGCCCAGTTTGTAAGAGGTAAATTGTTTTCCTTGAGACAAGCTATTGGAATGACGTTACTTTCTGTTCTGAAAAATAACTGGCAGTTATACCGTGTTTTGTACAAAACACTTTGCATGTTTTACTTTATTTGGTCATCATAATAGCACTCTGAAATATTACAATTATTATTATCTCCACTTTATAAATAATAAAATAGGCTCAGAGAGATAAAGTAATTTGCCTGGGTTTATGCAGCTTTATAAATGGTGGAACCTGGACGCAACTGGCAGATCTCGTGGATTATATTCTGTAAATTTTCCACTGTCTGCAAAGGGCACATCCAGCTGCTTCTAAAGAGAGGGCGATGAAAGGAAGCATTAAGGATTGTCTAGCTAGGACAAAAAATGGTTGGAAATAGACTGTTTTTGTTTGTGCTCAAAGCAATTTCAATTCCAAATAGGAATCGTTTTGCATGTAGTGATCCAAAATTCTTTAAAATTTCTTTTTAATATTTCTCAAACCTTACCATTTAAAACCAAATAATGTATAAAACAGGATGCCAAGGAGAACTTTGGCCAATACAAATTCTAAAATCCTGGTCTTGATACACTTTTCTAGTCTATGCAACTTGCCATAGTTAACAAGGGGAATAAAATGTTACAAAGCATCTCAGTTTTATGTACACGAGAGAAACTCAGAGGATGCTTGTCAGAATTGTATTTTCTTACAGGGCTAGTGTTCTTCGGGGTGTGGGGAGGAAAGGAATAAGGGAGGGGGAGGGAATGTGTACATGACATTTTTAAGCTTAAGTTGCAATATTAATATTTTCTCCATTACTTTCTTGAGTGTAGAAAAACAACAGAACAATAAATCAGTTCTTGATTTCTAGTTATTACTGATCTGAAGTGTAAATGCTCACAGTGGAAATTTGGCAATTGATTTCCATGAGACAGTTAGAGATATCTCTAGTATGTAAAGTAGCCTGGTCTTTAATAATAAAATATTTATTTTTTAGTTCAGAGATCAAAGATAGTTCTATAGCCTCACTCAATTTTAGCTTTAAAAACTATTTTAGACCTCACTCTTAAGCATTTAAGATGTTTTCAGGACACATTCTCTCCCCTCTGCCATCCCTGTTGTTACTGTACTGTCATCAGTACTGGCAGGAGAAAAAGGGAGAGAAAAGAAGGTAAAAGGGAAAAAATGCCAATATGGGTCAGATTTGTATTCTTAATGACTTGTGGTTTCCCTTAGCCACACTCTTTCCATCTTTTTTTTAAATGGGAATTTAGTTTCATTCATTAGATAAATCATTGTTAATTGCATGTCACTGGGAAAAATATAAAATAGCATAGGGAATACAGTGATATTGGTTGTCAGTATAGAGCAAGGCAGAAGTCACAAATTCCAGTGGCTCCAACTAACTCTTTTTGGTCTTACTCTTGAGTTAATTTGTATAGCAAACAGGAGTATTAAAACGGGTTTGAAAGCAATCTCCTCACCCTGGTTCTACCCAAGTGCTTTGCAGCTTTGCTAAATGGAGTCCCTATAAATATTTTAAGGGAACTCAGACCAGCGAATCATGGAAGGGAAAAAGTTTAAGGATATTTCAGACCAAGACTCAAATAAAAATTTAAACTGAAGGACCAGGAACAGTAAGAGGAAAAGAATTCAGAAAAAAAAAAACTTTTAAAATTTTTTAAGGCTTTTTCAACTAGTGACTGGGGTTTGGATACTCTTCCTCCTCCTCATCGTCATCATCATCATCATCATCATCATCATTACCATCATCATCATCATCACTAACATTTATGTAGCACTTCAAGGTATGCAAAGCACTTTACATATGTGATTATATAATGTGATTATAAAAAAAGCTAAAGAAAATCCTCCTTTGGGCTAAGGAAATGACAGCTCAAAAACCACAATGTAGCCAAAGATCAGCAAATGTTAGTGAAGAGCAGTCACTGAGATCCTAAGGTCCTGAACCAAGAACAGCATTGGTGTAAATAATGAAAGGAGACAAGCCAACAGGGAAAACAGAGGAAGAGAAGACTCTCCACATCAATGGTGCAAGCAGTTCCCATGATGACATTGCTACTGGACATCGGTAACTCTATGGCATCAGAAGCATAAGTTGTCATGGCTATCCATGGTCCACAGTCCAACACATTAAGCCCACATGTGCCATTTCATGTGTGTTCCTTGCTTGCATATGTTCCGTTTCCCCTCAAACTCTGGTGACATAGAACCCTGTTGGAAAGAGTGTTCACTGAGTATACAAAGAAATCTTTTTGTTACTTTCTTGTTATCTTGTTGAATTAAATGTTTTTTGAAGTAATGTGTCCTCTTAATTGGTGGGTAAAAGAAATACACAAATGGAGCTTATGAGTTATGGTTTTTAGTGGTCAATCTATATCCACAGTGTGTCGGGGACATAGGACAGTGTTCAAGGGTGGCCACATTGACTATAATAGAATGTGATGCATGCATTTTAAAGGTGCTAATGAGGTTCAAAGAACACCCAGGAAGAAAGTCCACTTGAGGCTGGGGAGAAAGGCAGGAAACAGGATGTGTATTCCTAGACTTCCAAGATTTTTCGTTGTTCTTGTCCAACTATTTGTGACCCCATTTGGGGTTTTCTTGACTGAGACACTGCAGTAGTTTGCCATTTCCTTTGCTAGCTCATTTTACAGATGAGATAAACTGAGGCAAACATGGTTAAAGTGACTTACTGAGTCACACAGCTGGTAAATGTCTGAGACCAGATTTGAATTCAGGGAGATTAGTCTTCCTGATTCTAGACCTGGCACTCTACCTATCAGGCAACCTAGCTGCCTCCAAAGTACAAATACTAGGTGGCATTTTATTTGGATCATAGAAGCTGGCTAATATTTCAACAGGTAGAAATTGGGGAGATGGTGTTCCAAGCTTAGAAAACAGTGTGAGCAAGAGGGTGGAGATAGGAGATTGTGGTATATACTTCAGGAAATCTTTGACTGGAACACAAAGAACCCAAAGTGGGATAGCATAAAGTATTTCTCCTACTTACAGACACCTTTAGTACCCATTCCTTCCTAGAGCCTGGAGTCTCCTGAAATTCTGGCTTTCAGAAAAGTCTCTTATCTTCAGATGCAAAGCAAATTAAGTTACTTTCTTGTTGGTAGCTACTTGGTAATAATATTTATTTCTATTTAAGGTAATTCTTTACTCTGAGGTACAACATCATTACCAATTACATATTTTATGTTTTTTCCAATGAGTGTCTGTGGAGTAATTAGGAATTAGAATGAGTCTGAAATACCGAAAGGAACAGCTGGATATTATCATTGGCAAGAGTTATTTTAAATTATTTTAAAAAGCTGATGTTTAAATCATAGTACAGAAGAAAGGGCAATGATGTTGGAGTCTGAGCACTCAGGTTCAAATGCTATCCCTCCTGACTACTATCTTTATGACCTTGGGCAAGTCTGCCTCTTCTGGATTCGGTTTCTTCATCTGTAAAAGGAGGGGAGTACAGTAGATGATTTTGAAAGTCTCTTCCAGTTTTAAATCTATAACCCTACAATCTCTTAATTACTGTTTGCCTTTAACTTATTAAGTATCATTAATCTTATTTTGTACCTTGAGGGAACTATACAGTAAGATGGTGAAATTTCTGTTTAAAACCAATTCCAAGAGAACTATTTATGAATGAATCAACAATAGAATTATTTCTGTGTATCTTGAGAAATAGAAAAATGTAGGATGAACATTAAACAAACACAAATATTTGCACATACAGTAGGCAATGCTCTCTGCTAGACTGTTTCTCAATGTGGTAGGGTCAACGAATTTCTTTCACCTTGCTGTAAATTTCACCAAGAGACTTTGATGTTCCAGGACTTGGAAATAGTATAGTATCATCTGCAAAAAGGAATATTTGTAGAACCTCATCCCAATGAGAATTTACTCTTTTGTTAGGACTTTATATAGGACACCTTCTGTAACACTGGTAAACCTTTGGCAAAAGGTATCCTGGCCAGTTATTTATTAGGCACAATACATAGCACTAATAATGATGATAAAGATGATGAACAGAGCTTATAGTTACAGAGTTTCTTATATTTACAAAGCACTTCATATAATTTCATTGGTGCTCATGAAAAGCCTTTAAGTCAGGTAGTGTACATTTTATTACCCCCATTCTCCCTATGAAAAAACTGAGTCCCATTGAAATGCTTTGCTAAAGGTCAAACAGTAAGTGTGCTCTTTCTGTTGCCTTTACCTTCTTTTTCTATGTACTTTTCCACACTCCTTCCCTTTTATGTGCCTCTTTTCCTTTCCTGTACTCTGCCAAGAATCCTCCACTTGGCTCTATTGAGAATAACATATTTGTCCTAATGTAGTCTTTGCTTTTTGACTCAAATTTGAGTGCAATCCCTAGCTAGTATTATTTTTGTGCATTTTATTTTCTGCATTTTAGGAAGATCTTAATGGCAGTATTATCTTTCCACGTAGGGGGACCTTATTGTCACATTTTCTACCTAGAAGTGGCATAGAAAAGAAATTTTCTACACTGCAACAAAAGGATGGATATCTGTGGTAAAGCAGTCAATATAGTGGTAATCCCCTTGTATCAATCAATCAGTTAATTAGCATCTTCCAAGCATTCCCCATTTTTTTTAAAAAAAAATCATTTTCAGTTTCAAATTCTCTTTCTCCCACTCTTTCCCCACTTGTTCAGAAGGAAAGAAATATGATACCCATTACACATAAGAAGTCATCCAAATCTTATTTCTGCTTTACCCATGTTTTTATTTACTGAATGCAATCATCATATGATAGCCTCAATATTTTAACAAGAATAATGGGAACAATGGAAATATTGACTATCATAGAAAATATAACAGAATGATTTCCCCATACTCAATCCTGAAAACCCAGGGGTATTTTTTAAACTCAAGATGTTAATATGAAATCGCTTCCCTAATGGTCTCCCTGCTCCTAGTCTCTTTCCTCTGCATTCCATTATCCCGACAGCTGTTAATAAACATTCTTAAGGCTTATTTCTGGGACTTTTATATTGCATTCATACCCTTACCTCTAAAGAACTCATTTATTCTGGAGCCATACACATGCTTCATACACAAGATTCAATCCTAGGAGAACCTGACTACCGAGAGATGGGTCAGGCTCATTTTCTGACACGCTTTGTCTCATCACACTCTAGTGTTCCAGTGAGAAGATTAAATTGATTCTGTATCATTTTTTATTGATCCTATTTACAATTTATTGATTTTGTTCTGTAACTAAGTCATGTTTTTCTGTCTCTGAACTTGGTGCAGAAATTCAAATGGTCTGTAACGGATTAAGTTTAGAAATAACTTCTTTTGTTTATCACTGTTCTGTTCCTGTCTCAAGGAAACCTGCTATCATTGAGGAATGTGAATGGACACTGGGGAATCTGGTTTAGTACCTTTACATCACCCATATATCTTTCAAGGATATCTGGTTTTCTATCTAAAGATGTCTGGCCCATTAACTTTTAACCCTGCAGGTGAACTCAGATAATGAACTCTTCTTAGTGACAGGAGGGAAGGAGAAGCGTGTTGCTAGAATCTCATTTCCAGCTTCCAACCAGTCCTAGTGATGTAGTCAATTATATTGTCCTCAGCTCCACAATATTCTTCATTCTAACCTTAAAAAATGAGTTAGATTTTTCTCTCATGGTCTTTGGCATAAATCAAAGCAAACCATTGAACCATTTATTAATAGATTCATGTCCTATCAATAAATTCTTACCTTGTTTGGAGAGAATTTGCCTCAGTTGACCTTTGTTGAATTTCACTCAAGATACCACGGATGATTTATATAAAGTTCAAGTTTTGGCTCATGTTTAGGGCCTCCCCAAAATTGAAATGGCAAACGTGCTCAATGTACATTGTACTCAATGTAATCAATGTATTGTACTCAATGTACAATATGAATCAAGTATGGGGGTTATTTCCTGGATACAAAAATAATGTTAAACACAAAACATTCCTTGGTGTACAGAAAAATGATTACAGAATATGGTAACTTTTAACTACTGTTATAGTCTCTGCCAGAAGATTAATGTTTAACCCTCAGCATAATGGAAAACATTTTATGGTGTTGCTGAGTGGGCATTTTACAGTTCACCTCAGTACTGCAGTGCTCCTTGCCCTCTCCACAAAATCCAGTGGTAGTTATATTCTGGCAATCTGGCACTCAGACTTGGGCTTAGGCTCACTCTTATTGATGATTCATCTGTTCCAAGAGCTATAGAACAATTGCCAGGGACTTTCATCCTTCTCACCAGTCCATTTCAACTAAAATACCTAAGGACCTCTGAAATTCTTGAACTCAGCAGGACTGATAATCATTTACCTAAGAACAGCAAAAAGTACAGAAAAGAAAGTGCAGAACCAGTATGATTCAGTTAGGACATGTGTGTTAGCTGCCATGTGCTCATGGATGCATGCCCATAGGGGTAGGAGACAAGTAGTGCTGAGTTGGTCAGCATGTGTTTAACAACCAGCTCTCTGGTTTATTTAGTTTAATTGCATTACTTACATTTTCTATCACTTTCTTAAGTCTAGAAAATTAACAAAATAATAAATCAAACCCTGATATATAGTTTGTTGAGCTGTAAATTCTCATACTGAAAATTTAACAATGGAAAGAGCTGATTAGGGCTGGTTCCAGGACCTCTCAGCCCCTGGGGACAGAACAAGCTGTAATGACTCCCTAGCCTTCCCTGGAAGTCCCAGGCTTACATGACTCCAGCTGGAGAGTTGAAGAAAGAAAGAAAGCCAGGGGGACTCGTTCACTTTTACAAGTCCATTGAGTTGTTAGCGTCAACTCTTCAGGAGCCAATAAGAGAATTTCCTTATCATCTCCAGGTATCAACCTCCACAAGTTTTGAGTTACCTACATAGTGAACCAGAAGCACTACGTATGCTCTGTGAAATCCATGGTGAAATTCAATAGGGTTGCATCATTCTCTTGGGATCTTCAATGACCCCACAATGCTTGTAGTATATAATACAAAATCCTTTTTGGGGGGGAATTAAAACTTTTCACAATCTGCTCTACTTTTGGAGGTTACGTTTTTCAGTCATATCTGACTCTTCATGACCCTATTTGAGATTTTCTTGGCAAAGATACTGGAGTGATTTGCCAGTTCCTTCTCCAGCTCATTTTATAGATGAAGAAACCAAGGCAAACAGAATTAAATGACTTACTCAGGGTCACAAAACTAGCATAACATCTGAGGCCACATTTGAACTCAGGAAGACTCGAGGCCCCTCGCTCTTTCCACTGTGCCACCTGAATTATTCTAGCTGCCTGAATTATTCATGGTCTCTAATTAAGTCAAACTAGATAATCTGATATTTTCTCCACAGAGTATTCTATTTCCCATGGAAGCCCTTGCTCTTCACTTCTGTCTCTTGGAAGCCTTGGTTCTTCATGGCTCAGCTCAGGTGCTGTATCAGCAAGGATCCCAATGTAAACATGAGGGCCTATTGTACTGCTTTTCTAAAAAGAAAGCAACTTGAGTGGTCAGCAATCTACTTTAATCAAGCACATATGTCATTCACTTTGTTCAGGGGGAAAAGTCAGCACCCTGAATTTTAGAGAAAATACAAATAGAAATAAAAACCAACAGACAGAGCTTCCAACTGTCTGACCATAAGCAATACATACACCACAGATCAACAGACAGATCCAACTGTCTGATCATTACATACATACTTAGTTACCAGAGAGAAAAACACCAACATCTGGGTTTTCAAAGCTGGAGTATTTGGAAGGGGGGGCTCCTTAGCATCTGCCAGAGTCTCATCTGGTCAAACAAACACTTCCAAAGAGTAAAATCTCACCTCAGAGTATATATACATTTTTCAGAGCCAGAGGGCATCGTGACCCTGGAGAACCAATACCTCATTAAAAATTAACAGAAGGTGTGGGTCTTCCTACAAAACAAATTTCCCCTAATCAAAGTTTCCTTAATAAGCAGGCCCATTAATGGATGGGGAAGATCTTTAACTCTCATTGGCCTTACACATGCCCCCTTCCACATTAGGTTTTTCTTTTCCTAGTCTTCGTAAATATTTTATATTTTTCTATCTGATTATATAGTATCTCTCAGTAGAATGAATGCTTCTTGAGAGCAGCTAGCTAGTGTAGTAAATAAGAGTGCAAGAATCAGAGTCAGAAACACCTGAATTTGAATTCTGCTTAAGATGCTCCCTGGATAAGTGATTTAACTTGTTTGCCTCAGTTTTCTCATCTGTAAAATGAGGATAATAACAGCACCTCCTCCACCCCCAGGGTTGTTGTGAGGATCAAATGAGTTAACAGCATTTTGCAAACTTTAAAACATGAAATGTGATATATCCCAAAAGACTAGACAAAGTTTCAAGTGGGTTTGAATGAAACAAAATGGTATTTTAGTATTTTTGCAAAGAGTCTCAAGCTCTCCCATTTTCCTTTAGTGGAAAAAATGAGGAAATTGATCAAGTTTTATACCCAGGATGGCATGATTCATAGTTACTTATGAGTAGGTTCTGGGTTGTGTGTAATTATGTTGTGGTTTATCCTTCCTTCTTGAAGAGGACCATGACATCAGGAAGATGATGCCATGACTTGCAAGTGGATGGGATTTAAGTGGGGGACTGTGCAGAGTCACCGGTCTCACTTTCTCCTCTGGAGCTGTCTGGGTCCAGTGGCCAGATATAGATCAGGATAACTGGAGATCATGCAGAATGCTGTGGGGGACCTGGGCCTTTTAAGGTAAGATTTTTCTGAGTTTTCACTTTGAATGAGGCAAAGCCCATTCAGTGATTAGAGCTGTTTAAGAAGTGAGCCAAGGAATGCCCCCTTTAAAAAAAATCCAACTGGAATGAGGAGAGTCTTAAGATTTCTGGTCAAAAGAGAAACCATGGAGGATGAGAGCAAGGAAGAGATAAATTAATGGAGTGGTGAAGTCTGAATTGTTGGGAAACTATCTTTTCTCTTTCCTTCTTCTTCAATTGAACAAAGCCTTTCCCATCCTTTATTTTCTGCCTCTTCCATTCAAAGACTGGCAGAGAGCTTCTCCACTGTGCTTAGCTTCCAAAAATATTTCTGTTGGGTTCAACATAGCAGCCTCCTGTAAGTAATTTTCATTCTTTACTGACATCAGTTGCATTGAATGCTGACTTCTTCAGCTATGGATAAAGGCAACAATTATAACCCCAAACTAATACATGTCTGACTGCTTTAAAAATAGGGTTTCCCTTGAAAAAATATAAATTCCTAGAGGACAGGGACTCTTTTATTTTTGTTTTTTACATCTCCAGTACTTAGCGTAGTGCCTGGCATGTAGTCATCAATGACTGTTGATTGGAAAAAAATAGGGTAAGCTATTCAGAAGTGAAGCAGTTAAGATTATTCTCCTACTGGATCAGGTTTAATTTCAATTAAAAAAAAAACTCTTACACATCCCAGTGAAGGTGCATTTTGTTTCTCCACATTGATGGTTTCCATGATGTGGGGGAACTCCTTCCTAGTGTTGAAATTTCCTTCTGTGATGCAGATCTCTTCACATATCTGTCACAGTTTTTAGGCTTAACTGGGGGGGGGCACTGAGAGGTTTAAATGACTTGTCTGCAATTACACAACTTGCATGTATCAAAAGCAACACTTGAGTCAGATCTTTCTGACTCTATGCACAATGCCATATTCCCTCTCTAGAGTGTTATAGTAATACTGGAAAAACAAAATACTAATAAATATGCTGTTTTTCCATTTTAAAAAATGAACATGGCAGGTATTCTTGGTAGCCCTAATCATTCTCAGAAGTTTAAATTGGGAGAAATAGATTAGCAAGACAACAAAGAAAGTAGGATGTGTACAAGAGTTTACATTTTGGAGAGAAAAAGAGAGGACAATATTCAATTATTAAGCACATAAGTATTTGTCAGGTACTATGTAAAGCACTTTTAAATATTACTTCATTTGAGGTTCACAGCAATCCGGTGAGGTAGGTGCTATCATAGTGTTATTTGATAATTGAGGAAATTATAGTCATCCTGACATATATATATATATATATAGCATTGCACTCTTCGTGGCCTCTCCCTGCCTCTGTTCCCTCTTTCTTTGTCCATGGAGGGACTTCATGCCATAAGACTGAGTTGTCAGAAAAGGTAAGAGAGAGGGGAGAGACCATGAGCCACACTTCTTAGCCATGCTGGTCACAGAGAGTAACCGGCCAGGACACCTAGAGTGATAGTTCAGAGCAGCAGGCACCTGTCATGCATGACCTAGGGTAGAGAAGGCTAGGATGGGTATTGGGATCTAGAACAGAGATGAAATCTGCCCACCAGGTTTGAGAAAGTTATTGTTGCCATGGTGAATCAGATCTGGAAACTGGAGCCAGCAGCTTTTGAGAGGGATACCAGCAAGTGAGATGGAAAGAGGACAAACTCCTCTCCCAAGTGTACCTTTGATCCCAATTAACATAGACCCCTGACCCTGAAAAAGGGTCCCAGACATGGGACTACCTTTCACTACCTGGACAGGGAAGAAAAGCTGGAAGTGGAAAGGAAGTTTGGGGAAATGATTAGTTTTCCTGTTGTTTCTTCCAGTACAGATACAATATGTGCAGCCACAGAATGGATTGCCTATACAATAAAAATATAGAGAGTTGTAAATGTGGAGAGATACTGAAAGTAGAGTTGAGGGTTTGATTTTTCTGTTTTAATAATTTTGAAAAATATTCTGTATCATACTTCAGAATTGAGAAACTTCAGTCAGCAGGGATTTCCTTCTTATTCAACTCTTTGAAGTCTGAAGCTTGGCAGATTTCTGATGTTTGCAAACACATAAGAAGATGCTTTCACTGGCCATTTAATTAGTGTGATGCTTTGTTCCCTGTAGGCTTTTACAAAGCAGAGACATAAGCTTGATTCAGTCTGCTTTGGCTCTTGAAGTCCTTCACCTGTCACCTGGGAAAACCCAGCACTATGTAAATGCTAGTTCATTATTATTCCAAACATAATATCCTCATTCCCTTTATGCATTTCTCATAGGACATTATTTCCAGATTCCCTCCCCATTCTGGTCAATTTCCCCCCTGTGGTGTTGTTTTTGTTGATTTCCTTTATAAAATGTGGTGCAGAAAAATGAACAAAGTGAGATCAGACCAGCACACCGTGCCATTGTTGCCCAATATTATTAATGCTCCCAAAGAATCTATGAAATTGGTTGGAATTGAGTCATTTGTAGCAAACTGGACATTAGATCTTAAAGGCCAAGAAACCAGCCTGCTATACGTGAATCGGTGGGTTTCATCTCTTAAACCTTCCTGAGAACCTTGCATAGCAATGGGAGAATAAAAAAAGGAGACCTTTTTATATTGAGTAACATTTATTTCTGCATTCGGTATCAAGTACATAAGTGCAAATATTCAGAGTTCATAAGTCCATTAGGAACTACAGAGAAAGTAATACAAATTGTAATAAAGTTAACAAGCTGGTACTCTTCAGTTACCATACATGTAAATCAGCCTATCAATCCCATACAACAAAAGTACTGGGTATTTATTTTTATTTTTCTGCTTTTTCTTTTTTTAAGTTATACAAAATTGGTTACTGTAAGTACTACTGACTTTTCATTTGTGTGTGTATGTGTGTGCGCGTGCTGGAAAAACACCAAAACATCCACCTACGATTCTATATATAGTTATTAAAGATTAATCCAACCAGCAACTCAGTGACAGTTCACCAAGCAAGAAAGGCCTAGCTAAATGGAACATTAAAAGTTACATAAGCACTGCAAAGAGAAGGGGAGAAGGAGGAACACTCAAGAAAGAAAGATTATTCAGGGTTTCACCATCATGCACTTTTTAAGCAACACAAAATAAAAACCATATCCACTACACATTTTCTCTTTCCTATGCTATAGTGCTCGACACAAGTGATTGCAGATATTTTTAAGAGTACAGAGACAGCCTAAAAACAGCTGTTGAGAAGTATATGTTTCTAAGATCAAGGTATTGAGAGAAGGAAACAATCGATTTGCAGTAAAGTGTAAGAATAGAGCTTTTACCACTCCTGTTTAAACTCCTGTTTAATCTCTAGTTGCCTGTTGGAAATCCAGTTTACTCTGCCTGCCTTTTTGCTCCTGGAATTTTGGCCTGAATCCTAAAAATGAAAAACATTATAAGATCAGAGACAATTCATCACGTCATTGCTTAATGAACATTGCTTTATCATTTCAATAAATGCCTTTGCTTTATCTAACCACTTGTTATCAAAAAGCAATGCACCTCAGGGGTAACTGATAGAAAGGTGGGTTTGGCAGCCAAGAATCTCTTAATATTACATACTAAGAATGAAAAGTCAATTTGTCAATGTCACTTTTTTGTGTTTGGAAAAAAATGGATTTCCAGGTAATATTTTAATTTACTATTCTAAATTTTGGAGATAGGGTCATTACTTTTAGGGGATATATTTGTATAAGAAATATGTTTCTATATTTGGGTAAGAAATATAGGAAAAGAATATTTTTACAAGATTATATTTGCTTTTCTGATTGCTGATATTTAATATAATTTAAAACAGAAGCGTTTAGATATGCAAAAAAAAAATGTATATAAGACTTTTTGATTAGAAAATAGTAGATATAATGATAGATATCAATCCCAAGGTAGACAAGTTCTACAAATTATATATTTTCATGCAGGAATGTTAGATATGAATATATGCAAAATAGTGGAATTGATAAATTGAAAGAGCTTCATCATTTTTCTTAAATAAGATGATACAGTCTAGGGCAGTGTTGTCAAGTTCAAATAGAAAGGGGGCCATTAATTCATATATAAAGATCCCTGAAGATTGCATATTGAGGCAGCTAGGTGGCACAGTGGATAGAGAGAGTGCCAGGCCTGGAGTCAGAAAGATGAGTCTTCTTGAGTCTTCCAATCTGACCTCAGACACTTACTAGTTTTGTGACCCTGGGCAAGTCACTTAACCTTGTTTGCCTTGGTTTCCTCATCTGTAAAACAAGCTGGAGAAGGAAATGGCAAACTATTCCAGTATTTTTGCCAGGAAAATCCCAAAATGAGTGATGAAGAATTGGACACAACAGAAATGACTGAACAACAAATTGTATTTTGATTTATTTTGTCAAATATTTCTGTATTATATTTTAATCTAGCTTGGGCAATGTGTTATGGGCAACATGTCTAGTCTAGGACACAGAGTTTTTTCATTTATAAAAATGAGGAAGTTGAACTGGTGACCAATCAATGAAACATAATATAGACTCCTTCCCCTGAAGTGGCTTGAACTCAATCCAATCCTTCAATTCTATGATGCAAATATATTACACAAGCTTCATTTTAGAGCAAGTATACATCAGGGAAATTATTAATTTTAGGAGTTCTATCTTAGACACCCTATTAATAATATCTCACATTTGTCTAGTACTTCACACTTCTCACAAGTTTTTGACATTTATTTCATTTCATAGAATTATAAAATATTGAAATTGGGAGAGACTTTTGCAGTCATCTAGTCTAATAATCCACCCCTTGCAGGTATCCCCATTCCAAGATGCCCGACAGGAAACATTAAGATTTTGTTTCAATATTTCAATTGAGACGGGGCTCATTAGGGGTGGGAACCCTGCAGCCTCGAAGTACATGTGGCCCTCTAGGTCCTCAAATGCAGCCCTTTCCCTGAATCCAAACTTCACAGAACAAATCCCCTTAATAAAAGGATTTGTTTTGCAAAACTTGGACTCAATCAAAAAGCCACACCCAACGACCTTGAAGGCCACATGTAGCCTGGAGGCTACAGGTTCCCCACCCCTGCATGAGACAATCTGTTCAATGATTTGACAGCCTGTTAGAAAGTTATTTCTTATTAAGAAATTGCCTTCCAGTAAATTCCACCCACTGCTCCTAGTTTTACTCTGTGAATCAACACAGAACAAGTTTGTTACCTTTTTATCTATGATATCTCTGCAAATATTGGAAGAGAATTACAATGACCTCACACTCCCTAACCCCAAAGCAGTTGGCATAAAGCAATGAAGCCTGGAGTCAGGAAGAGCTGAATTAAAATCTGCCATGGCACACTTATTAGCCGGGTAACCCCCTTCGGCAAGTCACTTAACATACCTTAGTCTCAATTTCCTTACCTGGGAAGGAAATAAGAGGAACATCCCCTTCACAGCATTGCTGTGAGGATCACATTAGAAAACATAAGTAAAGTGCTTTGTGAGTTTTAGAGAACTAATTAAATATTAATTTATTATTAATCTAAAATGAACATCTAGATTCCCTTTCTATATTCCTCATAGTTTCCAGGTTTCTTAGCGTTTTGGTCTATCTCTTCTGGTTATGTTCCTCTTTATCAATTTCTTTTATAAAATGTAGTGAAGAAACATGAACAGAATATTCCCTATGTGATCTGACCAGCACACAATAGCATGGAATTATTACCTCTTGTGTTCTAGAAGTCATAGAACCTATTATGTTCTTGTTGCCTTCAGAAGCAATTACACTCCACAACTGACTTACATTAGGCTGGTGGCCAACTAACTCCCCTTCCTTCCAACTGGGTTGTTTTCACAAGAATCAGATTAAGCCAGGTCTCCCTCAGCCCATGTATAATTTCATTTTTGCATTCCAGAGCCCCAGACTCCAAGAATCTCACCCCTGGAAAGGATCTCAGAGGCTACCTAATCCACCCTATTTCTGAACAGTAATCTTAACACAAGTAACATGGGGTTAGTTTGGTTTTTGGCTTGAAGACTTCCAGTGTGGGAGCATTCTCTGTCTCTTAAAACAGAGAATTCTACTTTTGGACAGCTCTAATCATTAGGAAGTCTCTCCCTGAAACTCATTTTCAGTCTACTCTTTTGTGACTTCCATCCATTGTACTTTAGGGCCAAGGGGGGCCAATTTACTCTCTCTTCAAATAATAGCCCTTTCAAAACCTGGACAGTTATCCCTTTCCCCAAGCCTTCTTGTTTCTGAGCTAAACATCCTTAGTTTTTACCTGATCTTCATTTTACATGATCTTGAGGTTTACTTGCCTTCTTCTGGATACTCTCCAGCTTATCAGCAGTGTCCTTATAATGTGGTACCCATAACTGAACACAACTTTCCACATAGGTATTGATCAGGGCATCTCACTAGTACAGAATTCTAAATCTGTTTTAATGAAGTCCAGAATTGTGTTAGGGATTTTTTTTTGGTTGCCATACCACATGGTTGACTCATAATGTGGTTGTACTGCACTAAAATCTCCAGATTTTTAAAAAATAATCTCGTTTCCCCTGTTTTATTAGAGATATTGATTTTTTGTCCCAAGGTTATGAAGATGTTCTGAAGAACATTGGTTTGGGAGAATTCTTTAAGATCTATAAATCTCATGGAGATTTGAGGTAGCCCAGGCTCATGAGGCAGCTAGGTGGCACAATGAATAGAGAGCGGAGCCTGGAGTTCAAATCCAAACTCCGGCACTTCCTAGCTATGCGGCCCAAGGCAATTCACTCAACTTCTGTTTGCCTCTGTTTCCTCAACTGAAAAATGGAGATAACAAAACCTACCTCCTAAGGTTGGTGTTAGGATCAAATAAGATAATATTTGTAAAGCACTTAGCATAGTGCCTGGCATACCGTAGGTGTCATATAAATGCTTATTCTCTTCCTCCCTTCCTCCTTACCCTCTTACCTGTCTCAGTTCTGGACAAATATTCTCCTGTTTCACAACCTGTTCTTTTACTTAGGACTCTCCATCATTAAAAATTTCCATGTTAGGCATTTCTAGACCCATGTGGTACTCAACTGGGGATTATTAGCCTCTTCCTGGCTCTCCTTGCCTCCAACATAAGACATAAAAAACCAATCAGACATAGCTGCTAGCAACTCAACACCTCTGTAGAAATTTCTTGACCTCTGCTTCCCTGAAGAGCTCTGATGAAATCCTCACATTTTCTTATCAAACCAGAAGAAATGACCAGATCAATACCAGGATGTGTCACATCTAGAGTTGGGCCTCTTCAATGCCCTCTTCATTAACCAACCTCCTTCTTGCTCTTGTTATGGTGTGAAGATTCTTGTACTTGAATCCCAGTTACTGCCTGTTCCTAAGATTGCCTTGTATATTTGTCCTCTCCTTTTCCTTTTCTCCTTCCTCTTTTATGTCCCTAGGTACAGACATGTCTCATTTGATTGTATTTTGCTTTATTATACTTCACAAAAATTGTTTTTTTTGTTTTGTTTTCAAATTGAAGATTTGTGACAGCCATGCATTGAGCGAATCTCTCAGTACCATTTTTTCCAATGGCATATGTTCACATTGTGCTTCTTTTTGGCAATTTTCACAATATTTCAAACTTTTTCATTGTTATTATATATATTATGGTGATCTGTGATCAGTGATCTTTAATGTTACCATTGTAATTGCTTTGGGGTGCCACAAACCATGCCCATATAAGATGACAAATTTTATGGATAAATGTATGCATTTTGATGCCTTCACCAACTGGCCATACCTTGTCTCTCTCCCTCTCCTTTGGCCTTCTTATTCCTTGAGACACAGTAGTATTAAAATTAAGCCAACGTATAATGGGACAATGGCCAGTAAGTGTTCAGATGAAAGGGGGAGTCAATTGTTATGGCAAATTTCATTGTTGTCTTATTTTAAGAAACTGCCACGGCCACCCCTGTCTTCAGTAACTACCACCCTTGTCACTCAATAGCTGTCAAAGGCTAGACCCTCCACCAGCAAAAAGATTACAATTCCCTGAAGACTCAGATGAAGGTCAACATTTTTTTAAGCAATAAAGTCTTTTTAAATTAAAGTATGTACATTTTTTTTACATAATACTATTGCACATTTAATAGACCAAAGTTTAGTATGAGCATAACTCTTACAAGCACTGGGGAACCAAAACACTCATGTGACTTGGTTCACTGTGATTCTTGCTTTACTGTGGTGATCTGTAATTCACTGCAATAGCTCTAAGGCATGCCTGTATCTAACATATTTAGTTTTTTCTCGTGAGAGTTCTGTCCTTCTAGTTTGAAGATAATTCTCCTTGTGGAAGAAACCAAATCAGAGTTAAACATCTCTGTCTTCTTCCTCCCCAATATAGCTCTAATGAAGCCCCAAGTCTCTTTTTTGTTGAATCTAAATGCAGAACATACTATTTGTTATACATTATTAGGAGAAAGTGAGGTAAATTAAATCTGGATTTTGGACTAGGATTATAGCCTCTCCAGATAATTTTGTAAACTTCATTTTGTCATCTGTCATTATTTAATCCAGTTTTGGGTTATCTACAAATTTTTTAAATTCATTTTTAAAACTACCTTTTATTTTTTTTTACCTGCATTTTTAATAAAGATGCCTTGAACATCTTCATTTAAATCAATGCTAAAAGTACTGAAAAGTAGTCTAAGAATAGAGCAGCATGGCACACAACTAGATACTGCCCTCTAAATTGACATTATTTTGTTAAAAATATACTTGGGTATAATTGTTCATTTCTAGCCCACATAAATATTTTCTATGATGACACCGTGAAGAATTTTTGTCAAATACCAGGAAAATGTCCAGAAATCATCAAGGGATGACATAAGGAAGAAATCTGATGTATTGGAAAAAATCTGGACTTTGAGTTATAGAATATGGATAATCATAGCACTTTCATAAATATGGATAATATATATTTATCATGTTTACATATAGACTACATAATTATATTTATATATTTGTTTTAATAAATATATTTATATATGAATAATAACAGCATAGCACTTTAAGGTTTGCAAAGTGCTTTACAAATATTTTCTCATTTTATCTTCCCATCAACCTTAGGAGGTAGGTGCTATTATCTGCTCTATGGAGGAAGACGCTGAGGCAGACAGATTGCCTATAGTCAAGCAGTTAGCAAGCGTCTGAGGCTGGATTTGAACTCAGGTCTTCCTAATTCCAGATCCAGCATTCTATCCATGGTGCCACCTTGCTGCCAGCCTTGCCAATTCCCTGCAAGACTTTTGATAAGACATTTAACATTTCTAAGCTTCAGTTACTTTATCTTTCAAATGAGGGATAATCTCTAAGCTCTCTTTTCATTACCTATTTTCTGCCGGTCTAAAGTCTCTTAAACATGCTAATAGTTTAGCTCATCTGCTAAATGAACTGTTTTACAAATAAGTACGTAGAGACCTAGAGAGATTCAGTGACTTGTCAACTAATAGTTATATGGATAGTCATGGCTGAGGCAAAGGACTCAACCTCCAGTCCTGTCCTAGTCCAGTGTTCAATTTATATCACATCGCTTCATTAAAAAATAGTAGCTTCACTCCATCATAGAATGTCAGAGTTAGGATGGGTTCAGCAAATTCAGGAGCCTATCACTCAGTATTTCTTACAGGTCGTTTTTCAGTCTTTACTTAAATACATAGAATCAGGATTCAAAATCTGGAGACACCTTAGGAATCAGGTATTCCAGTATCTTTAGAACTGAGACCTAGACAACTTCCATGATTCTGCCAAGGTCACACAGTGAGAACCCTGGCAGAGCTAGGCGTTTATCCCACAGGCATCTGGTCTACTGCTGGGAAGCTCCCCATCATAATGCACGTAGCTGGTCATCTATCGCTGAGCCAGGCTTTTTGCCATAAACGTTTTTTCTTTTATTGAACTGAAATGCTATTCCTCCCAGATATTTTCCACCATAGACAGAAGAGGATAGATATGTTAACTTGGAATTAAGCCTAACCTTCTTTCATAATCAAAAGACAAAATGGGCTGGCTTATGAGGTAGTAAGTCCCCCATTATTAGTTGTTATAGAATTTTAGGATTTAGGATTGAAGATATTCAGTCTGAGGCTGGATGGACCGTTATGGGGGATTCTGCTGATGAGATTCGTGCTTCAAGCAGAGGTCGGACCAGATTAATACTTTCTTTTTCCTTCTCCTCCCTACCCCTCCTTTCATCTCCACTCTTCTTCCTTTCTCTCCTCTCCTCCCTTCACCTTCCCTTCCTTTCCCTCTTTTACTCCCTCCTTTCTTCCCTCTTTCGTTCCTTCCTTCCTTCCTTCCTTCCTTCCTTCCTTCCTTCCTTCCTTCCTTCCTTCCTTCCTTCCTTCCTTCTTTCCTTCCTTCCTTCCCTCCCTCCTTCCTTCCTTTCTCTGTCTCTGTGTCCATCTGTTGCTCTTCCTTTATTTTCTCTCCTCATCACTCTGAGACTGGAAATACAGTAGCCCCTCATGGGGTCGATCCCATCACTGATCATCATGGAACTTTAATCTGCTCCATTTTTGACTGGGACAGGTTCAGTCCACTATTTCTACCTGGCTCCAGGGAGTTCACCTCATTGGTGCTGCACTTATTGTGACACCTGATTGGTTTTAGCTCACTTAAGCTCAGAATTCCTGAACTCAAAGCAATCCATCAGCCTCAGCCTTCCAAATAATAAGGATTACAGGCTTGTGCCATCATGTCTGTCCTGATTAATATTTTTAAACCTAATAATAAAAAGTCTTTAATTTGATTTGGGGGGGGGCGGGGCTTTCCAGTAAACTTTTCTTTCTATTTACCTAGGTCCTGTCCAACCAACTGAACATGAGATATCTTCCATGAATGAGCACTATTATCTATATCAGACATTTATTATAATCATTGATATGATCCTTCTATTGTAATAATTCTTTCAAAATTCTGGTTTTGTGCTTTAAGTCCACTTAAGGGCAAAGAACACAGTTATATAGTATATAGTTATATAGAAATAAGTAAGTAAATGAGTAATCATGTCATTTCTGCCTGGTTGAGATTGTGGACATAATTTAGTCCAAACCTTTTATTTTATAAATAAGGAAAATTGACTTGCCTAGGATCACATAGGTAATAAATGACAGAATTGGTATCCAAACCCAGGTCCTCTGACTCCAAATCTAGTGCTCATTAGATTATACTTATATTACATTTCACACTCAAATATGATAAAACATAACAACACAATCCTTTCAAGAAATTGAATTATTAAACTTACTTTCCCACAACAGTATTTATGTGAGTCCTCACAAGTCCCAAATATTGGTCAATCTGTGCCTACAAAGAAAAAGGAATTATGAACTTGCCAAAAGACACAATTCTGAAACTTAACACAAATTACAAATACTGCACTGAATTTACCTGGTGCTTAAAATATACTACCGGGAGAGTAAACATTGACACCACAGCTGAGGAGAAAAAAATGTATACAGTTAGTGTTCTGAGACAGGGGAGTAGTAAAAAGGCCATGTACATACCACTTCATCTATTTATAAGATGCTATTGGATAGTTCCTTTTAGCATTCTATGGATACCGAAAAAAAAATGCTAAATATAAGGATGTTTCAAAGGAAAAAGAAAAGACATAGAGAAGCCTATAGGGATGATCCATCTCTCCCTGAAGTGAGGATAAACACTGTCTTCATTTCCCAGGTAAGTAATTCACCTGGATTTATAAATATATGAAATTCATAGTATATGAAATGTGATATAAGCCAGTGAGAAGAGCAATATTTGACAGAAGGCAGCAGAATAAAGATACATTTTTAGTGAATATCATATCATATTTTTTTAAAAAATTGTTTTCCAATGGCAACTATTTTATAGTTGGAAGACTCTATGATTTCTATTTTATTCATAATCTACAAAATAAAAAATAAATTAAGATCTGTATTAAGAACAATATCCAATTCAGATGAAATAATAATACTAAATTGTCGTTACCCATTATCAGCAGTGTCAGGCCATTGAAGAGAGCACCAACGTAAGTCAGTAGCCACATTAGAACTGCAAACTGAAATTTAAAAGGATCATCAGGTCTTCAAATATTTAGCTCTTATTTGTACAGTACTTTAAGACTTGCGAAGAACTTTCCACACTTCATCTTCACAACAACCCAGTGAAGTAGGTCCTATTGCTATTCCATTTTACTGATGAGAAAATGGAGAGTCAAAGAGATTAGGAGTAGGATCTGAACCCAAATACTAACGACTCCAAGTCCAAAAGTCTATGCCTGGACCAAAAGTTGGAAAATAAGATTTTGATGTAAACTTACAATTAAGTCAACTAAAAATGCTAAGTACTACCTTATAAATTCATCACAAAATCAATGAAAGGAATCAAATTTTCCTTTTTTCTCGGTACCTTCTGAATTTCCTGGTTAGAAATTCTAAGACAACAGGATAAAATATTACTTTGGGGCATACTTTTTCTATTATAAATACAATTTTGACATTCACCTTAAGATATTATGGACAATAACAAAGTTTTTATTTTTATATCATTATATATTTTCTTATACTTTTATCATACACATGGATCATTATGTCATTTTATAATTTTGTAATTATTGTAAGTTGTTTAAGGTTAGGGACCATGTCTTAGAAGTCTAACAGCACCTTTCACTTAGTGGGTGCTTAATAAATATTGCCTGGTTGATTTGACTCTTAATTTAAACATAATCCCCCAAAATAGGAAAAAATATAATAATAATAATATCCAGCATTTACATTTAGTACTCAAAGATTTGGAAAGCTTAGGAATTTTATTTTCACAACCACTCTGGGAGATAAGTGTTAATATTATCACCACCATTTTACAGATGAGAAACTTAGGCAATTAGAAGTTAAATGACTTGTCTAGGGTCACTTAACCAGTAAGTTTCTGAGTCCAGAGCTGAACTTGGGTCTTCCTAGTTCCATGTCCAGCATTCTATCCTCTGCATCACCTAGCTCCCTCTATCCAAAGATGCCCAAATCAATGGTAGAGTCAAGAATAGAGCCCAATACTTGTGACTCACATTTGAGGCTTCTCTTTGCTATGCTAGACCATTTTGTATAGTTCAGCCTACACCATGTCAGGCACTGTGATAAGTGCTAGGGATACAAAAGCAGATAAAAGAAAGTTTGTGCTCTCAAGGAGCTCATGGTCTAACAGGGAATACATCGCACAAAAAATATATATCAGTGAGACACATACAGGATAAACTGGAGATAATCAAGGGAGAAAAGGGATTAGGAAGAAGGGAGACAAAATGCAAACAACTATGTATCAATGAGATACACACAGGCTACATATGGGATAACATGGAGATCAGAAAGGGAGAAAAGAAATTAGTAAGAAGAGGAATCAGAAAAGGTTTTTTATAGAAGGTGAGATTTTAGCTGGGACTTGAAGGAAGTCAGAGAAGCCAGGAGGACGTGGAGATGAGGAGGGAGAAAATTCTAGAAATGGCAGGACAGGGAGTAAAAATGCATGAAATCAAGAGAGGGAATGTCTTGTGCAAGGAACAGTAAGGAGGTCATTGGAATGCTGAGTATGAGGTGGAAGTGGGAGGGGAGAAGAGTTGTAAGGTGTAAGAAAACCAGAAAGGTAGGAGAGTGGAAGACAGTTTATGAAGTGATGGGCAAGTAGTATTTTTGCTTTATACATAGAATCATGGAACAGCAGAACCAGAAGACACATTAGAGAAAAGCTAATTCAGGGGTTCTTCCCATTTTGCATGTCATAGACCCCTTTGGCAGTCTGATAAAGACTGTGGACCCTTCTCGGAATAAGGTTTTTAAATGAATAAAATGGAAATAAATAGTATTACAAAGGAAGTCAATTACATAGAAATAAAGATGTCATTTGTTTCCCATTCAACTTAATGGATGCTCTGAATTCTTAATGTGGAGCCATCCGAGGGCTCCACATTAAGAACCACTGATCTAATCCATTCCCCTAATATAAATACAATATGTAAAATAGATAAATATATACATACATATCAATTTCATCTGTCCATCTATCTATCTATCTATCATCTACCTATATCCTATCCCTCAACATTTCCCCTCAATACCATCTTTTGTTAAGATCATCTAGTGTTTCAGCTTAGGGGGACAACAAAGGATTCACAGTGAACCACTTAAACCCTTCTACCTTTAGGGAATCCACCAGATCTTGGACCAGAAAGAGTCTTCTCAGCTCTTTAGCTGCACTATTCACATATAACTGCAGGTAGTCTGTATACTTCTGAATCTGGTCCTGGGAAAGAGAGATCTCGAGCTCCAGGTATGCCCTGCAAGAAAAACAAAAGAAAAAACAAGCCAAAATAAAATCCCATCAGACTGATAAAAAAAAAGACAAAAACAGTTCCTTTCAGTCATGTCCAACTCTTTGTGAAGCCTTTTTGGGGTTTTCTTGACTGAGACATTGGAGTCATTTCCTTCTCCAGCTCATTTTATAGATGAGGAAACTGAGGCAAACAGGGGTAAGTGACTTGCCCAGGGTCACAAAGTAAGTGTCTGAGGTTAAATGTGAACTCAGGTCTTCATAACTCCAGCCTCATAGTTCTATCCCCTGTACCATTGAACTCTCAGTTTTCATACAGTTTCCTCACCTAGGAGTTCCCTACACCAATGAGGTCACAGGACAAGTCCCTCTTGGCCCCTAAAAAGTCTACAATTAGTACTGAGTTCCAACCCCCTTTTGAGGTAACTGACTTTACTTCAAGTTTCTAGATGGAAAAGATTGAAAACTAGAATGAGGGTTATTGTAATATTTATTTGTTTTTTATTGTTCCCATGACAGACCCTGTTAAATTATTTTCATCTATACACATTATCAAATTCAGCTCTTGAAAGGATGGCCCCAACTCTTTCCAACACATATGTATCAAAAAGTCAACCAATTAAAAGACCCACCAATTTACCAGTGACAAGGCTTTTGGATCATGGTTATTTCCTCACCCTAATTGAATCTAATCTATTAATGCTAGGTGATTCACTAGATAGAGTGCAGGTCTTTGAGTCAGGAAGATCTGAGTTCAAGTTCTGTCTCATATACTAGTGTGTGGTTCAGGCTGCATATCACTCTTTCATGATATTTCTTCTTGACTTCTATGCTCCTTCAAATCAGATTTCACCTGTGTAACAACGTAGTGCATGTATGTGGCAGGAAAGAACCAAGGACATGGTGTGCAAACATTGATTCTTTATTCTCAAAAGGATGGTTCTGCTGGTGTTTTAATATATGTTTTGGAAGGGGGGATGATACCTGTGATTTCATTGTATAGAGAACTGCCACCAATTTCAATCCACCAATGAAGACCAAAATGATGCTGCCCAATTTCCAATCTCAGAGACATGCCTGGAGGCATTCAGAAGTTGAATAATTTGCCTCATTACAAACCGGAACATATCAGAGACTGAACTTAAATCCAGTTTCTCCTGACTTTCTGTTATCTGGGCCATGTTACCTCTCCTATGTTCCATATTAATAACATGTACTAGACAAAATACACAAATAGCTATAGTCACACATCATGTACCTATTAGGGAACTGTTTGAAATGTAAAGCTTTACCATCAGAAATACAGGGGTTTATTGGAAAATGTGTTTCATATGTTACTTAAAGAAATAAATGAGCCTCAAATCAATGTATTTGATTGAGCCAAGGGCAAAGCAACATATTGGAGAACCCAGGATGGGGAAGATCCTCCCTGGCTGCAAGTACTCACTTGAATGGGTGGCCTTCATCAGTTTTCTGCACAGCTTGTAGGACAGACTTGTAGATTCTGAAACTGATGGTGGCTGAGAGTGCAGCAAGGGCCAAGTACGCCACCACACTGACAACACTGAATTGGGTCAGAGAGAAGAGGAGCAGCAGGAAGCTTCCAAACACTATTCCCGTCTGCTTAATATCACGCCAGTACAACAGGTCAATAACTGTGAGGAATAAAAACCAAAAGCAACTTAATGTGAGAAACAATTTCCAAACCAGTAAATAGTTTACATACATGAAATTCATCAGGCGACACTATTCCCCTGGAAATGGAAATTTTGCCTTTGACCTGAGAGGATGCAAATTTAGCCTCTCAGTTTGGATTTCCACTCTGAATGCTGAAGAACAATGAGGAACTGTGCCTTTTGACACATTAATAACATTTACTTCTGTTCCATTTTAGTTGGGGTCAAGGAGTAGGGTGTGTGTGGGGGGGAAAGAATAAGCATTTATTTAGTACCTACTGTGTACTAGGCTATGCTAAGTGCTTTACAAATTTTTCCTCATTTGATCCAAGCAATAGGTTCCTTTTCTTTTTCAATCATTCTTTGCACCTATTTTGGCAATTTTGTGAAGTCTGTGGTGTCTTTTCAGAATCATGTTTTTAAATACATAGCCCAAAATAAATAAGGCTAGAAGGAAGTCAATCATATTGAAATAATTGTTGTTTTTAATTAATGTGCTGAAAGTTAAAAACCCCTGCCCTGGAGGCAGTCAGTGAAGAAGATTGAGTAATAAAATCCTCAGGAACATGTTTCAATAAAAGTTTTACCTCTGTGCACCACAACATCAGTATATAACACAGAATTATTATTATAGACATGTGTAAAAGGTGACTTGGGTACACCTAGGCATGCAAGACACACTCTGCTGTGAGCATCACCATTGACCTTTTCCCTTTTACTTAAGGAAAAATGAATGTTCTAACTTTAGGGACTAAATGGGAGCTGTCCATGGTTTGAGAGCCAGGACCTTTATTTCTTCTTGTCAACACTGTAGTTCATGAGCATGTTCATTGGGAACTTCACTGGTCTAGGGACAAAGATTATGTTGCTTCACAATCTACACTTCTCACATAGACCAGAAATTAAGAATCAAGTGTCGACACAGTTGAAACTGTATATTTCAAATCTAGCTGTGATTGTGGGTCAACTGTGTCAACACTTCTGTACTGTACTGAGTCAGTCAGTACTCAGACATTTATTAAGGGCTTGGTATGTGCCAGGTAGTGAGAGAAATTATTATTAATAACCAATTATTAATATGGGTGGAGAATCCAGTGTTTTTTTTTTTCCCTTTTCTACTTCTTCCTTCAAAGTCAAGCCCTTTAAGAACATTTCTGACCTCGCCCAAAGAATTCACCTCACTGGGACCATTTTATCTAAGTGGAATTCTCACCTACCTACAATCACAAATTTTAGACTGGGTGGAAAATGGGCTCTTTTGTATAGATTGCCAGAGGCAGAAGTGGCAGAAGAGTTTGAGAGGAGTCTCTTTGTCCTAGACTGACACGATCAAAATCAAAACCTCCCAGCCCTTCATTAGAATACGCCCACCTCTCACTATGATATTCAATCTCTCATTGTTAGTCAATAAGAATTGGCTTTTACACATCAGGGACAACCCATTCTCTCAGGATATTTAAATATTCAGGGCTTACAAGGTTTATCTTTGCTTTGCAAGAGGGCTAATGATCTTAATTTATTGATTACTTGATAATCATGATTAACAAACTGATTATTAATTATCAAGAAATCATGTCTCTTGAACTTTTCCTTTTTCACAACAGCTAGATGGCTCAGTGGATAGAGTCTTGGGCCTAGATTCAGGAAGACCTGAGTTCAAATCCAGCCTCAGATAGTTACTGTGTGACCCTGAACAAGTCACTTTACCTTTGTTTATACCTTAATCCACTAGATAATGAAATGGAAATCCACTCTACTATCTCTGTCAAGAAAACCCTATGGATAGTATTGGCATGATATGGTCCATAGGGTCACAAAGAGGAGGACATGATTGGATGAATGAACAATAACATACGCCAGGCACTATCCTATGTACTGGAGATATTACGCAAGGTAAAAAATAACCCCTGCTTTCAGACAGTCTATATTCAAATGGAGATCATGTAAATAAATAGGTACATATATACAGAATAAGTATATATGTAATATACATATATAACAAAGGATGTGTATACATATGTATGTATGGTAATATTAAAAGTGAAGGCAGTATCAGTTAAGGGGACCAGGAAGGACTCTTGAAGAATTTGGGATTTGAGTTGAGTCTTTAAGGAAGCCAGAAAAACTTGGAGGTAGAGAAGAATGGACATAACATTCCATGCTTCTGGGACATCTAGTGCAAAGGCCCAGAAACAGAAGATGAGGTGTCATGTTAGAGGAAATATAAGCATGCTGCTTGTAAGGAAGTAAGTCAGGAAAGATAGGAAGGGATTAGGTTATGAAGAGCTTTAAATGCTTAAGAGATTTTGTGTTAGATCTTGGAGGTGATAAGGAACCATTCCCATTAAGCAAGGGAGTGACATCAGACCAGTGCTTTAGAAAAATCATGTTGATATCTGAATGAATAGATTGGAATGTAGTATACTTCTTACAGTAGTGCCACCAAGACCATATTAGTCACACAACACAAAACTGCCAACACTAGTGCCACCACCTCTGGCATTGGTATCATAGGCCCAGATGTCTACATGAGAGAAATTAAGTAAGACTCTGGATCTCAATCCCCAGAGCCAATGGAATGACAATAGCATTAACCCCACCAATAATATTAAAAATATTATTGCTGATTAACAGTTGTTAATAATATTAATAATAATATTATCATGTAAACACATTGGATATTCCCATACTCTTATTATTCATCCTTTGTATTTATAGCATTTTCCTTGTCTATCTCTCCAACAACACAATGCCCTCAACTCCCTTAAATCAACACTAACCCATCTTGATACATTGCTAAGGAATCATTCAATGTCAACTTGGCAGGCGGTCTCTAGTGATAGGTCCCAGATATCTGTTCTTGGCTCTTTGTGGCTTAACATTTTTATCAATGGTTTTTACAAAGCCACAGATGTTAAGCTTATGAGATTTTCAGAGGACACAAATCTAGAAAGAATAATCAATACAATGGACAACAGTTTCATTATTCTAAAATTTTGACAGGCTAGAAAAATCAGATGAATCGGAGATAAAATTCAATAGAGAAAAAGAGTTACTCAGGTTAAACAAAAAAATAAAACATCTTCACACATAGAAGAGAGGTGAATCATGACCAGCCAGTATTTTAATCTGAAAAAAAATCTGGGAATTTCAGTGAATTGTAAGCTCGGTATGAGTAAGTAGAGTTATATGGAAGTCAAAGAGGCTAATGAGACCTTGGGCTGCAGTAAGAGAGGCATAGCTTTCAGAAAGAAGGAAGTTCCTCTGTATTCCGGCTTGGCCAGACCACATTCAAAGTATTGCATTCAGTTATGGCCACCACAATTTAAAGAAAGACATTGCTAAGTTGGAAAGCAGCCAGAGGATTGAAGCCAGCACAGTAAAGAGCCTTAAATCACTATCATATGAAGACTGACAGAAGAAACAGGGGATGTTTAACCCAAGGCAGAGAAGACTTAAGGGATACATGAGTTTAAGTACTTGATAGGCTATTATCTATCAGAAGCAGGAGTAATGGGTGGGAAGTTTCAAGAAGCAAATTTAGGTCTGATATAAAGAAATTATTATTATTTTTTTTTACAATCTGAGCTACCCTGAAGTAGAATAGTCTGTCTCAGGAGATAGTGGGTTCCTCCTTATTGAAAGTCATCAAGAAAAGCTCAACTGAGGACTTGGCAAGTATGCTATGATAAGAGTTTCTTTTGAGGTATGGGATGGGATTAGATGGCCAGGGAAATCCTTTTCAATGCTATAATTATGAATATTCTATGAATTATTGTTGACCTTTGGTTTGCTGACCCAAAACCAGTCATCAATGAATGTGAATATTTTCTGTGTATTAAAATGTAAAATTCCCTGTGTTAAAATGTTCAAACTGTCACAGAAGGAAGTGCCTTCTTGCTAAATTAAAAATCTTTTTAGGTACTGGACATAAGTTTTCAAAGATATAAAATGGTTTTACTAAGCATTTAGGACATGTTAATATTTATTTTGGATCTAACACTTTGAGAACTGATGCTCTAGATCAGAGTATGTAGATCAGGGGTAGGGAACTTGTAGCCTCTAGGCTGCCACATGAATACAAACTTCACATAACAAATTTCCTTAATAAAAGGGATTTTTTCTGTAAAACTTGGACTCAGTCAAAAGGCCATACCCAAGGACCTAGAAGGCCACATGTGGCCTCGAGATCTTAGGTTTCCCATCCCTGCTCTAGATCATTGGGGGACCTGCAAAGACAAAGGTTCTGTGGCTAAAAATTTCTAAGGATAACCAAATTTGATAGGTCTCTCCATAGTATTCTGGCTTCCTCTTTACCTTTTTCTTCCTATGCATATGTAACACATACATATATGTGTATATATGCAGTTACAAATTTACATACATACTGACAACAGATAGACATAGATAACCTATGTAATTCACATTCAATTCTCATTCCTCTTTCTATGGAAAAATGTAAAACACAAGAAAAACACAGCATTATTGTCTTCAAATTTCACACAGATGAAAATTTTCTAAATGACATGGCCACTGTGAAGCAAAGAAAGCATTAACCACTGCTAAAAAATGTAATAAAACACATTTGCTAGCTAAGCAAATCTACAACTCTTCCTATAAGATAATGTTTCAATCAATTTTTTTTAATGGAGAGAAAATAAGAAACTAAATTCACATCTAACAGATAGGCATTTTGTTATGTTTAATGTCTATATAAAATGTAGTGAACAAAAAGTTGATCTCAGAGCCAAGAATATCAGGGTTCAAGTTCCACCTTTGACAAAATAATGACTCAGTGACATTAGATGCCTCATTTAACCTCTTGGCACTCTAGCAACTCTTTAAGATGATGAGTTTCAGAAAAGGCATCAGTATTCATTGGTAGAGGGATTTTCCTCATCTGGTACACCGAAATCTCAGGGTAGTCCAGTGGATAGCACTGGGTCTGAAATTAGGCAAGTCCCTTAATTTGTCTGCTTCACTTTCCTAGGCTATGAAATGGAGATGATAATAGAACCTACCTCGCAGGGTGTCATGAGGATCAAATGATATAATATTTGTAAAGTGCTTGGCAGAGTGCCTGCCACACAGTAAGTGCTTCATAAATGTTCCCTTCCCCAGTTCTTGGTGCTTATGCACATTGAACTTTGTAGTAGCTGGTTGAACCTGATTTAGAGAATCAGACACTATTCCCTCAAAGGAAAACGAACCCGAGGAACTCCGAAGTGGCAAAGGCATGATTTACTTACAACTTGTTAACCAAGGAGAACACACCTCTAGGCACTTCATCTGAGCTTTACTAATGAGCCAGGGCACAGAAGAATCCTCCTTCAAAGTGACTGCCAAGTTAATACTGAGAACACACAACTTCCTGGAACTAATCCAGGAAATCTGGGTCCTTACCACCTGTTAGATTTTTTCATGCTCTTTTTATATGAAAAACTTGTCTTGAATATCTGAGAAGGATTTCCTGTGGAGCAACATCTCTGCAGTTCTAGCCAAGAAAGAGGGAAAAATCTCAAAGTAGATTTCAATTCCATCCAAAGGAATCGAGAAGGTTGGGTTTGGAAGCCAACAGTTAGAGGGTCCCTTCTCCCACTGCTTAATTTCATCTGCCTATGCAAATATTTCTAAAATATACAGTTCTATAAGACAGTAAGATATCATGAAAACATAACTATTCTGGGAATTAAGTTATTTGGAATGTTGTTGGCTCTGCCACTTAACTAGCTGTGTCAATTCCTGAATCTTAGTTTTCTCATCTGTAAAGTTAAAGCGATTGGACTAGGTAATATCTGAGGTCCCCTTCAACTCTACAGTTTGTGTCTATGGCAGACAGTAATATTCAATATTTTGAGTCTGGCCGATGTCATTATTACACACTCCAACACTTGATATCGCCATTACTTACTCCAATGTGTTGATGCTGATGTGTGCAAAGAAATAATCAACACAAATTTCTCAAGCGTGTACTATTTTTCCAGACAATGGGATACTGAAGTAAAAATGAAACTCTCCTTAACCTAAAGCAGTTTGAATTCTATTATAGAAATGTCAGTACACAAGTTCAGTCTTTCTTTGGGGCAAAGGAAATTAGGGAATTTAAACTTTTAGAAAAAGAGTTATAGGAAAAGAAGAGAGAAAGGGACATTGGGAAAGTAGGATAGAGGGGCTGGAGAGCATGTGGAAGCATGCCAATAGATAAGTTATGATGTCTTATCAGGAGATATGTATTTGCTGTGACACAGAAAAAATACTGGAACCAAAGAATCACAACTCAGGGCACTGAGAGCTCTGGAGACCTTTTCTATTTCCTAGCAATATCAATTTCCTCTTCTTATAGTTAGCCAGGAATGCTAGCTTATCTATTTTTTATCTATTTCTCTCACTTTAAATCTCATTTATCTACTATAAAACCTCACTGGCCAGCAAAAATGCTAAGCTATGTGTATTCCATTTAAGGCTTAGAAATAGAGAAGATATGGGAGAGAATGTTCCTCATTCTTAATCTAGGGTCTGTGAATCAAAAACAAAATTGATGACTACATTTCAATATAATAGGTGCCATGTAGTTTATCTTACATATTTAAATCTATTTTGAGAAAGTGTCCATAGAAATTTCATCAGACAGTACAGGAATCCATAAATGATTTAAAAAAATTAAGAATCCGTGTTCTAGGAAGATGAAAGGTTGGCCAACAGGAGCTGCTATAGAGGCTGGTACCACAAGGACAAAGCAGTAGAGTATAATTTAGATACATGAATTTAGAATTCAGCCACTACTAGAGGGAAAAATAACAATCTACTGAGAGAATGGGCTTCAAGGACAAATATTTATGAGTTTTCATTTTCAGACTTGTAATGTCTCTTTTTAGTAAGCTGGATTTGAAAAGAAAGTCATTATATTGAAGATAGTTGGAACTCACCCCTCCTTTCCCCATTAAATGTACTGACTGGTCAGCTTGCCTTTCTAACCAGTACTTCCTGTTGTCCAGATAAATGAATATTACATGCAGGTATGTGTGTGGGTATATTTTCACACACACACACACACACACACACACACACACACACACACATTTGTGTTTGCCCTTCCTTGCCGAAGAAGACCATTCCATCAGAGAAATGATGTCATGACTTGCACTTGACTTTGTTTTGAGTGAGGGAGGGCTGTGCAGGTCACCATACACAGAGGCATATGCCTGTATATATAACTATTTGTGCATGGATGTTCATATACAATACATATACAGGTATACCTATGCATATATATTTTTATATATATGTGTATAAATATATGCTTAGGTATATGTATTTATGTGAAGTAACTACAATGTAAGATACAGATACAAAGTAACTGAGAGGTAGGAGGGAGCACTATCAGCTGAGGGTCGGGCGGGAATCCAGAATATACACGAGGAGGGTGCACTTGAGTCGAGCTTTGAGGAAACTAGGGATTCTAAGAGTCAAAAGGAGAAGTAAATTTGGCACAGAGATGGAAAATGGAATGTCATGTATAAAGAAAAATAAGTAGGTCAGTTTAACCAGAAAATAAAGTTTGTAAGGGGAGTGATAAGTTAAAAAGTCTTGTAAAAATAGGCCAGAGTCATATTGTGAAGAGTTTAAAATGTCCAAAGGAGTTGTATTTCCAGCACTTAACACAGTGGTTGGCATAGAGTAGATGCTTAATATATGTTCATTTATTGATTTATCCCAGAGGCAACAGTAATAGTAAAACTATTAATAAATAATAATAATAGTAAAAATAGTAAAACACCAAATAGTGAGCTACCAGAGCTTTTTGAGCATTGGGGTGACATGGTCAGATTTAGGAATTTAAGAATATCACTTTGGCAGCTATACTGAGGATGGACTGGAGAGGGAAAGTTGGGGCAGGGCAAACATATATGAGGCTATTGCGATAGCCCAGAGCAGAGGTAAGAAAAGGGCTTACATTGTAGTGATGGTTGGGTTAGCAGGGAGATGAGGGCTGTTGTAAAGACAGAAAAAAATCAAAGAGAATGAATTCTTTTTTAGACACCTTGAATATAAGATATCGAAAGGATATCCAGTTTGAAATGCACAAAAGAAGTTGGTAATGTGGGAATATAATTCAAAATAGAAATAAAAGATTGATGTATAGATCTAGATGTTATCTGCATAGAGGTGAAAAGTTGGACTCATGGGAACAAGTGAGATCACTGAGAGAGTATAGGAGGTAAAAGAATGGGATCTAGAGCCTTAAGGAAAACCTACAGTTAAGGTGTGGAGCATGGATGATAAATGAACAGGCAGATAGGAGGAGAATTGAATAAGAAATCATAAAAACCCAGAGAAGAGAGAGTAACCAGATAGAGAAGGTAGTCAGCAGTGTCAAATGCTGCAGAAAACTCAGAAGCATGGAGTCTTAAATTTAAAAAGTCAAGAGATCATTTTTGTTGACATGATTAAAAGTTGGAAGGAAAGGATACTAGGGAAATTTTGAACTGACCACTTATTTAAGAGGGAGGAAAGTAGGGACAAAAGACAAGAAGAAAGTGATCATTAAAACAACAAAAGAAAGAAAAATAAATCATTTGAGTAAAACACTAAAACTAGAGAAAGGGCAGGCAAACAGAAGGAGGGGCCAGAGTGAAAGGGTAGAAAACTTGTGGGAATAGAATTGTATCAATGTAGTTTCAGCAAAATTAACTGCAAAAACAAAGTATTAACTCAAAAGTGGAAAAATACTGCAAACATTTTTTTAAAGCTAAAGAAACAAATATAGGGAAGCATGACCCTAACTCTCACAGATTTAAATGTGAATTAACTAAATCATCCAGTAAAATAAAAAACAAGAATGGATAAAGAAGCAAAATCAATCAATTTGTTATTTACCAGAAACACATTAAAAAAAAAAAGACGTATAATTTAAGTGAGAGATTGGAAGAAAATTTTCTATGCATGAGATGAAAAATAAAATTAAACCAGAGGTTGCAATCATGCTATCATGCTAAACAATAATTTAAAATCAATGTCAATAGAAATAAATAAGAAAATTACATTATGCTTAAAGGAACCACAGATGATGAATTGATACAAATCTAAAAAAATGCATCGTGTCATATATCTAAGTTAATAAAAGTGAAATGAATTTCAAAAAAGCAAAAATAATAATAGTAGATTGTAATATTCCTCTCTCAGATCTAGAAAAATAAAACCAGAAATGAACAAACTTGGAAATTTATAGCTAAAAGATTTCTTGCATCTTCTGAATAATAACATCAAAATACATACTTCTCAGCATCAGATGAGATAGAAAATAAGATTGAACAGATTATATTTTAAATCACAGAGATATTACAAATAAGTATATACAAATAAATATACATACACACATACATATATAATATATATGTAAATACATACGAATAAAATTAAAAATGCTAAACATATCCTTTACAGATTATAACACAATAAGAAATTGTGATTAATGCAGGGAGCCCAAGTAAAATACACAGACCTAAATGGAAATTTAATAACAAAATACTAGGCAATGATAGAGTCAAAGGACAAATCATAGAAACAATTATTAAATACATAAAAGACAATGAAAATGACTAGACAACATACCAAAATTTCTGAGATGCAGCTAAAGCAGTCCTTAGAGGGAAATTTATATCCCTAAAATATATATTAACAAAACAAAAGAGAGGATTAATGAACAGGATATGCAAGTAAAAAATTAAAAAACCTACAAATAAACATCAAATTAACCAAAATAAGAAATCTTGAAAATTAGAGGAGAAATAAAGTGGAAAATAAAATGACCCATATAACTAATGAAACTAATAGCTGTTTGAAAAGATAATAAAATTATTTAACATTTTATCAACCTGATTAAAAATCAGGAAAATCAAATTAACAATATAAAAACTGAACAAAATGAAATCACAACAGAGAATTGAAAGAAGTTGTCAATAGTGTCAAATCTACACAATGAGAAGAAGCCACTGGATTTGGCAATCAGGAAGAAGTTCATTGATAAATTTGGTGAGAACAACTGCAAAAAAGGAGTGAGTGGGAAGTATTGGCATGAAGCATAGACTATTCTTTCTAGAAATCTGATAATGAAAGGAAGGAAAAATATCTATAGGATAAAGTTTACATTTCTCAGTCTGACATTTGAAGCACTCCCCTGCCCACTCTAACTCTAAGACCCTTTTCTACACTATTTTTTTTTTTACTTAACAACCCTTCCCCTACATATTCTACATTGCCAGGCAAAGTGATTTTCTAGCAGTTTCTCATACTGTTCCAGTTTTCATCTTTGTGCACATACCATCTCCCATTCCTAGAATTCATACTATGAATTCATCCTTATTCACATCTCTGGGACTCCTTACCTTCTTTCAGGGTCCAATTCTGATGCTACCTCCTAGATTAAAATCTGGTTAATCCCTGATATCCTACGATCTTCCCTTATTAGTGTGCTCTCCTTTCATAGATTGCCTTGTCTGTATATATGGTACATCATGGTACAATGGCAAGAATTCTGAAAACAAGAATTGTTTCATTTTTCTTTGTACCCCCAAAGCCAAGCAAAGTGCCTTACATAAATACTAATCACATAATAAATATTTGCTGAATTGGATTGCATTGAATTGTGAGGAATATTATGGGGGAGTTGATAAGACATAGAAAAAAACCTGCTTTCCAACAATCATGGTATGAATTAGTAGTGGACCCAATTGGCATTTGGGTGGCTTTTTCTTGATAACAGGAAAAAAAAGGCACTGAATGGTAAAATTAGCAAAATGGGTACAACGTAAGGCAAAAAAGCACTAGTGAAAGAGTAGCTATTATGGCTGGTCTTAGTGAAGACATGAGTGGATTGGTGGACTGATGAGAGGGACTGATAGTAATTTAGGTGTGGGGTAAGGGATGAAGTCTCAGTGAGGGCAAAGAATAGGCAGACTCAGTGGGTGTGTGGGTGCTAGTAATTTAGGCTATAAACAAAGAGAGGGATTTCTGAGTTCAAGATCTTGGTCAGAAATAGGATGAGTCAATCCAGGAAATGTAAACTGGGAAAGTGGGTTTGCATCCAATCAAGTTTAATTGAAATGACACAAGTTAATGTCCCCATAACAACTACTTAGAGAATTGGTAATTACTTCTATTAAGCTCTGCTTTGTATGAGCCAGGAAAGAATGTTGTCCCTAAGCACAAATGCCAGAAGGAACATATAAAGAACTACTTTGTCTTCTAATCAGCGATATTCCATTTCAAAGAAATGACATTTTGAGCCATTTTTCTCAGTATGTGAGATGTTAAAATTTTGAAATATGAAATTACATAGCAACTATTAATAATTAATAAGTCAGAAGGGAAAAAGGTATTATTTTCTGTTTTTAAGTATATTTCTTCTTGATTGCTGCTAAAAACCATATACACTATTTAAAAAAAAAACACCAAATCTCCCAAATACTATACATATTTCATTTATGAAGAGAAAAAAAATAAGAATGGAATGAGTAAAGAGAATAGTTGAGACTAAGTAAAATTAATTTAGGGTATAAATTTTAGGCCATCATTTAGCATCCAATGTTAATGACAATTTTCCAAGTAACTAGGTTAAAAAAAAGAAATTCATCAAAACAATGAGTACATCATCATATTCTGTTCATCACAGTACTTTCTGTAAGTAGATATATCCTGTGTTACACAATAGATGCTTTGCCTAAAATGCTATAAATTGAATTTTTGGAATCAGAATCACAGAATCTCAGAATAGGAAAGGACTGCAGAGACCAGTCTAACTGGTACCTGAACAAGAATTCCATTTCCACCATATCTGATTAGATATCATCCAGTCATAGCTCTTGCTTGGAAAGCTTTTTTGAAGGTAGTGGTAGTGGTTTGAAAAGATAATAAAATTATGAATAATAATATGGTAGTAATCCATTCCACTGAATGGATTGCTCTGAAGTAATCCATTCCACTTTGGGATAGTTCTAATTGTTAGTAAGCTTTTCCTTAAATCAAATTTAATCTTGTCTCTTTGTAACTTTCATTTATCACTTCCTGATTTTGTTCTTTGAGACCAATAGTAAACAATCATCTATTAAGTGCCTACTATGTGCCAGGCTATATGCTCAAGACTGAAGGTACAAAGAAAGGTAAAACCAAACCAAAATAATGAAAATCACAATCCCTATTCCACCTGGCAAACTTCCAAATACTTGAAGACAGCTTAACTACTTCCCTAAAAGCTGACAAATATGGGTCTTTATTGGCTCAGAGATGGGGAAAAGCGCAACCTATACCTCCCTCGATACAGATCTCTAGGCATCTAGCCAAATTGACTCACTTTCTTGGCACTTAAAAGCACAAAAAGCCCATTCAATAGAGTTTGGGATCTTTCAGACTTGGTGGATGTCTCATGACCACCCTAATGTTTAAGTTGCTTGATTAGTTCCCTGTTTATCTAGATCAGTCTCTAAAAAGCTTCTTTTTCATTCTCATTAGGATTATCACTCTTTCTATCTTAAGAATTTCATTCTTGAGTACTTTTCATATCATCCTGGATGGCTTCCTGTGTAGAACTACAAATCAGGTCATCTTATCTATCCTATCTCTGAACCCTTTGAAATCTGGTATCTTAAAATCTATGACACATGTCAGACAACTCCACAAAATGATAGCTGAGGACTTCATAGGTTCATAAAGCTAGTGCTAAAAGGGACCTCAGAAGCCATAGAAGCAGTCTATGGGTTGTGGTCATGCTATCAGAATATAAGCACTGAAAGATTCCATCATGGTGGGAAGGCTTTGAGTATAGTCCTAGCAATAGAGGCCAGACTAAATAAATACAGAGAGGCTCAATACCAGGAAGCTGGCTATTTGGCCATGATAACCCATGAAACAAAAGAAAAAAACACAAAATGGTCCTCAGTATGGTGAAGTGACCCTCAAAATGGCCTTTATTATCATTGTATGACCCTGGGAAAATCATTTTATCTCTGCCTCTCAGTTTCCTCACTTGAAAAAGGGAGATAAGAATAATACCTACCTCCCGGGACTGTTGCATTAAGTGAGACAGTATCTGTAAAGCCCTTAATGCAGTCAAACTAAAACACTGCAGGCTCTTAGTAGATACTTGTTCCATTTCTTTTCTCTCCTGTTCTGCTCTCTTAATGATGTGGCAACATATCAGAAAAGGGTAATAAGAATTATATGCCTTTTAGATGGTCTCGAAACATGAACTTAGCTGTTGTTATTCTAAATGTTGGATGTTCAATGACCAGTAAATGAAAAGATGCTTAATAGAATGCAATTATATAAATCTTAATATTCTTTCTTTCTATAAACAAAACCAGTATATGGTTTGGTTACAAAGCAAGAATGAGGGATAACTAATCACCTTATAGGCTTCATTGTTATCCTTACAATGCCAACAGAAGATGGGAAAGGCCTCTGAGTATTATGGGCAGATTCCCTGAGGTAAGAGTCACAAGGATGGCAGGCATGGATGAAATGTAATTTACATTGCTAGAAGGAACCTCTGAAATAATTATATCACAGATTAAGATCCTGTCTTTCTTCCATCATCACTTATAAGTTGGAATGTTTACTTTCCCACAAGGTTCTTACCATTTCCTCTCTAGCAACTAGTTCCTCCTTCTTGGTGAAAATTCAACCTAGAGTTGCAAGTTCTTCTTCATTTACCTGTTCCACTCTTAAAGGAAAAAGTATTATGAAAGCAAATAAAAAAAATTATTAGCTGTTCTGCTTTTGGCACAGAGAGAGCTCCACCAGGTGTCTGGATAATTGAAGTCCTTCTTCACTACCATATGCTACTTCTGTGCCAGACATATGATGTTTCCCAAATTACTCATTTATTGTCTCTTTCTTTCCAGGTGGATTAACTTACATTTTAAGTTCACTTAGAGAGCCTGGTATTTAAAGCTAATTGTATTTCTATTATTAACCCTTTTATAGAATGAATAATTGCTGCCTTAATTTGATTTACTAAATGCCAAAGATAACAATCTTCTGTCACAAACCTTGGTTGAATCAAAAACATAGAAGTGAGTAATGACATTATTGGTTATTTGGGATAATACCTGTGGGTATCTACCTTTATGGGGGCTGTTGTGAAAGTTAAATAAGATGATGTAAGTAGAGTGCTTCGTAAACCATAAATGGCAATTATTATAAGTTACTACCCTTGTCTTTGAAGATACTGCATTCATACGGGACACACTCATATCAACAGAATTAACAACAGATTGTAGTTTGAGATGGGGTCTCCAGAGAAGTGGGCTAGAAGAGATTCTAAGGAGCTAAAGAGGAAAGTATTGAAATTATATTGTGGGGTCTAGGTTGAACAGGGAGACAGGTTAGAAAGAGAACTATAGATTAGATGAAACAAGATGATATGGATGGAGTTGGATCAGAGCCCATCCTATGGAGCATGATTGGGTCTACATGATCATTCTCATGGAACATACATAGTGATAAGTCTAGGGCTTCATGATGGCATGGTACAACTTGGCAAAAGGGTAAAACTTAAGCAGAGAGAAGGTGGGATGGCATTCCAAGCAAGGACGATGGAATGTATCCTTGTGCCCTGTTTGTCCTCTCTTGTTTTACTCTGGACTCAAGGAGATGATTCATGAATAGAAACTGGAAGAGCAATTTCCAAAGATCCTGGCACAGAAGATCAATTACCCCTTCCCTACCATCAGTGGCTGAAGTCATGCAGAGAGATCCTTACCTACTCCTTGGAGTACTCTGTTTTTGCCTTTTCCTTTCTCTGACTTTGCTACTTAGACTACCAAGAGAGAAAAAAGGACTACAGCAGCTCAGTGATCTGGAGACCACATGAAGGGGTAAGGGCACCATAACCAGCCCTTCAGAAAAGTAATCAAGGTCTAGAACCAAAGAAAAATATATTTGGTGTTAAGAGGGTCAGAGTTCAAATCTCCTTCCATCTATGTCTTACCTGTGTAATATGGGACAAGTTAATTGCATTCTCTTGGTTGCACTTTCTTCTTCTATGTAAAGAAGAAATTGACTAGATGCCTTCTGAGGGTCTTTTTAGCTTTAAATCTAGAATCATCCTAAGATCTTAGAATTCTTGTGGAGTCTGCAGATAACATAAGGACTGAAGCTACAAGAGCTGAGTGGTGACATTATTGCCATGAGTCACTTGATAAATGTTTGTGTTGGAATGGATCCAGTATTTTGGGAACTTAAGCTGGTATCAACATATGAAATGGGTAGGAAGAGGGAGACATTAAAGGTGGAAAGCCAAGTAGGAAATGATTGTAATAGTTCAAGTATGAAGCAATAAGGGCACAAGATGTTGAGTAGGAAGAGAAGTTTTATTATACAGTATGAATTTGTTATAGACCAAATCAGTTCAGTTTCATGACTTTCTTCAGGAGCACTTCTGGTCAGGGTATGGAATCAAAGAAGATACTGAAAGTTAATGAGAATTGGCAGTTGACTTTATGGCAATTGACTTGATGATAGGGAAATCTTGAGGTGGGGGCCAGGGATTCTAAGGAGCTAAAGGGGAAAGTATTGAAATTATATTGTGGGGTCTAGGTTGAACAGGGAGACAAGTTAGGTTAGAAAGAGAACTATAGATTAGATGAAACAAGATGATATGTATGGAGTTGGATCAGAGCCCATCCTATGGAGCATGCTTGGGTCTACATGATCATTCTCATGGAATGTACATAGTGATAAGTCTAGGTAATGGTCACCATAAAGATATGTGCTCTGGTCTTTTGATAAAGGGAACACAGTCAAAGGCTTCTGGTTTTGGTCCCCGGATGGCAGTCTCCCCTTACCACCCTTGTGACAGTGGACTGTGTCAAAGAGAATTCACCATAGAGAATGAGGTATTGTCCACTCAGTAGACTTTACAAAGGAAGAGAATTGCTTTTGCTTTCTTTTTTCTTTCTTCTGTGCCCTGGGGCTTCTCTCTTGAACATTCTGAAATTTCTTCTCACCTCTACCTGGAAGCTCTAGTAGAGCTCAACATATGACAACATGCACATATGCTGGCCTTTTTAGATAAATCTAAAACTGACTCTCAATGACCTTGGAGCCTGTCCCTCTGTTTTGTGTAACTTGCCCAATGCCACACAGGTATGAACTTGGATTCCTTGCCTCAAAACCTACTGCTCATTCCCAAGTTGGATCTATTTTGTACACTGAATAACATATCTAAAAGGGACCCTGTTAATCAATTTGGGGGAGACCTTAGACATGAACCAGACTTAAGACCAGATTTAAGAGATCATTATATCAGGTTCTATTCTGGATTCAAAGTGTAATGAACCAGAAAATTCATGGAGAGTCTGACTCCACTCTTTGAGCCAAGTTCTTCTAGGACTGAATCAGTCTCTATGAAGCTCAGAGTCTTTAGTGGTAAAGGATACTCCAGCTCCCCATGTAGATCTAAAGTTGTAAAATGAGTAATTTTGGTGTTTTGGGCCAATGATACAGTCAGTGAATAATTGTTGTTTAGAGAAATGTGAACTAGTAGAGCTGAATGAACAAATTATTATACTTAAATGAAGAATCCAGAAACCAGTTCTATGTTCAATTTCATAAAGGCAGAAGAAGCTATAAGGTTGGAATTTTTTTAAATTGTTATCATCTGTGTTCCAGAAACTAATGATCATTAAATGAGACGAATGAATTGAAATCAAAACCTGACTAAAATTTTCAGAAAAAAAAAACCCTATAAAATTCAGAAAGTGATTTTTAAAAAAAGGTTGGTCCACTTTTTTCATTTGGTTTGGATTTTGCCCAGTTTACTTAATCTGTTTTCAACAAATGATACTGTGAAAAACAGCTCTGGGGTATTACTTCTCTGTGCATTCAACAACATGGCCTAATTCGTGATTATTTGTTACTGTTGTGTTTTTTTAAAATGAACCTGTGGTTTCATTACTATAGGGAACCCTGCTGATGAACTCACTGTATTTGTTTTGTAATTTAGAGTCTTACTGAGTTACTTCAGGAACTGAGAGGCTAAGTGATTTACCCAGGGACCCAGAGTCAGTATTTGCAAATGGCACGACCTGAAGTGTTTCTGACTTCAGGGCTAGTTGTCTAACTACCGAGGCACAGCTGTCTTGCTTTTATGGTTACAATATTAAGAAAATCTATGACATGGTAATATTATAGTATTTTAATTCATATTTTATTTATAAGGTAAAAGATAGTCAATTTTATTGAGAGGGGGAGGATTTGGACAATACTTGGATTTTTTATTGGAAGTCCCATTATGACTGTAGATAGGCAACGGTTCCACAATTGATGGTCTTAAGAGAGCTACCTGTGACACTGTGCTGCTGTTGGCCAGTCATTTTTCATGTCTGACTTTTCATGACCCCAGCTGGGGTTTTCTTGCAAACATATTGGAGGGGTTTGCCGTTTCCTTCTCCAACTCATTTTATAGATGAGGAAACTGAGGCAAACAGGGTTAGGTGTGTTATTCTTTTGCCCAATATGTGTAACATTTTCAAAAAGGTTAATAATACTAATGTAGTACTCTCCCCTCAACTCATAATTTTCAGAGTACCACAAGGGACACATAAGACATAGAAAATCTATTTGTAGGTGGGCAGACCTTACCCGGAGTTTCCAAGTATCCATGACACTGAATTTGACTTTGGATTGAGGATGCCAAGAAAGATACTTCATTGGGATGCATCTTATCTAGCCACAGAAAGGAAGGGGAATGAAACTGGGGCAGAGTGGTACACCACATTCGGCCTTCCCAACCCGGGAATATTCTGCCCATGGCTAAAATGGAATTGTTGAAGATAGAGCTGAGAGGCATTGGTCTGGGGATGCTGATATGTGGAGCCAGAAGGCCTGCTGAATGAGACATGTGTCAGGCTGTTTGGAATGCTAAGCTTTCCCTTTTCTCTTTAACAATTACTTAGCCCAAAGTCAGCTGTTCTCCTTTAATTACCTAAGAGTTTAGTTCCTGGATCTCTTATACCCTGTGGGGGAAGGGGTGAAAGAGAGGCAAGCCAAATGCCCCTTTCAGCTGCTAGGGAAAAAGCAGCCAGTATCTAAATTCTTGTTTCCCAAACTATTGAGCATTCAATTCCTATGCTATTTCAATTTTCTGACACAGTGCCGACCAATACAAACTGATGTGGATTTTTTTTAGCATAGAAGAAGATGGAAATGCTGAAGCTTTTCACTTAAAAAAAAACTGGAAAAACAAAACCTTCTTTCTCCTTAGCATTAGCTAGGGTAAGGCAAGACCCACAATCAAGAAAGGGAGAGGGAGAAAGAGACAGAGACAGAGTGAGAGAGAGAGAGAGAGAGAGAGAGAGAGAGAGAGAGAGAGAGAGAGAGAGAGAGAGAGAGAGAGAGAGAGGGAGAGGGAGGAGAGAGAGAGAGAGGGAAAGAGAGAGAGAGACACAGAGTGAGAGAGAGAGAGAGACAGAGAGAGAGAGAGAGAGAGAGAGAGGCAGAATATCAATTCTGACTATACCCTAGACAGGTAGAGAGACCCATAGGAAAAAATAAACTGAATTGACAGAATTGTCAACAAGAAACAAGATTTTGGCTTTGGTATTGCTGTGGCTGGCCAACTAGCCTTAGCACTTTCGATTTGGAAGGTACTGAGACAGCTGTTGCTTCTGTCTTTACAAAGTTCAGTGATATATCTAAATAGAGACATATCATTGAAATACACATCATTATCATATTATATATAATATACACAGAGATATATATTATGTACACATACACAGACATACAATATACACAGATATATAAATACATATATACATAGGTGTATACTCATATCTAATACATATATCTATGTTGTATATGTATACATGCATTGACAGACATAATTTATATAGAGGTATGCATGCATATATAAAAACAGTGTATCTATGATAGACACATGATGTGCACAGATAAACATGCATACACATGTGTTTGTGCTTATGCCTACAATGAAACAAACACATACAAAGCAATATATGTTCACATAGGCATAGAACACACATGTATATACACATAAGATTCACTGACATAAGTGCATCTATACATATATGTATGTGTGTGTACATGTATGGCATATGTATACATGCATAGACACTGACACATAATTTTTATATATGCATATATACAGCATTTATATAAGTGACATGTGATATGCACAAACACATGCATACACACATGTATGTGCATATGCATTAGTGACACAAATATATACAAAACAATATTTGCATGACTATAGACACATACATAAACACACATATATACATATACATGCACACATAGAGTTTCTTCATTTATAAAATGGCACCATGGTACTATGGAATTCAAGTTGCAGTCATGGGATCTGAATCACAATCCCAGATATGCCTCTTAATACTTGCATAGTAGGTTCTCTTCAGGTACCCTCTTCCCTGTCTTCCTCCAAACTTTTTGTAGAACTCTCACTTATTCCATGGGAAAGGGTATTGGAGTAGACTACTGGACAAGTAGCACTCATCATTGGGTTGAGTGCTTTAATTGGCTACCTAAGTCAAGATTCAAGGGATATACTAAAGGCATAATCTGCCCCTCACTCTATTCCTTCCTGCTTTGAAGTGTGAGGAGGGGGCTCTGAGATATTTAGAGGTTAACTGGGATTTTTGTACCCTATAAGTAGACTGGGATTCCTGTAACCTATAAGTAGAGCATGAATATGTGCTTAGGATGGAGCCATAATACTTTGAGTTTTCTCTCCTTTGATATAAGGCCTTAGGGAAACTTCAAAGGTTACTATCACAGTGGCAGTATCTCCCACCAAGATGATGACAGTGTCATCTCCTGGAATGGTAATGACTGATGGCAGAGGGTAGTGTCTATATTGGATTGTTTCACTATTCCAGGAGGGATGACTTATGCAAGAATGGGCTGGTGCCAAGGGAAGAGTCAGAAATAGAGAGAAAGAAATCACCAGAAAGAAGCTCCCAGTTGGCATCTGAGCAGACTGTGTGTGGGGAACCTGGGGCTTCGAGCCCTTTAGGTCCTCAAGTGTGGCCAGTCAACTGAATCCAAATTTCATAAAATAAATCCTTTTAACAAAAGGATTTGTAAAGTAAAACTTGGACTCAGTGAAAAGACCACATCCAAGGACCTAGAAGGCTACAGGTTCCCCATTCCTGAGTTCTAGGGCAAACAAAGCCATTGTATTTCCATCCAGCTTTCTGGTAACCCATATAATCTTATGGAAGAAGAGGAAACCTGGGGAGAATAAAGAAAAGTGGACTCAAGAATAGGAAAATGGAGATACCTGAGAGAGACAGCAACCAAAAGAAACTGACAAGAGAAAGGACAGATATTGACATCATATTACAATGAAAGTGAACAAAAACATGCCAATTTGTAAATGTCAATTTGAAAATGGCTTAGCCCCACAAAAAAATCAGACAGTTATTTAAGGCCACTATGAAAAATATTACCTAAATTTGTTTATTCTACCTACCAAGTTAAAACTAATAGTCCCAATGGCATTAAATGAACTCAGATGTCTACCTGATCTGTCAGACCAACTATATACAAATAGGCAAATTTAATAGAATTGCAGAATTGAAAGAAATGTCAGAGGTCTAGTTCAATGGCCACCTAAAAGAGGAACGTATCTCAACATGAGGTTTAGTGTAGGAAGGCACTTCCTAGATCATTTAATTTAGCCCTTTCATTTTACAGATGAACAGTCCCAGGCTCAGAGAATTTGAGTAACTTGCAAAGATAACACAAGTGGTTATCCAGTTTCCAATTAAAACGTTTTATTGATGGGGAACACATCCCTCCTCAGAAGAAGCATTTCCATTTTGGAAACTTCTAATTGCTGGAAAGTTTCTCCTTATAAAGAACTGACATCTACCTCCTTCAATCCCTCTGGGATCAATATGAACAAAATGAATTTCTCTTCTATAAAACAACCCTTCAAATATTTGAAGATGACAATCAAATTTCTTCTCTATCTTTTGTTATCAGACTAAAAATATCCTTAGTTTCCTAATCATTTTATATATACATATATATGTATATGCTTTTAAATATATATTATATGACATATAATAAAAGTAGTATTATATAGACATTATATATAATTTCATATATATGTAGGTCAGATGTACATGAAATGTGTTTAATTTATATGTTTTGGGAGGCAAGAGCTAGGTGGTGCAGTGGATAGAGAGCCTGGAATCCGGAAGACTCCTCTTCATTCAAATTTGGCTTCAGACATTTACTAGCTGGGTGACCCTGGACAAGTCGCTGAGCCCTGTTTGTCCTTTTTCTTCATCTGTAAAATGAGCTGAAGAAGGAAATGGCAAACCACTCCAACATCTTTCCCAGGAAAATCTCAAATATAGTAATGAAGAGTCAAACAGGACTGAAATGACTGGACAATAGCTAAAATGGAGCAGAGGTGGTGCATGAGGTTGAGCATGAACATGGGTCACTTCTGGTATGAACGCTCTCTGACCTCTTGCTGAGGAAAGTGTAACAAGGGGCAAGAGGACCGAATGTGTTCCTGAGTCACTTCCAGTGACATTACAGTTTTATTATTAACATATTCAATAAATTACATTGGCTTTTTTTGGGTGCTGCATCATTCTGCCAATTCCTACTGACCTTGTCTCCCTGACCTCCACTAAAGTCTTAAGAAATTTCATATAACACAAATACACAGCTTTCTAGCCACTTAACCTCCTTTAGTTCCACTAAATGTCTTTTAAAAAAATTAAACATCATCTTATTAAATTTCTTACCACCATTCCAGCCTTTTCAGATTTTTTTCAATTCTGCTATTCAATGGATTATAGTTCAAGTGTATATCAAAGGATGAATCTGAACTCCAGGCAACCTAACTCAGGTGATTCACATAACGTCTCAGTTCCCCAAGGAATTCTTGAAGACTAAGTTGCCAAGCAATTGCGATTCTGCATTGTAGGAGAAAAATTTCCTTACTTGGAGTTTTCTACTCCACTGAAATTAAAGAGTAGTATAAATTTATTCTTTTAATGTCCTGCTTCTAAAAATGACATCATATTGTAATATATGGAAATATGTATGCACACAGAAGTATGTATACATATATTTATTATTTATTCAGAATTATATGCATTCTCCTTAAAACAACTCTATAAAATAAATAGTGCAAGGATTGTTATGCCACTTTATAGATAAGGAAATACAATATACACACATACAATTTTGATTCCAGTTCATCTCAGAAAATTACCTATTGATCTTAATTTTATTTTCCTACTTATATGAGATTTATTTTCAGTTTTCAAGCATATTCTTCAAAAAGATGTTGGTTTTTTTTACTAATCTTAGTAACTTTATTTTTATTTTCAGTTCCAAATTTTTCCCATCTTCCACTCCTTCCCCAAACCCATTGAGGAAACAAATAATACAGTTTTATGTTGTCCTATAGTATATTACTGTGAGTATTCAAAAACTTCCTTATTTATTATATATCCTTAAACTACAAGTAATATATTTTCAACATAAAATGTTAGTTTCAGTGATATTTTTGTATATATGTTTAAATATTTGTGGATTTTTAAAAAATTTTTTTTATTGGATTTTTTTAGTGGAAGATTTTCATTTTATTAGAAACTGTTTGTCAAATAGAGACATTTCTTTTGATCTTTATGACTGAAATAAATATGGTCTAGGGTCCTATTTTATTCACTCTGTTCACTATTTCTAGTCATTCCACCTTATTCAGAAAGGAGAATGATGGAGTAAGGATATCCTGGAGGCTAATGTTTCATCTGTAAAAATGAATGCCATTGTGTCACACCCCTTGGAAAATGTCCTCTTCATCTCTATGTTTTCTTTGCTAGAGTAGATTTAGAGAGAGCATGGACAAAGTAAATTGGAGCTAAGGGATCTAGGCAAGAGACAACCAATAATTATAGCGAGCATTTATGTAGTGTTCCAAGATTTTCAAAGCACTTTATGCAGATTAATTCATTTGATCCTCACAAACCTGGGAGGTAAGTAATGTTATTATTACCATTTTGCAGATGTGTAAACTAAGGGTAAAAGAGGCCAAGATCACACAGCTAGTAAGTATCTGAAACAAGATTTTTAACTCAAGTCTTTCCTGACTCTAGGACAAGCACTCTGTACACTGTGTTACCTTGTTGGAATCATTCTGGTTAAACTTTTTTTCTATCAGAGTGGAACTTGAGTTTAGATTACATAATTATCACAGTTCTGTACTTGACTTCACATGGTGTAATATAAAGAAATTTTCCTAGAGTAGGGAAACAGCATTTAGGATTTTTTCATTTTGCTTGGGGCTCTGCTGTTGGCCTCAGTTGAAATGCTTGGCTCTATGTCTTAAAGCTAAAAATAAATCCCATTTGTTTAGATGATTCATATTTTTAAAACCTGTTGAGAAAACAGACTCTCCTCTTTCTACCACTCATCATCTATCTTGGTCATATTTGCATTATTTAATTTACCCACATTAATCTTTCCCCTCTATTTCATGTCTATAAAGTAGTTGATACCTGAGTTTGTTCAGCCTATGCTTTCCATTCCAAAAAATCTAATAAGTAGGAAGAACAGATTTGTTTCCTATTTTCTCATGATATAAATTTAATGCATTATTAATATGAAATCCAACATTTGTTGAGATTGCATGTATACAATACATATACAGTATTATTTTTGTGGCACATTTAATCATGATACTTGTGAAATATTAAATTCATTCTAATTTCTCCACCAAATATTTAATAATTTAAAACAAAAATTGTGAGATTAAGGAAACTAAAATTCTTTGTTTTTTACATTAAAGAAAACTCTTATTTTCCTTAGCAATGAGAGCATTATTAATAATGTCACTAGTCACTTCAATTGTATGCACAAATGTTATTAAATTTCTTTCACTGTCTGAAATACTTCCACACAATTTATGGACATGTATATCCTATAGTATGAATTTATTTCAAGCTGACTTGTCTAGATCAATTAAGAGAAGAATGACTTTAAATGATGATAAAAGGAAAGCTGAATAAAGGGGTTAAAGAATATGTAGTAGGAAATAGGCTTGATTTAGTTGGTAAGTTTCTCCAGTGCTAAGGGAAATAATTTTCCATCACAAATATTACATATCTTGGAGTTTCAGTTTTGTTTTTAATTTTTAAAATACTGGATTTGTCAAAATTGAATGTTGTATCATTATGATGACCAAACTTGGCCCTGGATTGAGTTGAGAAAATAGCTAGGCATTGTAGCACATGGAGACAGAGGCTGGCAGATTGATTGCTTGAGTTTAGAAGTTCTAAGCTAAAGTGGGCTATGCCAAATGTGTATGCACATTAAGTTCACCATTAATATGGTGAGCTCCTGGGAACTGGGGACCTCCAGACAGCCTAAGGAAGGATAAAGTAACACAAGATGAAAATGGAGCAGGTGGTGATCCTTAATGGGATTGGACTTATGACTGGTCTCTGCACTTCAGCATGGAAGAGATAAGAAAAAAGGTGGGGGGAGTGGGGAAGACAAAAATGGGGGAGAAAAAGGAGAGGGTGGAGGGAAATAGGGGAGAGACAGACAGACAGATGACAGACTTGAGAAAATGATTTCCTCTTCTTTAAGAGGTGGGGTACTACAGGTGTAGGCTATTGGAAATACTATCAGACCATAGTTGGCATGTTGGTTTTGTTGAATTGATTTTTCCTTCTTCTTTCTTATTCTTTGTTACAAGGGGTGACTAACTGAATAGGAGAACTGAGAAATAGTACTTGGAAATACAGGTGATGTATAGAAACAAACGATATCAATAGTTTTCAAATGAGAATTTGAATTTGTTGTCATTCATAGTAAATAATATTTTAGATGACTAATTTTTCAGGAAAGGGTTTTAAAGACACATGGCTCAATTAAAACGATACCCTATAAAAAGCACACATATTTAACTACAATTTATAAACAGACATGTGAACAAGTAGGGTCTTTTCAACCTTTGTTTTTCTCATCACAAATGATCTGGTGGATTGGATTGTTTTATTGTAAATTTTTAACAGGTCATTTGGGGGAAAAACAAGGGGTTCAATTGTATTTGAACATCTAAATAATGTCCCAGATCCTGCAAGTGTACAAATTCATATAAATAAATGTCTTTATTGGCTAGTGTCTACTAAATGCTGCCTAAAACTGAGTCCACATGTCCAAAGGAAGCACGAGGCTCAATTTAGCCCTATGCACTGTTGGGAGTGTTTTGCTTGCTTGTTTTTCAGTTGAATAGATAAGACCAATTTTTTAAATTGCAAAATAGAGTATTCCATGAAAACTCCCAAGGTCCACAGTGAGAGTGTACTGATGGGGAAAGGTGGCATCACTTTCTAAAAACCTTCGCTCTCAGCAGTCCCTAATGAGTCTCTTATCTCCTGGGGGTTATATTATCAAAATCTGTTTACTGTTTACTTTGTAGCTACTTGACTTCCTGATTCATCCCTCTTAATATACAAAAAGATTCTGACGTTCACGCTGATCACCACCACCAAAAAAAAAAAACCCACAAAAAAACCCCAAAAAACAAAATCCCCCAAAACCCCTCCACAAAAGAAAAACTAACAGTGCTTTTAATTCTGAAGATTTATGTTCACTTTTTCTTAGTCAAAGATAAAAGGATACAATGGACCCGGGATTATTTTACAGACAAAAAGACTTTCTATTCTGTCCACGATGCAACGTTATAACGGGAGGATAGCCAGCTATTGAAAATCAGATGCAGTTAGAGTGTAATGTATGCTACAAATCATTCAGTCTAAGCCAAATACGCTTTCTTCACAACTGCCATTTTCGAATCCTAAAAGAGCTTTATCTGATCAGATTAGGGCAGGAGGTGCATTTTTGCAATTACTCCTTTTCTCCCGGCAATCTCTTTCCTGAACAAGGTTAGGCAGAGAGTTTTCTAACAACAAAGGATGGGTGAGTGTTAGCTCCGAAGTGTCAGGCTGAATGAAAATGGCTGAAAAGAAATCTAAGGGAAGCTAGAGGGTAGCCACACCCAGTTCTAATATAGACTGTTCTGAAAAAAAAATCCATTATGCCAGAGGGTAACCAGGACTGTGCATTGATTTTTCCTTAATTGTTCAACAGATGCTCCTCACACCATAATATTTTATTAACAAATAGAAGCTATAGGCTTACCTCACAGGCAGACTGAAGAAAAAGTCGTGTTCAATTGCACAATAATATATAGCTACGCCACAGTCTTTTTCAGAATAGTGACAACTCTTCCCTAGTCTCAGTCTCTTTTGTTTGACCACAAACACATACCTTGGAATGGGTGTGTCCCTCTCTAAAAGGATGCACTAGAGAGCTCTCTGAAATAGGACTTCTAGATTTCATTCTCTCAGTAGAAATAAATGTGGTATATGCTACACTGCCAGGGGAAAGCATGTCAGTCAGAACCCAGCAGTAAACCCCAGACATGGGTAAAGCCCAAACATGGTAGGTAAAAGAGTAATGTTTCTATAAGGAGCTTTCAGGACAGGCAGAGAGGAAGCATCACCCACATAACACACCCGAAAATGAAAACCAGACCACAAAAGAGAAAATCCAAACACAATTTGCACAATTTGGTGATGAAAGTAAACAGATTCCCACTCCAATCAAAAACTCTTGGTTATAAAAGCATGCAAACGTCCCACAGGTGAAACAATATAAAATGGATGGAGTCCTTTTATGAGATTCTCCCATGCAGGCTTCATCCTCTCATTGTAGGCATGCATTACTAGAATAAATTTAATACCCTGACATTTCCAGTTGCTCCATAGACAGTCCATCTTGGTAGAATCAGCACTGGCCTGCATCTTGGGGTGGCGAAGGAAGTCTCTCTGTTGCTTTCTGTCAGGGTACTTACTGTGCTACCACTTAGGCATTCCAAAGCATGAATAGGTTAGTGGGTATCACTGCTTCCTTGCACTGGCTACAGACTGATGCTGTAAGCAGAACAGGGAAAGGGGGAGGGCATATTGTAAGTGCTGCAGTCTTCTCTGCAGCAAATCAGCACTGGGATGTGATTGCCCTGGGGAGCGGTTGCCTATGAAAAAGGATGCAGTTGCCTTGCAAATTAAATGCGTTTGTTGGACAGCCTAGGTTTGTTCCACACTGGAAATGGTTAACTGATCCTGACTGGGAAAGGCACAAAATCAAACTGGCATGAGAAGGAAGGGAAATCAAAGGCAAGGGGATGGGAGAGTGGGGAAGGGAGTCTGTTAGGTGTTTCCTTTGATTAGTTGTAGCTTTAAATATTAATGTTCTAGAAATTTCTTTAGAATATGAAAACATCCAGTTATTTCTGTGGTTTAAGTTGCAATACATTACAATTTGATTTAATAATTTGTTGGGTCATGTTTTATAAAGCTTCATGAACACCTCAAATGAAGCTTTCATAACCTACTCCCCCCCAAAAATAAAAAGCCTAATGAACACCAAAACAAATCTGAAATGAAAACCTCCTTAATGAAATTAATATTCTTTAGTTCTCAGCCTATTGAAGAACAGTATTGAATATATTTGGGATTTCAGAAACAATTTTCTTCCAATTTTTTGTTGTCATTCAGTTGCATCTGACTGTGACCCCTTAGTGGGGTTTTCTTGGCAAATAATGGAGTGGTTTGCCATTTTCTTCTTCAGGTTATTTTTTTTTACAGATTAGGAAGCTGAGGCAAACAGGGCTTAGTGACTTGTCCAGGTTGACACACCTAGTAAGTGTCTGAGGTCAGTTTTGAAGCCAGCCAGGAAGATGAGTCTTCCTGACTTCAGAGTTAACACTCTATTCACTGTGTTGGATTTTGGATCCAAACAAAATAACTGTTTTACATCAAAAAACTAAACAAATACAAAAGGAACAAATCAGATAAATATAGAGTGAACTATGGTTCAAGGACAGAAATAGTCATTCAATAAGCCTCAGCTATTGATTCATTAAGTAGTCTTCCTGCAGAATGTAATCTCCTTGAGGGTCAGAAACTTTCATTTTTTCTTTATATGCCCACTCCCCTTGTACAGAAAAGCACTTAATAAATGTTTTTAAATGAATTGATGAAAAATTTGATAACTGACTGTACTGTCAATTTGATACCAAGTAAAGATCATGGAGGCAAATTGCCCTCAACCTCTACCAGGTTATCAGTATAATTCTGGGCTTGCCCTGGAGTTATAAGATACTAGGGGAGGGGAGAGGAGGGAGATCACTTGGAAGACAGTTTGCTTCTAGAGTCTTTCAGAAGTTCAGGGCTTTTCAAGGATATGTCTGGGCTACAAGAATCCCAGAGGTGAAACATTAATGTCCATCCCAGAGTGAACCAAAATCTCTGAAAGGACTTGACAGGTATCTAGGCTTGGTATTTAAGCCAGGCTTGAACCAAGGTTGAGCAGATGACCATCTGTCCTGGGTGCTCCAAATTATAGTGGGTTCTTTATATATATCCCAGTCTGGACCTACATGCCCAATACTGATTATAAAACAAATCAACCTTCAGAGGAGGGTGATCAGTGTTCAATCTATATTTCTAAAGAAAGATATGAACAAATTAGATTTAGTAAGGTAAACTACCAAGGTCTTTTTATCATTTGGAAGTAATCAGAATTTTGGAAACTGAAGGGAAAAATGTCATTTCAATACTATAGGCATGTCAAAATGCCTGAGATTATAGTTTTACAGTTTTTATAGGAAATAAATAAATCAAATAAAAATTTAGTTAAGAAGTAAAAATGTTGGTTTTCCCTATATATTGAAGCTGATGGTAGAATAATGGCTCAGATTTCCAGCACTGCCTTGATCTCAACAAGCTTCTTCTTCGCACCAAGAAATGAAATATTCCTGGACAGCTGAACAGAGACTTAGAAGTCCTGACTATCCATTAGAGACAGTCCTGAAAACAAGAAGTAATATAATCCATTTTTCATGCCTATTAATTAAAACCTTTTATTCCTCTCTTACATAGTTCTCCTGGTTCCTTATTGATCTCTCTTTCAACTTCAAGGATCTTTGTCTGTGCTGGATTATTTCTAATTTGTCAGCTTACTTCCTGCCTGTCTGATATTCATTTGTCCCCCTTCATTTGATTTTGCCATTCTAGACCAAGAGTGGTGACCTACATTGTGTAATTTGAGGAGGCCTGATAAAAAAAAAAGTTCCCTTCCCCCAAAGAATTACTCTCATGGTACCTGATATTCAAACAACAGAAATCAAACTTTGTGTAGTATCTGAAGTGCCCAGATAAAACGCAGTTGTCCCAGAATGAAATATCACCTTAATTTATCATCCATTAATCTCAATATGAAGTAGTTTATCAGATTTTCTAATAAGCCCTGATACAATGAAACCTGCAACAGAAACGAGTATATTTTTCTTGTGGAAGAGAGTGTGGTGGGTATAAAAAAAAAAAAAAAGGATGGCAATTTAGATAGATGTGCCACATGGAGCACTGATTTATAAGGCAGTTCTGGATAGGTACCCTTTCGATGAAGAGTCAAGAGGCTTCATTAGAGGGTAGAAAGCCTTGGACAGAAGGGTGTGAAGGATGCACAAAGCTTGCTCTGCCTCTTAACTTTGCTCAGATGCCTTTACTTCTTTGGCTCTGAGTAGAGGAACTCTCAAGAAAAGAACCCAATTCTGCTGAGACCTGGCCTGTCTTGACAACAGTATTTTCCTCAGTGATATTCTTTATAACTTCCTTTCCCATACCCCTGTCAGACCTTTGTTTCCCCCTCTTCAGTTTTCTTCAAAGAACAAACGACCTTTCAATTCCTGACACACATATCCTACACTAGTAATGGACTCTCAGCAAAAATACAAACTTAGCGGATCTCAAGATGGCACATTGATGATGTTTACGAAGAACCTACACTTAAAAATGACCTTTGTTTACCTATGTCTTTTTTCCATTTTAGAATATATACTTATCCTAAAGGAGGACTGAGCCAGAGTCACTTGGTATCACATTTTAGAGAGTCTTGGGCATGAGGATGCTTAATTAATATTACCTGATGATGATCTGATGTCTCACCAGAACTGTTTCCTCACCTATTTCACAGGGGGATTGCTGTGAAAAGCAACAAATGTATTATTATAAAACATTTTCTGAATTTTTCTTCTTTTGAGAAGTAGTTGAGGGCTTCTTTAAAAAATTGAAATTCAAAAAAAGTTTATGAAAGTCCAGTAATGTTTGGAGATTCAGTTAAAAAAAGAAAAGGATGTAACTGATCATCATTTAATTGTCTTGCTATAGAGGAGACAGTGTAGTATATTAGAAAGCATGATCAATTTGAAGTCATAGGACCTGTGTTCAAATCTTAATCCTGCTATATACTTTGGCTTAGTCACTTCATTTCAGATCTCAGTTGACTGATGTGTAAAATGAGTCAGAACCAAAGGTCCCTTAAAATTTGATGTCCTATATTGGTCAGAAAGCACTAAATGAAAGTTGGCATGGAAAAAGAAATATCAGTGATTGTTACTTATACAATCGTGTACGACCCTTCATGACCCCATTTAGGATTTTCTTGGCAAAGATACTGGAGTGGTTTGTCATTTCCTTCTCCAGCTCATTTTACCGATGAGTAAACTGAGGCAAACAGGGTTAAGTGACTTGTCCAGGGCCACAGAGCTAGTATCTAAGATCAGACTTGAGCTCAGGTCCTTCTGACTCCTGGGCCAGAACTCTATCCACTGTACCACCTAGCTGACTGTTTCCATCCCTACTCTTAATGAAATTCTAGAAGTATATGAAGTATAACATTAGTAGGGACTTGGCAGCTTAATATTAGTATTGGTATCATGTACTTAGCAGCAAATTGTGCCAGTAGTCGACCTTACCCCTGCATGTTAGACATCAGCAGCATTAACAGGTTTGGCAGTGATTTCTAATCAATGTAATTACTAATCTGATATCACAGTAGATACTGCTGAACTATCAGACAGTAGAATGCTCCTTATAGAAAATGGAATGGTATTTTCTACCATACTGCTTGACCCTAAACCAACTTATTTGTTGGTTCCTATGATTTGCCATCCCCCAAATCCAACTTAATATTATCTGTATGTGTGTGTGTGTATGTGTGTGTGTGTGTGTGTGTGTGTGTGTGTGTGTGTATGGTGTCACAGAGAACCAGCCCCCCAGTTTCTAGAGCTATGACTTTGTTCAGCAAAATTATTCTGGCAAATCAGAAGTTAACCCACTTTGCTCTGAGACATCGCTGAAGAAAGGGCTCTACCAGAGGAGCCTGGGATGCTGAGAGTACAGCCTTTCAGAAAAAATAAGTTTTCAAGCTCCACCTGTCATAGTCAGTAGAAGTCTAATGACAACCTCAAAATGTATCTTGAGTAATCCACTATTTCAGTGAAAAGCCCACGCTTAGTTAAACTGACATGATATGCCAGTCTATTTTCTGTGATGAAAGTACTGCTACAGTACCCACTATAAAGCATCAGATTTGTATTAGCTTTGATTACTCCCCACACTTGACACTCAGGTTACATTCATTTCTTTAGTTTTCAGAATGAAAGGATTAATTACTATGTGACTAGTGCATTTTTTGTTATTGTTTGGCTAGTTGATTTGTTTTTTTCCCCAAACATAAGAATGAAAGTTTCAGAATTGCAATGCTAGAACAGAATTAAAAAAAAAAAGACCAATATACTTGGAATAACTTTGTACAGTGTGCATTTCTTGATTCAGTCAACCAACAAACATCCATTAAATTCCTACCATGTGCTAGCTCAAGTAGTGGACTGGAGAGAGTGCTGAATCTGTACCAGGAAGACTAATCTTTATTTCAAATCTGGTTTCAGACACAATAGCTGTTTGCCTCAGTTTTCTTATCTGTAAAATGAGCTGGAGAAGGAAGTGGCAAGTCACTCCAGCATTTTTGACAAGAAAACCCCAAAGGAGGTCCTGAAGAATTGGATGCAAATGAAACAATATACTTCAGGCACTCTGTTAAGTCATGGTGAAAGACAAAAAGGAATTAGCCCTGCCTTCAAGGAGCTTAGATGTAAAATATAAGGAGATTCTAAATATAAACAGATATTTATTTTAGTATCTAGTAAGTACTAATAAGTAGATACTAAAATAAGAAGATCTTAAATTTGCATAAAAATTAACACGTTTCATTCTCTCCAGATATTCTCTGCCACACCCCAGAAACCTCTTAACCTCTTCATGCCAGAAGCTCACTTCAGTCCTAGGATTATACACAGGAAAACAGGTGAATATATATATATATATATATATATATATATATATATATATATATATATATATATATATATATGTACACACACATATATAAACACAAAACACAAATAAATACAAAGTCATTTAGGAAAACGACAGAGGTTTGGGGTTAGGGGATTAAGGGGTTAGCTGGGGATTACAGTGGATCTGTAAAGTTCCCAACAGGGACAGGAAGAAGCTAGGACTTCCAAGCCAACAATATTGTTTAGCGTATAGAGTGGTCACCCATCATAATAGGAACCCAACGAGATCACCTAATCAGAGCTGACAAGTCTATACCTGAAGGTAATATAGACACAAAATTTTGTTGATCTAGACTTGCATTTCATGACAGCATGTAATAGCTCCAAAACAGCTGGTAAATTTTACTGAGGAGTCATATCAACTCTTGTTACCATCTATGAACAGTTTTCTTTTTTGCACCCAGTGACATTAAACCTAGGAAATGAAGGAGAGAGGATCAGATGAGATAATTCATGTAAAATGCTTTAAAAACCTCAAAGCCCTAGATACCTCTGAACTGCTGCTGCTGCTGGATTACTGTAGACTCCTTGATGGCAGGGACTATGTTTTGTTTTACTTTGTGTCCCCAGCCCTTAGCACATTGCTTGGCACATGGTAGGTACTTAATACATGTTTTCTAAATGACTAATTACTATCACTATTCTTATTTAAAAGCCAAGAATGCTTTCAAGGTAAAACAAGGCTAAACAATTTTTAAAATGTAGGTGCCACTGATGGAATGGAGTACAGGGGAAAAAGAACAGGTTTTAGTGGAGAGGTAAGTTGAATTTGGATTAAAGATGATGCCTGAACATATAATTATAGATCTGTGTAGATTATAGCTATAGGACTAGAGCTCACTAAAAGAGTTTTGAATCAAGCTGGTATTAGAGATAAGTGACCTGAGATCCCCATCAGGTTCCACTCCCAATTTTTTTATGTGAGAAAATAATGCCTAGAGAGATTGGATGATTCCATCCAGATTCACAGTTAGCTGCTGCTTTCAATTCAACATACAAGCATGTATTAGACACCAAATATGAGTCAGGCACTATATTAGGAACTGGAGATATAAAGACAAAAGTGAAATAGTTCCTCCCCTCAAGAAGCTTATATTCTTCTCAGGGAAAAGAGTATGAGAAAATGAAATAGAAAATGAATACAAAGTAACTTATTAGGAGTGGATGTACTTGAATTACTATTTCTATAGAGGCCTATTTAGAACTTTCTGATGCTTCCAAAGAAACAATGGATCATGATAAGCCAGTACTTGAATGACTAGAGAATGAGGAGCCTGGAATAAGAGACACCATAATAACAGAGAACTCTAGATCTGATGGGCACTCCATAAATGTTATTAGACCAATGACTAGACTGTAACAGGGATTGATTAAGATCAAGCTCTTTTAAAAATAAAAAAAATAAAAGATCAAGGTCTTTTTATATTCTTACTTTCTTCCACTTGATATAGACCCTTTATTACAGTGACAAGTGAAAGGGAGATTTCCCATATCAGAAACACTGCTACCTCTACTTCCTTTTAAATTCTGAGATTAGGAAATATTCAGTCAATTTATTTTGTGAACATATATTTATACGAAAATATACATACATATGTATCTTGTATGTCTGTATCTTTGGGGCATATTACGCATATATGGCTCTGTGTGTTTGTGTGTGCAAGTGTGTGTCTATATTCATGTATATATATATGTGTGTGTATCATTACTGTAACAATGAATAAGCTTGGTTTCTATTTATGTCATCTCAAGCTGTTTTTATTCTGACCTCTAACTAGATCATACAGCCTTTACAAACTTTGAAAATCTCTGCTTTAATATGAGATACATTCTAAACTAATAAATATTTAATGAATTTTTAGTATAAGGTTGCCTCAAACCATTTCCTCCATAGAAAGCATATTAACAAGATTCAGAAACCAGTTTGAAAGCAATGATCTCATTGAATATTTAAAACCTAGAATATTAATTCAGACATTAAATAAGCTTAAGTGCATACTTCATGCTAGGTAAAGATGAAAAGAACAGATTCTACTCTTGAGGAACTAACATGTGGATTTGCAAATAACCCTAATCTATAGGGAAGAAAATGTATCATAAACAAATAAGTAATCTAACTTGGTGGCACAGGAATTTTATGAGGCATCGATGCAAAAGCAAGCAAACAGATAAATGAGAATCAATAACCAAAGCCTCTCTGTTTCGGACCTAGATATTCAAACAAGACAAAGGAATATTTCTCTCCCAGTTTGCCCAGGTGATCTTCAGTGGAGGACACTGAGAAACACTGAGGGTAAAAGGGATGAGAAGTTACTCTATTTACAGAATGTTGTTTTCCAGGTACAGGGAAGACACTGGCTTGGCTGGGTGCAACTGGGCAAGTGGTTATGGTGGTGGTAAGCTGCAGTTTGGGCATTTTCAGACTCCTAAGAATGTGATGCTATAGCGAGACATATTAGCTTAGGACAGACTTGTTAGATAACCTTTTAAAAGATGCTAATTCATTGAAGAAAATTATTGGAGCAATAAACTAGTAAAGGAGAGAAAATATTAAAAGTCCAAGTCTCTGATCAATTTATTTCACCTAACTGCCAAGAGAGGTGGAAGACAGCACTATACTTATGAGTCAAATTTCCAATTTTTTACTTCTTTGGCTAAGGAAGAGACACTTGTGACTTGTCCTAAAGGGTGAGAAATATCTTTTCCTTTTCCTTTTCCTATTGCCACCTGTGATGGGAAGCCTGGAAAAAGGAATGATAATGATAGTTGTGTGTGGCATGCAAAAGAGCAGAAAACAAGGGTATTATTATCTTTTTGTAGAGTGCCAAATGCTAACTAATCCCTCAAGTGTGTGATGGTTTACTCTTCATGTCAGAAGAAAATTAGACCAGAGGTGTTAATGATTCTAAATATGAGAAGGCCTACCTCCTGGTTAAGATACCACTCCATGCTTTCTTTGAATGTCAGAGTTGCATTTGTGCTTATGTAATTGTACCAGATTTAGATTTAGTGTCCATAAGTTTGTCCTCTTAGAGTAATCTTGCTTTCTCTCTTGGCACAGAATTGTGTGCCCATAACAACTTGGCATATGGTAGGATGAAATTGGATCATGCATCCTTAAAATGATAGAAGCTCTGCAGTAAATGACAGTGACGAACTATAAAGAAAAGAGATTTGGACAGTATAGCAAGGAGTCATTGATAAGAGGAAAGTTCCCATATATACCTGAATGTTTATAGAGGCATCTTTTATGGTAGAAAAGAACTGAAAATGAAGTAGATGCTCACTGGCTGGGGAGTGGCTGAACATGTAATAGAGTATTACTATATTGTAAGAAGTGACAGAGATGATAGATGAGTACAGAGAAGCATGGAAGGACTTATTTGAACTGATTCAGGGAGAAACAAGTGGGGTCAAGGATACACAATGACTACACAAATGACTACTTAATGCAATATACATACATACATATATATATATATATATATATACATATATATATAACAAAAAACAATTGAAAATAAATGTTGAAGAATTACAAAGAATAAGCATAGACCTGAAGAAGATATGAAAAGACATACTCTTTTATAAATGTGAGAGATCCACAAATGTGGAACATTGTATGTATTTTCATACTTGTCATTTTTACTGATTTTTTCTTTTCTTTAAAAATATTCTTTGCTACATAGGATGACTCTCTGGGAAGGGAAGAGGGAACAGTACTGATAAAAATTTAGGTGGTGGAAAAACGGAAATAGTAAAAAAAATATGAGTACAGGATCATGAGCAATGTTACTAAAAGGTATCATTAGGACTCAAAAAATTTGGGGTCTTTGGGTGTGATGAGTTAGAATATTTTAAAAAGTATATGATTCCACTACTGCCTCATTAGTTATATCAGCTAAGGTGGAACAGAGAGAAAGGAGTCCTGGTATTTGAGGATCATACCTGCACAGAGTGGAAACTGGTTAAGCATCTCTCAAAATATGCTCTCTGTTATCACACAAGAACCACAAAACTAGAGGAACAGTGAGGATTTTAAAAGGAGAGAGTTAAACCATCCCAACTCAGAGAGGTCTAGATAGATTTTCCAGCACAATGAACTCAACTAGAGCCAAAGAACATGTTGAATTTTTAAAAGCATTTATGAAGCTGTGTAGTAAGACGCTGTTAAAACTGCAAGACAAGGGAGACTTCCAGGTCATGTGACTAACAAGATATTGAACTAGACACTTTCCCCAGATACCTCTAACATTTAATTCTCTTCCTCCACCCCAACCAAAGAATTATGTGCCAGAAGTAGATCACTTATAGCTGAATCAACAGGACAAACCCCAGAAAACCCTGACAAGGTAAAATCTAATACCAGAGAATGGTAATAATATTTAAAGTGCTCAATAAGCATCTTTTCCCCATTAGTTTCTTTGCTCCTAGGAGAAGCACACAAACCAATGCAAACCTATCCACTAACTGGCCTGTGACCACATTATAACCCCCCTGTTGCTGCATGCAAAAACTTGGTCTATAGACTTCACCCTAAATGCTAGCTCTATAGTCTTTAATATATGGTATTGGCAGACACTGGCTCTAGTCAGAAACTTGAAGTGTGCCTGCTGCTTTCTATTAAGGGAGAGTTCTAGATTAAGAACTCTCAAGGCTGAAACAACTCTAAAACACTTTCACTATCCTCAAAAATCTTTCAAAAAGGACCTGACACTGATTGAGTCCATTCAGAGAAGCAAAAGAAAAGAGTCAATGAAAAAGGTAAATCAGGGAACTGGTATCAGGAGCTGTCCTATGCCTAAAAGAAAGGGGCCTGAAACATAGCCAGGGAAAGACCTGTGGCTCTAGAAGCTAGTAAAGGCAAGGACTGAGACCAGCAACATCTAAATCCCCTACTATAGAAGGAGGCCAGGGCAGCTTTGCAGATCAACTCTGGCAGTGTACATACTATGAAAAATGCAGACGTAAGAAAACGAGTGATAAAGCAATAAAAGGCTGAAATGCCAGAGATTTCAAAAGGAAGTAAATCCAATGAAAATCCAAAGCACAAACACATAAATCAACAGGGAGGATCCTAAAACTAAAAGGAAAAATTAGTACTAAACTTTCAAAGATAGAACAAAACATTTTAAATGAAAAATATAAGATGAATTAAAGTGAACCAGTACCTTATGAAACAGATACTATCGAACTGCAAGAGCATTGAATAAAAAAATATTCCAGTGGTTCAAAAGGAAAGAAAGGAAGAGAAGAAATCAGAAATGAACACATATCTAGCTAGCCAGAACTTCTGAATATACAAAACAAAGTAATGATCAAAAAAAAATCTACAAGTCAATTTTAATTTGCCTCCAAAGGCAAAGAAGAAGGGGATCCAAAATTTATGTAAGTCTTCTCTAGACTTCAGGTTTCTTATCTGTAAAATAAGAGGACTGGATTAAATAACTTTTAGGTTCCTTTCAGCTTCTTGGTCTCTTGAAAACTAGTTCTCTGGGTAGTGTGATTTGTTTGGCAATACACACATATGTGTACATATACATATATGTGTATTTATATATGTATGTGTGTATACATGCCTATATAAATATGTATGCATACATACATACAGTCTTAGAAAATTGCCTCAAGAGGCAAGACTTGTATGCAGGCCTTCTACGTTCCACAGCAGTGTTCTCTCTGTCTCTGTTTTTCTCCCCTCACAATCCATACATGTATATATAAATATATATGGAGATACTGCATATATGGAAAGAGAGAATGCTTCTTGATGTGTATATATATCACACACATGCAGATAGATAAGTAGGTAGATGGATAGTGTTTCTTACATCATACATGTACATACATATATTCTTATATCTTATATAAGATATTAAGGTTTAAAACTGGATGAAGACTTTTGGGACACCCCCTATATCTCCCTATCTAAAATTCTTGACAGAAAGAAAACTCCTCACCCCTCTAAAATCGAAGTATGCCCATCATAAGAAGGATTAAAAAATGGGGAGAACATTTGTATGAATTCACAAAGTAAATCATAAGTATGACTAACTTTCATGAGTAAGACATTTGCGTTTTGTTTGGTGAAATTCCTCCAACAAAAAGAAACAAATTAAGTAATCAAATTATTTTGGAATGAAGAAGAATGTTGATGTCGATAAAATTACTTTTGTTAAGTAATGTGGGGGAGTGCCAAAAGCGAACAGACAAAAAGCAACCAAATAAATCAACTGTGGGAATGATTTCAATCCGATGGTCCCTTAGAATTTTCCAAAGAATCCAGGATGCTGGCAGCAGTTGCATATACTAGAACAATGCAGTAGATTATGATTCAGGAAAAATTATTGGACATTGGCCTGAATCTTCCAGATAATGACTTCATTCCAACGTTTGGCGATGGCAATAGAAGAGGAGCTGGCTGAAGTGTGTGTGCCCTTGGGCATCAGCATAATCGCTGTCCTTTTGGCCCAGGAATAAGAGCACACTGTTGGAAGAGAACAGGTACTCAGCCAGAAGCATTGTGTTTTGGGAGGTTATTTATTGTGGAGTAAATATCTGTGGCTTCTGAATTGTGCACCGTTAGCTCCATCTCCGGTGCAGTAAAGTGGATGCCTTCAAGTTGTTGACCAAATGCATCCAAACTCAAATTGGGAAAACCAAAGAAAGGTAAAGCTTCATATTTCTTTACGCAACTAAGGTCAGGCAAGGCTCTCGTCTGCTTCTGTTCTGTGACTTTTATGGAACAGAATATCCAGATTCTTCAGCGAGAAATTATTACTTTCCCAGCTTTAACTCACTACATTATCACCCCCTCCCAGCTCATCTTCACCCTCCTGCTATTAATGAGTTTAATATTCTAGTCAAACAAATCTGTTTGTTATTCTGTCAATAAATCCCACCTCTGTATCTTTGATCATTATTTCCCATACTTCTAATTCTCATCTCACAGCCTGTTGAAATACAACAAGGGGTATCATGGAAAATGTTTGACAACCAGATCTCAGAGAGGGAAAAATGTATCCAAGACACACTTTTCATTTTAATTTGCATTATTGACATCTTCTTAAGTCTAGTAATTAACAAGTATAACAAATAATAAATAAACAAAACCTGGCTTTATAGCCTTAGCTGATTTCTGAGGTGGAAGTGCTCACAAAGAAAATGTAACAGTCAGACAGGTAAAGCTGGCTCTAACATACTCCTCATTAAACAGCGCATTCTTCAAGACCCACTCAGCTCAAATTCATCTCCTCCATGAAAGTTTCCATGTTTTTCAAGAGGAAATGATCTTTTCTAATTTGAACTTTGAATAACACTGATTTATAATACCTTTAAGTGCTTATCATGATTTATTTTTCAATTATAGTTATTATGGGCCCTATTTCACTTCTACTAGAGCATAGGCTGCTCAAGAGTAGGATACTTATCCTTTGTACCTTCCTTGGTATCTAGCCCAATATGTTACACCTCGTAGGTATTTAATACAGGCTTAGTGCTTAGCCCAGAGCGGGACAAAGCTTAGGTGCTTAATGGACATCTCTCAAACAGAATTAGAACAAGGCTAAAATTTCCAGTTTTATATAGTGGACATTCAGAATATAACTCACAGTGTTATCTTATGTGACTTAGGGTCAAGAATACCAAAAGAAGCAATATTTTATTATGGATCAAAGATTATAAGATAGCTACAATTAATTTAATTCAAGTGACTAATGTAAATGCAAAGACATGATTAATGCAATAGCATCCATATTTTAAAAAATTATTTGCCTTGGAAAGCAGCAGTGAGACTAAGTTAAGAATTTTTAAGCAAATATAAAATAAAGCATAAGTAAGTGGAATTCAGGAATGTGAGCCCTCAGTTAACCAGGATGTTTTTGATCACACTCTCCTTTTAGAAGAAAGGGAAATCAAAGCAATTATTTAAAAAAAATAAGCAAACAAAAATACTATTTCCAGGAATTTAGGGAGAGGTGCCAAATTAGTTCTCTGTAGTTTAATCTGGCAGGAATAACTCGCCACAAACTTAAACATGAACAGATAGAGCTATTCATCATCCTTCTACAAGTTTCAAATCCCTGTGCTATTCCATAAATCCAATTCATATTTAGTTCAACTTTGGAAATCCCATGCACATTTCTGTATAGTACTATATGCTGCAAATTAACATTCTGTATGATTAAACATAAATCATGGAAAGAAAATGGAATTATCTTCAATTCAGTTCAAATAAATATTTAACATATACTGCATACAGTCATGAGGGATTCATGTACAATAATTAAAGAGTCTTTGTCTCAATAAGTCTACAGTTTAGTGAGGAATACACACACATATAAGGCACTGGCCTCATTTGTGACCATTTAGGTTGCTGAAAGGGGCAGAAAAAGAACTTTTTTTTTTTTATCTTTTTTTATTTTACATTTTTTGTCTTTTTCTCCTTTTCTTCTTTTTTAAAAATATACTTATTTATTTAACATTGCATTTTTACTGCCATTACTAGTAAAAAAGTTAACATTCATTTCTGTAAATTTTGAGTTCCAAATTATCTTTCTCTCTTTCTTTCCTGCCCCTTCCTTGAAAAGGCAAGCAAATTGATACAGGTTATACATGTGCAGTCATGCAAAATATATTTCCATATTAGTCATGTTATAAAAGAAAAAACAGATCAAAAAAGAAAGAAAAAGTTTTTAAAAAGCTGCTTTGATCTGCATTCAGATTCCATCAGTTCTTCCTCAAGAGAAGCATAGCATTTTTTACTATAAGTCCTTCGGAACTGTCTTGGATCATTGTATTTCTGAAAATAGCGGTCATTCCCAGTTGATCATCATACAGTATTACTGTTACTGTGTATAATATTCTTCTATTTCTGCTTACTTCATTTTGATACTGCTCATCATTTCTTATAAGAGCACAGCAACATTCCATCACAATTATATACCATGACTTAGCCATTCTTCAACTGATGGTCATCCCCTTGGTTTCCAGTTCTTTGCCACCACTAAAGGACCTGCTATAAATATTTTTGTACATGTAGGTCCTTTTTCTTTTTGTTTTTTATCTTGTTGGGAGAAAGACCCAGTAGTTGTATTATTGATTCAAAGGGTAGACATGATTTTATAGACCTTTGGGCATGATTCAAAATTGCTCTTTAGAATGGTTGAATCTGTTCACAACTTCACCAAGAGTGCATGAGTGTCTTGATTTCCCCATATTACCTCCAACATTTGTCATTTTTCTTTTTTGCCATATTTAGTCAATTTGATAGGTGAAGGGACTTTAAAGTTGTTTTAATTTGTATTTTTCTAATCAATAGTGATTTGGAGCAATTTTTCATATGACTATAGATAACTTGGATTACTTTGTCTGAAAACTGTCTGTTCATATCATTTGACCATTTCTCAATTGGAGAATGGCTCTTATTTTTACAAATTTGACTCTATTTTCTATATATTTGAGAAATGAGGCTTTTATCAGATGCTTGCTGTAAAATTTTTTTCACAGTTAAGATTGCTAATTGTGTATTTCCTTCCATCCCATTTCCCCTGTTTATTCTACTCTCTTATTTCACCCTGTCCATCCTCAAAAGTGATTTTCTTCTGACTACGGTCTCCCCCAATATATCCTCCCTTCTATCATCCCCCTCTTTCCCTTATCCCCTTTCCCTCCTACTTTCCTGTAGGGTCAAATAGATTTATATGTCCAACTAGTATAGTATGTAAGTTATTACACTATTTGAGCCAATTCTAATGAGAGTTTAAGGTTCAAGGCTCCTGCTCAGGTCTCCCATCTTCCCCTCTACTATGAAAGCTCCTTTGTGTCTATTTTATGTAGGATAATTTGTCCCATTCTATCTTTCCTTTCCCCTTTCTCCCAGGCCATTCCTCTTTCTTGCTCCTTAAGTTATTTTTTTCTTTAGAGATCATCCCAACATATTTTACTCACATCCATCCCTTTCTATGTATACTCTTTCTAACTGTTCTAATAATGAGAAAGTTCTTAGGAGTTACAAGTATCATCTTTCCATGTAGGAATGTAAACAATGTAAAAAGATGTTTAACCTTATTGAACTCCTTATGATTTCTCTTTCCTGTTTTTTTTTTTATGTATCTCTTGAATCTTGTATTTGAAAATCAAATTTTCAGTTCAGCTCTGGTTTTTTCATAGCAAATGCTTGAAAGTACTCTGTTTCATTAAATGTCCATTTTTTCTTCTGAAGGACTATGCCCAGTTTTGCTGTATAGGTGATTTTTGGCTGCAATCTCAGTTCCTTTGGCCTCTGGAATATCATATTCTAAGCCCTCAAATCTTTTGATGTAGAAGCTGCTAAATCTTGTGTTATCCTCACTGTGATTCCACAACATCTGAATTTTTTCTTCCTGACTGTTTGCAATATTTTCTCCTTGACTGGAGAGCTCTGGAATTTGGCTGTAGTATGCCAGGGAGTTTTCATTTTGGGATCTCTTTCAGGAGATAATTAATGGATTCTTCAAATTTCTCTTTTACCCTCTGGTCCTAGAATATCAGGGGACAGCTAGGTGGTACAGTAATTAGAGCAACAGTGCAGGAGTCTGGAGGACCTGAGTTCAAATCTCACCTCAGACACTTGAGACTCACTAACTGTGTGACCTTGGGCAAGTCACTTAACCCCAATTGCCTCATCCTGAGTCATCTCCAGTCATCCTGATGAATATCATTGGATTCAGATGGCTCTGGAGGAGAAGTGAGGCTGGTGACCTGCACAGCCCTCCCTCCCTCAAAACAAAGTCAAGTACAAGTCATGTCATTTTTTCTCTGATGGCATGGTCTTCTTTGGCAATGAAGGATGAACACACACACTAGAATATCAGGGCAGTTTTCCTTGATGATTTCTTGAAAGACGATGTTTAGATTCTTTTTCTGATCATGGTTTTCAAGTAGTCCAACAATTCTTAAATGATCTCTTATGGATTTCTTTTCCAGGTCAATTGTTTTTCCAATGAGATATTTCACATTATCTTCTACTTTTCTTTTTGTTTTATTGCTTCTTGCTATCTCATGGAGTCATTAGCTTCCATTTGTACAGTTCTAATTTTTAAAGAATTAATTTCTTCAGTGAGCATTCGTACCTCCTTTTCCACCTGACCAATTCTATTTTTTACAGAGTTTTTTCCTTCAGTGAGTTTTTGTGCATCTTTTTCCATTTGGGCAATTCTGCTCTTTAAGGCATTCTTCAGCCATTTGGCCTATTCTATTTTTTAAAGGTGTTATTTTTTTGAGTAGTTTTTGTGCCTCCTTTACCAAGCTATTGACTCTTTTCATGATTTTATTTCATCACTGTAATATCTTTTCCCAATTTTCCTCTACCTTTCTTATTTGATCTTTAACAGCCTTTTTGAGCTCTTCCACAAATTTTTTGGCACTTTTGTTCAATTCACATTTTTTCTTTGAGACTTCGGATACAGCACTTTTGACTTTATTTTCTTCTTCTGAATTTGTGTTTTGATCTTCCCTGTCACCGTAGTAATTTTCTATGGTCAGGATCTTTTTTATTGTTATTTGCTCATTTTCCAGCCTATTTCTCGACTTTTAACTTTATATTAAAGTTGGGTTCTGCTTCTAGAGTGGAGGAGTCACTTTCTCAAACTTCATGTGCAACTGTTTTCAGAGCTAGTTCTAGGGTTTTGTAAGATTTTAGTTCTTCCAAAGTGGTATGATCCAAGGAGAGATGTGTTTACTACTCTCCTGACCTATGAGCAAGCACAAGCCCTCTTGTCAGCCCTGGAACTGTGACCACAGAACCCCACTCCTCTGTTGCCATAAACTCTGGTATGCTACTATTCCTGTACCCTACTCTTACCCCCCTGTGATAGATCTTTCCTGCTGTTATAAGTTGTATTGGACTAGAAAATTGTTTCACTCCAAACTTATTTTGGGTTCTTCTGTTCCAGAATTCATTTTCAGGCATTATTTAAAGTTGTTTGGAAGAGAATTTGGGAGAGCTCAGGCTAGTCCCTGCCTTTTCTCTGCCATCTTGGCTCTGTCCCCACTTTTGTGTCTTAAAAATGGATAAAATACATTTGTAAAAAAATGGTTTCTCAGAAAAAATGTGGAGAGGCACAGATTGTTAGGGGGACTGTATAAAAAATTGGCCTTCAGATATATGTACTGAGTTCCTATTTGAAAACAAAGTAATAACTGAAGCTACAGAGCATCGTGGTCCTTGAGCACATTTGCAAGTGACTTTTTAGAGGCTGAAAGATGTTAACTGAGAAGACTGTGAATCACACATGGGAGGATTAGAAATGACTTGCTAGGTTCAAAACAGAGAGGAAGATGGATCTCATTAGTTTTAACTTGTAAGAAGATGCTTTTCACTTTTGGAGTAATATAGGATCTTCTTGAATAAGGGATAAGCTGGACTTGTCTGCATTGCCCAGAAAGCCAACTTGAGGGGGTTTGCTATAAGCTTCATTTTGCTATAAAATAGACTAAGATATGATTGAACAACAGAATTCTGGTAAGTTAAGAGCTGCTTAGCTTTGTCTGCCTTACCCATAGAGCTAACCTGATGAATTTTGAAGTTCTCTGGTTTAAAAAAAAATTCCTTTTAATATAGCAGTTTAACACTTGTTCATCACCCTGTTAAAGGTGTAAGTTAAAAGATGTTGTCATTGATTTAAAAGTTTGAGAGCAGAAGAGGGGAGCAGCTAACACAGAAATAAGCTTTGTATTGATCAGGTTGCTCTTGAAGAGACCAAGAACATCAAGGACTAACATCTAGAGTTGTGAGTTGCCTCCAAGACATGGGTTTCGCCATTCACGTGCTTTGATGCTAGGTATCTATAAGTTATGTGCCCACCCATTTTCACAGATTCTTTGGTGGGAGAGCATGAATCATTGGATTAAAAAAAGATGTTTTTGGAAGGTGGGCAGGAGTAGCCCAGAAGGAAAAGAAGGAAAGATAGGCAGAGAATATATAGAGCAGGAGAACTACCAGCTTCAGGAATGGTAATGCTTCAGATGTGTTTTTTACACTAAGAAAAGAAAATCAGATGCTTCTTTTCTCCTCAGCACCCTTAGGAAAGTAGGCAATGGGTACAAACTGGCTTACTGTAGATTAATCTGACAGGACTATCTTACTCTGAACTTAAACATCAATTAATGTGGTTTAACTTCTTTTTACAAGTTTCACATCTCTGGTGCTTAGCATCATGCCTGTCATGTAGAGGTGCTAATAAATGCTTATTGATTTGAATTGAAATGAACGCAGATTGATGTATATGATATAAAAGAAATTCAGGGCTTGATTCTCATATTGTACATGTATTCCTAGAGAATGATTCACATTTTAAAATAGACACTGAAGAGGGCAGTATTATAATGCACAATACTAGTTTACCCTATCAGAAAGAGGATAAAAATATGGAACCAAAGATACACAAGTAAAATGATAGGTTTAGTCAATTGTATTTCTTCTGATTAACTGAAAACATATAACCAAAGGTAACTCATCCATCCTTCTAAATTTTGGAGGTAGCCATTAATCTGACATTTGAGAATCACAGCAGTATCCCTAAAGTACAGTTGCATGACCACTAATAAAAAGCTTTAAAGTAAGAAAATAAACTAATGTTAGGCTTTGCAAAGATATTCCCTAATATACCATATGGCTCATTTCACTCCCAATCCTAAATAGCATGTAAAAAAAAAAAAGACAAATTAATTATCTTTTTCTTTCTTAAGTGTTTTGGCCTCTAAACATTCTTCTAAAATTTAAAAAAGGATAAATTATGCAAAGCTATTTAAAAGAACTGGCATTGCTGAAGTCAGAGAAAGAGAGAGCTAGACTCACTTTGTCAAGCAGAAACCACAGCATCAAAATACAGATAAGGGCAACTTTAGTCTCCACAAGCTGGTACATGTGGAAGATTGCCAGAAGAAAAAGCAATCTTTCTCTCTCTCAAAGTGTATTGTTGTTACTTTTACACTTTTTTTTTAAGATTGGACATTAAAAATATCCCAGAATGATAATTTTAGCTACGATGACAGAAAGTACACCTGGCATTGACATTCCTGACAGGAGCCAAAAATGTCATCTGATCTACCAATTTCCATCTCTTTTAAACTGACTGAAAACATGTCTCATCTCTCCTTGTTTAAGATATATAGTACCTTAAATTTCACAAGGTCATGGAATTGAGTAGAACTTCAAAGGAAATCTGGTCCAAACCCCTTGCTTTTCAAGGAAGGAAATAGAAGCCCAAGATCGTACCTACACAGACAACAGCAGAACTGGGACGCACACCGAGATCCTCTGGTTGCAGAACTTCAAGTTTTTTCCAGTGTACCACTTCGTCATGAAGGACTGATCTAAATGATTGAGTAATTCTAGATAAGTCATTATTAATTCAATCACTAATTATTCAGATTGTATATTATTCAAATTGCCATTTCTTTTTATTGGAATTTTATTCTTTTCATATATTTGTTTATTTTATATTTATATCTAATTTTTATCATATTTATATATACTATTTTGAGTAGGACATTTTATTTGTATTTAAATATTTATATATAAATATAATATTGATATAACATTCTTAAAATATTTTGGATTGTATACATTTTATGTAATATCATCTATAATCTATTATATTATATGTGATATATAAATGTATTATATATATACACATACATAATTTTATGTAGCAGTTACAAAATTGCCTTGTTTGTTTCTTTATAATTTTTTTTGTTTTCTTCTCCATATTATTGGTTTGGACCATAAATATTGCATTAATCATCTTTAATTTTTGCATCTCTAATATTACCCCCTAACTCAACAGCACTTTATCCCACCTCACTCCCAGAAGCTCCTATAGTTAAGTAAAATTATTCCACACATTCACCATGTCTGAAAATGTATGTCTCATTCTATACCTTCAGTCCCTCACCTTTGTGCCATGAGGTGGGTGTCATGTTTCATGATCAGTCCTTTGAAGTCATGATTGATTGCTATGCTGACCGCATCTTCTTTTTCTAGCTTTTTCAGCTGCCTGCCCAAGTCATTGATCTCCTCTTTCTCTATTTTATTTCTGTAGGTATTCAAAGATATAAAACTTCCCCTAAGAACTGCTTTTGCAGTATCCCATAAGATTCGGTAGGTTGTCTCATTATTGTCATTCTCTTGAATGAAGTTGTTGATTGTTTCTATGATTTCTTCTTTAACCCACTCCTTCTTTAGGATTAGATTATTTAGTTTCCAATTGATTTTTGGTTTATATTTCCATGGCCTTTTATTACATATAATTGTTATTGCATTATGATCTGAGAAGGATGCATTGATTATCTCTGCCTTTCCGCACTGGATTGTGAGGTTTTTATGTCCTAGTACATGGTCAATTTTTGTATATGTGACATGTACTGCTGAGAAAAAGGTATATTCCTTTCTATTCCCATTCAATTTTCTCCAGAGATCTATCATATCTACCTTATCCAGAGTTTTATTTACCTCCTTAACCTCTTTCTTGTTTATTCTGAAGTTAGATTTATCAAGTTCAGGGAGGGGGAGGTTGAGGACCCCACTAGTATAGTTTTACTGTCAATTTCTTCCTTCAACTCCCCCAACATCTCTTCTAAGAATTTGGAGTCTATACCACTTGGAGCATACATGTTTAATAATGATATTGCTTCATTGTCTATGGTGCCTTTTAGCAGGATATAGTTTCCATCCTTACCTCTTTTGATTAGATATATTTCTGCTTTTGCTTTGTCTGAGACTAGGATTGCTACTCCTGCTTTTCTTACATCTGACCAAATCTTCTAATCAGCTTTCAAGGTTGTTTTTCTTTACATTCTTGTGGTTCTGCTAATTTTTCTCCTCTTTCTGCTCATTTTACTCTGGTAGCCAAGATACATATAGAATAGATACAATTATTAAAAAAAGAAGGTATTTCAAAATATATAAGTGGTTTAAGGCTACAAAAAGACAGTTTTCAAATGAAAGGCAAGCTATCAATAACCATGTGAAAAAAGTTCTCCAAGTAACAAGAGAAATGGCAGCTAGGAGGCACTAGCCTCCAATAGCATATCATATCATATCATATATAATATAATAATAATATATAAATAAAGCACTGTGCTTTGAGTCACAAAGATTGGAGTCCAAATTTAGCCTCAGAAATGTCCTAGCTGTGTGACCTTAGACAAGTCACTTAACCTCTATTTACCACTGGGAAAGGAAATAGAAAACCAGTCCAGGCAGGATCTTTGCCAAGAAAACTCCTGGAGTCATGAAGTGTTGGAAACAACTGAAACAACTGAACAATACCAACAAGAAAAAACAGAATAAAGAACTTTGAGGTTCCATCACATATCCATAAGATCATTAAAGATGACACAACAGTTAAAATGAAAATTGTTGGAGGGGCTGTGCAAAGACAGGCACACTAATGCGTGATTGGTGGAAATGAAAATAAGTTCTCATTCTGGAAAGCAGTTTGGAAATAGACTCAAAAGATCACTAAACTGTTCCTATCTTTTGACTCAGTGATATGATTATTGGTTGTGTACTATAAACCCACAAAGAGGTCAAAGACCAAGGCAAAGAACCCACATACATATAAAATATTTACAACAGTATTTTATTGTTCTAACAAATGATTAGAAACAGTGTGGGTGTCCATTCAATGGGAAACGGTTAAGCAGATTATGTTATGTATGATGTATAATGTATTATTCATAATGAAATACTATTGCATTATAAAAATTATGACTATGAAGAATATAGAGAAATCTTGGAAGAGTTATATGAACCGGTACAGAGTGAAATGATAATTTTCATCATCTAATAAGTGCTGTCTGTCTTCTGATCATTTTGCTTTACTCTCCTTTCTTTTTTATAAGATTCTGTCGATCTTTATTTTTTTTTATCATTTAAGTTATTGACAACCATGCCCTTCCTACATCCCACACATCTCTACCTAGTGGACTTTGCCTTCCTTTGTAACAAGGGAGGAGGAGGAGTTAAGAAAACTTAACTAGTACATTTACTATGTCTAACAGTATATGCAACATTCTATACCAATAACCCCCAGCTCTCCAAGGAATGGAAAGAAGTACATTTCCTTATTTCTCAGAGCTAAGTGTAGCCATTCAGTTTTATTTTATTAAACTTTTCATTTATATTTTCTAGTACTTGCATTGTTGTGTTTATGACATCAAGATGACGACATGATTTGCAGTTGAGTTTGATTTGAAGGAGGGAGGGCTGTGCAAGGTCACCAGCCTCACTTTCTCCTCCAGAGTCATCTGGGTTCAGTAGCCAGATATTCATCAGGATGACTGGAGATGGCCCAGGATGCAACGAGAGACCCAGGACATTTTAGGCTAAGGTCTTATCACATTCTTACTTTGGGTGAGATAAACCCATTCAATGAATAGGCCTCTTTAAGTAGTTACTCAAGGGATGACTCTTCTGATAAAAAAAATCAAACTTGGAGGGGAAGACCCTCACAGTTCCTGGGTAAACTATTTAATATTTAGTTCTGATTTCATTCTCCATTCATTCATACTAGTGCCTCATATTTATATAAATTCCTTATATTCAAAGTTTCTTTCTCTGTCTTTTGCTGTCCTAGATACTCTACCATTTAGGGAGTGCACCCTGGACATTCACTCCATCATTTTCCATCTGTCTGCTTAGCCTTCAACGCTGTAACTCACATCAACTCAGATCATTTCCCACCTTGGCTTCAGGACTTCATCATACTCTCCCATTATTTCCCCTCCACCTTGTTAAGTTCTTTTTATTTACTCTTTATCCATTAGATTGTAAGCTCCTTGAGAGCAGGAACTATCTTACTTTGGATTCCTGGCATTTAACATAGTGCCTGGCATGTATAGGTCCTTAATAAATATTTATTGATTTTGACTCTGCCTCTGACAGTCAATCATCTTATCCAATCTATTTTCAAACGCCATGCCCAAAGCTCCATACAAGAAATAATATAATCACCTGCAACCTTCCTAATATGGCTGGGAGATATAATGCCCCCTTCCATCATCATTTGAAGACCTGTTAATTTACCCTGATTTCCTGCTGATCTGCCTTTCACCAGCTGATCTGCTCAGGCCTGTTTGGAGAAGGTTCACAGCAAAAATCTGATGCCATTCAGGTCAGGTTCTGCCCAAAAGGCAGGATCTAATTGCACCTGAAGCAAGCTAAGCATACGGAGTGGAGGGTATCTTTAGAGGGTGCATAAATACAGTCCACCCAACTCATCTCTTTTTAAAGAATCACCTTCTCTCTTTTCCTCTCCTTTCAGGAACCACCTGAAAAGGGAATTTATCTTTGTGTACCTATGCAGCCTCCTAAAGCCACCTAAAAGGTGGTACCTCTAACTGGTACAGGTGACTTTGCAAGAAAAAATCCTTAATTTCTCCAAGCCAATGAAACTCTGTAACTAGTAAAAACTCTGGATTATCTCCATCTGAATACACCTTCATTCACCATTGTCCTAATGATGGCATTAGACTGCAGTCTGAGCCTATCCTGCAAACTCCTCACTTCCTGCCCACCCTCTTTCTTCTGGAGTGAATATCTTAAGGGTGTCAATGGAATAGATCTGAGGTTCTTTTCTTGGTTTCTACTCCTCATCTTTGCTAGTTCTCTTCTCTTCCAACCTTGATTTCACCAGAGTTTAACATATTTTCCAGCAAAACCTAATGGCTCAACAGTGAGATTTCTCAGTCTATCAGGCTCTAAATCTGCTAATATTCCCTGATTCACCTATACTACTTGGTACTAAGACCATAAACTCCTTCTCTGGTCTCAAGTTATTATCTTTAAAGATCAAAGTTCATTCACCTATGCCTCTAATTGCCTAACGAATTGGGACAACTTATCTTTCTTACACTGGTGGTCTAGCTTTTCTAAAACTACTAAAACTGGACCTAAGGAATACTGAATTTTTCCTTCTTTTTAGTTTCTCTGCATTTCACAAATAACACACCAGAGGCACTTTGGACTCCAGCATCTAACAGGTTCACTCTTGATCTGGTCAGACAGGAAGGATAGGAAGACAACTTTGGAGGGGTTAAAAATCTTATTTTATTCCAGTCTAGTCTTCTCAAAGGGGTGCTGATAATGGGAGTCCCAATTCCTTCAGCATTCCCTAATCACCCTTCTCACAGGGACCAGCAAGAATATAGTAGGAACTACAACTCCTACAGGATTCCCTTAAGCCTCAATAGGGGCCAGCTGAGGCAAACACAGATTCCCTCGAAGCCTTGATGGGAGTCGATTAAGGCATTCACAGTATTTTACTGTCATATTCCCCTATGGGTTCCCCACTCACTGACAGTGCCCTCTTGCTTTATAGGGTAACAGACAAGGAAGGCTTCTTGCTAACATGGAGCTCACAGGCTAACATTAGCAATATCATCATTCTGCACAAGCATAATAAATATCACATTGTGTCACCCCTTATCTCATTGAGATGTCTCAGTAGGACTGCAGATCACTATGATTCTAAGAATTACTATCTAGGATCCTCGGGGCTATTCTGGGAGTTACTATCTAATACCTGGAAACTAGAGATTGCCATGGCCATGAATTCTGAGAAACTAAACCCTAAGAAAAAAATAACAAAATTTTCCTTACTTATATGCAATCTGACTCCTTAAGTATACATTATGCTAGGTGTCAGTGATCAGTGTTAGCTTTCTCATGGGGTTATTGTGAGGAAAAATCCATTTATCTATCTATACACATACACACATGTATGTATATACACACGCATATGTTTGTTTACATATATGTTCACATCTGTGTGTTTGTGGGGGGAAAGAATGAAAGAACTTTGAAAACTTGAAGGACAGGAAGTTTGCATTAAATGAATGCTAAATATGGAATCAGAAGATCTAGATCCGAATCCTGCATCTGCCTTTGTTACCTGTTTGGCCTTGGGCAAATCAATTAGCCTCTCTAGACCTTAGCTTCTCCACGTGTAAAATGAGGAGGGGACCAGATGGCCTCTAAGATACCTTGGAGTTCTAAAGCTATCACTCTGATTTCCTACTCTATGCAAAATACTTTTTGATGTACTAGAAAAACAAAAATAAACAGTAACCTAATTCCTACTTCCATTCTATTAGTGAGTAATCAACATGGGCACAGATAAGTATAATACAAGGCAAAGTATGAAGAAGGAAAAAGAGATCACTTTCAATTGGGCAGGAAAGTTTTGATAGAGCAGAACAGATCTGAGCGGAGCCTTGAAGGAATTAGTCCGTGTTGATCATTCTAGACATTGGGGATGGCTTCTGGGAATAATGGGAAGTAATATGAAATAAGACTGGGAAGATGTTAGTATCAGATTGTGGAGGGAATTTCTTTTCAGGATAAAGTGTTCCTCTTTATTTTAGAGTTAATTGGAAGATGCAGTTGTTTATTTTATTTTAGGAAGAAGGGACATGATCAGATCAGTGTATTGGGGAGATTGTTTTAGCCTCTATATAAAGTACGGCTTGAGAAAGGGAAAAAGTGGAAACAAGGAGACCTATTACACATAGGAGGACATTATAATGATCCAGGTGAAAAGTGATGAGGTCCTGCCCTAGGGATGATGATCATGTGTTTCAGAAGGAGGGAACAAACAAAATGACTGACTCAGTTAATAATTATCACTAACTTTACCACTGCTTATATTATAATTACTGTAAGTTCTAGTGTAGCCCATGACCTCTAAGCTCTAAGCTTACATGGACTGAGTTCATTCTCAGGGGATATTCCCACAAATCAATAACTTTTTCTTTGTATTGCTATGACTGGTAAATAGTTGGGGCAGGGGGAGTTGAACTGCTGTATAAAATTAAGTTTTGGCATGATCGTCATTTCCATTTTCCAATACCTCCCATCAGAAAGGTACTTCAAATGTAGCAGAATTGCAATAGATGTTTGCTGACTGAAGAAAATGAAAGCTGGTTGTACTTTGTAAAATCACGTAGTTTTCCATTATTTCTGCCTACGTCTGCTTATTCTATTACAAGAAAATTTTGTTCAATAATCTTTGTGAACTTTCCTTATTCCTCCCCAGGGGAATTTTATCACTATCAGTCAGCACCACTGTCCAGCAAAGACTGGCTGGTTATAGCCAATATATGCCCTCTAATAATACAACACTAATGAATTCTTTATTGGAACTTCAGCCTTCACCATCCAAAACAGCAAAACTCCACTGAGAAACAAAGTCTGTCTGTTTCCATGGTACTTATCACTATGGTATCTGAGCATTCAGTGTCAAGCATTCAAGCTAGTAATGTATTAGTTTGCCACTGCCTCCAACAGTTTCTCTCATGAAAAGAAAAAACGATGGTTTCTGCTTAGAACAAAAACAAACATATAAAATCCAATGTATGGAACCATAATTCTTCAAAGATTCAGTCCAGGAATTCTCTAGTAGACCCCCTATGCCACTATGCTGGATACATTTCTAACCTCTATGGTCACATACATATACATATACATATACATATACATATACATATACATATACATATACATATACATATACATATACATATACATATACATATACATATACATATACATATACATATACATATACATATACATATACATATACATATACAAATACATACATCCCATGTCTCAGAGCTTGGGCAATATATTAGAAAGCATTACACTAGGAAGTAGGAGATATGGTTTCCAGTCCAAGCTCTGCCATTTAACTAGTTGTGTGAATCTGAGCAAGTGACAACCTCATTAGACCTGTTTCCTCATCTGTAACACAACCCTCATATGCAACATGGGAAATGTCTATTACTCAGTGAAGGGGATTAATCCATTTCAGTTTTGACATTCTGTGGTTCAAGATTTCCCCTCATTGAAGTTAAACAGTCATTAGAAATAACAAACATTGTATGCCATTAAATCCATATGGATAATAGAAAACATGATAATGAAATTACACTAAAAGGTACTTGGAGAAGGGGGAGGAGGGGTAATAATCTAAGAACATGAGAGGCAAAAGGGTGAATTCAATAAAGAATTAATCAATGGAAGCATCCTGATTGTTACCAAGAAGACAGAATGGTACTATAGACAATATATTCTTCACACATGGCCAAAGACAATTGAAAATGAAGAATGCAAATGGAGAGTGAATTGTTTACAGAAAAGAATCTCAGAATTGGTAAAGACTTCAGAAATACTCTAGATACCTAAATGGGAGCTATCTCTACCACATTTCCAAAAAGCATCAACTTGTACATCTCAAGTGACAGGATCTCACTACCTCCTGAAGCAGTCTCTCCCCATTGTGGACAGCTCTGAGAGTTAGAAAGGTTCTTGCTAAAACATGCCAGTTTTCAACTTCTATCCATTGGTCCCAGTTTTGCCTGCTGGACCCTTAGAACAAGTCTAAAGCCTCTTTTATTTATTGGGAAAAAAGTGAGAGGATGAGATCCAGACCTGTGATTCCATCAATCTATAGAACTCTTGATGTGGAAACATCCTCCACAGATTTAGGTCAACAACTTATCTGTGACTGAGCAATTCTTCTTACGACACTCAAAGTTTCAGAGTTTTGCCCAGGATTGAGGACTTAAACCTAGCTCTTGACTCTAAGGTCAGTTCTCTATCTACTCTTAGAATACTGCTTCAAATACTGAAGGGAGCTCTCTTGTCTCCCTTAAGCATTCTCTATTGTAACTATCCCAACCTTCTGCAGTCAATCCTCTATAGCACAGTTTCAGATGCCTTTATCATGCTAATCACTCTGCTCGGGACAAACTCCACCTTACTGATGTGCATCCCAAAATGTGGCTTCCATAAGCAAGCATCATCCTCTACAGTTATCTGACCCAGATAGATTATACCAGAGAGATGAACTTTATCATGGACTCTAGGTTTCTATGAATGGAGGTTTTAGTCTCATTAGCTGTTTTGGTTTTCTAATTCTCAGAATTTGTTCATTATTGAGTTTGCAGTCTACTAGAATTCATAGATATTTCTCATACAAACTTTATTCAACCTGCTAACTATCTTCTTACTCTTTTTGAACTTTGTGAAATCAAATACAGGGCTTTACATTTATCTTTGATAAATTTCATTTTATCAGATAAAGCTTATTGTTCTATCTTATTGAAACATTTCGATTGGGAAGAAGCTGCCTCCCAATATACTGGTGGCCTTCCTTGCTTGCTTCTGATGTCTTGAGGGTATCTCTGAAGTACTGTGGCTGTCCATATCTCATCTGTCATCGCTGGCATGAAAGCATTCCATCTTTTCTTCCTATCACACAGTTCCTCAATGACATTCATTACTCATTCTTCAGAGTTTCTTGTTAGTTAGTTATATGTTGCAACCTGTTCACACCAACCATATAACTCCCTATTCCCTTCAGTTTGACAGTCATTTTTTGTTCTTTAGAGAGAGTAGTGTTCCATGTCTCATTGACATATAACAACATTGATAAAATGTTAGTGTTGAAAAATGAGCCTTTGGGAAGTTTGAGGTTGGTAAAAAAGCTTTGCAATTCTGGAAAGCAATCCAGCCAGTTCTCCGTCTCCTGTCTCAACTCACTGTCCATCTACACTGTCTGTGCCAGATAAACATACTGTTAGACAAGTTCTATATGGTCACCATTCATATACATGTTGAAATTTTAGTATCAGATATTCTTCACTTACTTTATTTTTCTTGTGTGGATGTACAGGTCAAACTCCTTTAAATGATTACAGATCTCTTCTTAGGGTTTAATTCAATCAATATAATGTCGTGCAAAAAGAAAAGCAAAATGTGCAAAAAGAGGACCTCATCATCCACGGAGATGTTCTCTTCAACCTGGACTTTGTACTATATCTCCTTCCACTGAATGATGAATATTCTTGGTGGGAATCTATCTCCCTGCTTTCTACTTGACTAATATTTATTGTGATCGAACAGGATTATTTCTGTTTTTCTATCCTTCAATTACCTTAATGGATGAATGGGGACATCTTGTTATCATATATATATATAGTAAAGCATTTTGTTCTACTGAATTAAATGCCTTATCACAATCCATAAATAATCAGCAGGATGAGATCTTACATACTTGACATCTTTCAGTTAATTGTGAAATGCTGACGATGCAGTCCATTGTTGAATATCTTTAGCAAAAGCCTGCTTATTCCTTCTGAATGCCCTCACTGATGATGCCTTGATTCAAGAAAAGGTGAGTCTCACAGAAATTTTATATAGATGAGAGTAGGCATTTAACTTGGTTGCTTTTGATATTTCTTTGACCTTTTTTTCCATATTTATATAAAGTCTGAGATTTTTCCCCCCACATCTTTGTTATCTTTTCCATTTCAACCTACCTCATATAGCACAAATCTCTCTCTTTCTCTCACATATATATGTATGTGTGTATGCATATTTATGTAGATATACACATGCATATAAATATATTCTAATTACTTTTCCTGTCTTTCTTCTGCTTAGTGCTATTTTTACCTCCTTGATAAACACATCTGGGTCTGTAATGCTTGGGTCTGAGCATGGTGACTCAATCACGCATAGAGAAAAGTATGTTAAAAGTGTTTGGATGTTTTTGCATATTTCCATTTTCTTCTGTTTTTATTCATCCTTACATTTTCATCCTTGAGTGCCCTTGAGATTATTATTAACTTGAATAATTTACCAAGTTTTCTTTAAGCTGTATATAACTTCTGCTGCCTTATGAGACAATATTTTTCATAATGGTCAAGATATTTAAACTACATCTCCTATATGCATCTCAAAATCAGTATGTCCAAAACAAAAATCCTAATTCTCTCATCTTCCTAATTCCTGTCTAGCTCTTTAGGGCAGCATCTTTCTTTGCAAGACTTTGCAAATGAGTTTCTATTCTGACCCAATATTTTGCTCTGTTTTTGGTACCCATCTCTCCATTTAGCAAGTAAATCAAATATCTGCTAACTAAGGTACTTTCTGGACTCATGGTCTCTTTTTTGTGACAATTAATTTGCCACTTCTAGATGAAATTATTGTAGCATCAATGTCATTTTTCTCTATATTCTATTTTAAATTTTCTATTACTTGTTTACATTCAGGGTTAAACAGTTTCAACCATATGCTATGTCTTTTTCCTAATATTATTCTTTCTTTTTTTTGTTTGGCTAATTCTGATTTTAGTTCTAACAAAATGATGGACAATACACATAGATCATTCAGGGATCACTTCCACATCAATAACGAGTTTTTTCATCACTAACTATAAATGTTCTCTCCAGAGCTACCCATAATTAATTGTCAAATCTTCATCTTTCTCTACTTCTCCATAGCATTTAACACTCCTCTTAGAGAATCTCTCCTCTGTGGGTTTTCATGACACTGTTGTCTCGGTTCTCCTACCTGCTTTATGCCTCAACCTCTTTTACTAGATTATCATCCACAACAATCTTTTAATTGCTGATGCTTCCTAAAACTCTATGAAGGATCCCCCTTCCTTTCCTTTCCCTTCTCTCTACTCTCTCAGTGACATTATCATTTCACATGGGTTCAATTACTATCTCATACTAATTCTCTCAAATCACTATATCTCTAGTCCTAGTTTCTCTCATGTTCTCCAGTAATGTACCACAAACTATTGGAATTTAAACTTCATGTCCTATATGCACCTCAAAATCAACATGTCTAAAACAGGCCTCTTCACTCCCGCTTCCCATCTTGCCAATTCCCCTATATTTATTTGTGGCACCACCATTCTTCCAGTTGCCCATGTTTGTGATCTTGGCATCATTCCTGACTCCTCACTCATCCCACATATCTAATCAGCTACCAAATCTTAAATGTTTCTATACCCATAATATCCTTCAAACATTTCTCTCACTTTTCTCACACAGCCACCATACTAGTTTTAGCCTTCATCACCTCTTGCCTGACTATTACAAGAGTCTCCTAATTGTAATCCATACCTCAAGTCTCTTCCCATTCCAAGCTATCCTCCATATAGCTGTCAAATACAAGCTAAATACAAGCCCAACCATTTGACCCTTTTACAACTCCCTGTAAACGCACTATATAAGCTCTGGGTGGCTCTTTTAATCACATAATAAACTTCTTTGCATGTTTTTAAAAGTTCTTTGCAACCTGCCCCTATCCTACTTTTCCAGACTCATTACACATTATTTCCCTCCATGCACTCTATCATATAGCAGTGGTGGCCTTCTTGCCATTCCTATCATACAGTATTCTCCCTCCCACATCCATCCTTTGTCTATTCCACTTCACCTCTGTCTCAGAATCTCTGGTTTCCTTTAAAGTTCATTTGAAGTGTCATCATTGGTATTAAGCCTTTCTTGATTTCCTAACTACTGGTGTCTTTGCCCTAAGATTGACATGCATCTGCTTTGTATGTGGTTTTGTATGTACATATACATGTGAATACACACACATATATTACCTCTTTCCTTGGAATCTAAGCCTCGTGAGGGTAAGCGAGAGATCCCTATCGGTGAAAGCCATATAGTGAAAGGCATAACAAGGACACAGTGACGACCTTGTGTATCTGGACATCTTTTTAACAGCATTGACCTTGACACCCAGATTTCTGGGAATTAAGCCCAGTACTAAGTAGTAAATCAAAACGTTAACTAAATCATGATGACATATAGGACCATGCTGTATTGCTCTTCCTCCGTTTGTTTGATTTCTAGAATTACCATTGGGCATTTTGAGGTCTTTATGGAGATTCATTGAATCATCTGGCTATCATCCCAGACTGAGGAGTATTAAACTTTTGGTAGGGTCCATCATTCATCTGGCCACCAAATCAGACTGTCCCTATGTAAGTAACTCATATGATTATTAAAGTATTTACATAATCATTATGGAGCTCTTGGCTCTTTGGTATCAAACTTGCCCCCTCTGTTGGAGGGGTAGAGGAGCATGAATAATAGTATGTAGGGGATTGCTGGACTCTACAATTGGTGTAGTCTGCATTCTACTGGAGAAACGCCCAGAGGAGTTGGGGCTCAGCAGGAAGAAATCCCTGGATGGCCCATGACCTCCACATGAGGTAGAGTGGCCCAGGTGTTAGACACATATGGACCAATGTGTGAGTACAGGGAAGCCTCAAAAATGCCAAAAGACCCTGAGACCCCTCCTGACAGAACTGTGCTCCATCAGGGTGGGTAGGGAAGGAAAAAGGAGAGTGACTGACGTAGAAAGGCACTTTCTTACAGCATTAAGGGAAGCCACCACCAGGTGCCTTGATCTGGAAAAGGTAAGGCTGAGAATAACAGAGATGTAGTTAGAAAATGAGACATAAGGAAAGCTACAGCAACAGTAACTAGGGACTTGATGGACAAGGCAGATAAGAAAGAGAAGCATGTAGAAATACTGACTTCCTGGTTAGCCAGGTTGAGGGGATTTAAGCATTCAGACAAGAAGGCAGTAAGTCAGGGACCCCTGGGAAGATTCAGGGGATGGTACAGAGGATAGAGTTCCTTTCTCTTTCTTTCCCTCTCCCCCTCCCTCCCTGACTGCAGCAGCCTCAGAGGGGTGGGGGGATGAGAAAGAAAAAGAAAGAAAATAAATTCAGGGAAATGAAAATTATTTGAGATATGATTGATAAAAACAAGTAGAAGAAAATAAGAAAAGTGTCCGATCAGAATGGGAAGGAAATAAGAGGTGCTGTTTTAAAGGGCTTTAATCAAAGTCCATTAGAGGGATACACGTATAGAAGGAAAAGAAGAAACTTCAGGCATATAGAAATGAGAGGAGCACGGGCAGAAGGAAAGTTGTAATCTGTTTGCATTGACAAGAACAGAGTATTTGAGAGTAAATGGTTTGAGGAAAAAAAGGGTTTACTGCCACTTTAAAGCATCAGAAGTAAACAGCCTGTATTTGCATGATTATAAAGAGTCGGGAGCTGTGTCAGTGAAAGTTTCAGGGCTTTTACTTTAGTATTGGACTGGCATTTAACCCTTTTCTGACTCATAGAAGGGGGAAAATTTTTGCATACCAGGACACAACCAAAAAGTAGTTGAATTTATTCTGATCACGTTATGTGAAATATGTCTCTCAATGTGTGTTTGTCCTTTGTGGCCGAAGAAGACCATGCCATCAGAGAAATGATGACATGACTTGCACTTGACTTTGTTTTGAGTGAAGGCTGTGGAGGTCACCAGCCTCACTTCTACTCCAGAGTCATCTGAATCCAGTAACCAGATACTCATCAGGATGACTGGAGATGACCCAGGATGAGGCAATTGGGGTTAAGTGACTTGCCCAAGGTCACACAGCCAGAGAGGGTCAAGTGTCTGAGGTGAGATTTGAACTCAGGTCCTCCTGACTCCTGCACTAGTGCTCTATCCACTGCACCACCTGGCTGCCCCAATTTGATGTTTAAGTTAAGTCAGAATATATTATATTATTTGGCATTAAGACAACTAGCAAAATGCATGGATATGAAATTTATTAGCTGGGTGATCTTACACAAGTTACCTCACATCTCTTTACTGCAGCTCACTTCACATGATTGTAAAGAGCCTAATCCTTACCTGGCAGAGGGTAAACACTATAAATGTTAAATGTCATTATTATTTCCTTAATTAGGCATAATAGTTTCATGCTTAATAACTTTATATGGGATTTTAGATGTGATCAGTGTACAATGCCAATGGTGATGAGATGTCTGATTTTCTGTGTAAGGTAATTTAGAAATGCATTCACCTGGATTGAAGTCACCTGATGGGTAATGGGTTTGTTTCAAATTTCAAACAATATAACATCGCTTATGGTTTGTTACTTATCTAAATTTTTTTATATTGTACAAATTGGAAAACTTCTGTATCAGTTATGTTGGGAAACTTTTTATAACTTGGATATTACTACAGTATGAACTGAAAGAAACTAAAAGATGGTGGAATATTATTTAAAACTAATTATTTTATTGGCCCAGCTAAATCTGTTTTACAGTGTTTGGCAACTGCTTTAGGGAACTGGATATCTCCACCTTTGCCTGTAATTAATTGGAAGTTCCTGTGTTCAACTATTTGGCTATGTAATGCTTAATTAGAGAGTTAAAAATCTCCCCCACCCATTGATGGGGCTGCCCATTAAGGAAAACTTGATTAGGGGAACCTCACACCTTTTGTTAATTTCTAATGCACTGGTTCTCAAGGGTTGTGATGCCCCCTGGCTCTGAAAAGTGCATAAGTACTCTGGGGTGACATTTTACTTTGGGGCCTTTGAAGTGTTTATTTGGCCAGATGAGACTCTGGGTAGCCACTAAAGAGCCCCCTGGCTTTTAAAACCCAGATGTTGGTGCTTCTCTCTCGGGTAACTATGTATGTATGGTCAGACAGGTGGATCTGTCTATTGATCTGTGATGTATGTATTGCTTACAGTCCAACAGTTGGAAGCTCTGTCTGTTGATTATTATTTCTTTGTATTTTCTCTGATGTTCACGGTGTTGACTTTTCCCCCTGAACTAAGTTAATGATATATGTGTTTGATTAAAGTGATTATTGACCCCACAGAAGTTGCCTTCCCTTCTAGAAAAGTAGATCAAAGAATCTGTGATATCAGGCCAGCCTGGATGTGTCGGAGTGCTTGTTTTTACAGGCTATCACTTATAAAAGTGTAAGAGTGTTAACTAAGTTATTCAGGGTTATTGTCATAATGTTGAAACCTAAAATTGGTAATTGATTACTGTGTGTGTAAAGGAGGAGTATAAAGGTGTGCAGTAGTGTTAGTTTTTTCCACCTTGCACATGGTGGGGGTGATGTCAAAAAGCAGAACCCACAGCAACCCTAAGAGTAGATGGGGAGGGCAGGCAGGGGCATCAGGCTCAGCTCCTTTTCTGGGGTCCCTGTTGATTTTTCTTCTTTTGTAAACTTGCCAGATTCCTGGAAGCCATCTGGGTGAGCAAGGTCATCAGCCCTGAGAAAAGGGCTAATTTGGGTTATAGAGTTCCTAAACAATGAACTTGGCTTGCTGAGGATTTGCATATGTATATGTATACACATATATAATATAAAATTGTATATGGATTGCATATATGCATATCTATATATAATGTGTGTATATGTGTGTTTGTGTGTATATATGCATATAAATGTATGTATAGCTATAGATAGATATAAAACATTGAAATTATTTCTAATGATTGGTCTTTACACCAGGACAAATTAGAACTTGAGAAGAAAAGGAAAACAAGTGAAGAATGTTAAATGAAATCTCTGGTATATGTTTGAGTCTTGGTAAACTTATATTGATCATTTCAACTCCATGCAAGGAAAAATAACTATATCCAACCCTAAACTGTGGTTGGTGAAGCTTGCCATTTGAGGTAAAAGCTCCTGGAACTGTAACCAATTTTGTTTTGAGGTTTGAATTCAGGTATAGTTACGGATGAATCATTAACTCAGTAATCCACCCTTCGAGAGAAATGCCACAAGATACTTTGAAGAAATATGACCCTGATCTGTTACAGGTGGAGGATTATACCTAGGAGAAAACTGAAAGGATGTCCTAGACCTAGCCTTCTGGCTCAGTTTCCCCATTGTGTTCCTTTTGAACAGAAATGTTTCTCACCTGGCTATTCCTGAATCTGGCTATGAGGTGGAATTGTTACTGCATGGATGGTTGTCAGTTGTGACTTTTATGTGAAGACAGAGCTAGAGATGCTTCATCCTGCCATATATGTGACAAATCATCAAGGACAAGTTTGATGATATTATAGTCATTTCCTTGCTTTTTCCTTTTATAGCAAATTTCTATTATCTGAGCAAGTGATCAATAGAAGACATAGACACAATGCAAGTATGTGAGATCTTGCTGTTTTCAATCCAAATGTGTAACCATCTTATATTCCAAACAACTTAGTAAATGACTATTTGGTCTAGTTATCTGCCAGTTTATACACACACACACACACATATATTTGTGTGTATGTATGTATGTACATATATAAAATAATATATATCTCCTATATTACATATATATAATATATATCTCATATGTATTATGTTGGATATAGTTATTTTTCCTTTCATGGAGTTGAAATGGGCAATATAAGTTTACTAGGACTCAAATATATACAAGAGATTTCATTTAACATTCTTTACTTGTTTTCCTTTCCTTCTCAAGTTATAATTTATCCTAGTGTAAAGACCAATCATTAGAAATACATATTTCATATATGTATAAAATAATATTCTTAAATGTTTAAAATGACATAAGAATAATTGGGTATTGATACAACTGTTTGTGCAACCTAGCTGTTACTCTATTAATTATTGAAACTAAATTAAAAACATCTTCAGTTTAGTTTGGGAAATAGAATTTTAGTGTAATCAGTTTTCTTAGAGGAATGTAACTTGTGGTATGTTTTATGTTACATTAATAGAAAAGTCAATTTCATTCCTAAATTTTGAGAGTCTGTGCAAACTTGTATTGAGGTCTGTTTTGTCAGATGACAACAAATGAGGAGCCTCTGCAAGTAACGTGGAGACAGAATGGAAAGATCCAGTGGAGGGGTGCCCTTGAGGATATGGTATTTTATAGACAGTCCTGAGGAAAGATGTGCTAGAGATCTGATGACTACATGGGACATCTGAGATCTAGGAGAAATTGTGTTGGAAAGAATGGTACCACCCAGGTTGGGAACTGCCACAAGACAGATGCCAGACCATTAGAACAAACACTGGCCCATCTTTTAAAATTTTACATGGGCAAATACCATGCAACCCAATAACAGCCAAGGACACCAGGGTGCTCATTTGACTCCCTTGCCCTATCAGTGGTTATGAGTTATCTTACACTAATCCAATCACCAACTGGCTCCAGTCTTTGCCAAGGTCTTGGAATACTATTTTATTATCTATCTCTCTCTTGCTGGTTTTCTCCTTTACTATTGATGTTTGTACTGCCTTTGCTGTACCATTCTTACAAATGGGACCATCTCTTCTGGCTATACCCAAAAAGGCCCTAGAAGCCCAAGTGTAGAGCAGGCCCAGGGACCTTGTGGAAGATATTTGGAAATTATGTATGGGCAGTGGATGGCTCTTGATGAAAACCATATAGTGAAAGGCATAAGCAGTAAATCAAAACAGCTAAACCACGATGACATATGTAATGATGTTCTATCACTCCTCCTCCCTTTGTTTCTTTCTATAACTACCACAAGGCTTTTCTGGGGTCTCTACAGGGATCCACTGAATTATCTGACCACTGCCCTAGACTGAGGAGTACTAAATTTTTGGCAGGGAGCCATCATTCATCTGGCTGCCACTCCAGATTTTTCCTATGTAAGTAACCCATATAGTTATCAAAGCACTTATATAATCATTATAGAGTTCTTGGTCTCTTTCTTTGGTATCAAACTTGTCCCACTATTTGGGGACGGGGCAAAAAAGGAATGTGAATAATCCTGATCAGGGAAATTTTGGGCACTACAGCAAGTTATTGCTTTACTACCATCTTTGTGTCTCCAGTACCTAGCACTATGCCTGGAGTATAGTAAATACTAAATAAAAGCTTATTTGCTTGAAGTCATTCCAGACTAAACTGTTTTTCTATAGGATTATTACATAGCAGACCCTGAGGGTGGGAAGGGACCTCTGGGACCCTCTAGTCCAACTCCACCTAAATTAGAATCCTGTCTATGACATCTCCAACAAGTAGTTATCTATCCTTTTCTTGAGGAGTCCCATTCACTTTTGAATAGTTTACACATCAGGAAATTTTTCCATCAAACCTAAAAATCTATTACAAGTCTTGCTTCTAATATCAGTTAGTTGCATGATCACAGATTGAGTCTCAAACTCTCAGATTTAGTTTGCTCATTTGTAAAATGAGGGAATTGGATTAGATGATCTTTAAGGACCCTTCTAGCACTCTATGAGCTTTTGATCATATTCTCTCAATTCATCAATGGTATTCTAGTCTTACTTGCCTTCCTATCCAATTTTTACTCATCACAAGAATGGATGAAACAAATGGTCTCAATAGATATGGTCAGATTACAGCTAGAATATTGTGTTCACTTCTGGGTACCACATTTTAGGAAGTAGTTTAGAAAACTTGAAGGCATCCAAAGTAGAATACTGTATGAAATCTCAAAATCTTGTTGTCTGGAAACTGGCTAAAGGTATTGAGTAAATGCCAAGGAACATTTGAATTACCAAACAACTGCATTCATTGCACATGCCAGCAAGGTTATACTTAAGGTCCTGCAATCTAGGTTTCAAAATGTGAACCAGAAGAACAAGTTTTCAAAGAGGAAGAGAAACTAGAGACCAAATTGCCAAAATTCACTGGACCATGGAGAAGATAAGGGAGTTCCAGAAAAAAAAAAGAGAACATCTACTTCTGCTTCATTGACTACACTAAAGTCTTTGACTGTGTGGTTAACAACAAAATGTGGCAAGTTCCCAAAGATATGGGATTATCAGATCATCTTACTTGTCTCCTGAGGAACATGTATGCGGGCCAAGAAGCAAAAGTTAGAAACGAATATGGAACTGGTTTAAGATTGGAAGAGGAGTACAATAAGCCTCTATATTGTCATCTTATTTAACTTTCATACAGAGTACTTTATGTGAAATGCCGGGCTAGATGAATCAAAAAGCCAGAATTAAGGTTTCCAGGAGAAATACCAGCAATCTCAGATATGCAGATGATTCCACTCTGATGGCAGAAAGTGAAGAGGAATTAAGAAGTTTCTTGATGAGGATGAAAGAGAAGAGTGTAAAAGCTTAACAACAAAAAGCATCCTAAGATCTTAGCAACTGGTCTCATCACTTCCTGACAAATAGAGGAAGAAAAAATGGAAACAGGGTCAGATTTTTATGTTCCTGGGCTCCAAGTTCACCTCAGACAACTGCAGTCATGAAATAAATAAAAAAAAACCACTTGGCTCTTGGAAGGAAAACTATGGCAGATATGGACAGCATCCAGCAGAGACATCACCTGGCCAGCCAAGGTTCACCTAGTCAAAGTTATGATTTTTCTAGTAGCATAGCATGATTGTGAGAAGTAGATGATAAGGACGCTGAGTGTCGCAGAATTGATGCTTTTGAAATGTGGTGCTAGAAAAGATTTTTGAGAGTCCCTTGAAAAGCAAAGTCAAATCAATCAACACTTAAAGAAATTAATTGACACTATTCACTGGAAGGTCAAATGCTGATGCTTAAGCTTAACTACTTTGGCTACATAATGAGATGATAAGATTAGAAAAAACTCTGATGTTGGACAAGATTGAAGGAAAAAGAAAAAGGGGATAGCAAAGAATGAGATAGTGTCATGGAATTAGTGAACATGAACTTGGACAGACAGAGATAGTGGAGGATAGAAAGGCCTGGCGCAAATTGCTATAGTCCATGGGATCATGAAGAGTTGGACACAACTGAACAATAACAAATTACCTTACAGAAGAAAAGAAAAAAATGAATATAATAGAAGTACTCAAATATCTGGAGGACTGTCCTTTGGAAGATGGATTAGAATTATCCTGCTGGACTCCAGAGCAGAGAGATAGAACCAATGGATAGAAATTCCAAGGGAGTACATTTTGGGATCAATGTAAGAAACATCTTAAAAATTATAACCATCTAAACAATACCATATGATGACTAACTATTAATGACTTAGCTATTCTCAGATCTAGGATAATTCCAAAGACCTCATGATGAAAAATACTATTCACCCTCAGAGAAAGAACTGATGGAATCTGAATGCAGATAGAAGTACATGATTTTTCACATTTTTGTGTGGGGTTTTTTTTTGGCCTATGTTTTCTTCTACAACATGACTAATATGGAAATGTGTTTTGAATTATTGCATATGTATAACTTATATCACATTGCTTAATATTGCAGAGAGAGGTGGGGGAGGGAGGAAGGAGGAGTTGGAATTCAAAATTTTAAAAAACAGTTTTTATATGCAATTGCGAAAAAATAAAATATTCAAAAAAATAAAAAGATATAGTTGTCTAAAAAAGAAATGGGCTACCTTAGGAGACAGTGGATTCTCCATCACTGTGGTACTTAAAGGGTGGCCTTTAAGGGAATGAATGAGTGGAAGCCTTTATTTAAGTGCTTGCTATGTGTCAATCACTCTGCTAAGCTGTATGGATACAGATACAAAAGTGAACAGTCTCTATCCTCAAAAAGCTTACAGTCTAATAGGGGGAAATAACACGTGACCAAGAAAGAGAATTATTGTCTGGGAAGTCACAGAGTTGATAAGTAGAACAATGGGACAGTAAATGATGACTTCTTGGATATTCTGCAAAGCAAATTAATGCCTAAGGTAGAAATTGGACTAGATATTTCTGAAGTACTATGCAATTTTAAAATTAATAATAATAACTAGCATTTATATAAATCTTACCAAGTTCCAGGGACTGTGCTAAGCATATAAAAGTAATAATAATACCTAACATTCATACAGTGCTTACTACATGTTAGGCTTTATATGTGCTTTACAATTATTTTCTCATTTGATCCTCACAACAAGCCTGAAAGTAGGTACATCAATAATAAGTAAGTAAACTGAGGCAAGCAGGTTAAGTGATTTGTTTAGAGTCACACAGCTAGTAAGTATCTGAGGCCACATTTGAATTCAGGTCTTCCTGGACTCTAGACCCAGTGTTCCAACCACTGTACCATCTAACTTCCCCAAATTATAAAGAATTATAGATGGAAAGGTCCTTAGAGACCAAATAATCCCACCCCCTCTTTATTTTACAGGTAAGGAAACTAAAGCATAGATAGGTAAAATAATGATTTCTTCTAATATTAAGTTAAAACAGGATAACAAGAGACACTAATTTTGCTACATGGCTATTATTGGAAATGTAATTTTTGTACATTTGAATAATGGCAGGGAATATAAAGTTTTATGCTAATACGGCAAGTCTTTTTGATAGTAATGGTTTTTCCTTAATTTTTGCTTTTTTATTTCAGAAAATGGAAGAAATTAGGTCACAAAGTTTGTCTCTAGCCAGTGCAGGAAGACTTTTTGATATACTTTCCTTAGTTCTGTCCAATTTAGGCTTGAATGATACCAATTAATGCAATTCTGCTGCAATCACTGAAAACTTTCTTTGTTCCTTCAGCAAGTTGGCACTTTAAAAAGAAGTTAAAAATCTGTTCATCCACCTCCGTTTCCTGAAAGATTAGATGCTCTAGCTCAGTAGGAGGTCCCTTGCAACTCTCCTTTCTTTTGCTTTAGAATTACTCTTTTCTTTCTGTGATCTGTTTGGTTTCAGGTAGTTGACCTTATTAGACAGAAAAGCTCTGTTGCCTGTCTGTTTTGGAAAAAAAATGGGGAGCCATCTAATTTAACCTTAGATTTTAACTTCTGGCTGAAATGGATTCCCCTTGCCATGAAGAGTTTCCTTGTATTCTGTCAGTCATTGTGCAACTTCAAGGACCAAGTGATTGATATATATATATATATATATATATATAATATTTTAAACTCGGGTGTTTTCTGCAGCTGTGAGTAGCAGTCAATAAAATAATTGGTAATTATAACATTATAACATATATATAAAATGTTATAATTACCAATTATTTTATTGACTGCTACTCACAGCTGCAGAAAACACCCGAGTTTAAAATATTTGTGACAAATCAAGTAAAAGCATACACTGGGCAATTATTCTAAAATGGTACCTGTATCCTCCTGCGATCAATTTCATGCTTCTTTTCCTCCAAGTCTTGACTAAATCCCTCTTTTCAAAGATTGCTTTGATTGGCTTATTGCCATTTCAGGATAATTTGATCCTAGCTCTTATTCTAAGATCACATATGTGATCTAAGACAAATTGTTAATTAATTTCTCTGAGTCTCAGTTTCTCTCATTTGCTGAAGGTGAAAGACTGGTGTAGATTTCTATGGTAAGGGGTACATGCATACACTTCTATGACTGAAGACACTTAACTTCTCAGTGCCTCCTCTATTAAATGGGATAGACACATTAAATTATCTCTAAGCTTCCCTCCAGGTCTGAGGTTCTACATTTCTGTTTTCTACTTTGATTATCTACATGTATCTATTATTGTGTGAAGATTAGAGACAAATAGGCATATAACATCAGTTGCCTGCCTTAATAACTAGATGTTGAATCAGATGACCTGGGCCAAGGGTGGAGAACCTGCGACCTCAAGACTACATGTAGTCATCTAGGTCCTCAATTGTGGTCCTTTGATTAAATATAAACTTCACAGAACATTGACTGTGATTCAGACTAAGGGCTGCCCTGGAGGACTTAGAGGACCACATGTGGCCTTGAGGCTATGGGTTCCCCATTTCTGACCTGGGTTCATTCATTCTCTGCTGTATACTACCTCTAGCAGGGTATATGGGGTGCTCAGAAGGACTAGTATCCCTGGTGTGAGGGCTTGCCCTGCCTTTTTCAAGGCTGTTTCTGCACTTTTGGTGTCCATGCTCACCTAACTCTCACCTGTGCCTTCAAGAAGCTCTAGTTCCAACAGCAGCCAGTTTACCCTGGTAAACCCTGTTGGCAGATGAGCTAAATCAGGCTGAGGATTACTGACAGACCTCAAAACCATCAGTGAGTTAGGGGGATGTCTCCCCCAACCATGTGAAGATATCCCCTGGTGGATGAGCAGATGAGAACAATTTATTTCAAAGGCTATTATGAAGGATGAAACAGGTGCCGTGGAACAACACTTAGAGCATGGTCAGACAATGAAAATATCAAGATCATCCACTCCATCCCGGACCATCAGCAGTCATCTTTTGTCCTTCCATTGAACTTCAATGACTCTGGAAGAGAGTAAGGCTGATAATTTTGTACAAGTCTAATGTCACTTACATCCAATTTAATGCAATTTACATGCAAATCAAGACATTATTTCATGATATCATTGGTCCTCTCTGAAAACAAAGGAAAACTTAATAGCTATATGACCCTGGGTAAACCCAATTGCCCTCCTCCCACCCCAAAAAAGAAAAGAAAATGAAGGACAAAATCACAAAATCCTCTAAAGATAGAGAAGCTGGTAAATCTTTAGGTAGCGCATTCCATTTTTAACAGTTCTAACTGTAAGAAAGTTATTTGTTTTCTTCTAAAATCAAGGCTAAAATGATCTCTTAGGGACCTCTACCCAACCCTTCTATCTACTCTCTGAGGTAAAAACAACAAAAAAAAACCATGCCTTTGTTCTCCTCTACATGATGGTTGTTCAAATGTTTAAAGACAGCCAACATGTCCGAGAATCATATATTTAGAGCTGGAAAGTACCTCAGAGGTCATCTAGGTCAAATCCTTTATTTTACAAATGAGGAAACTGAGGCTTAGAGAGGTTAAATAACTTTTCTAAGGTCCTAAAGGTAATGTCAAGAGATGTGATCTGAACAAGGGTCCTCTAACTCCAAAATAAGTGATCTAACCACTATACAGTAGGTCCTCCCCACACCATCCCTGAGTCTTCTCCAGGCGAAAGTTGGACAGTTTCTTCAACCAGTCCTCAAGCAACATAAATTTAAGGCCCTTCACCATTTTGGTGGCCCTCTTTTGGCTACTCTCCAGCTTACAAGAACTTTCTTAAATTGTGCCACATTAGCACAACGCTCCAGAGGAGGTTTTGCAGTCTCTTTCCTTCTCTTATCTATTTTCTCCTCTATATCATTTGCAGGAGTTGGATGGACTCTAAGTTCCCTTTGAACTTTTGATGCTTATGATCCTATAACCTTATGTTGTCAGTTTTATGGGATATATTTGTAGAATGCAATCTACCCTTTGCTCACACTTTGTCCCCTGGATTCTGCCAGCTACAAAATTAAATGCTATTCAGAATTGTCAGAAGAAGTAGGGAAGCAATTTTAAATCCCAATTTCGGAAATAACTGAAACCTCCCCCCTTTTTTTAAAGTTTGGAAGTTGTTAACATGAAAGAAATCTTATGAATCTGACCAGGTGTTATATTATTCAGCATCTCCAAAGTTTTGCGACAATTTCAGCAAATCAGTCCCTCCGTTCATAACACTACCTTTGATTTCTTCCATTTCTTCTTTTAGTTTTCCCTGAAGTCACTAAATTTTACCTGGTTCTTTATTTTTACTTTTCCTTATAAAATGCACATTCAAATTTGGGTTTCTGTGACTAATTCCATATTGCTCTATTAAATGCATATTGATAATGCATATTGTTTGTTGAAGTTAAATATATATTTTAATATATATTTTAATGATAGGATATATATATATATATAGATCTTTAATGTCAATATTTTACAAATATGATGTCATTTCATCCTCACAGTACTTCTGGAAGATAAGTGTTCTCATCCTCATTTTACAGATGAGGAAACTGAGGCAGATAGGTTAAGTGACTTGTCCATGCTCACAACACTAGTCTGAGGCCAGACTTAAACTCAGGTTTTCTTGATTCCATGTCTAGTTCTTTATCTTTTGTGCCTTCTAGTTGCCTCTTTAATTTAATTAGCCCTGTTATATAAAAGGAGAGGAATAGTGTGGCGTAATGGTTAGAGGAATGGCCTTTGAAGTGGATAGACCTTGCTTCAAGTCCTATTTCTGAGATACATTGGCTCTATGAGGATGGGCAAGTTACTTAATGCCTTATCCTAGGAAACTTTTTAAGATTCTAACACTCAAACATCAAGAGATCAGACAAAGTCCTCTGGGCAATTTTGAGTAGAAAGATAGCATTAACAACTGACGGGGGTAAGAAGGGAAGGTTTCAGGTAAGTGAGAAAGACTTCATGCACATTGAGAAAATCAATCAGTAAACATTTATTAAGTGCCTAATATGTGCCAAGCACTGTACTAAACACTGGAAGATAAAGACATTGAAAGATCACAACAAGGAGAAAATATATTTCAGTCATAGGGACAGTTTTATGAATGAATGGGAGTAGGCAATGGAGAGCTAAAATCAGGGAAAGGCTAAGTAGTACAGTTTAGTTAGAATGAAGTGAATGAAGAGGAGTAATGGGAAAAATCTAGAATGGTCACATGGGGCCAAGCTGTGGAGAGGCTGAATTTTATTTTAGAGATAATTGGAACTACAAGATTTTTGGTCAAGGGAGTGACATGGTCAGACTTGTGCCCTCAGATTATTTTAGCAGATATGACAAGGATGGGTTATAGAAGGGAGACTAGAAGCAAGGTGATCATTTCATATGCGGGGAACCTGTAGCCTGAAGGCCACACGTAGCCCTCTAGGTCCTCAAGTGCGGCCCTTTGACTGAACCTAAACTTCACAGAACAAATACCCTTAGTAAAAGGACTTGTTCTGTAAAACTTGGGCTCAGTCACTAGGCCACACCCAAGGACCTAGAAGGCCACATGTGGTCCCAAGGCCACCAGTTCCCCCTCCTTCCAGTTTGGGGAATTTGGACAGCTCATAGAAGGTATATACAACAGTCAGTTGGACAAGACTAAAAGAACAGCCTTGTTGCATTAAAACTCCAGATAGGATTAAGTAACTCAAATTCTGAATACACTTTCTTGGTATAGTCATATGATTTCTTCCAATAACATTTTGCATCTTGGAAAAAGAAAAAGAGGTAGATGGTGAGGTGATCTAAGGCTGGGGATTGGCAGGGCATAAAAACCATAAGAATTGGGGACAGAGAGCTGTTTCTCTTCCTATGACCTGCTTTCCTCAATAATCCATCTGACCAATTCTAGTAAACGTGCTATGCGATGAAATCCACTTGGGAATCCAATTCATGCCAGGTGAATGGAACTAGGCCAAATAATAAGAATGGCTTGATATATGGCAGCTCATGTTGCAAGGACTCCAGTGCTCAAAATGAACGCAACAGATGATTGATTTTTTTTTTCAGTCCTAGTCTGATTCTTTTGCAGTTACTTAACTGTAGCCTAATTCTGTTGTGTTTAAAAGTATAATTTTCAGGGTACTGCATATTAGCCTTTATACAATTCTGAATTTCAAATTCTTAGTACATAGTTACTGCCTTTCCTTTCCATAGAAATTCCTATTAGTTGCCTTTTGAATTATGAAGTAATCTATTTATTATTCTCACCTAGATTTAGTTTCTGTTTTAATAAGAGAATTAACTACTGACAGCTAAGTAGTTATGTCAATACAGGGGAAAAATAGCATAGAAAACTGAAAACTGCAGAAAATCTAAGATTAGAAAAATATAGAAAAGAAATTGTCTGTAATGACAGCTCAAAAACTTGGTGTTGTTTTTATCTAGGGCCCCAGAATAGCTGTTGCTTCATTGCAGTGGATAGAGCACCAGTGCAGGAGTCAGAAGGACCTGAGTTCAAATCTCACCTCAGACACTTAACACTCACTAGTTGCGTGACCTTGGGCAAGTCATTTAACCCCAACTGCCTCATCCTGGATCATCTCCAGTCATTCTGATGAAAATCTGGTCACTGGGGAGGCTGAGTCAAGATGGCGGAGTAGGAAGACGCACATTTACGAGCTCTGAACCCACAGCCCATAGATTTAATGTAAAAAGAGATCCCTATAAATTCTGGATCATTGCAAGGTGTGCAGAAACAGAGTGGAAGAGATTTCCATTCCAGAGAGCCCTGGAGAGCCGTCCCAGGGTCCGTCGGCGCCCCAGAGAGCGGACCCCACCCCAGCACTGCCCTGACCGTGGCCCCAGAGAAGCTGATCCGAGCAGGCTTCAGGGACGGAAGCTCCGGTGGCTGGGAAAGTCCCTCCGCCCACAGAAGCTTCAGGTCAGTGAGAGAGACGGCTGGCTGGCCGAGAGGGGAGCAAGCGGGATGTCTCCATGACTCGGGGCCCCCTCGGGAGGAAACGACGGTGGCAGAGGTGGGGGTGGTGGCGGAGGCAGTGGCTGTGGAGGCAGCAGCTGCGGCAGCGGCCCGGGACTCCCCCAGCAGCAGGCAGGATCTTCATTACTGAAAGTCTCTGCATAAACAACCTGAGGGAGCTGAGCCTGGGAGACGGCCCTGCCCCACCCCGCTCCATTACTGAAGGTCTCTGCATAAAGCCCCTGAGGGAACTGAGCCTGGGAGGCGGCCCTGCCCCCACCCCAGCACCAGAACTAAAGCTCACATTGAATAGCAGCAGCGCCTGCCGTGGAAAGCCTATTTGAATCTCAGACCCCAAGCACTAGCTGGGCAGATCTAGGCGGGGGTGGACAGGAATCTCAGAAGTCAAGTAACTGGCTGGGAAAATTCCTAGAAAAGGGAAGAAAAATAAGACTATAGAGAGTTTTTTCGAACAGATGCAAATGATCCCGACTTTCGGATCTGACGACGAGGACATATTCTTGTCATCAAGGAAAGACATGGAGGGCGGGGCCTCTGTATCCCAGACATCCCAGGGGGATGTCGGGTAGGCTCAGGCCTTGGAAGAGCTCAAAAAGGATTTTGAAAAGCAAGTTAGACAGGTGGAGGAAAAACTGGGAAGAGAAATGAGAGAGATGCAAGAAAAGTATGAAAAACGGGTCAATACCTTGGTAAAGGAGACCCAAAAAAAATGCTGAAGAAAATTACACCTTGAAAAATAGGCTCACTCAATTGCAAAAGAGGTTCAAAAAGCCAATGAGGAGAAGAATGCTTTCAAAAGCAGAATTAGCCAAATGGAAAAAGAGGTTCAAAAGCTCACTGAAGAGAATAGTTCTCCCAAAATTAGAATGGAACAGATGGAGTCCAATGACTTTACGAGAAACCAAGAAATCACAAAACAAAACCAAAAGAATGAAAAAGTGGAAGAGAATGTGAAATATCTCATGGGAAAAACAACTGACCTGGAAAATAGATCCAGGAGAGACAATTTAAAAATTATGGGACTACCTGAAAGTCATGATCAGAAAATCTGGTCACTGGATTCAGATAGCTCTGGAGAAGAAGTGAGGCTGGTGACCTGCACAGCCCTCCCTCACTCAAAGTCAAGTGCAAGTCATGTCATTATTTCTACGATGACATGGTCTTCTTCAGTAACGAAGGACGAACACACACACCCATCTAATTTTGTATCATTATTTCTTTGTTCTTACTGGTCACAGTTACATGACTGTATGATTAAGCATTAAAATTTCCTGTGTTGTAAACAATTGCTAAAATAAGCAAAATGGCTGTTAAATCTTTATAACATCAGTGTATGTCAATGACCTTCAGGAATATCTACTTCGACAGGTGGCTATTGAATAAAATTTACTGTTGATTAAATATTATTGATTATTGAATAAAAGTGATATCTTATCATCATCTAAGTGATTAACTGCATTTTTAAGAACTTAGAAACCCTGATATTGGAGCAGAAGATTCAGTGGAGTTTATGTAGGATACTAATAAGAATGATGCTACAGGTTTTACCTTATACTTGCTCATGTTGAAGTAAGAATCATAGTTACCTAATAATTTGTGCTTCAGAGTCTTGGAAGATGGAGAAGGTGTAGAGACTCAGGAGAAGATATTTCTTGATGGAAAGAGTAGCTAAAAGTGACTTACTGCCCAGCCATGTAATAGCTCAAAATAGCTCAGAGGAGAATAACAAGACTATGATGGTTAAATTCACTGTCAAAAACTCCACAAGGAGTTCTGGTAAGAATTCCTAGAGAAACAAATAGTGCAAGCATCATGCCCCCACCCACCTCAAGGAACAGGCCTTTCCCTTATCATCTTCCCACCCAGAGTCCAGTTTCATAATTACATTGTAAACTATAAAAGTTCCAGCCCTTGAGTCCTCTCCACCTACCAGTCAGGCTCCTCTGCACTAGATAATTAAGGAGAGAAAAACAGATAAGACTGATGCATGAAGGGAAATGAGGTGTTAAATAGGCTGGAGGAGGAATGCTGCAGGACCAGTGACTCCAATCCAGGCCCCTCCAATCTCTTCTTCATGCTTCCTTACCCTCAAATTGCCGCTTTGTTCAACCTTGGGAGGGGCGATATTGGTTTGCCAATTTTCAGTTTCTTTTGGATGCTTTTTAAACTAGGGGCACCCTCAATCACAGGACATGTTTTCTCAGAGGTTGCCCCCTTGCCTTTCTTACGCTTCTTGTCTCCCCACTCCCACTTCATTCCCTTTGTCACTGTCAATGAGAAGTAACTCCACTGGAGTTATATGTATTCGGTTATTCTGTCAGAAATGGTCTGGATGCTGGGGGCCCAGGGGGCAAGGCTCTGGGAGAGCTTTTGCTCTTGAGAGCTGGTCAAGGAAGACTACATAAGTCCTACTTGTTTGTGTTCTCTTAGGGAAAAATAAGGAAAAAAGAATTGTGAAAACTTGATTTTAGGCACATCTTAAATGAAGCCTAGGATTGATGAGAACATTCATTTCCATGAAAGAAATAGAGATGCATTGGGATCTCCCATTGCCTGTCTGCAGCAGAGGATGCTGTCACTCATCCTTTGGGTCATCCCCAAACTCTACCCTTACCACCTGTTTGTTTGCAGATAGTGGTGTGCAGGTTCTTTTGAAGAATCAATAAGTTTCCTTCTGAGCTTAAAAAAAAAGAATTACTAACGAATTCTCACAAACAAGGTAATAGACCACCAGAAAGCTATCCTACCTCAAGAGATGGAAAGAAAAATGAGTGAATTCATAAAATGAAGTCTTATTTTGACAAGAAAGTAAAACAATTTGGGTTACTTTTCACACTGAACTCAATGGAGTTGGCTAACCCAATTGGATTTGCTAATCCAATCCTCATAATTATCATTTGGAAAATCATTACTGCATGAGATCCATTTATATATATGTATGTATATGTATATACATATATACACATAAACTTATATGTATATATGTGTATATGTATGAATGCATACATATATATACACACACATATATGTAAACATGGAGCATGAAAAAGAATACATAAGGTGTAAGAGAAATATAGAAGTATAACAAGAGTAGATCACATTTCCATAGCACTTCACAAATTTTTTTTTCTCAGAATATCTTCCACAAAGTAAGAGGTGCTGTGTTTCATTTATAAATCCTTTCTCCAAGTACTATTATTTGTCTCATAGACTGATTATGGGAAAAGAAGTTCACTAATCTTCAGATACCATACTATGTTGATTTATTATTATCCTTGGGTTTTTTTTATAACAGATAACATTATTTAAGAGTCAAAAATCAGAATCCAAAAGATTGAGGAAAAAGATGAAATTAAAGCATTAGATAACTTGCTCCAGGTTATATAGCTACTAAATGGCCATATTTAACACAGATCACAGAGATCTTCTGACATCAAGTTCAGATTTCTTTCCAAACTACCACTTTGTCTCCATAAAGTAAATACAGACCGTTTTGAAAGAAATAATCCTAACTTGAATTTTAAGCCGTCATATGCAATTGTCTTTGGGGAAGTTATTCTCCTACCAGATTAAATATTCTTAATCTGGTGTCTAAATTTGTTTTAAAAAATATAGTGATAAATGTATTTGAAGAGAATAGGTTTCCCTTGTAATCCTACATACATCATTTTATGCATTTAAAAACATTATCCTAAGAAGGGGTCTGTAGGTTTCACCAGATTGTCAAAAGAGTCCAGGACACAAAAAAGGTTAAGTTCTCCTTGATCAGATTAGAAACAACATGGTGCTTTAAAAATCTTATATTTTTCAAGGAATAGTGAATTTGTTTTTCTTCACAGCCTGGACAATACAATGATTTAATGAAGTACTTTATTGTAGCCAGGCCAATAGATAATGTGAATTTTAGATCTCTCTACTTACTTTTCAACAGGTTTTATGTTTTTTAAACTAAGGCAACAAAAGAGATCAGATTGAAAAAGATTAGTTTGGTTTAAAAGTTACAGAAACACTATGAAATGTCACTAGGAATATAAATGAATGACTTGGCTCAGAGAAATTTCACCTTGGTGTACAGAAAGTGCTTAAAGTCATTAATCACGCCCATTGTTAATACACTAGTTAAAAGGACAATAGCACAGCTCATGTAAAAAAGCTAATTTGTAAGCAATTATTTTGCCCTCGAGGTATTCTTTTGAGGGAAGATGTTAATATTTGTTTTTTCAAAAGTAAAAATCTGGGGGGTGGAGCCAAGATGGCAGAGTAAATCATAGACTAGCTAGAGCTTGCCCCCCAAACCTAGCCAAATACCCATGAAAAAAAAATGACAAATTCTGGAACTGCAGAACCAAGAGAATGATGAGGTAAAGCAAATCTCCAGCCCAAGAAAGCCTGGAAATTCAACAGAAAATATCTATCACACCTGGATGAGAGCAGAGCACAGTCCAGTGTGGGCCATGCTACCACAGACAGAACTTAAATAGACCTGGGGTTGGCGGGGGGGAGACTGAATCACTGGTACCTGTGGTAGTTTCCAGACTTTATAACCCCAAAATGCCAAGGACACATTGGAAGGTCAGTGGAAAAATCTGTGGGACTATGTGAGACAGTAGAGTGGTCAGATCTCAGTCCCAGAGCTGGGGATGGGGTGGAGGAGTCCATGGCATCTGCTGCTACTACTTCTGGAGAAGACTCACAGATTGTGGGGGGTTCAAGGGTTGACAGTACACCCCCACCCCCACTGGAAGCAGAAAACTACCTTGACAAAGTCAAGTAAATAACTAGGGAAAAGAGCAAAAAACAGAAAAATAATCAAACTATATATATATATATATATATATATATATATATATATATATATATTATATTATATATATGTATGTATGTATGTATGTATGTATGTATTATACACACACACATTTATTTATATATGTCACTATATTTGGAGACAAGGAAGACAAAAATATACAAACATAAGAAGATAGCAAAGTCAAAGTTCCTACATCCAAAGCCTCTAAGAAAAATATGAATTGGTCTCAGGCCATGAAAGAGCTCAAAAAGGAGTTTGAAAAATCAAATAAGAGAAGTAGAGGAAAAATTGGAAAGAAAAACGAAAGTGATGCAAGAAAATCATGAAAAACAAGCCAACTGCTTGCTAAAGGGAACTCAAAAAATGCTAAAGAAAATAACACCTTAAAAAAATAGATTAACCCAAATGGCAAAAGAAATCCAAAAAACCAATGTGGAGAAGAAGGCCCTAAAAAGCATAACTGGCCAAATGGAAAAGGAGGTCCAAAAGCTCACTGAAGAAAATAATTCTTTTTTTTTAAATAAATTTATCTATTTAACTTTTTACATTCATTTTTCACAAAATTTTGGGTTCCAAATTTTCTCGCCATTTCTCCCCTCCCCCCACCCTAATAAGAAAATAATTCTTTAAAGATTAGAATGGAGTAGATGGAAGCTAATGTCTTTATGAAAAATTAAGAAATTGTAAAACAAAACCAAAGGAATGGGAAAAATAATAGACAATGTGAACTGTCTCACTGGAAAAACAACTGACCTGAGAAATAGATCCAAGAGGCACAATTTAAAAATTATATGAATAACTGAAATCCATGATCAAAAAAAGAGCCTAGATATCACCTTTCAAGAAATTATCAAGGAAAACTGACCTGATATTCTAGAACCAGAGGGTAAAATCGATATTGAAAGAATTCAGCAATCACTTCCTGAAAGAGATCCCAAAAGGGAAACTCCTTAGGAATATTGTAGCCAAATTCCAGAGCTCGTAGATCAAGGAGAAAATATCGCAAGCAGCCAGAAAGAAACAATTTGAGTATTGTAGAAACACAATCAGGATAATATAAGATCTAGCAGCTTCTACATTAAGGGATCGAAGGGCTCAGAATATGATATTCCAGAGGTCAAAAGAGCTAAGATTAAAATCAAGAATCAGCTACCCATCAAAACTATGATCAATACTTCAGGGGAAAAATTGGTTATTCAATGAAATAGAAGACTCTCAAACATTCTTGATGAAAAGACTAGAGCTGAATAGAAAATTTAACTGACACACAAGAATCAAAAGAAGCATGACAAGGTAAACAGTAAAGAGAAATTATAAGGGACTTACTAATTGAACTATTTACATTCCTACATGAAAAAATAATATTTCTAACACTTGAGACTTTTATCAGTATTAGCGTAGTTAGAAGGATTATACACACACACACACCACACAAAATATGGACACAGAGCACAAGGTGAGTTGATGAAGGGATGATATCTAAAAAATAAAATTAAGGGGTGAGAGAGGAATGAGAGATGGAGAAAGGCAGAAAAAATAGAATGGGGTAAATTATCTCTCACACAAAAGAAGAAAAAGCTTTTTTAATGGAGTAGAAGAAGGGGCAGGTAAGAGGGAAAGAGTGAATCTTACTTACATCAGATTTGTCTTAAGGAGGGAATAACATGCACATTCAATTTGGTGTGAAAATCTACAGGAAAGTAGGAGAGTGTAATGGGGGGGAATACAAGGGAGGGCAAATGGGAGGATGGGTGATTAGAAGTAAACATTTTTGAGAAGGACAGGGTCAAAAGAGTTAACAGAATAATTGGAGGCAGGATAGATGAAGGTAAATATACTTAGTCTTTTACAACATGACTGTTATGGAAGTATTTTGCATGACTACACGTGTGTAACCTATATTGAATTGCTTACCTTCTCAATGGGGGTGGATGGGGAGGGAGGAAGGGAGAGAAGTTGGAACTTGAAGCTTTAAAAACAAATGTTTAAAATTGTTTTTATATGCATCTAGGAAATGAGACATATAGGCAATGGGGTATAGAAATCCATCTTGCCCTATAGGAAAATAGTGGGGAAGGGATAAGAGAAGGGAGGGGTGTGACAGAAGGAAGGGCAAATTGGGGGAAGGGGATATCAGAACACATGCTGTTTTCGTGTGGTCCGAAGGGAGGGATGGGGAGAAAATTTGGAACTCAAAATCTTGTGGAAGTGAATGTTGAAAACTAAAAATAGATAAATAATGATTTTTAAAAAGTCAAAGTCCTTCTATTGCTTTCTGATTGAGTTAATTATTCTGACAGAATAATGAAATAAAACAGTATCCATCTCATCTTCTGTAGAAATATCATGGGTAAGACTGTGTGGGAGACCACAGCAATCTGCACATCTTCAGACTGTTTCTACAAAGATATTCTATTTATTCATTTCTGAATTCTCACCAAGGTTTGTATAAGTATAGCTTGTGGTCACAGAGGCAGGCAAAAGAAACTAGAAGCCAATGGAGAGACCGAGTTTTGAATTTCTTTTGGTCCCCCTGACAAGGTTTTGTATCTTGGTTTCTCTTCCAAAGAGAAATGGAGTTCATGCAGTATCAGATAAAATATTAAAGGTGGAATGGATCTCAGAATCTAGTCAAATCTCTATTTACAGATGAGGAAACTGACCAATTGAAGTTAAGAAACTTAATGTTATACACTTAGCAAACTACACAGTCAGGGAACACTAGTTAGAATCTAGTTCCTCCTACTGTCTCAGTTTGGTGCCTTTTCACTACATACTCTCACAATGCTGAAGCTTTCATTAGATTTTCTTTTCCTTCCTTCCTTCTTTCCTTCCTTCCTTCCTTCCTTCCTTCCTTCCTTCCTTCCTTCCTTCCTTCCTTCCTTCCTTCCTTCCTTCTTTCCTTCCTTCTTTCCTTCCTTCCTTCCTTCCTTCTTTCCTTCCTTCCTTCCTTCCTTCCTTCCTTCCTTCCTTCCTTCCTTCCTTCCTTCCTTCCTCCCTTCCTTCCTTCCTTCCTTCCCTTGTCCCTTTCCTTTTTTTGTTCCTTCCTTTCTTCCTCCCTTTTTCTTTCCTTCCCTCTTCCCTTTCTTCCTTCTTTCCTCTCTCCATCCCTCCCCTCTGTGCACCCCTATTCACCCTTGAAGCAAGGACTATAGGCATATACCAACATGCCCAGCTAGATGTGTATTCCTATGGCTCTTGCAGGAACTTCAACTATACCCATATCCATGTCTCAGGTTATTTTCACTACTGAATGTGATATGGCTTAGGTGTCTTTCTTCCTGTTCAGAACCAACCAAGTCCCTCCATTTTCTATCTCCTCATAGGTCAAACTAAAAGGAAAAAATAAAACTCAGATTAAGTCTGTTGGTTACACAGTATTCATATTCTTTCCCCAAAACCCCATCTGTAGCTGTAAAACTGCAAAGTGTAAATGATTTTCCAATGAAAATAAAAACTCATTTTAGGTACCATAGTTACCACTATAAGCTTCTTTGTCTTTCACACTTACTTGGTCTTCTCTTTTTTCACATGGGTCAACAGGTCTTTAATATTAAATAGCTTCTTTGCCAAGTAGAGGCCCAGCAATTTTTACAAGTTGACCCAACCTTCTGTTCTTCAAAAGTCCAGGTTCTTGCTTTATCAGAATAATGTGAAGAGGAGGAGGAGGAGGAAGAAGAAATAGAAGAATAAAAAGTTCTTGACTAGAAATGTATCTATCCGGATGTAAAACGGCCATCCATGAGTTGTCATGTGAAGCCTATGAATGCAAAGGGAAGCCTTCCAGTATTTATTATGTCATGTCAGATGGACAAGGCCTCCTTCATCCATTTCTTGTACATAGCAATATTACACATGTAACCCCTGGATCAAAGAACCAGTCATAGGACTCTCTCCTCACAGGGAGAGATTGATTACTCAGGGTCCTGGGGCCATATAAGTTGTTGAGAGTGGGAAAGAAGAGAGATCCTGGCTTAATCTGACTTCTAACTTCTGAGAGAGAAGACACATGATTCCAATCTCTTTTCAGGTCTATAAATGGAGAAAGACCCTAGTAAGAAACCAATGTGTAGAACTTCAGTCATGTCCCTATTTCCAACTTGTTAAATTAGAGATTTTGAGGAATTAACCCTTGGGTGAAAGGGAAGGGAAAAGAATAAGCATTTGTACAGGAACTACTGGTAGCTAGGTGGGTGGCACAAGGGATAGAGTGCTGGCCCTGGAGTCAGGAGTTCAAATGCAGTCTCAGATACTTACTAACTGTGTGACCCTTAACAAGTCACATAACCCTGTTTGCCTCAGTTCCTCATCTGTAAAATGGGATGGAGAAGGAAATGGCAAACCATTCCAGTATCTTTGCCAAGAAAACCCCAAATGGAGTCACAGAGAATCAGACACTATTGAAACTATTCAACAACAAAAAGAATAGCAACTACTGTGTGCTAGGGACTATGCTAAATGCTTTAAAATGTTATCTCATTTGATCCTCATAGCAGCCTTTTAAGTTAAGTCCTATTATTATTCCTATTTTATAATTGAGGAAATGTAGGCAGACAGAGGTTAAGGGACTTGACCAAGGTCTAGTATAGCTTCAAAGTGTGTGAGACTGGATTTGACTAATAAGCCCAGCTCTCTATTCTCTGTGTAACCCAGTTACCTCTAAGAAATCTGACTCTACCTTGATGAGATCTGAGACTCTACCTTGCCTGAGATAAGTTGTCATGTTCTCAAAGGGACAGCTCATTCAATCTGTATGATCCAATATATATTTTCAAGGGTATTTATTTTCTCTAACATATTTTGGAGTTTAAGAAATATGTCATAAGTTGGAGAATATCCAAAGGAGCATAACCAGAATGGAAAAGAGCCTTGAGTTTATGTCATATGTAGACTGATGGAAGGAACTGCATGTGGTTAGCCTAGAGAAGAGAAGATTCAGGAGGAAAATGTAGAATGGTAGAAATATTATTGGTTTTGGAGTCAGAAGGCTTAGAATCAAATTATGTCTCTTTATATTACATTTGTGGTCTTGGGAAAGTTATTTAACCTCTGGATCTCAGTTTCCATTTATTCTCTAAAATTCTCTAGAAACTCAAATAGAAATAAAGGTCATTGAACCATACATAAGGATTCCTATGGCCTTTTATTGACTCAGAAAACCACATATTAACATTTTCTATGTTTCATTGTATTTTATTTATTGTTAAATATTTCCCTTACAATCAAGTGTACACTAATGTGACATCAGATCATATGTTTTACCTCTCTGATCTAGTATGTCAAGATCTATTTGGATACTTATCTATCAACCATCATTGCGTTAGCTATCTCTTGGAAGCCTTGTGGGAAGGCAGCTACTTGTTGGTTGGGCAGTTTAGATAACTTTCCCCAAATTACCCGTGTCTTGGCCAGTAGTGTACTGGTAAATGCTTAACAACCAGTTTTCTGAATAAATACTACATACAAGATGCACTTTAAAGTTTCATCTGTATTATTAACATTTTCTTCACTTCTTTAAGTCTATACAACCAGCAAAACAATAAATCAATCTCTGATTTGTGGCATTTATTTCCAAAGTATAAATACTCAATTTAGAGATTGGCTCTCATAAGTTGGCTACAGTACACCACTGGTCTTGACTCTGACCTTAACCTTCATCTTCTAGCAAGATGAAGAGGCTGCAAGGAATATATGGTGGTGGCTAATGAGAAGCTATCAGGAACAGTTCAGGAAAGAAGCCATCAGAGTTGATGTAACTCATACTAAGGTGGGCAGACTGATGGTCAAAGGGGAAAGGACAACAGATGAGACCGTGATCATCTATTCATCTGTCACTTCCTCCCTCCCTCCAGAAAGAGACCAACTTTCTCTGCTAGTTAATCCTTTTAATTTCCTGGTTTTCCCATTATTCTTGCTTGGCTGCTGCAGCTGGATTTAGAGTTTCAATTTCCCTGTTTAATTTTATGTTTGTGTTATTTAAACCAGTTGTTATTTATAGAAGAATAATTTGTTGACAAACAAAACTCCAGCTGTGGTTATTATATATTATATATTCAGAAAGGGATACTAAGAAATGAGAAAGTTCTTTTTCAAAGATTAAGCAATTTTGCTTAGTAAAACTGGACTGGTGGTAAAGTCATATGGAGCTAGCCACATGCATGGAGAGAATGCCAGTATTATTTCTCATAAATCTAGTTTGGGGCACATGCAGAAATACTTGGGATTAACAATTACTCCTGAAGATCATGAACTGAGGGGAAAAAATCATGCCCCTTGGAAGTCCCAGATTCTTTTGCTGTTTTCCATGTTATGACTTAGAAGAAAATCCCAGTCTCTAATGAATGAGCACTCTTTAGATGTAAGTGACATGGTTGGAAGCAACATTCTCAATGCCTGAAATTGTTAGCAGTTGAAATCAGAGTCAGAAACTTGCTCCCAAGTTCTCCCTGTAGCAATACCTTCAAAACAAAGTTCAATTGCTACCTACATGAGGCTTTTCCAACACCTCCTCTAGGTGCTACTTCTTCAAATTCCGTTACACCGTATGGGGTTTTTTGTACCTGTATTTTGTGGCAATCTATATGTATATGTAAAGGAGGAGAGGGGTCATGCGATCTTCTTGAATCCATTGTAAGTGTGAACTAGGTTTGAAAAAGGCTTAGAAATCTCTATTCGGTCAGTCAATTGAGCTTCCTAGACTTAGTTTCAAGAAGTCCTTGGAAGTCATTGGGTAAAACAATGTGATGTTCCACAAGAGGTATATTGGCATTGGTTGAAGAAATTCAATCACATCTTGTGGATTTTCTATAAAGCAGTAAACTATGTCAGAACCCAAACATTAAAGCATCTGACAGGCTAGAGACCAGAGATATCCAGCAAAGTCTCTGAGTGGGAATTGCTTGGGTAGGGGAAAGTAGATTCCCATCCCTTCCCTTGATTAGAGGAATACTTTATAAACTTCAAAACATCTGGAAAATTTTGATAGTCTGGATTTTTGTTTTCTACTTTTCACTGGTCTCCTAGCTACATCCCCAGAACTAATGGCAACTAAGGACAAATTAGACAAACTGAGGAAAACAACTTCAAGGACTCTAGAAGAAACCCAGAAGAAAGCTCCATCATGCCTGGAAGTACATGTGTATCTCATGAAGGCACCAAGAGCTATATGTTTCCCCTTCGCTGCAGGGACCATCTATGCTTGAGCCCCCTTTCCCATTGAATTTGTAATATACTTGTGGCAGATCATGACACAGATTTTTTTTGGGGGGGAGGTATGCCAACTTTATTATACATATATATGTATTTTATATATATAACTTTAGTAATGCACTCTTTTCTAAAAACTAATTAAGTATGGTTAATTTTTTATCATTTGGTCATTTCAGTTGTATCTAATTCTTCCTGACTCCACTAACTTTTCTTGGCAAAGATACTGGAGTGGTTTGCCATTTCCTTCTCTGGTTCATTTTACAGATGAGAAAACTGAGGTGAATAGGGTTAAGTGCCTTACTCAGAGTCACATAGCTAATAAGGATCTGAGACCAGATTTGAACTCATGAAGATGAGTCTTCTTGATTTCAAGCTTGGTACACTATCCAATGTACCTATCTCAACTAATAATGGTGAAAGCTCAGTGATAGCTTGAGCTACTAGAGGAAAAAAGAAATTAGCCCTTAGGAGTTACTCCTAGCACCCTGAGGAAAGAAATATGAGCCAAACTCTGGGGACTCAGCCTGCCAGAGCAACTGGAGGTTGGAAGAATGAATCCATAGTCAGTGCAAGATGTATATATCTTATGTCCCCCAAGGAGAATGTAACTTCTTTAAGGTCAGGGATATTTTTGTCTGTATCCTTGGTACCTAGGATTGGACCAAACACAGAACAGTATAGTGTTTGTTGGATATGGAATCAAAAAGACCCGAGCTCAAACTCTGCCTCAGATATGTAGTAGCTGTGTGACCCTAGAGAAGTCATTTAACCTCTGCCTGCCTCAGTGTCCTCATTTGTAAAAATAAGGGTAATAACAGAACCTATCTCCTTCGTGTTGTTAGGAAGAACAAATGAAATAAAAAATATAAAACACTGTAAACTTAAAACACTCGGTAAATACTAGATATTAGTATCATTCATACTAATTGATACTCCATTGTTATTGATTTTTAACTTTTCAAGTTTATTTGTAAAGTTGCATCCACTTCATCCACTAATGCCACTCCCTTGTAATCTAAGCAGAATTCTCAGTGACTATTGCTACATCGATAAAAAGGAAAACAAGATTGTCACCAGTATATTCTGCTCAAAACATTGGCTTTTCTACCTTTGTTGGCCACTAATCTGCCCCTGTCTGGATTATAGTAGTTAATGGAGAAAAGATAAAGGTAGACCAATGTAGAAAAACTGGCAATGCCTAATGTGGACTGTCACTCTAAAAATGGAGTTCATCCTCCAAATCAGAATTAAAGCCTATCTTTCAGATAAGTTACTGTTAGAATGACATCAGTAATACTTCCTGAAGTCTTGGTGGAGACTGGAAATCTTCCTGGAGCTAAGTAATGTTGTGGACCTTCTTAATGTGTCTCTATTTCCCCTGGAACATGTTCAAGTGTGCAATGAAAGGGAACAAAGCTGAACTGGGCTCCAGTTCACTGTCATTGAATGCATTAGCAAAATATATGTTGGCAGAAAGATACTTATGCTTGCTGATCTCTCAGTTTGTGAATAATCAAATGTATCTTACAGACTCATGAACCAAATCAAAACATGGCTAGTAAGAAAGAAATCATTAATTTTTCCTTGGGAAAAGTTGCTTTTAATGAGTGATACAAATAATGCAATAAATTCTTAATTAATGGGAACCAGAACTTTCAGTTAGCTGATTGTTTTTTGGTACTTAACTTTTGGGGAGAAAAAGGAAAGGAAGACAATTAGCCAAACCATTATCAGAGATTTTACCATAAAAGTCAACTTTCTATTTATAGATCAGATCAGAAATAGCTACATCCTTTCTCTTCATGAAGGTTAAAATTGTTGATCTTTAAAATGATCATTCTTTTGAGGCCTCATATAATCCTCAGTCAATCCCCAAAGAAAATCCCATTTTGTTTAGAATTTATATTTATTAACTCAGATAAATTGCATTAGCACATTTTAGAAGCATTTTTAGAGGTTGAAATAAAGGAGATTTTGAGGTGAAGCATTAGGTAAACAAATAAAAAGAATACCTCATTATTGAAGTATTAAGTTAATCGAAGCCTCACAGTCCAGCCATTGGGAGATTTCACCGAGAGAAACAATATGGGGGCAGAGCCAAGATGGCAGAGTAGAAGGACGCAGGTTTATGAGCTCCAACCCACAGCCCATAGAATTAATGTAAAAAGAGACCCCCCATAACTTCTGGACCACTGAAAGGGGTACAGAAACGGAGTGGAAGAGATTTCCGTGCCAGAGAGCCCTGGAGAGCCGTCCCCAGAGTCCGTCAAGCCCCGGAAAGCGGACCCCACCGCAGCGCTGCCCTGGCCGCGGCCCCAGAGAAGCTGACCTGAGCAGGCTTCAGGGATGGAAGCTCCGGCAGCTGGGAAAGTCCCTCCGCCCACAGAAGTTACAGGTCAGTGAGAGAGAAGGCTGAACTGGACAAGAGGGGGAGCGGAGTGTCTCCACGACTCGGGCCCCCTCGGGGGGAAGCGGCGGCGGCAGAGACGGGGGCAGGAAGCGGCGGAGGCAGAGGCGTGGGCGGCAGAAGAGGCAAAAGCGGCTGTGGCCGCCTGGCACTCCCCAGCAGCAGGCAGGATCTACATTACAGAAAGTCTCTACATAAACAACCTGAGGGAACTGAGCCTGGGAGACGGCCCTGCCCCACCCCGCTCCTTTTCTGAAGGCCTCTGCATAAAGCCCCTGAGGGAACTGAGCCTGGGAGGCGCTGCCCCCCCCCCACCAGCTCCGTTCCTGAAAGTCTCTGCATAAAGCCCCTGAGGGAGCTGAGCCTGGGAGGTGGCCCTGCCTGGACCCAAGAGCCAGAACTAAAGCTCACATTTGATTAGCAGCTGGGTGGGCGGCGCAGAAAGCCCATTTGAATCTCAGAGCCCAAGCACTAGCTGGGCGGATCTAGGCGGGGGTGGACAGGAATCTCAGAAGTCAAGTAACTGGCTGGGATAATGCCTAGAAAAGGGAAGAAAAATAAGACTATAGAGAGTTTTTTTCCAACAAATGCAAATGATCCTGACATTCAGATCTGATGACGAGGACATTTTCTTGCCATCAGGGAAAGACATGGAGGGCGGGGCCTCAGTACCCCAGACACCCCAGGGGGGTGGCAGGTGGGCTCAGGCCTTGGAAGAGGTCAAAAAGGATTTTGAAAAGCAAGTTAGACAGGTGGAGGAAAAACTGAGAAGAGAAATGAGAGAGATGCAAGAAAAGTATGAAAAACGGGTCAATACCTTGGTAAAGGAGACCCAAAAAAATGCTGAAGAAAATAACACCTTGAAGAATAGGCTCACTCAATTGGCAAAAGAGGTTCAAAAAGCCAATGAGGAGAAGAATGCTTTCAAAAGCAAAATTAGCCAAATGGAAAAAGAGGTTCAAAAGCTCACTGAAGAGAATAGTTCTCTCAAAATTAGAATGGAACAGATGGAGTCTAATGACTTTACGAGAAACCAAGAAATCACCAAACAAAACCAAAAGAATGAAAAAATGGAAGAGAATGTGAACTATCTCATGGGAAAAACAACTGACCTGGAAAATAGATCCAGGAGAGACAATTTAAAAATTATGGGACTACCTGAAACTCATGATCAAAAAAAGAGCCTAGACATCATCTTCCATGAAATTATCAAGGAAAACTGCCCTGACTTTCTAGAACCAGAGGGCAAAATAAGTATTGAAAGAATCCATCGATCACCACCTGAAAGAGATCCAAAAAGAGAAACTCCTAGGAACATTGTGGCCAAATTCCAGAACTCCCAGCTCAAGGAGAAAATCTTGCAAGCAGCTAGAAGGAAACAATTCCAGTACTGTGGAAATACAATCAGGATAACTCAAGATCTAGCAGCTTCTACATTAAGGGATCGAAGGCGTGGAATAGGATATTCCAGAAGTCAAAGGAACTAGGACTCAAACCAAGAATCACCTACCCAGCTAAACTGAGTATAATACTTCAGGGGAAAATATGGTCTTTCAATGAAACAGAGGACTTTCAAGCATTCTTGATGAAAAGACCAGAGCTGAAAAGAAAATTTGACTTTCAAACACAAGAATGAGAAGAAACATGAGAAAGGAAACAGCAAAGAGAAGTCTTAAGGGACTTACCAGAAGTGAACTGTTTACATTCCTACATGGAAAGACAATATTTGTAACTCTTAAAACTTTTCAGTACCTGGGTAGTTGGTGGGACCACACACACACATATACACGCATGCACGCACACACACATACACACATGCACACACACACACAGAGACAGAGAGCACAGAGTGAATTGAATAGGATGGGACCATAGCTGAAAAGAAATTAAGGTAAATGGTGAGAGAGAAATGTAGTGGGAGGAAAGAGGGTGAAATGGAATGGGGTAATTATATGTCATTTAAGAGGCAAGTAGGAGACCTTTTAGTGGAGGGAAAAAGAGGAGAGCTGAGAAAAAAAAAAACAATTAGTTTACCCTCATCACATTTGACTAAAGGAAGGAATAAAATGCACACTCATTTTGGTATGAAAACCGATCTTACAGTATAGGAAAGTGGGGGAGAAGGAGATAAGCAAGGGGGGGGATGATGGAAGGGAGGGCAAAGGGAGGAGGGAGTAATTGGAAGTCAACACTTGGGGAGGGACAGGATCAAAAGACAGAAGAGAAACAATGAGGGGCAGGGTAGGATGGAGGGTAATTCAGTTAGTCTTACACAATATGACTATCAGGGAAGTCATTTGCAAAATTACACAGATATGGCCTATATTGAATTGCCTGCCTTCCCAAAGGGAATGGGTGGGGAGGGAGGGATGGGGAGAATTTGGAACTCAAAGTTTCAGGAACAATTGTTTAGTATTGCTGTTGCTACCAGGAAAGAAGACATACAGTTAATGAGGAATAGAAAGTCATCTGGTCCTACAGGAGAAAAGAGAAGATGGAGACAAGAGAAGGGAGGGATGACAGAATAGAGGGCAGAGTGGAGATAGGGAAAATTAGATGCTTGGGGTATTGGGGTGGGGGGAGGGGATAAAAGGGGGAGAAAATTTGGAACCCAAAATTTTGTGAAAATGAATGTAAAAAGTTAAATAAATAAATAAAAATTTAAAAAAAGTATCACAAAAAAAAATAGAAAAAAAAAAAGAGAGAGAAACAATATGTCATACAGTCAGTTTTGAGATCTGCTCCCAATTTTAGAGGTCAAGCAAATGTTTACAGGGACAGCATAAGAAGGTTTCCTTTTGGGTTGTTCTTTGTTTCCCTGGCTTTTCAACAACAGAAGGTTAATGATTTCCTCAACCAACCCTCTGAGATTTGCTTATTTGGCTAAAACATTAGGATTACTAGTTTGATAGATAGCTCTTAATATGCGAAAAATCTGCTATAACCAGTTGGCCATCTGTTTCTAATGATCCAGATTTTTGTTTTCAAGAAAACTTTCATGACTTGACCATGTTAAATCTGCTACATAGTAATGTCACATAGTATGATTTAAGTACTATAGCCCTGTCTTTAATGGCTTACTTTTCAGAATATTGTTTCCTTTGATTCTGAGTAGAGACTCTTAAACTGGAATCTGAAACCTTATTCAAAATTAAAAATTTTTAAATTAAAACTGTATTTCTTTTGTAATATTAAATATTGTATTTTATGTTTAAAAACATCATTCTTAGAAGTAGTCCATAGGCTTTACCAGACTGCTAGAAGTGTTCATATAGGGTTGTGTTGGAGCCAGCTTAGAAAGCCAATTGTTAAATTTTTAGTGTGAATATTTTCGCCTCAGAAAATAGCATATGCTACAGATTAGAGCTTGATTGTTTTGGTGACTGTGTAGATTTTTTAAAGTGATGGATAAGTGTTAATATTGAAGATTAATCTTAAAAGTGTTTCCAGAATGCATGGGGTTGAGTGGGAGGAGGGGAAGGGGAGAGCCAGTTGTTAAACATTTACCAGCCCCTTCCTGGGTTCATGACACACACAAAAAATAAGAACCCTGATCGAAAAAGTACCTTGAAAAAAAAAAATATAGTCACATAATATTGACAGAATCAGCTCCTCTATGCAAAAGTCCATAAGCAATAATAATGTAGGAAATAACAGATTTCATTTTCTTAAGTCAGTTCAAAAAATCTTAAAAAGGTTCCCTTTGGACCATAACCAAATATTCCACAGACAGTATAATCTATTCTGCCTTTAAACCTCCCTCCTTCCAGGCTCCAGAAAATTATACAACATTCCTCCATAAATCATCCTGATACAATATCCCTCACTGTCAGAGGCAGCTACAGCAGTCCAGGATGCAGAATGTCCAGTTGCAGGATGACAGTCCAAAATATCATTTATCAACTTCATGACCTTAGGCAAATCACTTAATATCTTAACTTCTGTTTCCTCATTTGCAAGATGGAAACAACAATGCTACATGTACTATTTACCTCATAGAGTTCTGAGGAAAGTGCTTTATAAACCTCTAGGGTGTTGTATTAACATGAACACTGATATCTTTGTGAGAATAAAGTGAGATATATATCGCTACGTGGCCACTGTGAGGAGAATGGTTTGGAATCAGACATATATAAAATCCCTAGTACCTAAAATATTTATTTGGTCTTCAGCATCTCCTAGACCTGGATCAGGATTAAAAAAAAAGTGATGGGATGTATTCATTCTTTGATTCTGACTGGCATGAAGGTTTCCAACGTAAAAATTCCCAGTGCTTAACACACAGTGTCTGGCACATAGAAAGCAATAAATGCTTGTTGCCTTGTTATAAAGATGAAGTGATTGCCCTACTTCTAGTTTATCATCATCCTAGGCAGAAAGTGTAAAGGCTACGAAAAAAATAGAAAAAAAAAAAACAGTCAGCATTTGGAATTATCACTCATGACGACAGAACAGAGAGGTGAGAGGCTATGTTGAAATCACAGGCAATCAAGGTTGAGGAAGAGAATTCATCTCTAGCAAAAGCTGTGCTGAAGCTAAAAAAAATACCACTTTCATGTCAAGTGAGCACAGTGAGGTCTCATCAGAGAGATTGATAATTTGTACAAACAAAAAAGACCCCACAAAGCTCCATTTGCTGCACGTGGAACTTGTCTAATAAAGATGCTCCTAGATTGGAAAGATAAAATTTAAAGTAAGATTTGCAAAATATAATGGACATGAACTTCTCTTTGGGATCAGAAAGACATGATTTCATTTTCCTGAATGGGAGCAGCACTCCTGAATTTCTGCTTTTTTATTTACCCTCCCCACCTCAATGTTGCTGCTTCCTTCACTATTTGATACACTCATTTCTTTCCTCACAACCCTCACTACTCCCCACACAGGCTATCAGAGGTCTAGAGTATGCATCCCATGGGTCCCAAAGGAGGGATACCTACAGTTAGAATAAGGTTAGCAATTCTTCAACTTGTATTCCCTTTTGAATGTAAAATCCTTCAGAGCTGGGATTATATCTTCTGTTGTTTTTTTAGTGTGTTCCCACCACTTCTCAAAGTGCTGGGCACATTGTGGGTGCTGGCTACATGCTCATCAATTGTTGTTTTTCTCCCAATGGCACAATACCATTTCTATACATCATAGTAGGAATTAAATAATTATAACAGAAATACTACTGTTTTGACTCATTTCTTCCAGGGAGTTCAAAACAAATATGGTGGTTACTTCACGAAAACTTATGGCATTTCTCAAGGGTGATCAGTGAACAGGAATCATTCTTTTGACCATTATCTCCTTTCCCTGATCTCAGTTCATTTAAGACTGACATTTTTGATGTTGCCATTTTTTAATAGCTTGAAAAACACAGATATAGGGAGGCTAATAAACTCATCTAGCATCTTCAAGCCAGTAACATGGATAGGGTTATACAGGAATCAATATCTAAATGTTTTATTCATGATTCCAACTACTTGACTCCAGTAGCCTCCCAATTACTAAGGAAAGACATTTCATCAATTTCAAAGGGAAGTGTGTACTCAGGTGTATGAAGGATCCATTGACTCCAAAAGAAGTAAAGAGGACTTGCTTCAGGAAAGGATTTGACTTTTTTTTTTGTATTTCTCCCTCTTCTGAATTCCTACAGTACATACAGTTGGTACCATTAATAGGATCATAGACTTGCAGCAGAAAGGGTTTGTAGAGCTCATCTGCTTGAACCACTTCTTTTACAATGAGGGAACTGAAGGCCCAAGATAAAGGGATTTGATCAAGGTCGCAAAAGTAATAAGCAGAAGAGCCAAGATTTGAGCCCTGGTTTTTGATTCCATAGCCAGAATTCATATTGATCATTCATCATGCCCTGTGGTACATGTATTAAGTGAAACCTGAACCTTCAGTTCGCTAATTATTTTTCTGTACTTCATTTTTTTGGGAAAAAGAGGCAAGTGATCACAAACAAAAATAACCAACCAAGCCTTTATCATGGATTTCATCCAAAAAGTCAAATTTCCATTTATAGATCAGACCAGAAATAGTTGTAGTCCTTTGCCCTCTTGAAAACTAAAATTGTTGATCTTAAAAATAAAGATAATATACAATGAGATTGTATATTAAGTCCTTGATAAAATTATAACTACCTTGAAAACAGGGACAATGACTTATCCAAGGAATCACAGTCTTATAACTAGAGAAGACTGTGGAAGTCATCTAATCCCTTCCCCTCATTTTACAGATAAAGATCCTGAAGCCCAGAGAAGTTACTTGCCAAGGTAAGCAAATGAGTCAGCCTAGGAGCAAAGATGAAATTGAGGTCTTTTGGTTCCAAGTTCTGCACATTTTCTACTATACCACACTCTTTCCTTCTTTTACCTCCCCACAGGATCCCATGTTAAACATAAATTTATTGTTGTTCAGTTATTTCAGTTTTATCTCTTTGTGACCCCATTTGGGGTTTCTGTCTCAAAGACATTGTCATTTCATTTTCCAGCTCATTTTCCAAATGAGGAAACTGAGGCAAACAAGGTTAATTGACTTGCCCAGGGTCACACAGCTAGTAAGTTTCTGAGGCCAGAATTGAAATCAGGAAGGTGAGTTTTCCTGGACTCCAAGATCAGCACTCTATCCACTGTGCCACCAAACAAGAAATGTTTCTTCAATTAAAGAATTGTCCACAAATTAAAGAATCAGGTGCTTGACTCATATAGCCATCTCTGGCAGTGGCACCAAGGTATATATTTTAGGAATGCATGTGTCCTTGCAGACATTAAACCTTGCAAATTTAGGCATGTCCAGCCTCCTCCCTTGACCTCTGAGATTCCAATTTCCCTTAAAAACTGACTTTAGATCGTTAAGAAGCAATATGCATTGCTGAAGTTATACAGAAGGGAATAAATGTTTGGTGAAGATAAAAATCATTCTGGCTACTAGGTATAACAGAAGGAGAAACAGAAGTGGAAACCTACAAGAAGTTAAAATCAGTAGCTAAAAGAGTTGTACTGATGTCTGTGACTCACTTAGGGAGAAGGTGGACGAGTCAACCGAGATGATTTTCAGGCAGAATTGTTGAGTCCTCCTAAGGCATTAAGCCATTATTTTTTAAGGGAATTGCGGTAAGTAACCAGATGGGGCAGTATTCTGTGTAACTTACAGCAGATGGCACTAAAATATTAAACTAACATTTCCTTCTGCTCTAAGTTGAGCTATATTTCAGCTGATTATAGAGCCCATCTATTTAAAATATGTTGATGAAGAACAAATCCTGCATAGTTAAATCATTTGACTAAAAACAACTCTAAACATTAATGCCTAATGTGCTTTCACGAGAAGAATATGTTAATATTATTCAGGCAAGGTTGGGTCTCACAAAAACATTCAGAATAGAAGGGGAGGGGGGAAGCCCACACTCATTGGAATCTTTTCAGAAACCAACTCAGTGTGGCAGAGCAGGGAAAATCTGCTTCTGGTATCACCATAGCAACAGCACCAACCCTCAGACAGACTTTATTGTGTGGGATTTTTTTAATTTTTTTTTTTTAGGACAGATTTGTTTTCCTTCTTTCCAAATACCTCTGCATGATATTTTTGAATAATGTTGAAATACAACTGACATGGTGCAGACGATGTAAACACATTGCCTACTTCACTTGCCCGGGAATTCTTAAAGGGTGACTTGTGATTTCCTCACCTAAGTGAATAGGGTGATGTGATTCCTAATGCAGCACCTGGGTCTCCCAGGATACCCTAAAAAAGACTGTCAGTTGCAAGGCAGGGTAAATAATATTGATAGCATGAGTTGAGATCCTAGGAGAGAAGACCGTAAATTGTAAGTACCTTGTAAAGGCTATTTGGACCAATTTCAAGGGCCTTATAAATATTAATTAAACCTCCAGACAGTCATGAAAAAGAGCTATAGTAAATACTGTTCCATTTCCTGGGCAAGAAGCTGAGGTATGGAGAAGTTAATTGTTAAGCCCCAGGCTGTAGAGAAAATCAGTAGGGGGGTTGTATGTCGTATTCAGGCATTAGCTTTTACCTCACAGGTAGTATCATACCATTTAATAGCTTGGTGAAAGAGTTAGTAGTAACTTCATCTTGCATTCTTTAAATAAAAAAATTGTAAATAATTGGCTCAATAAATGTTTACTGGATGAATGAATGAACAATGACTCAATTAGAGACTAAATAGCTCATGGATAGCATTTCTTTTCCAATACAGTCAGTTTCCAACTTGCGTGCACCTGATTTACAAATATCCCTTAAATATGAACAGGCATCTTGGAAGTCACCCTAGTTGTGTGGCTAATAGTATGCCTTCTTTCCCCAGTATTACATCATGAAAGGAAGCAATATGGCAAAGAGAAAGAATACTGTATTGGGAGTTAAGGCACCTGTGTTACAGTTTCAATTCTGTCACCTACTATGTGATTCTTTAGACTATGTCATTTCTGTGTCTCTGTTTTCTCATCTGTAAAACAAAAAGATTTGACCAAATGGTCTCAAAGGTCCCTTCTACCTCTAAAATCCAATAATATAATTCCCTGCACTCTTCCCTCCCTGCCATCTGTTTTCTCCTCTCCCCATCCCTACCTCCCACCTCACTGCAGGGTAGTTCACAGCATGGGTTTTAGTGGCACAGATGAGGAAGGAAGAAGACAGGATAACCCCCTGAAGCTACTCCTTCCTTCCCTCTTTCCAAGCTCCACTGACACTCCTCCAGTTCCAACATTAGTATTCCCCTTGTGATAGCAAGCTCCAGTACTGACCCTCCTCAGACTCTGTCCTATCTTCATCTTCACTGAGAATTCTCCAGCTTCTCCCTGAGACCTATACTGGAAGTCAGTCAATTGATTTTTCAACAAGGACTTATTAAGTGTTTACTATGTGCCAGACATTGGGCTAGGCCCAGGAGATACAAAGAAAGGCACAGGGTGAGCAGTTTTATTTTTTCCTCCTAAAATGTAGATTAATTTTATTTCAGTCCTTATTTTTTCTATTAGCACCTATGGCTTTCCTTTTAGAGTCTAAATGGGAAAAAAAAAGAGAAGTATAGAAGAAAACATGTCTTCTCCTGTCTACTTCTCATGGTTACCAGTAGTAATTCATAGAAAAGTCTCTAAAAATGGCTTGCCTTGGGAGTTAGAGAATAGAAAGGGGGGGAGCTATGAAGCTGTTTTGTTCAGCAGCTAGTCAGAGAGGAGAGAAATCTGCTAAATTTCTCCAGACAGAAATAAAGGAAAGAGAGGCAGGCTTCTGAAAGAAAAGAAAAAAGTAATGAGGTAGAAAAGAGTGCCTGAGGCAGATGGAGCAAGCAGGATAGGAGATAAGACCAGTATGTGACCAATCAGAAAAGTGATCAAAGAAGACAGTGACCTTAGCACCTTTACTGAAAGATTTCTCCTGCCAAGTGGCTGAGAAGGGAAATGCTATGGATCCAAACAGTACCCTAAGGGTTAAACATAATATTAAGGGTTGCTTTTCCAATACTTTGTGAAGCCCTGTACCTTATTCTGTAATTGAAAGTACCCTAAAGTCTTTTCCTCCCTTATCTTGAACCTGTACCAAAAGAATTGCTTTTGTCTCCCTTATCCTGTGTTCCCTTTAATTTTTAAACTGTATCCTCCTACCCTGTCTTTAAATCCTCAAACCATAAAGAATTTCCTTTGTGTCCCTCATCCTGTCCTGTCTTTAATCTTTAACCTCCGAAAAAAACTCTAAAACTACATCATCATTCTGAAACCTCTGTAGAAGCATAACTCCACCAAATATCGAGTCTCACTTAGCTTTCTTGCTAAGGACACCCATGATGCTTTTTCATATAAAATAAAAAGCTCTCATTGGCTAAAAGAGAAAGTCTAAGTGAATTCTTTCACACCTGAATGTTGTGTGCCAAACTTTAAACCTCAACAGTGTGACCACTAAAACAGCCAGAACTCATAGAAGTGACTCTAAGAGTTTAGAGGATTTACCCCTAGAGTTCCTTACCTTCAACCTCACAGGACCCCCATTTCAGTCTCTCATCCCAATCCTCTTCTTCTCTCTCCACATTTTAGAGTCCATTATTCCTCCCATCACCTTTCACCCCAGCCTGGACTCTGTTGAAGCCCTTTCCTTAACAAGTCATTGCTCTCAGGGAGCTTATAATCTAACATACAGTTAAAACACAGAGATAGCTATATTTCTGCTTAAAGAAGCTACTGGTGCAGATACAGACTGGCAGATTTATATCAATGAAGCTCCACAGAACCTCCATCTAAGTGGAAAAAAAGACTTCCTGCTTTACACTGGAGCAGAACTGAACGATTCAGAACTTTAGAGTTAGAAGGGAGTTTAGAGGTCATTGAATCTGCTTCCTCATCTATATAACAGTAAACCCCTGCACTGCAGGCTAAGCATTCCTAGTTCTTTCAACTATTTCTACAAGAATACACATCCAGATCCAAGTAGGCAGCCATCTGAAGCATTTTATGTTAGAAAAAGGTTCTCAAGGATTTTTTTACTAGAAGAGAACTCTAAAATTCCACACTAATGGAGAGGTAGATAGATGATCAATAGCTATATAGATAGCTAGTGAGTGTGTATGTGAGTGTGTGTGTGTGTGTGAGAGAGAGAGAGAAAGAGAGAGAGAGAGAGAGAGAGAGACAGAGACAGAGACAGAAAAAGAGAGAGAGAGACAGAGACAGAGACAGAGAGAGAGGAAGAGAGAGAGTGAGATGGATAGATAGATAAGAGGTGGTGGATGGATGGATGGATGGATGGATGGATGGATGGATGGATGGACAGAGAGATAAATTGTGTTTTCTTTTACTACAATCAATATTTTCTAAAAGTATAACCTTACTACCATGGTAATTTGATGAAATGCAAGTAATGAGAAAGAATGAGAGTGGTTAAGTAGGTGGAGGTATGAGCTAAAAGAAGTTTGATTGGTGCACATGCAGTCGCACATGCAAGAAGATCCCACAGATGAGTGACAATCACCTGCCCTCTGCAGGCAGCAGTAAAGAGAGTGCTGAGCCTAGAGTTAGGAAAAAAATGTGGCCTGATACACTTACTAGCTGTGTGACCCTGGGCAAGTCACCTAATCTCTGTATCGTTCTACTCAACTGTAAAATAGGATAATAATAGCACCTGTTGTGAGGATAAAATAAAAGAATATTTATAAAGCACTTAGCCCAGACCCTGGCACACAATAGGTGCTTAATAAATGCATATTCCATTCCTGTCCTTCCTGGAATCACTGACAGTTCGGTTACTATCCGCAGCATCCCCTGGTGATGACCTGGCCACGAAGAGAGGCAAGCCAAATCAATTCTAACCATTCTACTCTTCTTTTCCATTGTCTTTCTTTCAAATTCCCTTCCTCATGTCTTTTGTCATCTGTACAGGCGTGCCTCAACCCTGTCATCAGGGGTCTAATGGTGACATACCATTTTCTTCATTGATATAAATCTGCCAGTCTGTATCTGCACCAGTAGCTTCTTTAAGCAGAAATATAGCTATCTCTGTATTTTAACTGTATGTTAGATTATAAGCTCCCTGAGAGCAATGACTTGTTAAGGAAAGGGCTTCAACAGAGTCCAGGCTGGGGTGAAAGGTGATGGGAGGAATAATGGACTCTAAAGTGAGGAAAGAGAAGAAGAGGATTGGGATGAGAGACTGAAATGGGGGTCCTGTGAGAATTTTGTGGGCCTTCATCTGTACCTTGTATAGAAGGCTGTCCATCACAAAGTAAGATAGAATTAAAGATGTAAGAGAAAAGGTAATTGAAAGACCAAAAAGAGGAGAGGACAACCAAATCGAAGAACGCACCTCTTTTATGACTGTATCCACACACACCATGCTGCTGTTGTGGGAGTATAGCTGCCTTCACTATACAGTCTCCTAGACATTTGCTGTACTTACTATTCTGGAGCTGGTGGCCACATCTAGACTGTTGTCTTGAAGGAGGCAAGAAGGTACCATTAGGGCCCTGATTTCCAATGAACAGGAAACATCAATTTATATAACGTAGTCTTTATATAGCTACTTTTTATGATACATGGAATTATTGCTGGAGGCAAATGTTACTTAGAGATAAAGAGGACAACGCTTGCCACTCAGGCAGATAATGTTGCATCTTATCCTAGAAAGTAAATTCAGTTTCCAGCAGATTGACCGCCAGGCTAAATGTGAAACATATGTTTCTTCTACTGGGGGCAACAGTTTTTGTTCGTAAGGATTCGAATCAGGAACTTTACCCCCAATAGGGCTGGTGGTACAGTGGATAGAGTGCCAGGCTTGGAATCGGGAAGGCCTAAGTTCAAATCTAGCCTCACATACTAGCTGTGTGATCTTGGAAAGTCACTTAACTTCTGTCTGCTTTCATTTCGTCTTCTGTAAAACAAAGATTTTACCCACCTCCCTGGACTGCTGTGAGAATCAAAAGAGATAATATTTGTGAAGTGTTTTAGTACAGCGCTCAGCATATAGTATGTCCTATGTAAACGTTAGCCATTACTATTTTCAACCAAAAGGGAGTATTCTGAAGGAAAAAACAGATCTGTATATGGTAATATAACCAGAATGTGACCTGTAGAAAGTATTATAAATCAAAGTTGAGAACTAGGATTGTGCTTAGAAAACAACCCGTGTATTTTGTAGAATGCACAAAATTCACATAGATATATCAAAGATTATATTTTATAATCTTTATAATATTATTATGAGTTTCTACTTAGAGCTAGAAAGGGAGATAAAAATGTCTTCTTAACAAGAGAGAACTAATAAACTGTAATGTTAATGGGAACATTTTATTTCTTTATTCTTCAATGGAATTGATTTATTTTGCATATTTTGCTTTTTAAAATGAACATTTTCTTCTAAAAATTGTTTTCTCTGTTCTTTACTACAGTAGTTTGCTAAGTACAATTTAAATAGTGTATGATGTGTGCATGGTTCAACACCCTGGACAGGTCATTAAATCAATTCAAATACAAGTTTGTTTTGCTGATTCAACTGATTTTCTGATTTGCCCCTCCATAAAAAAATAAACTGGCTATCTGTATCACCTGACCTACATATGTTTGTTACAAATTACTGTCAAATACAAAACATATTTTTGATGACAAGAATATTAACTAACTCCAAGTCAACTTGAGCAGAAAAAGATATTTGCACATTTATCTTATTAAGAAGCCAAAGTAACCAAAATATTAACTTACGATTTCTTGAAATAATTAATAATCAATTCCCTCAGAGATTGTTTACCCACTTTACGAACTATTGTTCTCCATGTCTAACAACAGACAATTTCCAAAATTACAAAGAACAACCCCAGACCCAAAGAAGAGACAGAAGAAAACAGCTCCCTCTCCTCTCTTCTTTTGAAGAGGTGAGTGACTGACAGCTGAAAAACATTACATACAATGTCTGATTTTGTATGTATTGATTAGCTGTGCTGAATTTTTTTCTCTTCTCCCTTTTTGTTTAAACCAAGGTATGGTTCTTTGAGAAGGGCAAGGGGGGGAGAGACATGGGGAAATTTAGATGATATAAAGTCAAAAGATGATGTAAAGTCAAAAATAAAATTATTTTTTTTTACAAGGAATCAAGTTTATATGTTTATGCCTTGTTGCAAACTAAATACTTGGCTTTACAGTTAATTTGAGAAATGTTATAGGCTACTATTTCCATCAAAACTAATAAACAACTTTGGAAAATCTGTCTTTACACTTGTTCTGGGACAAAAAAGATGTTTAATAATACTAAAGAGCAGGGGAACCAAAGATCACCTGAGCTAATTTATAGAAATTAAGCCTTTGAAATCACAGTTCTTGACTAATCCTGGGAAACAAAAAGGAACAGGAAGGCCTTTGGAGATACTTTTCATAACAGATCACATCTTCATAGTTACATCACTTGATGAAAGGGGGAAGAATACAGTATTCAGATGGATTTATCTACAAATTCTTTCTTTTAAATATAGAAGAAGGCCTCTTGCACACTGGATGGATTATCAATGAAAAATTTTTGGAACCACATGGACAAGAATCCAATGTATATTAAGGGAAGGAGGACCCACTGATTAGATAATTTGCCCACTTAGGTAACAAAATATAACCTAAAAAAATCACAATGTAATGTTCATGCCATGAAAATTTTATGTAAATTTTAAAATATGATGCTGGACATTTTCATTATTACCACTGGATGGCAACAAACATTACATAGTGAATCAAGACAGTAAATATAGAAGCAACTCATTTGCTTTCCTCATTTTATTCTGCACTTTTTCATCTTAATATATGACAAATGAAATTCCCTGGAGATCACATGATCTCCATTTGTAATGGAGTCAGAAATAACAGACTTGGATTTTGTACAACCAATTCTCCAGCCTTTCAACTCTGGGTAGGATTATTAAGAGATCCAGTTACCTTCTAGGACTCAGTTTTAGGAAGATAATATTATAAGGCATAAGAGTACCTCGATAGACATTTTTTACAATAGTATTAGTAATAAACTATAACATTTGGACTCTCTGCAGAAACCATCAACTGCTCCGGGTTCTGTAGTCAAAAAGAGCAATCCCTCTCCTTTTGGCAGAAATTCAAATGCTAGAAGACATCTACAATTCCCTCTGACCCCCCACAGACTTCTCCAGGCTAAACATTCCCAGTTCCTACAATAAACATAAGATAAACCTAAGTCCCTTCACATCCTGGTTGCCTCCCTTTGCATATTCTCCACCTTATCAATGTCCTTTTCAAATTCTGGTGCCCAGAACATAATATTCTAAATGACTTTTTAACAATGCTAGAACTTTCCTATTCCTGGAAGCTATGACTTTCTTAATACAGTTCAAGATCATATTGGTAGTTTTAACTGATACATCACATTATTGACGCATATCAAACTTTTAGTCTATTAAAACCCCAAATCTCTTTCAGAAGTAATGTTTAAGCATATCTTCCTTATTTTTGAAGATTTTTTAATACAAATGCAGATATTTTTCCATACTGAATTTTATCTTTACATCCAGTCCAATATACTAGGTTATTGAGATCCTTTTTGAACAAACCCAACTTTGTCATCAAATATAGTAGTTATTCATTTCAGTTTTGGGTCATCTGGCATTTTGGTCTTGTCATCTATACCTTTAGCCAAATAACTGATTAAAACTGCTGAGCTGAGCATAGATCCCTGGAGTAGCCCACTGGGGACATCCTGCCCTATTGGCTTTGAGGCATTAAGAACTACTCTTTGAATCCACCTCTAATTAGTTCTGATTCCATTCGATGATTTTGTCATCCAATCTACATCACTCCATCTTCTCTACAAAAATATAATGAGACACTTCATTAAAAAGTGTTACTAAAATCTAGGTAATCATAGCCACAACATCCCCCCAATCAATTTACTTAGTAATCCCATGAAGAAAAGGAAATGAGGTTAGTCTGGCATGACCTGCTCTTGATAAAGAATCACCACTTCCCCTTCTCAATGTTTTCCGATACTTTTTTATCCATTATAGAATTTTCCCAGTAGCAAAGCAAATTGTCTCTTGGCTATTTTCTGCTCAGACATCCCATTAGAGTACTTAGCCATCCTATTCCAGTATTTAGCCCAGTGCTAGGTGCACTGTAGTCATTTAATAAATGCTTGATAATTTGACTTATTGCTTTATGCTTCTGTCTTGAACCAAGGCTTCCCTCCCCGATAATATCTCTGCTTTTGTTCCTTGGACATTGTTTATTACCCTGTCAACAATCCATTTCTCTGCATTACAAAAACACAACTAATGAAATTCTTCAGATACTATTTCACTACTTTGTGACCTGACATTTCCCATGTCTGACAATTAAATCCAGTCTCTTATCCTAAGACTAACTGTAGCCCAAGACAAAGCTGATTTCTCCTAAGAAGAGTCAGCCCTTGACCCTCACCCTTGTCATAACCAAATGGCTCAGGATATTGCCCTCTCCCCACACACCTAGTTGGAATGCACTGAGCTTTCTATTAAAACGTGGCACCCTAAGGCAAGTACCAAGCAATAGTGGGTAATTGGATTCTTACCCATTCCCTTCCAAGCCAGAGGTTATGAGAGGAAAGATGCTCTCTGGAGCATTCTTGCAAAAAGTCAACTGTAAGTAATAGATCTCACTTCTTGACCTTTCTCCCTACTATTCAAAGGGTAGTAAGAGTACAGATAATTTACACTTGCAATGAATTTTCACCTTCACATAGACAATAGCACCTTTCACACTGGATGTATAGGACCTCAGATAAGGAGGTTAAAGTGTGAAAGTTCCATTACTAATGAACGAGAATCAAGCTATGGTATCCTTCACCGATCTAAATGTTATTTTAGAGGGACATATACATCTAGGATTTTACAGCTAGGAGGGTCCTTTGGGGACCATCTGGGTCAGTCACTCAATAGGCATGTATTAAACACCTACTATTGTTAAGTGCTGAGTCAATTCTCTTCATAAATATAAGGGAAATGGGACAGATTATATCTGCAACTGGGTGGTATAGGTGTTCAAATCTGACCTCAGACACTAGCTGTGTGACCCTGGGCAAGCTACTTAACCCTGTTTGCCTCAGTTTCTTCATCTTTAAAATGAGTTAAAGAAGGAACTGGAAAATAAGACTAATTGGAACACTCATAATTTGTAAAGGGTGAAAAATTACTGGGAATCAAAAATGAGTTTTACCTCAGGCCTAGAATTGTCTCAACTAGTGACCTGTTTTCATCTCTGAAGGAGGATCCTTTGTTTTTGTGAGGATGAGGGAAGGATTAATGAATTGAAACTGTTTGAATTCTTTCACCTCTGTCACTGATGATGAATGACTTCTATTATGGCACTGGGAGTGAGGTGGCTGTTTCCAGATGGGACAAAACTAGAAGGGGATACTAATGAGATCTCTGAGGCACCATGGGCTAAGGAGTGGGGGTGGGACTAGACCTTCTTACTAGTGTATTCCTAAAACATGTTTCAGTCCCGAAATGAATCTTGGTCACTTGTTTCTTGGAGGGTAAAATAAGGAATAGGGGAGTAAAAAGGGAAAATATAACAGGGATATGGTAAAAAGAGAGGTTGAAAAGGACAATAGGAAGTAAAAAATAAGATGGAGAAAAATTCACAAATAGTAATTATAGCTTTAAACATGAATGGGATAAACTCACCCATAAAATGGAAGCAGCAGAATGAATTAAAAATAAGAATCAAACAATATGTTGTTTACAGAATAAAGGGACTGACCTACCTGTTTCTATTCTATTTGTGGTTAACCATACACTCTTTATTTAAAATCCAGGTTATCTTTTCTTTCCTAGCCCACTGTTGAATAGAAAATACAGCTTGTTCTCTACTCTCCATCCCTAAAACAAAAACATAAACTTATGGAGGTTTGGCAAAATTCTCCCCATCTCAGTTTTCCCTTTTCCTCTTCCTCTCATTTTTAAAGGCAATAATTATCCATTGAAGTATCTATTTAACATTTGGAAGCAAAGAAATCCCTGATCTTCCTCTATCAGTCCTTTTCATGGAGCCCAGGGGGGTGGGAAGAACCAAGACGCACATAAGCAGTAAATAGTGGGTATTAGGAAACACAAAAGACTAACATAAGGTATATCTATAGTTCAGAGAAAAACCAGACAAATTTCATCTCAGGAACTGGATGAGATGAGAGGATCTTTAAGATGATGAGCAAGATATGTATGAAGATTCTGCCTAAAGAACCAAAAAAAACCCCACAAACAAAACCTTTGATACTCCTCTGGAAAGGCAAGTGGGGCAAAGAGGTTTTATTCTTCCTTTTTCCCGCATCCCTACTTTTCTTACTTCTGACAACTCAGTTCTGTGCCAACACTAGGATGAAGTGCGAAGAGAAACCTAATAGTTGAGGTCTCAAGTGACAGTTGTGAAAACACAGAAATAGAGAAGGAAATCCTAAGTTGAATAAAGAAGACAGAGAAGATGAATAAACAAGACAGAGAAGAGGAATTCCCACTCAAAGGCTCAATTATAAGTTGGAGGCAGCCTGCCTAGGCAAACCAGACTATGAAGGGAATTTAATAAATTCTCAGGGAATTAAATGAAAGTAAATTGACATTTCTTCCTGTCTTTTAGGTATTTAGATTATCCCATTCAGATGAAAAATATAATTTTAAAGAGACTTCCAAGGAAGAACTCCCAAAACCTTTCATTATTAGAAAAAATAAATCTATAGAGAAATTAAATAATTTTTAAATATTTTAATCTCTTAAAACCAGTTCTTCTTGTTTTATGCTCAGTACAACTGAAAAATTATGTTGAGAAAATTAATCAAGTCAGACACTTAACAAGTGTTTATTGGACACCACTATGATACACCCAGAATCCTACAGGATACAAACCACTATTGCTCTAGTCTCTGATAAAAAAGTAGTTTTTCTTTTTTTGCCAAGAGCAACCTCTTTATGTACACCGTTGAATCCTTTATTTTCCTGTCTCCAGACAATTGTCTGCATTTTCATCTCCACTCTAATTTTCTCTCTTTAGCTGCTGACTCTTTCCCTGCTATTTACAAACATATCCATGTTTTCCCGATCCTTACAAAGCCCTCACTTGATCCATCCATCCCAGTAGCTATAATCCCTGTGTCTTTCCTCCCCTTGTATGAATGGAAGGATCAAGTGAGGTGTATGAAAGTCATCTTCTAATTCACTTTCAAACATTTTACAGTCTGGCTGCCAATCTCATCATTCAACTGAAACTTCCAATGATATCTTAAGTGCCAAACTTAATGGCCTTTTTTCAATATTCATCCTTCTAAACATCTGTAGCACTCAACAATGTTGATCACCTTATCCTCATGGATAATCTTTCCTCTCTCTTAGCTCTTCTCCTGTGTATGACCACTACTCAATCTCTTTTGCTGATGTCATGCTTACTAACTATGGACATACCCCCCAAGGTTCTGTCCTGGACATCTTCCCTTTGACCCTTATAACATATCACTTGGTTATATCATCAACTTTCATGAGTTCTATTATTTTCTTTGTAGATAATTCCCAGATCTATAAACCTAGTACATATACATAACCTTAGTCTCTCTCTCTCTCTCTCTCTCTCTCTCTCTCTCTCTCTCTCTCTCTGGAGCTCTGGAGCTCTGGAGCTCTGGAGCTCTGGTTCCATGTCAATAGTTATCTTTTGGACATCTGAAACTGAATGTCTGGTAGACATTACAAAGTTAGCATGTCCAAACAGGGCTCATCTTTACCTCTAATGTCTTTCCTCTTTCCACTTCCCATACTTTTATTGAGGTCATCACCATCACCATTACCAGGCTTATAACTTCAAAGCCATTCTCAACTCACATTGCCAATGTTGTCAAATCTTGTCCTTTCTACCTTCTCTTCATCTCTTGCACTTGTTATTTTCCATCCACTCACACAGTCCCTTCCCTAATACAAGTTCCTCATCATCCCTCTCTCTGCAATAGAAGATTATAGCAATTAGTCTTCTAATTATTCTCCTTGGTTCATATCTTGGTCTCTATTCTAATTCATGTACCACATGGCTAACGTGATTAATGTAGGTCTGACCCTATCACTCATTCTCCACCCCTGCTCAATAAAAATCCAATTGAGTCCCTATTACCTGTAGGATCAAATTTAAAATCTTTTGTTCAGTATTTAAAGTTCCTCACAACCTTGTCCCTGTCTACCTTTTCAGTCTTTCTATATTCTACTTCCCTCCACAAACTCTATGATCCAACCATACTGCTATACTTGCATCACTCACAAAGGACAGCTACATCTTTTATTTCTATGTCATTTCACTGGCTGATCCCCATTCCTACAATGTTCTTTCCTCACTTCTGATTCTAAGAATCCCTAGTCTCCTTTCAGATTCAGTTCAAATGCAAAGTTCTGCAGGAGATCATTCCATACCTCCTAGATGATCCCTCTACATATACCATGCATGTACCTAAGTATTCATATTTTATGCCTCACATTAAAATCTAAACCCCTCAAGGCCAAAGACGGTTTGTACCTTTCTTTGTATCTCCATTGCTTTCACACAGTGCCAGGCATAGAGTATGTTCTTTAATAGATGCTTGTTGATTGATTAAAGCATAAAGCATCTTTGATATGACTTTTAATCTATTTTAAGAGGAGATTTTTTAAGATTCTTATTGAGTTGTCCCTATGCATTCTTTTTTAGATGAAACAACATCAATAGTTTCAACCTTAACTCTTAGGTTTGGTTTTGTCTTATTTCCAAATACTTTAATCATCTTTGTTGCTACCCTCTGAATTCTCACCATGCTCATCACATCTGTTTCTATATGTAGAGTTCATTTCTGCAAACAGCACTATGCTCACAATATGACTAAATTATATCCTCATTTATTAGAGATGACAAATTACTCCCTCTTTCTAGCCTCCAGACAATGATGCCAGAAGGAAATGATTTTCCACATTCATGCCAGATATTTCAGGATACAGACCTAGGTAATCTGAAAAAATTGGTCCAACTTCTCAATCAGAAAAGACTGGGAATGGAGACACAATTAACAATAAAACGGGACATGTCCTCTGGTGAATGATGGAAGAGAAAAGCTATGATGATGCACTTTAAGTCTGAATGGAATTCAAGGGCAGCTAGGTGGTACAGCGGATAGAGCACCAGTGCAGGAGTCAGGAGGACCTGAGTTCAAATCTCATTTCAGACACTTGATACTCACTAGCTATGTGACCTTGAGCAAGTCACGTAACTCCAATTACCTCATTCTGGGTCATCTCCAGTCATCCTGATGAATATCTGGTCACTGGATTCAGATGACTCTGGAAGAGAAGTGAGGCTGACCTGCACAGCCCTCCCTCACTCAAAGTAAGTCAAGTGCAAGTCATGTCACCATTTCTCTGATGGCATGGTCTTCTTTGGCAACGAAGGACAAATACACAAATGGAATTCAAGGAAGATACTCACTTGAAATGTAAAAGATGAAATGGTACCTATAGCCCATAAGAAACCTCCCATATGAAATTGGCACTCTGGACATCATAAGTGAAAGAAAACCTAACAGATTTACAAAGAAGCATGGAGATATTTTAGCCTAAAAACACTTTTGGACATTAATTCCGGATTTGTGGTTAAGATGGCATTATAAAAAGTAGTAGAGGAACTCAGCTCTCCCACATCTGCTCCAGAAAATATCTAAAAGAGCATCACTAAAATCAGTGAAAAATAACCCCAAAGAGAAACAGTAATAAGCTCCATTATCCAGTCCAGCATTGCACAAGAAGATGGTCAAAAGTCTCCAATCACTCAAAGAAGGTTTGCGACTGGAAGGGCAGAAGCCAGTGATACCACCATTAAATGGCCTAAAGCATGGAGGCAAGAAGAGTGCCCAAAGAAGGGGCTTGCAATGAGGTCTTAATTACAGATGCATTTCACAAGGATAGAAGCCCAAGAGGAGGGTGGGAGGTTCTGAGGATGAAGATATTCCAGTGTTTAGAAAAAGTGAATATGGGTAATCAGGACTTGAAGACAATAGAATTCTAGCCCTAGCCCACTGAAACAACAGTAGAAGAAGGAGTAAACCTAAGGATATTGGGCAAAGTAATATGTAGAGCTACATTAAGAAATGAGACTAACTCAAAGATATAGCAAAGCACTGGGGAATTCGTCAAGAGGCCTGGGACCGGGCATGATCTCCTGTATCCAAAGGCCACAGGAGGGGACAGAGTCAACTCCTTGTTGGGGAGATTGTACAAGGAGAAACAGAATACTTTGGGAAGCTGGGAGAGGAGGAAGAAGCCTGAGACTTTAGGAGAGGGTGAGATCTGCTATTAGTCAAGAACATTAACATCAAGAACAGCTAGCAGTAATGGCAGCATCCCAAAAAGCAAAAAGAGTCTAAGGATAACAATCATATTAATGAATTGGATACACAACTCAAAAACTAGAAAATGTAATTAAAAACCCCAAGTAAAAATAAATTAGATCTAATGAAAAACAAGGAAGAGATAAAATTCAAAATGAAAACCCCCAGTGATAAAAAAAAATCAGAACTAATTAGATAATTAGCTAATTTGGGATTAAAAAAGAAGAAAACCAAATTGTTAAAATAAAAAAAAATTTACAGTAGATGAAGAAAAACAAAAGAAATCAATTATCTCACAACAAATTAAAAGATATTTATAAAACGTGTGTATGTGAATGTTCGTCCTTCATTGCTGAAGAAGATCATGCCATCAGAGAAATGATGACATGACTTGTACTTGACTTTGTTTTGAGTGAGGGAGGGCTGTGCAGGTCACCAGCCTCACTTCTCCTCCAGAGTCATCTGAATCCAGTGACCAGATATTCTTCAGGATGACTGGAGAAGACCCAGGATGAAGTATGACCCAGGATGACTTGCCCAAGGTCACACAGCTAGTGAGTGTCAAGTGTCTGAGGTGAGATTTAAACTCAGGTCCTCCTGACTCCAGCACTAGTGCTCTATCCACTGCACCACCTAGCTGCCCCTATTAAAATATAAAATACTTAAATTAATAGAAAAATAAAGAATTTAAACAATTGAGTCTTAGGAATAGAAACTGAATAACTTTTAAAGAACTCTCAAAAGAAAAAAATTCAATACCCATAGTATTTATGAGTAAATTCTATCAAACCTTTAAAGAAAAATTCATTTAAACATTATATAAATGGTTTGCAAAAATGAGGGAAGAGAAGATCATACCAGACTCCTTCTCTGAGAAAAATATGGTCCTAGTTTCTCAACCTCAGAGAAATAAAGGAGAGAAAGAAAACTATAGACCATTATTTCTATGAATACCAAGGCAAATTACTTAATGAGATATTAGCAAAGAAACTACTGAAACATGAAATTGATAAAAATAATTACCTATAATGACTGGTTGAATCTATACCAGCAAATGAGGGTTGACTAATATTAGGAAAATGATACACATGATGAAAAAAATAATAACAAAAAATATAAAATCACATAATTATGTGAACAGATGCTGAAAAAATTTTGACAAGGTAAAGAACTCATATAAAAAACATTAAAAAATATAAGAACAAATGAACTGTTTCTTAATTTCATAAGTAATATCTTTCTAAACTCAAGAGCTAACATGATCTGTAGTGGAGAAATGTAAAGTTATTGTAAGTAAAATCAGGGCTAAAGCAAGGAGGTTTATTGCTAACACTATATAATTATCATTTTCTATCATTCTAGAAATGCTACCCACAGAAATAAGACAATAAATACAAACTGAGGGAATAAACATAGGCAAAGAAGAAACAGAAGCTTTTTTCATATACCATGATAGTATAATTAGAGAACCTTAGAAAACTGAAAGAACTTCAGTAAAACAACAGGTTATAAAATAAACCTACCAATATCATCCACCTTTCAATATTTTATCAACAAAACATAGCAAGCAGGTGGAAGAAAAATTTCCTTCAAAATTACCACTAAATGTATAAAATACCCAGGAATCCATCTAACAAAATACTCGTAAGAGTTATATGAATACAACTACAAACCCTTTCTTTAAAAAAAAAAAGACCAACAAAAAATTAAACAGCGATTAACTGCTCAGGGCTGGACTGTGGCAACGTAATAAAAATTATAATATCATCTATATTAATTTACAGAGTCAATGCCAGGACAATCCAACTGCCAAAGAATGATAGTAACAAAATTCATCTGGGGGAACAAAAGGTCAAGAATTTCAGAAGAAAAATTGGAATAAAAAAAAGCAGTAAGGAAGAAAGACTTAACAAATTTCAAACTACAAAGTAATAACTCTCCCAAACTATTTAGTGCTGATTAAAAAGTTGTAAACTTTATCTTTGCAATAGATAAGATACACAAAATTCGAAAGCAAACAAATATAGTAGTATAATGTTTAATAAATCCAAGCACCCTTGACTTCTTGGGTAAAGACTCAATATTTAACAAAAGCTGCTGGAAAAATTGGAAAGAAATTTGGCAAAAGCTGGATTTGGCCCAAATGGCTTTAAATGGATAAATAATCTAAATATAAAAAGCTGTATCATAAAAAAATTAGAAGAGAAAGAAAGAAAAAAGAGAAAGAAAATTTCACAGTTATGGATAGATGAAGAGTTCTTGATAAAACAAGGAATAGAAAAGATCACAGGAGAGAAAATGAACTATTATGACATAAATTAAATCTATGTGATTAGAATTAGCATAAAAGCCAATTAACTGAGGAGAAAAGTTTTTAGAGCAAATTTGTCTAATACAAGTCTAATAACTAAGATACATAGGGGTATGATTCAAATACATAAAAATTAAAGACATAATAACTGTTTAGAAGAGATGAACAGAATACTCTCAAAAAAAGTGAGCCATCACTAGCCACATAAAAATATTTCAAATCACTAATAAAAAGAGCTGCAAATTAAACAAACTATGCTTCTGCTTCACATCTCTCAGATTGAGGAATGTGACGGAAAAAGAAAAATTGTCATTGTTGGAGGGGATGTGATAAGATAGGCACACTAATGAACTTGTGGTGGAACTGAGAATTAGGCCAGCCATTCTGAAAAGTAATTTGGAAATATACCCCAAAATTCACTAAATTGGGGATACTCTTTGACCCAGTGATTCAGCTGCTGAGCATATAACCAGAAGAGATCAAAGAGGAAAGTTACCCATTTGTACTAAAATATTAATAACAGCTCTTTTGGTTATAGGAAAGAAATTTGAGGTGGGCATTAAGGAATAGCTAAACAAATTATGATATAGGAATATAATAGAATACTATCATACAGTAAGAAATAAGAAAAGGGGCGGATTCAAAGCCTTGGAAGATATGTATGGATTCTATAAAGAAGTGAGCAGAACGAGGAGAACTATTCATACAATGGCGACTATGTACAAGAAAACAACTTTGAAAGACTTAAGAATTCTAATCAATATGATGACCAACCATGACTTCAGAAGACCAATGATAAATTACGCTTCTTTACAAAGAAGTCATAGAGGTGTACTATGTACTAGAAGTGTAGAATGAATCATATATCTTCAGATACAGCCAACGTATTCATTTGTTTTAACTATGCTTACCTGTTACAAAAGAGAGATTTTCTGGCAGGGGATGGGTTATGGAGGTCAAAGCAGGGATGGTAATAGTGAAACAAAAGAGAAAAAAAATTAATTACACTTTTTTAATGAAAATAAAAAAAACAGAAGGAAGTTCCGTTGGAGACAAATAAATAGATGTTTTGGAATTATCATGGTGTATTTGTTATATATTTAAAAAACTATAAGATAGATATCTTAATAATAAAATAATTCACAATTTCATATGGAATTTTATGTCTTTATATGTGGAAATGATCAGGTGGATTGATATCTGTCAAGTTCATAATAATACAAAAATATTTTTTAATTAGAATTGCAGGCCACTGGGAAGAGGAAGTCAAAAGATCATCATTCTTGTGCCACTGGAAGAATCAAGAAATATCTGATTTCTTGACTATGGTTCCTTTACCTCAAAATCATGGTAGATGGGACATATCCCTTCCTCCCTCTCCTCTCTCTCCTTTCTTTCTCTCCCCACCCTGCAAGCTGGACTGTCCTATATATCTTGCGCCTGATTAAAACCAAAGAAAATCCAGTGATCATCTTATATTTATCTGCTGTGGTTAATGACAGCAGTGAACACTGCTTTATGAGGAGATTTTGATCCTTTTGTGATGGAGACAAACTCCTGCTTCTCTATGGGCTGAGGTATGAGAATGGAGGATTGGACAGTGACCTCATAAGTAAGCACAAGCTGATATTAACAAGAAAACATAAAATTTAAAAAAATGTATCTCTACCTATTTATATATTTTGTCTATCTATAGATATATTTATTGTTGAACAGTCATTTTCAGTTATGTCTGACTCTTCATGACTCCAATTGGGGTTTTCTTGACAAAAACACTGGAGTGGTTTGTCATTTCTTTCTCCAGTACATTTTACAGATAAGGAAACTGAGGCAAACAGGGGTAAGTGACTTCTTCAGGGTCACATAGGTATTAAGTATCTGAGGTCTAATATGAACTCAGGTCTTCCTGACTCTAGAGATCTAGCACTCTATCCACTGCACCACCTAGCTGTCCCTATATCCATGTATCTATATACTTATAGTTTATATACATATATGTGCAGAAATTTATTTATATCTATCTATATATACTTATATATATATATGTGTGTAGATAGAAGATAGTTGGATAGATAGATATGACAGGCAGATAGATAGATGTATAGAGAAACATATTCCTAGAGATATGCTCTTAAAACAAATCTAAATTGAGCCCAGGAAAGATATCCATGAGATATTTGTACTTCACAGACCTTTACCTTGTACTCACAGTCATGGAAAACAAATCCCTTAAATATGTTACAAGTGGAGACATCCTTTGGAGTTAACTTTTAAAGATTATTTTTCTTCTTTTGCTCTCACATATTATCTTTTGTTACTGGAATTTATGTTATTAATGCTTTTTTAAAGGCCATTTTAATGTTACCTCATGACTAGGATTTTTGTGTTGTGAGCTTTTTTTGATCCTAGCTGAAAGGAATTTTGTCTCATTCACTTTTCTTGTACTCACGTCTTGGCTAATCAATTTTATGCATTGTGTTTACTCAGTGACTTTTTCCTTATTATGACATTTTAAATCCTCCTTTTGTTTTTGTCTTGTTCCATATTTTGCTTTCTTTTGTTTTGCTGCCGGTGAGATTTTCTCTTCTCCATTCTGAAATTTATTTTATTCTCTCTCTCCCTCTCCCCTACTTTGAGAAAGCTATTACTCTTACTCCTTTGTTTAATTTTTTTCCATTTTTGTACTAAAAGGTTATCAATTGCATTTTTTTCAGTTTTTATTCCAAGCATGTCCTTTATATTTCCAAATTTGGAAACAATCTTTCCCCTCCAACCTGTCCCCTGCTAAAATGAAAATATTGCTACATATGCAAAATGTTTTATTGACACTATTAATTGATGCCCCTTATTGCCAAGGCATAGAGGTTATGTTTCTTGAAATACAAGCAAACGTTTCTGATTTGACATGTGCTGTTTGCATTGTTATTTACTATATACTGGTACATGAGTAAGATATTGCAATGGCTTTTCATGATCCTTCACTTACTGATGCTGCACTGATATCAATTTGCAAATTTGTTTACTATTTTTATACCTTTCTTTAATTTCTTATGTCCTTTGTTGTTGTGCCACTGTGGTAGAATGCTACATTTACTAATTAAGTTAACATTATCAGTTTTTAAACATGACTTAAATATAGAGCAATCCCTTAAAAACATGGGTGTTGGAATAATTGAAATGAATTGTCATTTAGGAAGTGTTTAAAGTCATAGAATTTCCCTAATATTAGGAGATAAAAGAATAAATATGTTATGAGAAGAATTAAGAAAAATATGAAAGACTTGGAAGATTGTAATGCATGGTAATATAAAACCAAGAGAAGATATTCAGGTAGAGTACTATTAATTACCTGACCATTTGATCAATCAAACATTCCTGATATGCTGACAGTAGAATAGAGTATCAGGAACTAGTCTGTGGGCTAGCCCCTGAGGAGGAGGAACTACTTAAAAAGACAATTCTCTTTGAAAACAAGAAGCTAGAAAATGATGCCGAAGAACTGAGTTTCTTGAAGTTTTTAGTATCTCGAAGATACCTGGCCTTTGAGACAGTGAGTAAAGCTGGTGCTGTTCAATGAAGAGTTCTGTCAGATGGCAACTAATTCTACGCATGATACCAAGAAGCAAAGAAATCCTTCTCTCAGATAAACTGAGATTCGCATTTCAGTCTAAGAATGCAAAGGCCCTTCCCCTACTGGTAAGGTTAAGGTCAGAGATCCTGTACTGTAGAGATACTTCAGTTCCAAATTAGAAATCTTTTCTGTACAGGAACCATGACTCCCAGGAGAATGCTCCTCAGAATCTTGGATTAGCCAGGTGTCAGATCCACTACAGCACTATCATGCGCTGAAGTCAGAAAAGAGAATATAGACAAAAAGTCTGAAAGGAGCAGTGCTTGCTTTTGTGCAGTACCTAAAGACCACCCAACCTGGAACTACATGGCAAGCATTCGCCTAAAAATGAAATAAGATGCTGTTAAAACTCCAAAGGAAGCATATGCTACATTTATGTATTCTACTGTTCAGCAAAAAAGAAGAGGCTTCTAGCTTTAAATTCAGAGTGGATTCTTAATTATAAAGACTAAGACAGAGTAGCATAGCAAAAATTGAGAAAAAGGACTATGCTTACAATAAAATATGCAAAGATCTGAGAGACAGCCCCGAGCTACACCTGCACATCATAGGTCTTAAGTTATAACTACCGCTTTACTCTTAGCCAAAGTTAGGTCAATACTAATTAAAGACTGCATGATCGCGGTAGCTCTGCAAAGAAGGGCTCCCCCTCAACTGGCCCAGGAACATCTTCTCAGGTGTGGGCTCTGAACCAAAACAAGAGGGTCACACTGGGGGTAGAGATTCAAAGGCTGAAGTCCAAATAAGATTAGGTGAAAAATGAAACATTAGGCAACACTGTTCTCCTTGGAAAGGTCAAGATTTGAGGGAATCCAGGCCATTATGGCCTAATACAAACACATCACCATCAGGCCATGACCAAATAAGTAGACTTACCTTATGATAACAATTTTAAATTATAAAGACGATATAATGTTGGATGCATTATTGAAAAGAATGAAGCTTCAGTCCTGCTAAATTAGCATCAGGAAAAGGTGACAGGCATAGGGAACAGGTCATTTTTCACCTCAATGACAATAAGAATGACTTCATTTTTCAATTTCTTGTGGTTTATTTCTGGGGTGGGAAATCTGCAGCCTTTGAGGCCACATGTGGCCTTCTAAGTCCTTGGGTGTGGACATTTGACTGAGTTCAAGTTTTACAGAACAAATCCCCTTAACAAATAGATTTGTTCTGTAAAACTTGGACTCAGTCAAATGGTCGCACTCAAGAACCTAGAAGACCATTGGCCTCAAGGCTGCAGGTTCCCCACTCGTGGTCTATTCCAATTATACTTATAAGCCCCTGAACAGAGATGACAATAAAAACCGAAGAAACAGTAGTCTGGTGGTAAACGATAAATTATCAGGGTGGAGAGGGAGACTTTGGAAGAACTGGATAAAGTGTGTTGGGAGTAAATGTGATAAGCAATAGATTCAGGTGGAGGCAGAAGAGATAAGTATTTATTTTCTGAATTATCAGCTTGTTTGTTTATATTTTGAGAAATCTTCTGTCACTTCTATGTTTTTTTATTTAAAATCTCTTTCTTTTGTCAGAGTCCCCCTACTTCTTTAGAAAAATTCTCTATTATATGTTTCAAATTCTCTAGCCTGTTTGTCTTCATTGATTCTGATTTGAGAGCTCTGATTTATGACCTAACTTCCATCTTAATACCTTATTTTAAAAGCATGGGAAGGGATTATGCAGTGGATTAATTTAGGGTAGAGAGATGGGAAGAGAAGAATTTCAGTAACAGATTACCTAGAGTGGGGAAGGAGAAGACTGGCATAGATTCCTGGCTAGCTCCTAGATAAAAAGGTCAGCAATACCAAGAACCAAATAAAAGAAGTCACAAACCAAAGAGCAGGGTCAGTGTAAGAGCTTGATAAATGTATAGTCAGTGACAAGTCTCTAAGGCATAAACATCTTTTGATCAGACAGGGTACTGTGGTTGTCATGTTTCTCTAAACCCCAAAAGAATGCATCTCACTTAGCATGAACAATGACTGTATAGTTGATGATTCTAAAATAGAGAGGTAAAGACAGGGGCTTGGGGAATCCCTACTACCATGTTCAACAAATTGAGAAAAACATGAGAAGAGTGGAATGAATGCTGTATTTATAGTCAGAGGAATCCGAGTTTGAATCCTGACTATATTTGCTACCAGTGTTACCTTAGGCAAATCACTCAATATCTCTGGGCCTATACCCGAAAACATTGCACCAGATGATCTCTAAGGTCCCTTCCAATTCTACATCTATGGACTATGAACTATGAAAATATCCTGCAAAATGGTCAGATTTATGTGAAAAACCAGCATTTGGTAATACACAGAGATAATCTTCTGTGAAAGTGAGCTAGCTTATTTTCCCTTTTTTGTTCATAGGAGTGCAAGAAGAATGGCTTGTAAGTGGGCCTGCTCCATTTATAACTTAAAACTGTAGTTTTAATAGTAGTGAACAATTTTTTATAAAAAGGCAGCGAAAACTTCAGTATAAAGAATATAGTATATGCATTATCCTGGTAAATAGGCACATTTATCTTATCATTACAGTTTTAAATTATATAGTCTATGTATGTTGGAGGCATTATTAAAAAGAACGAAGCTTCAGTCTTGCATCAGGAAAAGGTGACAGGTATAGGGAAGGAGTCATTCTTGACCCTAGTGACAATAAGAATAATGTCATTTTTAATTCCTCGTGGGTTTATTCCAGGGGTAAGGAAACCTGCAGCCTCAAGGTCACATATGGCCTTCTAGGTCCTTGGGGGTGGCCATTTGACTGAGTTCAAGTTTTATAGAACAAATCATTTTACTAAGGGGATCAAACATATGTTTAGAACATATTTTCTGAAGAATGGCCATATCACTTGTTGGAAAAATAAAATGTGCTATCCTTTGAAATGGTAAGACTGCTGGCCCAGGAGTCGGATCCTGGGCTCCTATACCTCCTCTAATGCTTATTAACTGTGTGAGGTATATGGGGTACTCAGTAGGACTATGTGCGGGCTTGCCAAGCAGAGGGGCTAAAGCAGATTGAGGGTAAAGAGCTTAAGTCTGTTGGTGAATTAGGGCTGTGTCTGTCCAAGCATATGAAGACTTTCCCTGGCAGAATGGATAGATGACAACAATTTGTTCCAAAAGCCATAATGGAAGAGCAAGAAGATGCTGTGGCGCTCTTTGAGTCTGATTGACATTTGATTGACATAGAAGAGCATCCACTGCATCCCAGGTCACCTCCAGTTGTTCTGACTGTTTTCTTGCCACTGGACTTTTAATGACTCAGGAAGAGTAAGGCTGATGATCTGTGCAACTCTGCCTCACTTAAATTTAATTCACAAGAAAGTCAACATATCACCCATCATGTCACTGATCCTCTTCAAAAATGAAGGACAAGCAACAACTGTTTGTAATCTTGGCAATATCACCAGGCCTTTAGGTAAAGCCTTTTCTGGGTGTTATGACCTGCAAGAGTCACCATGCTCCTCTAGGCTGAACCCTTGAGAAGCTAGCTTTACCTCCACACTACAACGTGGCAAAGGAATAGGACTTTAGTGAAGGTGTAAAAGAGCTTGCCTAGAAAATATATTCCATGTGCACTGATTTTAATCCAAATACCTTGACATGAAAAAAAAAATGTGTCTCTACCTTTGGTTGTTTAAAAATATAGTACTTATGTGATCAGCAAGATGGTGGAGCAGCTGTTTTCCACAAATGTCTCCAAACTAAAAACCACCCAAAAGAAGTGAATATGAGCCAATTACAGAGCAACAAAAGCTGAATCCACAGGATACGAAGCCAAGAACACCACACAAGGTAAAAGCCTCTCAAATAACACTGGAGAAAAATATTTAAAGCACTCACTCATCAAATGCAACCCCAGCCTTTACTGTTTGCCAAGAGCAGTCAGCATCTCTTTTTAAAACTAAGATATTAGGATGGAATTTAAGTTAGAAATCAGTGGTCTTAAATCAAAATTAATGAAGACAAACAGGAAACTAAGAACACTCAATGGAATATCTTTCTGAGGTAGGATGGTCCTAAAAAAGGAAATGATACATTTATAACTTAAAAAAATAGAGAAATGGCAGAAAAGTATTGTTATAATGGCATAAGTGTTGGTAAATCAGAAAACATGAATATTGTACTACAAAAATATGTAGATGGATGGATAGAGAGATAGATAGATTAAAAACTTCCTAAAACAATTGACACATATAACAATGTGCTGATCAATAGAATATACTGTGACTGCCAGAGAAAAATCCTATGCTTGAAAACGCAAATCTATACTGGCTACACTTCACAATTCCTATACCAATCAACTGATTTGCAAGCTACTAGGAGAAAGTCTATCAGCTATGAAGAAACATTATTTTGAACTCAATGTCTTTCAGGCCTCCAGGGACTGAATACATCCCCAAAAAACTCTTGTTGAGTGGGTATAGATCTATGTCTGTGATAAGAAATAGGGATATTATGCTTTAAACTTTTATTTATAAGTTTGTAAACTAATTTATCTTCATGATTGATACCTTATATTTTATATCACAATTATTTAAGAACATATTCTTCCCTCTCCCAGCCCAATGACCCTTACCCTTTATTGAAAGGAAAGAGGGGAAAAGTTTGGCAAAACCAACCAACATCCTCAGAATATATGAAATATTCCACTCCTTAGTCTTTCTACCTCAGCAGCAGAGGAAAAAGGTACATTTTCTCAGCTCTTCTCTGAGGCCAGGCATGGTCTTTGTGATTATACAATGTGTAGGCTAATTCTATTGTTTTTTTCATTAGATTTTTTTTGGTAATTACCGTGCATATTTTCCCTAGTTTTGCCTGCTTTCTCCGCATCAGTTCATACCTTCCCATGCATACTTCCACAAATCCTTTACTTTTATCATTTCTTAATGTGCTGTACTACAATCTGTTTAGCCATTACGTAATTAATGAGCTGTCTTAGCTCATTTTGGTTGTCCCTGAACTCTCTATTACACCAATGTGGTTGACACAACTTGTTCCACAGATTTGGCATTGCTTGCAATTTCTATGTTCAATGTTTTAACAATAATAGAAAAATAACAAATAATAATTGGTATATTTGTGAAATACTCTGCAAATATTGTCACATTTTATCCTCACAGCAACCCTAGGATATAGTTACTATTATCCCCATTTTACAGATGAGGAAACTGTGGCAGAGAAGCTAAGTGACTTGCCTAAGACCATACAGCTAGTATGCGTCTGAGGCTAGATGTAAACTACTATTCCTGACTCCAAGTCTAGTATTCAGTACACTGTACCACTTAGCTGCCTCTAATTTGTCACAGCTATTAAATGGCAGAGTTGAAACCTGACCTCACATTTGTCTGACTCCTAGATCAGCGTTCTTTCTGTTCTTTACAATGCCGCCTTGAGGTACCAAGCCAGGAGGATGAGAACACTTCATTCATATAGCTTAAATTTCATAGCTTAAGCAATCCAGTATAGTAACAGTGGCTGACTTTACTGCCCTACTTCTTCATGACTCTACAAAAGAGATTTGTGTTCATGGAGAGAAGCTGAATAGTGGAGACGCACTAATAAGCAATGATTTTCACACATATTTTCACTGACCTGACACTCCCTACCTGAGCAGGAATTAGAGAAACATTCCCATCTGATCTACCATAATAGTATAGGAATGAAATAATAAGGGTGGAAAAGAGCTTGAGAAGTCAAATCACATGCTAAATATATTGTGTCTTCTCCACCTATGACCACAGGTACTTAGCAGAAACAGAAAAAGCATTTTTCAGGCTGTTTAAAAGGATTCAAGGTCACATGAACTCTCCTGATCCCTTTAACTTAACTTTTAAAAAAAAAATTCTGCACCAGACATAGAACACATAACCTTAGAACTCACAGGTTAAAGAAAAACTAACCCAGACAAGGGAATTAACATTGGAGAATTCTAATTATTAAATGTTCATTCACCACTCTACCAGCCTACAGGGGCTAGTGCTTGGGACACAAGCTTAGACTCTGGTATGAGGCTGGTGTCCAGCCTGGGATGCACCCTCCACCTCTTCTCAGGTACATTAGTAGTGGGGAGAGGATGAAAACATCATGCTTTCTGACTGGGATTCTATCTTGGGTTAGAGACTCTTAAAGCTGCAGACATTATTCCTGGAACATCCTCCCTACCTTTCCCTGTCTCTACAAAAAAATCGGAAGAAGCCAATTTAGCTCAGCTAAAGAAGGAAAAGAAAAACTGTGAGATGGGGAGAGTGTGGGTGGCTGGCTAGACCTGAAGGAATGGGGACTGAAACTCAGCTATATCTCCTCTGAGGTCACTCAGGGCAAGAACATAAATCATTAGACTCTGACAAGCCAACTTCAACATGTATCCACCTACAGAGAATGAGGACTGAGAAAATAAATGATGGAACATTTTTGCAAAGACTGAAACACCATACACACAGTTAAGTATAATAATTTCATTGACAAATAACAAATTTTTCATGTGGTCAAGAAGAAAAAAATTTTAAAAGGAAATTCAAATAATATTTCATAAGCATAAGAAATCAAAAAAGAGAATAGACTAGTATATGGAAAACATTAATAGAGCTTGTTAAAGCCAACATAATGTTTCCTATGAACATGAGCCTAATCATAATTCCACAAGATGGACACTCAGTAAAACAGATAAAATGTTCCTAAAAAGAAAAAAGAGAGAAGAGCTGAATATTCAATTTACAAATCCCAAACAGAAGCACAAGGAAGGTAAAGAAATACAAGTACCAAGGAAAGAATGCATAATACAAAGAAGAAAAACATACTCCATATGTGGAAATTATTTTAAAAAGAGAGGGAACAACAATTCTTTGGGATTAAAAAAAACAAAGAAGATGATTACAGAATTTAAAAAGACAAATTAAATGAGGAGATAAGAATGTGAGCAAAAACAGGAGAAATGAAAATGGGACAAAAATTCATCATAGATTAAATCCCATGACACCCACCCACTTTACCCAGACATACATTAAGCAATGCATTTTGTGGAAAAGAACTGAAAACTCAATGATCCACAAATATGAAAAAAAGAGGTAAGGAAGAGAAGGGAATTGATGATATGCTCCTATTAATTTCACAGGTGAACAATGAAGAGATGACAATTCTTATACTCTCAGAAAGAAGAGGGGTTGTAGGAAAATGGGAGATGTTAGAAAAGGAGGGTTTCAGTTTTGGAAACTAAATGTGGGGTGGAGGGAATATCAACCCAGTGTGGTAAAGGAACCACAATGTAGAGCATACAATATTTGCTTGTGATGGAAGATGGGACTTCATGATGGGTTTAATCTGAGGAAGTTGGTGCATCAGTAAGTCTCCTTATCTCAGAGAATACTCTTCCTCCACAGAGAACATCAAGGATAACAGATGGGTGAGCTGGCACCTGGAATGATAGGTAAACTCTGAATCAGATGTAAGATGGCAGGGTCATTAGAAAGGAAACTGATCATGGAATGGGCAAGGAATGAAATTTGACTACATGATTTGGGACTTGCATTCATTTCCATCATATGATGATACTTCTATTCAAATAACAGAAAAGGAAATGCATTTTGAAAGAATACCCAAATGCATAAAATATCTGAAAATCAATTTATCAAAGTGTATTCAATACCTGTATAAATAAAACTACAAAACTCTCCCTAAAGATGAAAAAAATAACAAATAGAGGGGGTATTCTGTACTTACAACTGGACAATAGCAATATAATAAAAATAATGATACTATCCAAACCAATTTACTGATTTAATTCTATATTAATCAAACTACCAAGAGGATATTTTACAGAGCTAGAAAAAAATAATAACAAAATTTATTTGGAGGAAGAAAAGATCTAGAACAGGCCTGTAAAAGCTGTGGCTCACAGGCCACTTATGGCCTGCAGGCACACCGAAGGATTTTGGGCAGGGCACGAAAAAATGTTTTCTTCTATGTTTTTCGTGAGCTGCCTGAAATCCTTTGGCAAGCAGCAAGTGGTCCAGGGACCATAAGTGGACCATGAGCCACAGATTGCACAAGCCAGATCTAGAACATCAAAGGAAATAATGAGCAAAAGTAAAAATGAAGGAAGATTAGTACTTAAACAACTCAGTCCACATTAGAAAGCCATCGCCATAAAATTTATGCGTTACTGGTTTAAAACAGTAAATTAGATCAAATGAACACACCAGAGAAGGAAGAATCAGAAATAATCAAATTCAATAACCCAGTATTTCATAAACAAAACAAAATCATAAATCACTAAGGAAAAAACTCTGTATTTGATAAGAACTGTTGGAAAACTGGAAAGCAGTTTGGCAGAAATTAGGTAGATACCAGCATCTTATACTATGCTACATTTAAAACTGATACATGATCTGAATGTTAAAAATCATACCATAAAAATATTAGAAGAGAATCAGATCAAGTACCTTTCATATCTGTGGCAGGAGGTGAATTCCTACCCAAAAAAAGGATAGAAATAATTACAAAAAAATAAATGGGTAACTGTTATTACATGAAATTGAAAAGTTTTAGCTATGAGTAAAATCAAGGTAACTAAAATAAAAAAGATAAAAGTGAATTGAAGGAAAAAAATCTTTGCACATAACATCTCTGATAAGAAACTGATTTCCACAATATATTAGAAACTAATACAAATACATAATACTACAGACCATTCTGTAATATACAAATGGGTCAAAAGATGTAAACAAAAGTTTTTCAAAGGAAAAATTGTATACTATTATTGAAAGAAAGTTTGAAATACCAATAATAAGAGAAATTAAAATAGAAACAACTCAGAAGTTTAGCAAAAGTGACAAAGCATGAGAAGAGTGAATGTTGTAGAAGTTGTTGAAAGACATCCACTAATGATTTGTTAGTGGAGCGGTGCACTATCTGGAAAGCAATTTGGAATTAGGAAAATAGAATGACTACAACATCCATTCCTTGTGTCCCAGATATTTCTTTGCTAAGTATATATCCCAATGAGACCAATGGGTCCTTCAAAAGAAGGGTCCCTCCCACGTAGACTAAACTATTTATAGCAGGGCTTTTTGTAGGGGAAATATGTTATCTGTCCATTGAATGCAGAATTATTAAACAAATTCTAGTACATGAAAGCAACAGAATTTTGCTGTGCTGCAAGATATGATGAATGTGATTAAGAGAAGCATGGGAAGATAGAAAGGCTGATACAAAATAATAACTAATAAGAAGAACTGATACATACTATATATATTGTATAGTGCTTTAAGATTAGCAAAGCTCTTTACATACTTGATTTGATCTAGGAAAATAATTTATAAAATATACTACAACAGCATATAGGAAAGGAACAAAAACATCGAAATGATTCAGAATTGAATGCTGAGCAATGATCATGACTAAGTTTGGTTCCACAGAAGGGATATGAGAAGGCACATTCTCCAAGTCCCTCTGTACAGAGGTGGAGAAGTATGAGTAGGGATTAGCATCTATAATGTCAAACTTTCTTCATGTGTTGATTGGTTTTGATAAACGGATTTTTAAAAATTTGTTATACGGAATATATCTTTTTAATTTCATATATATACATACATATGGATGTATTATTTATGTTTCTTGTTTTGGGAATGGTTCTCTGGAGGAGTACAGAGAAAGATAACCTGGGAAATATAGGTAATATAAAAGCAAATGATTTCAATCACATATTACTTCAAAAGGTTTTTTTTTTGTTGTTGCTCTTGTTCAGTTATTTCTATTTTTTGTTAAAGCAAGACTAAAAAAACCCATCAAGTTTGGGGTGACTGAATTTTAAAGGCATCCCCAAGAGCAAAGTGAGAATGATGGTTACTTTAGTGAGTATATTTAGTCCTTTGAAAGGGTTGCCTGACATATTTCTAACTTCTAAACTTGGTACCACATAGTTCAGGCAATGTTAGGGAACTTTCACCAAGTTTGAAGTGACACAAGCAGACAAAGGTTCTAAAATACGCTATGAAGCATTCCTATGCACAGTCACAGCTATTACACTTTTTGTCCTTTATCACATAATTGTAGCTGTTGGTTTAGGATCTCTCCCTAATTCATCCCTCTCCTTGCCATAACAGTATCTTGTCTTCTGTTTCAATTTCAGGTCCTCAATCACTATGTAGGAAAGGGACATAAAAATTTCATCATTAGACTTCGTTGAAAATAATTATGTGCTAAGTTGTAATGATATCATAGTATTAAACTCGTCATACTCAGCCCCAGAACATAGCAAAGCCACTTACACTAAATAAATAGAAAAGTGCGCTCAGATTTCTTTGGTCTCACAACCCCCTTACCTCCTTAAGTATTTAAGGCCTCAAAGAGCTAGTGTTTATATGGGTTGTATCTATTGATATTTACCATATTAGGAACTAAAATGATAAAATGTTAATGTATTTATTTTGAAGTGATAATAAATACATTAGATATACATAATTAACATACTTTAAGGAATAATATCTATATATTTCCCCCAAAATGGTGAGAATGACACTGTTTTACATAGTTTTATAAATCTAATGTCTGATTAAATAGAAGATAGTTGGATTCTCCTGTTTCTGTATTTAACCTGTTGCACTATGTTGTTTTAATTGAAGTAATAAGGAAAATTTGGCCTCATACTTATATGTAGTTTGAAAAAAGTATTGAATAGGCTAAATATATCTTAGTACTATTTTGAAAATAATTCTTACCTCAAGGATCCCCTAAAAGGGTCTCAGTTGATGCCCAGAGGTCTATGGACTACATTTTGAAAGCCACTGCAATAATAATATACAACTGACAAAACTAACCATTCACACCGGAAAACAAAGTGGATAAAAATGTGTTTCCACCACCACCACCACCACCATCGTTGCCCAAATTATGATACACAGATGGGCATCAAGTTAGTATGACAGTATATATTTTGTATAGGCATTGCTGTGCCCGCAAATCACCAGGAATAAGACATTGTGCTAAATCAATACTTGGGAGAATGCAATGTTTTCTATGAACTTTTGTTGCTCAATGCTGCAATAACATCATTTCAATATCAATATTTTTCTATTAAATTCTACATTACAGGGTAAACTGATGTCATGTAAAAAATTTAAGTCAAAAAATTTAATACTATATAGCTTATAATCTTTGAACACCACATTCTCTAAAGAATCAAAATTACAGGTACACAAAATATTGGAGAAAGACACATGGTCTGTGTTGCAAGATGCAGCACACTGACAATATTAATACAACTCTGAAGAGCAAAAGTGGAAAATATCAGAAAGGACACATATGGCCAGAAAAGCAGGTTAGACTAGCCATTCAATGAAAAGGACAACAGCAGGACAGTATGTATACCACATTGTTGCTTGCAATATATTAACAGGAGCCACAGGTAGACCTTTGGGATATTAGGTCGATTCCCTATGAAAGACATGGATAAGAATTAGAAAATAAAGGTTGTGAATTGTACCAAAACTATGGTGAACTGAGATGATCACAGATCCATCTAAGAATCTAGGTAATGATATAAATAATGTTATTGCAACAGTAGTGTATACAGTTATGCACTCAATGAATTCAGTATGTAAGAATTAGTTGGGGGATTAGCTTTAGAAGTATGTTTTTATAATAATATTGTAAAATTTGCGTACAGTTCATTCTAGGTTTTCTTCGTGTAGATTCTCCTTAGCAAATTATTACTCTTAACTTGACCTGTCTTCAGTTAGGATGAGCTCAAAGAATAAAATCTAATTTTAGTATTAGCCTAATAAAAATGAAACTTGGCTGCTAAAGTCCCCTACATAATGCAGTCCAAGGTCAACGAGAAAGAAGGCTTTTCAGACTTTTCACTGTCTAGTTTTACTTCATCCCTCACCCAATTCATCAGGCAAGAAGTACTGATGATAACGGAAATCAAACGATACCTCTGATCCCAAGAATTAATAATCATTTTCTCCCTAAGTCTTTTCATTACATTCTGCCACTGGACTGCAGTTAATATTCCCTTATTCCAGAGTTTTATTTTGAGGAACCCAGAGGCTAAATTTCAAAGTGATCTGGGAGGGAAAAGTGGCTCTCTCATTTTTTAAAGATGATATCTAATTGCTAGTAACCTAGCTGAAGTTAAAAGTACACCAGAATGGGTTTATATCCTTGGAATTATTAACTCCAAGAAGGCAAGCCTTTACACTAAAGAAATAAAAGAGTAGGTGGATAGATAGGAAAGAAGACTGAGCCAATGTCATGGTTTTTTGGGTCTTCATTAAAAATTAACATGGGTGGGCATCCCACGTTATATGTGGGGCAGTTGGCATCAACATCTGTCCTTTATTTCAAAGGTCTTGGTCTTTATTTCTTACTGTAACAATGGAGAATTCAGGCAAGGTCCAGTAACTAAGTTTATTGGGAAGATTTCTACACTCACATATACCCAGTGTCTGACTATAAAATATCAAGGTCTTAATCAACTAGGTCAATTTTGTTTTCCTTACATGATTGTTGCATATTATCTCTCACTACTCAGTGATATTCAAAATCTCCACTCAAGGATCAATCAGTGAGAGATCATATGGCAAAATTCAAACACTAATTTGTAAGCAACTTTGAAAATGTGAAAATCACTCATAGGTTGTTTCAGAGGAGGGAAAGGCTTCTATTATTTCATCCTAGAGACAGAATTTCTACCAGTAAACATTACTACTTCTTTTCCCAGAGTAGCAGTGACTCAAAACACTGAGGCTCAAGGGTAGGAGAGAGGGTGGAAAAGGGCAAAGAAATCTGCATAATAAGGAGGATGCATTTGTCCACTGGAGACTACTGGGTTGTCAGAAAGGATAGGGGCCAATGCTGGGTACCAGCCCGTGAGCACTGCAGCTCTGTAATTGTACGGGAAAATGGTTACCATCCAGCATAGGGGAAAGAAATAAAATGAAGAAGGAACTGGAAGAAACTGAGAAAACAGGAAATTGAATCCTGGAGTAAAATACCAGAAGGGCGTTTAGAGCAGCTGAAGGGAGCTTATTCCATTCAGAGAAACTGAGAATGTGTACAAAACAACTCATTATTATGGATGGTTGGGCTTTGCCAGCAGAGGAGCCATTCAGAGCATTTGATTCAGCCACCCAAATTCCAGCTGTGAATTTAAATTCTTTTTTCTTCATTGTCCCCTTCCTTGGCATTGTTTTCTGGTCAATTGTATAAACAGCCTATAAATACTGAGCGAGGGAGATTGGGGAGCCAGGGGAAGTGAATAATCCCACCTATTTAATGACACTGTATTTTGGAAGCAGGGAAAATTACCCAAGCAAACAAATTTAATTTAATTGTAAAAACCTTAAAATTACCTTTTTGCTTATTTAAAAACAGCAGTGGGGGTGAGGACCAGATACTTTGCCCAGAGTCCTTTGGAGACTGATTACTCTGACTAACACCTGTCACATCAGCGGCTTTCTTCTGGGATATTTTCCCCTTTAGTTCTTCAGTTCTGCCTTCAGATGTAGGGAGCTCAGTGCTGATTTGTGGGGGAACAAAGGAGCATTTCAGGTACGAGGCTGATTCTGCAAGGTTTTGTCTATTCATTTTACTTTCCTTGGCACTGTTCACATCATATTCTGAAGCCCCAAAGTTCTCTGTCCTGGAGCCATTTTCTTCCTTGATAATGTCCATGATTATGGGTTTCATCAAAGGAGAGTCCTGCTCCCTTTTGGGGCTTTCCTCAGAAGCAGAGGAGGCATCACAAGACTCAATGATAAGCTCACTGTCCAGTTCAGCCTCTCGTTCCTCCCTCAGGATGCTGTACTGTATAGAAGGGGATGCAGGAGATGGTGGAGGGCCACTGATATGGCTAAAAGTCATGTAGCTGGACTGCAACATTTCTTCTGCAGCCAGAGGATCTTCAGACACAAGCTCTATCTCTGAGTCACCAGATTCAGTGCCACTAATTTCATGGTCCAAGGGGCATGGAGCAGCTGGTGGTCCAGATTTGATTTGGGGCTCTGGTTTATCAGGAATCTGTCCCATCATCTGTGGGCTTTCAGTGGTTTCCAAAGATAATCCCTTTGCTTCCTTGATGGCACTGATAAGTTCATCTTCTGAGAAGCTACCTTTACCTTGAGACTCTGAGCCAGATGGTTCTGTTATTTCACAGAAAGAGACAGGGAAGACACACACATACATAGAGAAAGACAGACAGACAGACACACAAAAGAAACAAAATTCTATTAGAGAAGATGATTTATCATTTCTTCAGAAACACAAAATCTCGGTCAAAAATCTAAGTTGTTTCCAAAGTTAAACAAAGAGATGGGCCACCTGGACCGAATGGTTCAGTCATTAATGCTATGTCTCTCTAAAGGCAACTAGCTATTAAAAAATAAAACAAACCCAGTATTAATGATTTCTTACAAAGAAAATCTTACTTTTGTATGTTTTAATGCAGCATAATACATCTAAAAGTCAGTGCTCTACTTTGTAATTTCTCTCTTTGGAGAAGATATTTTAATGTCAATGTTGCAATTTTGCTTAGCAATTCAACCTGTTACTCATTACTCTCTTAACTTACCACTATCAATATAAAAATAAATGAAAGTAAACTATTTTTCTTTTTCATTTAACCCAATTCTTGCATCCTCTTCTAGAAAGAAAGGGCAAGTTTATGTTGTCATAAAATCAATAAGGATGACCTTATGAGGTCACCTGGTCTAATTTCTTCATTTTACTGATGAGGAAACTGAGGCCTGAAGAGATGAATTTACTTGCCCAACATCAAACAGAGGGTAAATATCAGAGGCAGGATGCAAACTTAGGTCCTCTGACATTTGGATTTTGACAGTTCTGGCTTTCAGGTTCAAGAGTATTTAGTAATTAGATATTAGGTATTTAGATATTAGATAATTAGATATTAACAGGATGAAAATAGTGCCTTCCAAATTTTCTTTTTTGTTCAAATCAATGATTTAATCAGTATAAGGAAGTATGATGTAGAAAGTCCCTCCACTAAATAGATTAGCAACTCTTCCATAACTTAAAGTCTCAGAGAATTATATGGAGGTCCAGAAGGGTCTGGTAACATGGTCATAGTCATAAATTCTGCTTCCAAGTCTAAGGTCAACTCTTCATTCACTCTGTCATACTATCTCTTGTTCTGCATAAAGTAGATGCTAAATAAATTTGTCAAACAATTTAATTATTGCTTTTTTTTAGTACTGTGAAATGCAAATATTTGGGGCAATGGGAGAGAAAGAATTGCACTATTTCAATAAATCAGGCCAGGTCAGTAGACAGAATTTCCATTGCTACTCTTTTTCTTACATTTACAAATTCTTATATGTGAAAAAGGAAAAGTACCCCCACAAAATGAATTATTTGGTTGCTCTCTAGGGGGAAACCCAATTCAGATACTAATGAAGAATATCATAAACATTTGGGATAATTTTGTAATCCTTGGATGAAACTACCTTAGAACTACCCTAATGTGTTTAGGAACACATAGATGACCCTTCAAGGCTTTGTTTTAAGGTCCATTCAAATAGGGATCATAGATTTAGAGATGGAAGGGAGTTTATTGGTCAAAGAATACAACCAAGTTCCTCATTGTACAAATAAGGAAAGTCAGGTTGTGATTTGCCCAAGCCATAGAGATCACAAAGGCAGAGATAGGATTTGAACTTGGGTCCTTTGACTCCATATTCATCATTTTTTCCATCATACCATTCTAACTTCTCTAAACTCTGTGTAGATAGGCTACTTTTCTTTCTTTCTTTTCAAAGCTTGAAGTAGTATATGGAGTTAGTGGGTTGGAGTGAAAAAGATGGAGGTATCATGTATGTAATTTTGGGGTGTTGATGGTAAAGTTCTAGTGGTAGAGGAGGATGACACCTGGTTTGTAAAATGTTTTACAAGTATTATCTCATTTATTTCTCACAACAACCCTGAAAGGCAAATGCTATTATTATCCCCATTTAAAAGATGAGGAAACTGAGGTGGACAGAGTTGAAATGACTTGCCCAGGATCACCATCAGCAATTGCTTAAGGCTAGATTCAAACTGAGATCTTCTTGTCTCTAAGTTCAGCACTCAATTTACTGTGCAATCCTAACTGCTTTTCTCAAATCTATCAATAAATCCCAAGCTACTTTCTGGAGACCTCTACTTAAGTATTAGGAGATAGGGTTCATCTTTCACACTTTGCTCAGATCTGTGATTCCATCAGTACTATATTGGAAGTTTCCATGCACTTTGAATAAAGGATTATAAATAATTCCTTAACCTCTTAATAATCTGACTGTCAGAATCTGAGTTCAAATCCAGATTCTGCTTTTTGCTGACTACATGACCCTTGATCTCAATTCCTTCATTGATAAAGTGAAGGTGTTGGATTGAATGATCTTTATAAGTGCTGTTGCAACTATAAATCTTATATATAGAGGCAACATGATTTAATGCTGCAGTTCTCAAAGTGTGGTGCTGAAACCTCTGAGCATCCATGAGAACCTTTCAAGAGATAAACAAGGACAAAACGAAAATAACAAAAAAAATGTTATTTGCCTATTAAAATGTTCCTCCCTTTTCCAAATATTTATCTGTGCATGGTAGACTTTTTCACAAACTTCAATTAAACAACAGAGTACAATGGAAGGAATGCCGAAACAGATAGGAGAATCTAGTTGCTTTCTAAAAAGTCAGACATTAAAGAAATTTGCAAAAATGTGTAAAACAATGCCATTCTTCTCACTAATTTTTTTCGTTTTTATTTTGTAAAATATTTTGTTGTTGAAACGTTCAACTCTCCATGACCACATTTGGGATTTTCTTGGAAAATATACTGGAATGGTTTGAAATTTCCTTTTCCAGCTCATTTTACAGATGAGAAACAGAGGCCAACAGGGTTGAGTGACTTGTCCAGGGTCACACAGCTAGTAAGTGTCTGAGGCTGGATTTGAATTCAGGCCTTCCTGACTCCTGTGCTCTATACACTGTGGCACCTAGCTGCCCATTTGGAAAATGTATTTTTTTCATAAAATATATTATCTTTGTTAATATATAATGGGTTTAATAATGTTTTTTTAAATGACTTAAAACATTCATATGTTTAAATTTTATCTGCTTTAATTTCTAACATGGTCAATATAATAGATATTATTCCTGTAAACTAAAACTCTTTGGGGTCCCCAATAATTTTTAAGAATGTAAAGAGTTTCTGAAACCAAAAAGTTTGAGAAACACTGTCTACTAGGAAAAACATTCACACTGTGTTTGGATTGGCAACACCTATATTTAGTTCGAGTTCTACTACTTACTACCTATATGGTCTTAGCTACTATTATATACTACTAAGACCTATATGGTCTTAGCTAAGTTATTTCTTCTCTCCAGAACTCAGTCTCCTTATGTATGCATCCAATAATTGGAAAGTTTATTTACCAAAATAGCCTAATCCACCTATGAAATTGAAGTTCTTATTATGTTAGATTGTGTATACCTACTTTTCCTATGTGACTTCAAACACTATGACAGTAATACAAATAGTTGAATTTAAGGCAGGATGAATGGGACAAGAGTAGGGGACCACACAAATTAAGAAATTACTCATTTCTCAATACAAAGACTAAATTTGCTTTTTTCTTTTTTGAGTCTTAAGGTCTGAAAAGATTCATCTTATAAGTCTGATGTTCCTTCCAATATACTAATTAGCGTATGATTACATGGAAATTAGAAAAAGAACTGTAGGGAGGACTTCTCTTTAGGCACTGATTGTAGTAGGTAATTGCTAAGGTCCCTCCCAATTCCAAAAGCTTATGAAAAATGCTACCATGTGGTTTTCCAATGATTTCTGGTTTGCTTTTTGTTATGCTGTGTATAAATGGAGCTGGACCACTGAAGAAACATAAAAAAAGAAATATGTATATTTACGATCACCTCTACCCATTAATGTCCCCCAGCATGGCAGACAGGAATGATAACATGGCTATTGAGATACACCTGCTCAAAGTGTGGGTTACAGAATGGAATGAATCTTGCATAGGGCAGGTTTTAAATTAATACTGACTATTGCTTGACCTCCTTTCTTTAAGGTTTCCAGCACTTAGCACAGTGCCTGGCACATAGTAGGAATTTAAATGTTTATTGGCTGATTAAGGTCAACTTCCTTTGACAGTTGCATCATGAATAGGCACATCTGGGTCATAATGCTGCCATACTGGAACAATCCTTCAAGGTCTTGCCACATCTTCTGTGAAGACTTCTCTGATAACTATAGTGAACACTTATATGTAAACAGGTATATATTAATAATACCTACCTCACAGGACTGCTGTGAGATTCAAACTAATCTCATGGATGGACTTTGTAAAGCACTTTGCAAACAACAAAGTACTACATAAATGTGAGCTATTATTATCTCTATTTTCTCTGTACTATAATTCTTATGGTCCATATTACACAATTTAGTTCTTATATAATAGAAACACTCTATATGTGTTCATTTCATTTCACCAACTAGATTGTCAACTCCTTGAGGAAAAAGGGCATGTCTTAGACTTTTTTTTAAATCTCCCCCACTGAATTTTGCACAATGCTGGGCACAGAACAGATTTTAATGTCCGATTAGAGGTAGTATGGGAGAGTGCTTAAAAAAACTTCTCTCTTTGCTTGAGATGTTCTAAAAGAAGTTTTGTTAAGAAGCAGGGAAACATAATTAACTCCAACTAGAATGTTATTTATATTAGATCTAGCTTTTTGAGATATATGCTTTGCTCATGTTTGGAGAAAAACCACATGGTAGCTCACCATGAAGTCCTCCCTCATTCCCTTCTGTCTGCCATGATTATTACTCTTTATATCTCACGTATCATTTTGTTCTATACCTTGGGACTGTTTCATATTTGTCAATTTTTGTCATATTTAAAACACAGGATCAATATTTGCCATTATTTGTCATGTTTAAAACACAGGATGTGTTTTTAAAATGTTTCTTTATTAACTATGTAATATTATGTAGTATAATTATCTAAGTTTGTGTCCTCTGGAGGAGGTGTGCTGAAATCAGCTCCAATAGGTGGCAGCCAATTGTTAAAACTTCAATGTAAGCATTTATACCATGGAAATCAGTATAAATTGGGTTTTGCTTTATTGTTCTGTTGATTTTCTAGGCTTTGGAAGTGATGGGCATAACCTTAATAATGCAGATTATACTTAAAAGTCTGAGCAAATACCTGTTTTTGGAAACTGGTTATTAAACATTTCCCAGCACATCACAAAATTTTATTTCTCCACATTGATTGCAAGTTCCAGGAGGTCAGCATGCCTTCCTTCCATAGCACCATGCTCTACACACTTAGTAAATTTTTAATGAATGATCTAATGCTTAATAATGAGCCATTAGCAAAAAAAATCACATGACTCAGAAGCTCCTTCCAGCTCTAGATCTAAAACCCTATGATTCTAATAAATGAAGATTTGAATAAGAAAATATTTGAGTAGAGGACATAGAAGTAAATTAACATATTTTAATGCAGATTAAAGGGAGAAGACAATATAATTTGGGGGACATCATTTCTAGAAGAGTCTAAGCTAGGTGAACCATCTGATTGGGTCCATGAATGTTTTGTTGTAATGAATCAATTGGTACAAATATAGCTTCTATTTAGAAAACAGATCAGTGAAAATTTCAAATGGTCCAGATGGGATAACTGATGATGCTTCTCAATTTTTTTTAATTCAATCAATTCCATTTCAAAATTATAAATAAAAAGATGTTCATGTTTGTTTTGTTTCTTTTCAAATACTTCTTGTCTGATCAGTACTAAGAGAACAAAAACAGATAAACATGGATACTGGAATTCCTCACATTTTTCCCCAGAAACAACTGAGAGAACAAGACAAAATGGATGCACTGACTATATCTACTGGCTTTTGTTTCAGAGTCTAGCCACTTTTACAAAACAGGCTGAGTCAATTTCTGTAATTCCAAGGCATTAGGCAGGGTTTTTCACAAATAAGAGGCCACTAATGTTCCTTGCTGAAATGAAAAAAAAAATGTGTGTATTACTCTATAGGTTTGCTAATGTATCCTTTGGGGTAGTATGTCTATCTGTCTGTCTCTCTCTGTCTCTCTCTGTCTCTTTCTCTCTCTGTATATCTCTTTGTGTCTCTCTCATGCTGACCTAGCATTCCTAGTTCTTGCTCTAAAAACAGTATCAGATCCTGTGAGATCCTTCCCAATTAAGCCCTATCTATAGAATGCTCTGACACAGTACGCAAGAACTAATCAGCAAGGGAGCCAAGCAGTAGAGGTACCATTGCTTCCCAAAATATGCCACGCTTTAAGAAAACAACACCATACTGTGCTGGTTCAGGGGTGGGGGTGGGGAGGGCTGCCAAGAAGTATAAGGCACAATTTTTGTTTTCAAAGAGTTTGTAATCTCATAAAGGAGATAAGAGAAGCACATAAATAATCCAATGTAAACTAATATAAATGCTACATCCATGTTTGAGGAGGATGTTGTTTGTCCTTGGTTCTCAAAGAGGATCATGATATTGGGAAGGTGATGCCATGACTAGCAAGTGAACTGGATTTAAGTGAGGCAGACCTGTGCAAAGTCACCAGCCTCACTTTCTCCTCTGGAGCCACCGGCACCCAGCAGCAAGATATAAATCAGGCTGACTGATGAAGGTCCCAGACGTAATAGGAAACCTTTGCCTATTTAAGCTAAGTTCTTTCTGAGTTCTCAGTTTTATTGAGGTAAAGCCCATTCAGTGATTAAGGCTAGGTAAGAAATGAGTCAAGGAATTTTTACCTAATAAAAACAATCAATCTGGGAGAGGAAGACCTTCATGGCTTCTAGCCCAAACAGAAATAATTGATTTACATTCACTTAAGAGGAAGAGAATACTTTTTGGAAGTATTTAGAAAAGTTTATTGAGTAAAGAAGAAATGAACTAGGTATTTACTAAGCACCTACTATGTGCCAGACATTGTGCTAAAAACCTTGCAAATTCTCATTTGATCCTTACAACAACTCTGGGAAGTAGGTGCTATTATTACTTACATTTTACAGATGAGGAAATCAAGAGAGAAAGGGGTTAAGTGACTTACCCAGGATCACGCAGGTAGTCATTGTCTAAGATTAGATTTGAACTAAGGTTGCTCTGACTCCAGCACCATCACTCTATGTACTACTCCATAACTAAAAGGAGAGAGTGAAATTTACCTAAAATGCTAAGGTATGAAGAGTGGACAAGGAGTCACTGAATACTTTTGAGCAGAAGGAAAATGTGTTCCTGGAATTGCAGAGTTAGAATCTCTGAGGAAATTCAGTCCAACCCTTGCCTGAACTAGAATTCCCTCTATTTTGTTGTCCTTCAGTCATATGCAACTCTTTATGAAACCATTTGGGGTTTTCTTGGCAGAGATGCTGGAATGGTTTGCCATTTACTTCTCCAGCTCATTTTACAGATGAGGAAACTGAAGCAAACAGGGTTAAGTGACTTGCCCAGAGTCACGCATCTTGTATGTCTGAGGCCACATTTGAACACAGGAAGATGAGTCTTCCTGACTCCAGGCCTAGCACTCTATCCCTATCCATTGTGCCACCTGGCTGCCCAGAATTCCCTCTACAATTTACCCTATAAGTGGTCATCCAGGCTTCACTTGATCTCCTGTGAAAGGAGAACCTACCACCTCTTAAGGCAGCCAATTACACTTTTGAATAGCATTGATGAAATAAAGAAAAAAAATTTAAGTCATGCCTAAATTTGCCTCTTTGTATCTTCTACCCATTATTAAGTTGTTTTCTGTAGAGACAGCATAATGAGTCTAATTCCTCTTTCATGTACAGCCCTTTAAATACTTGAAGATAGCTATGATTCTGCATCCTTGATCTTATGTTCTGGGGGGCTAGAATGTGATCCATGCAAAATACTAACTGCTACTAGAAGGAATACTAACTGCTACTAACCAGAAGGAAGAAAGAAAAAGAGCATTTATAAAACACATACTATGTGTCAAATACTTAGTAAGTATTTCATTTGGACCTGTGTGTTCCAGTAAGTGTTTGAGATTGGATTTAACCTTAAGTCTATCTTAGCTCTAAGCTTAGTACCCTATCCACTGAGATACCAACTGCCTCAAGATCTGCATGAGAAATCAGACTTCCAACTTTCTCTCCAAGGATGCCCCATTGCAATTTGTTATGGCCACTGATGACCATCTACCCTCCCCCAAAATGAAAGGGAAAGGAGTTATTGACTAGTGAACATGATGTCTTATTTCAATTCTTCTTGACAAATACCTGAGATATAGGAACTGATTATCAGTTCTAAGAGTGTAAAAATTCCAAAGGTCTCACAGCTGGTTAGTGGCAAAATCTGGACTAGAATTCAAATCTTCTAAGCCTCAGTTCAGAGTACTTGCTCATGCCAGCTTTCGTTGATGCTTCACTGAAATCGCTGGGTTCAGTAAGCAACCTAGTTGAAAGGTTCTTAATCTAGAGTCCATGAACTTAAAAAAATTATAATTATTTCAATATAATGGGTTTCCTTTGTAATCCTACAAATTTTATTTTGTGCATTTAAAAACATGACCCTGAGAAAAGGTCCATAAGGTTTTTTCAGCCTGCCAAAGAGGTCTATGACATACAAAAAAGGTTAAGAACCCCTGACCTAGAAATACACAAGGCAGCCCTCCCTGCCCTGAACAGTACGTATCATTTGAAGTTTAGCTTTTGACTGTTCATTTTCTGATCCTCCCCTCAAATAAAGAATAAAGCTTTTTATAAACTAACTCATGGAAGAATTTGAAGTAAATTTCAGATCTCCTATGTTTGTGCAATCAATATATTTCCTACTCCTTAATAGTTGAATTAATAAAATTTGGCATATTAAAATATTATCTAAAACAACGGTTCTTAACATGGTATCTCCAGACTTCTCATCTTTGCAAAGATTTCAGAGAGTTTGTGAATTTTCTGTATATGTATGTATGTGTACGTGTGTGTATACATACACATACAGATACATAATATTACAGTATTGCACTATAATTGGTTTCCTTACTAGCCCTATATATTTTATTTTATATATTTATAAATATAATTCTGAGAAGAGGTCCACAGGTTCACCAGACCTCCCAAGGGGTCCATAATACAACCAAAGGTTAAGAACTCCTGATTTAAATGAATATTGCAAATGAATTTATTTGTAATTTGTTTACTGTGTAATTTCCACCCATTGTTTTATTTGGTTTGGTTTTAAGTAGGAACACCTGTCCTTTTTACCTGTTGCAGAAGATGGTGGAGTCATTGATCCTGGGCTGTCATCTTCTGGTTCTGAGACAGTGACTGTTGGCACTGTTTCGTGACTTGATTTCAGACAGGTATCCTGCTTCTCTGGGGTCTTCTCTTGGGCAGAAGTCTCCCCAACTGACTCAATCTCAGTCAGTGTGATCTTGACTGGTGCTGTAACTAGGGAGACACAGTGCTGATCCTCAGACAAATCATTTATATATGGTGCAAATGTGGACTCTTCCAATACATGTTCTTTGGCTCCCTTTACCTCTGTAGGAGCTTGTGTCTCAGGCTCAGAGGTATATTCTGACTTTCCTGATGTTTCAGCACATTCATTCTTAAAATCTGAGTCCTTGCTTTCCTGGCCTGGTTCCCGTTGTTCCTGGCATTTTATTTCCTCTGGCCTACTTATGTCAATGTATTTATAAGCTTCTGCTTTCATCTGGTCTAGAGGATCTGCTAAGGTCTTATTCACGTCTGTACATTCCGCAGGAGTGATCTCAATTCCAGAATCAGAACTAAATAAACCACGAGACTCTAAGCCTGATGCATCTTGCAAGGAAGGGCCTCGTGCATTCAGTTCCTCAGTGATCTCTGAACTGGTCGTATGACTGTCTTCCTTCTGAAGGATACCAGTGAAATACATAGAATCCTGCTGGGATGAGCAATGGACGTCAGAAATCAAAGATGTGTAAAAGGCTCCTTCATCTTTTGCTGCTGCTGGAGAAGTGTAATCTCTTTCATAAGGGTCATCGGCAACACCTACAAATCAAAACAGCAGCAGTTAACAATAGCTGAGCAAATTGATTAATTCATTTTTGTTTCTTGGTGTGCTAGGAATAGCAACAGTTCTGTATTGTCACAGATATTCCTCTGGGGAATCTCAAAAATTGTTCCAAACATTAGGTTATTTGTGGTTTTGCTCACATCTGCAAGGAATATGACAAATATTCTTCTTCTGATCATAGGAAACATTTAAATTTTTGTTGATTTAAATTAAATTGAATTCACTGGAATAGGAGCACACAGGAATTTCATTTCTAACTCATACTGTGACAACAAAATCATTATTCAGTGTTATACAAAGCTCTGTTTGTCCAATGAAATTGAGACTCTTGTCTGAGTGAGGGGCCGGGTAGAGATAGATACGTGTGAAAGGTCATAACCTCGGGTCATTTAGTGGGAGAAGAAAGATGTGGTCTCAAAGGAACCAGCTCCTCTCCCAAATTCCTAAAGGAAGAAGAAATAGAAAAGACTGAGTGCCTAGCATGGCTCTATATCTACTGCTTACATTTATTTCTATCATCTGGTACAAGATCAGAGAAACTCAAAAGTTAAAAGGAACTTCAGCAGTCATCCAATTCAACTGATACTTGACTAACAATTCCCTTGAAAAAAGTCTCAATAATCAGTTACCTTGCCATAATAATAACTATCATTTATATATTGCTTACTGTATGCAGACACTTGACAATTAATATCTCATTTGATGTTCACTTGAGACCTTAAGATAGGGGACAATTCATAACCTACTTTGGCTGTATTCTCCTGGAATTAACCTTTGTACTGTTCCCTTTTTCCATCTATTACTTAGCATAACTGACTCTATAACTTCCTGAAAGAGGCTTTGATTTTTCTCTATTGGCACTACTAAAGTCTATGATATACTTGGCCCTTGCTCAATTTCTGTTAATCAAAAATGTCCCAAAATTCTGCCTCAGATGTTGTTATAACACAAAAGTTGCATTACCATAGAACTGCCTTTCTGAAAATATTTCTTCCCAAGCAACAGAGAAATTTTCACCCTGCTAATGGAATAGGGGACACCATCAAGTAAATGCATAGTTTGATCAAATCCCCAACTTTCAGATGAATTTCTGGAGAACCAGTATCCTGTGCTTGGCATTAGGAAAAGGTTAGAAATAACTTAAGCAAATTTATGCAAAAAAAGGAATAAAATCAATATGGATATAATTCTGGGAATTATAGGATATGTAGAAGGTATTTGTCCAGGAACTCATTCCCCAACAACCCCCAAGTTCCTAGAGCTATGACTTTTGAACTGGTGAAATAGGCTTCATGATTGGAATTTGGTTCTGGAACAGTATACATCATCCAAAAAGTAAGAAAAAAAAGTATGAAAGTCGATAGAGTTGCACTGTATTAAGAAGACACAAGGAGTTGTGAACTTGCCTAACCATTCTAGAAAGTAATACGCCAAAAAAAGATATTAAACTGTGCATATCCTTTGACCCAATAATGCCATTACCAACCAATAAACATCAGTCAAAGAACCTACAGTGTGCTAGGCACTATGCTAAGTGCTGGGGATATAAAAAGAGGTAAATAACAGTCCCTATTCTCAAGGGGCTCATCATCTAGGGGAAAAGACAACATGCAAACAAATATATGAAAAATACACTCTATACTGGATAAATAGGAAATAATTAACAGAAGGAAGAGAAATTAAGAGGGGTTGAGGAAGGCTTGCAGCAAAAGAAAGATAAAAGAAGCCAGGGAAGTCAGTAAGCAGAGCTTAGGAGGAAAGATGTTCTGGGCATGGAGGACAGCTAGAGAAAATGCCCAGAGCTTAGAGATGCAGTGTCTTGTTGATTAAACAATCAGAAGGCTAATATCATCGGACTGAAGAATACAAAGTAAAGGGGTAAGGCGCACGATGACTGAAAAGTGCTAGGTTACAAAGGACTGCGAATGGCATTTTGTATTTGATTGAGGCAATAGTGAGTCACTGGAGTTTATTGAAGGGCATAGGTCCTAGACTTTAGGAAAATTCCTGTAGTGGATTAATAAACGATGGATTCGATTTGGAAGAAAGTTCAGGTAGGCAGACCCACCAGCAGGCTATTACAATTTTCCAAGTGTGAAGTGATAAGGACCTGCACTGGAGAGGAGAGAAGGGGATGTATACCAGAGATGTTGCAAAAGTAAAATTGACAGTACTTGGCAAGAGACTGGATATGGGTGGGGATGGATAGTGAGGTGTCCAACATGACTCCTAGGTTGTGAGCCTGAGAGAATGGTATCTCCCTTTACAGTAACAGGGAATGTGTGTAGGGTATGGTTTAGAGAGAAAGATAATGAGTTAAGTTTTGGACGTGTTGAATTTAAGATGGTTATTAGTCCTCCAGTTTCTGTTTTCTGAAAGGCATTTAGAGATGGGAGTTTGGAGGTCAGCTGAGAATTTGGGGCAGGATAGGTAAATGTGAGAATCATTAACACAGAAATGATAATTAAATCATGGTTCATCAAGTGAAGTGGTATAGAGAAAGAAGAGAAGAGGGTCCAGGTGACAACCCCAAGGGACATCTTTGGTTAAAGCTTTAGAGATCTAGAAAAGGATCCAGTAAAGAAGAGGAACAGCCAGATAGATAAAAGGAAAACCAAGAAACAGTGAGATGCTGAAAGCCAACATAGAAGACAATATCAAGGAGGAAAGAGTGAGCAACAGAGCCAAAGGCTGCAGAGAGGTCACAGAGAATGAGGTTGAGAAAAGATTATTAGATTTGTCAACTAATAGATTATTAGTAACTTTGGAGAAAATAATTTCCAAGGAATGATAATTAGAAGCCAGATTGTAAGAGAGTGAGAGGAGAGAAAATGCGGGCACCTATTGTAGATGGTCTTTTGGAAGAGTTTAGCTACAAAGGGCAGAAGAAATATAAAATGATAGTAAGTAGGGATAGAAAGATTCAATGTGTTATCTTTCAGATTCACTGGAGGACAACAATACCAGTCTTCACCCCCTTTTTCTAATTCTCAGAATTCAAAGGCAATGGAGATAGTATATTCTGGAATATTATCAGAAATTATCAACACTGTAAAGATTCTAACTGGACTGAACCCTGGATGAAAATCAGGGAAATACCTTGTGCTATGAGTCAGTTTCCTTTTTCTTAACCCTGAACCAGGAACTTACAGGTTTAGATAACATCACTGTAATTTACTGGCAATAGCAAGTAAAATAAAAATGAATATTAATCAAACCCACTCCTTTTGATTCTGGTATCTTCACTAGTTTCCTTTTTATTTGCTTGAATCAATCAGAACTATGTGAAAAAGGCCATACATCTTGGATCAATGAAAGCTATTGCGTGAGAGACTGGGTTATGCACTAACCATGGTGTATAAAAGAGAGCCGCTATCTCAAGATTGGGAAAGAGAACATTCTGTCTGAATTCAAGAGGATGAATCAAGCATCGAGAAAAGGGAGGACGGAGCTGAGGCAGAGAGGGAGATATTGAGAAGAATCCCCAGGTCCTATAGGCATTACAAAGAGAAGGATCCAGGCTGTAAGAATTTTTAAGAAAAGACCAACTCTTTCCCCAGCCTCCAGTCCCAATTCCTATTTATCCATAGATAATATCCATATCCATATCTCCTGTTTCATTACTCAACTATTTCAGGTCAACTGAATTTTGCTCAATCATAAAAAATGGCAGTGGTTAACTAGAGATAAATTTGAATTTAAGGTTTGGCAGAGTATCCAGCTTTTCTGCCTGTGTGTTGGTCATTTTTCCTGAGCCTCAGAACGATTATGACTTAACTAAGAAATTCTCACCTAAAGTAACTCCCTAAAGGTGAGCTAATTATTGTAACAACATGTAACACGAAGATAAAACATTCAAAAGAAGTGTGGAAGTCTGTGATGAGGCTGATAGCTAAGGTCTTTTTCTCCTTGTCTACCCTATTCTCAACTTGTAGGGGTGGGGAGTCACTTACTAAAGAAAATGGTCATAATTTAAGCTCTGAGTGAAATTTTCCCAGCATTACACTCTAGGGTAAAAAAAATGGTGAAAAGAGAAGCCACTGACTGTACTACTTTTAACAACTTCCGCAACTTCCAGTTTTACAAGATCTCCACTCCCTTTATTTTCTGGTCCTTAAGTTTATCTATCCCAAAGAAATCAAAGAAAAAGGAAAAGGAACCATATGTCCAAAAATATCCATAAATTTTTTTTGAATTAGCAAAGAATTGGAAGCTGAGAGAGTACCCATCAAATGGGAAATGGTGAAACAAATTACAGTATTTAAATGTGATGATATATTATTATGCCATAAGAAATGATGAAGGGCATAGTTTCAGAGAAATCTAGGTAATCTGTATGAATTGATGCAGAGTAAAATGAGAAAGATCAGAACAATTTTTACAAAAATGACAATATTTTAAAAACAAAACTTTGGAAGAGTAGGAGCTCTAATTAATGCAATGACCAAGCACAATTCCAGAGGACTCTTGAAATGCTAATCATTTGCTAATAGAGAGGTATTAGACTCAGAATACAGATTGAAACACATATTTTTTGGTGGACATGGCCAATGAGGGAATCTATTTTAATTAATTTAAATTAAAAAAGATACAGATATTATTGGAAGAAAGGCAGAACACTTGTTTCCTGCATACTGCCAACTCACAAGAAGGAATATATGTGCCAATATAGAGTAAATAAATTTGAATCAGAAAGAAAAAAGAAAATCACCATATGTAGTTAAAAAAAAGACATAAAATAACACCAGGTAACTAAAATGCTTAGCGCTCCTGCTTTTCACTACTTCTTCCCCATGCCACATGCTGGGCATAGCCAGCACTTCACAGACTTCTGCTTTAGGTTCTGTTTAAAAAGATCCCTGCCAAGTACTTCATATCAGTGACTTGGTTATATACAGAAGAAAAGGAAGTAAACCTGGAGAAATGGGAGAAAAGGAAGTGAACCTGGGAAAAGATGACAACACCGCCTTGACTAGAGGAGGAACAGGTCCCAGGGGCTTCTGTGCCCAAGGGCAAAAGGGTTGGAAACACAGTACTCAGTCCTCTCCTCACAGATTTCATTCTGGGCAGGTAGCCAACTAAACTCTAATACCCCATAACACAGGGGAGGCTGAATACAGCCAGCCTCAGGAGTCTGTGCAGCAGAGGAAAGCAAAGACCCAAGAATGAGAAAGAGAGAGAGAAGTTGTTAGCAATACAGGAAAAAGACTGAAAAGCAACAAGTCAGAGACCAAAAGCTGGATAGACTCAAAGACAGAAGGAAAAACTTAAATAGCCAGAGGAGCTCATAACTTATATAATAAAGTCATAAAATAAAACTTTAAACAATAAATGTTCTAATAAAGCCATATAATAAAACTTTAAACAATAAATGTTCTATCTTTAAGTATATGCCAGTTAAACAACTAAAGGGTTATTTTACAGAACAAGGCAAAATAATTACAAAATTCACTTGGAAAAATATGTGTGTATGTTTGTATGTGTATGTGTGTATATATGTGTAGCATGTATGTGTGTGTGTATATGCATGTTGAAATCATAGAGGCTGGAACCAAAAAACAGTACCTAAGAATAGATACAAAAGAGCAGTATGGTACTATTAAAATTAAGGCAAGAACATTTTTCTAAAAAGAGTTTCAGGGTTTGGGGGATTTTTTGTCACTACAAAGAAATGAATTCAAAGTAGATGCCCATGAATTGAGGAATGGTTGTAAATTGTGGTACATAAATATTATGAAACATTACTGTATTATAAGAAATGACAAATATGATGAATACAGAGGAGCAAGGAAATATTTACATGCTCTAATGAAGAGTAAGGTAAGTAAAGTCAAGAAAACAATATCTATAAAGACTACAAAAGTATAAATAGAAAGAATATTCATCATAAAATAATCAAAAGGGAATATTGTAAAAGTATAAATAGTAAGCATATCTCTAAAGAAGAGATATGAGAAAATAATACTCCATACACACACACTTCATTGCAGAGATGAGAGGTCCACAGGCATTTAATATTGCACATATTTTCAAACTGGTATTTTTCAATTTCAATTTCAAATTCAATTTCAAATATGTCAAACTGGCCAGTTTTGCTAATTTTCTTTCTTTTTCTTTAAAAATATTTTTATATGGGATGGCTCTCTGGGAGTGGAGACAATGGATAAAATTTTGGTGCTATAAAAAATAAAATAAAATAAAATAATTTTTGAAAGAATTGTCATTGTTTCTTTAAGTTATGATGGGGACAACAAGAAAACTGAAGCCAAAAGTCAGGCCTGCTTCTTGTATTGAATGGAAAGGCTAAAACAGATGAGATCATCTTGAATCCAAGGTTCTCAATGAGAAAGCTGAACTACTCAAATCTTGTTTTGTTTCTTGTTTTCCTTCCAAGGACAATTATCTTTGGACTCTGAAGGACAGCCCCAATATAGGTGTCATGGAGTGTGAATCCCAGATAAGTCAGAAGGCAAGCAGGTAACATTTAGCAGGGCCATCCACAATTGAAGAAGTGCTAAAGGGTCATGAGTGTAAAACGTTAAAGAGGTCCTACTGGCTGGTGTTATTGTTGAGCTGTGACTGTTAATGTTATGTATGATCTTGAAAAGATCTTATGGGACAAGAGAAGGGCAAATATACTAATTTTCATAAAAGGAAAATAAGAAAGAGTTTGCAAACGACTAATGATGGAAAATTTTGATATTAGTAAGTGCATTTTTGCATGCTCAGAAATAAGAATCACTAAAGTTTTACATAATTTCAATATGAACAGGTCAAGATATACTAACTTCATTTCCTTCTTTGATGCTGTGTATAAAATGCTATGTATAACCAGGCTATTATACCAAGAAAAGACTATAGACATGGTGGACTTAAGCTTTTAGTGAAAGCATTTCACAAAGTCTCTCATTTTACGCTTGGGGATAAGAGGAAAAGTTGTAGGTCACATAAGGGATCTGTGCTCAGCTCTATGCTGTTTAATGTTTTCACTGGTAACTTGGATGGAGGAATAGATGATGGCAAGCTTATCCAATCTCCAGATGATACAAAGCCTGGAAAGATAACTGAACATATTGGATGAGTCTGGATCAAAAAAATAAAAAATAAAGATGCTGACAGGTCAAAATGATGAGCCAAATTGAGCAAGTTGACATTTAATAAGAATGAGTGCAAAGTTCTACATTTGGATTTTAAAATCATCTTTATAAATACAAGATGGGAGAGATCTGGCTAGACAACAGTTCCTGTAAAAATGATCTGCAAATTCAGTATGAGTCAACAGTATGCACCAGCAGCCAAAAAGCTCCTTCTCTCCCCTACCGCATTTATTGAACAATGTTAAGAAAAAGAAAGGTAACAGCTCCGTTATACTCTTCCTTGATCAATCTACATCTGGAATAGCATGTTCCCTCCTGGGTATCAGATTTCAGGAAAGTCCTCTATAACCTGGAATATGTCCAGAAGAGTTTGATCAGGATGGTGCCAAGACAAGGCAATGAGCTATATAAGAATGAATTGAAGGACTGAGGCATAGGGGAAGAGGAAATATCTGCAAGTATTTTCAGGGTTATTGTGGGGAAGGGGGATTAGAATTGTTTTGCTTGTCCAGGGGGTATTAATGAGGGAAGCTGACGAGATATAGATTTACAATAGGCACAAGGGAAAATTGCCTAAAAATTAGAGCTATATGAAAGTGAAATCAGTTGCTTTAGGAGCTAATGGATTTAAAAGTACAAGACTGGTTGTCTTCAAACTGGGAGGTATGATTGTTGGGGGTAATATCATTAAGGGGTCTCTTGATCAAATATATGTTTGACTAGATGGTCTCTAAGGAACCTTCTGACACTGAAGAGATTCTGAGAACCCTCCTCAGGTCTATGAGCAAGTGAATAAAAACATAGGCTTAGAGTGGGAAGTGATTTTAGAGACTATTCAATTCCTTCATTTTAGAGATGCAGGGATATCTGGTGATTTGTCCAAGGTCACATAGGTAGGAAGCCTCAGAGATAAAATTTAACTAAAGTCCCCCAACTCCAGAACTCTCTCTACTGCACTCCTCCTCCTTGCTCCCGATACATGTTTTGAGATGATCAAAACAATGAACAACAGTCAGTGGCACATGTACCAAAGAGAAATGATGCCATTCAGTCAGAAATACACTGAATAAACATAGTAGCTTCTGCTGACTCTAATTTCTTTTGGATAGATCTTATCAGTCTTCACCCCATTAAACAACCAAGATGACGATGTTACAACCTGTCATTGTTTTTGCTTTTCTTTGTATTTCTTCTTATGCTTTTCCTCTCACTGTTTTTTTTTTTTAGCACGATGCCTGGCACATAGTAAGTACATTCTGAATGAATGACTGATTGACTAAATATTTGCAGTATTCTAGGACAAATCCCAAATTTTAAAAGTACTATTATTCTAAATTTTAGGAGGGAAACAATCGAAATTTCAGAATTTGGCCTGAAGTGAAGTATAGGGTGTAAAGTAATGTGTTGCCTACGATAGCACCATGTCTAGTGCCAGAAAGACTTGAGGTCAAATCAAATCTCAGATGTTTCCTAGTCATGTGACCTTGAATAAGTTATTTAACTTGGGTTTGCCTCAGTTTCTTCATCTGTAAAATAAGGATAATAAGGTTGATGTGGGGATCAAATGAGATAATAGTTATAAAGTACTTGGTACAGTGCCTGACATATAGTAAGTGCTACACAAATGATAGCTGTCATCATCATCATTATTATTTCTCAATATAACCTCCGCTTTTATTTTTTACTCCAGAATGGATAGTAAAAGAAAGTCAGAAAGAGAAAAACTGAAGAAATAGATAAATGCTTGAGTAAAATAAGCACGATCACACCATGGTTTGGGGTTTTTTTGTCGTTATTACTTGGAATTCCAGATATGCCAAAATAGAAAAAAGATGGCATGTCCAGACTTAGAGTCACTGATGAGACTGGAGTTAAAGATCAAAATCGAAGAAAAAAAATATTTCAGGCTTCCTAGTTGATGGATGGCAGGAGATTAAAGAAAGGTTAGTCTGTGCTGCTTCCCCCTGAGACTCCTTTTCATCCTCTCTGAGAGCCAGTCTCTCATCTCTATCAGCAAATAAGTTGGCTCACAGTACCACAGCTTTTGTACTATGCAGGGAGGGGACAATATTCTAGGAGTAGGAAGAAACAAGGGAGCTGTCTAGAGAGACTGCTCTAAATGAAATACAGGACACCCTCTGGAAACTTCTGTATTGTATTTAAAAAATTCCACTCAAGTAATTAAATTGCCTAGGATAATAAATAGCTAACATGTATATATTTTAAGGTCTGCAAAGTGCTATGTAAATGTATCTCACTTGATCCTCACAACAGCCCTGGGAAATACATGCTATTATTATCCCCATCTTACAGATGACAAAACTGAGGCACAGAGAGGTTATGTGACTTGCACAGGGTCATACAACTAGTAAGTGTCTGAAGCTAAATTTGAATGCAGATCTTCTTGACTCCAAGTCTAGTGCTCTATTTGCTACATCACCTAGCTGCCTCTAGGCTGCACATAATACATTATTGCAAAGAAAGGTAGGTGCATCCATTTCCCATTAATTTCCATCTATTTAATTGGTATACTTAGGTAATTGAGGGGGTCAGCCTGAGACTTCTTGTGAATAAAAGGTTGGTAACTCTGTTAAAAGTAAAAAATATGAATAATTCTCCACTCCATCCCCTTAACATCTTCAAAGCTGATTTGCTAGAGTAATGAGTTTAGGAGATAAACATGCAAAATTAATATTGAAGAAAAAGTGAATCAGCAATTTTCTCCTTCTTTTGAAGTGCCAAAGCATGAATAGCTTGTACGGTTTTCACTTCAGTGGATAATTCATTAGTTTAAAAACCTGTTTTGACAGAGAAATCATTCTCTAAGTTACTCTGATAACTCTTAGCTTGAGGTCAACTAATGGTGCTCAGTACCAGGAAAAACACAAACTCATCACAAGTTTCTGAGTACTAGAAAGATAAAGCAAAATAAGATTTCTGATGGATTTTGAGTGTGGAACTTAAAAAAGTAAGGTGAGAGAGAGAGTGGTTATAAATCAATTTTCTTTAAAAATAAAAAAATCACATAACATTGGTTTACTATTATCCATCTATTAACATTATTGGTTGAATTTTCTGCCCTGATCTCACAGTTGAAAGTGGGCAGTTTTTGAAAACAAAAGAAGGACAAAATACTCAAACAGAATCAGAGACTGTTAGAGTTAGAAAAGACATTACAAGTCAAACAATTCCACCCCTTCATTTTAGAGATACAGAACCTGAAAGGCAGGTGTGATGATGTAGACATAGCTACAGTCCCAGCTGCTAGCAGTACTGGGGCTGGTGAATCTCTTGAGTTCAAGAGTTCTGAGTTGCAATAGTGCTGACTGGGTATTCATTCATATTGTTAAGCACCCCATGAGATGAAGGGTCATCAGACTATCTAAAAGAGACAAACCAGCCCAGGTTGAAAAACAGAGCAGGTTGAAGCTTCTGAGTCAATAAATATTGGATTGGGCCCATGAAAAATTGCTGAATTTCCATTTTGGTCTAGATAGGGAGACACAGAGGGAAAGGAAGAAAAGGACAGGCAAAACAAGAGAGGGGAAGGGAAGGCAAAAGAAGGAAAGGGAACCTTTTGTGCCTTTATTCAAAGGTACAAAGAACCACATAGGACAGGCTTAGAGTATCCAACATGAAGACTGCATACAGTAAATGTGTGGCATAACTCTGCTGTTTTTAAGCTAAGAAAAAAATCGTTATGATACAAGCTCTCAGTTACAAAAAAATAATAAATGTCTCATTTTCTTTTTAGGAGAAAATAATCTTTATTACTTTCTTTCACTGACTCATTCTCTCCATTTTAAAATAAATTCTAGCAAAAATATGAGGCATGAGTTTCTGTTTACCTCTCTTTTATGTTCTTATGTGCAATGTCATTAAATTCTGTTTATTTTTTATTCATGATATCTTTTTCATTCTTCTTCATATTTTCACACCCACTGACGCTACTGGTGCCCTCGATAGTGAGAGGAAAGATTATAAATCTGTAGGATTTAGGGGTGGGGGAGAGAAGATAATGAGCAAAGTTTCCACGGGTACAAAAAGATTGAATGAGTGTATTTGTTTTCAAGTCAGAGGTTATATTTTGCCAGAATTACAGTAGATTAGATTTCATAGGAGATGATAAACTCGTAAGTACATATTTGCGTGTGTGTGTGTGTGTGTATGTGTGTGTGTGTGTGTGTGTAGCAGAGGGCAGGAAAATGTTTTCATTTTGAAACTGAACTATATTAGTTAATGTTTTATTTTTATATATAACATTTGTACATATATCTACTCTGATATCTACCATCAGAAGAATTTTCCAAAGTTATACAACACACTGCAAACTTGAGTAGATTCATTCATGCTTGCAAGTCTTTTAGTATAGATCAAGCACATAATAATATATCTAGTTTCCAAAGATCACCCTAAGAATAAAAAGACTCACCAATAGACTGACCACTAAGTGATGATTCTTTGGCCATGACAACTCACAAAACAGAATGTAAAAATTACAAAATGGCCTTCTAGCTAGTGGGACCTACATTCACTTCCACCACGCTAGAGGAAAAACAGACTGAGAGAGTGCTAAGAATTTTCTAGTTTGGGGAGGCCATCCACGAGCATTAACTAAACTATTTTTCTAAATGTGGGATCCTTGTCCAGTCACCAGTGAGCGGACACCCTATTTGAGGTGAATTATATGAATCATGATGTTCTTACTCTAAAGGAAACCAGAAAATAAAATTAAAAAATATATAGCTAAATGGACAGATGTCTCACTAATTCCCCTGGGAGGAGCAAATATAAGTTAGTAGAGTTGGTTTTATTGTGTATCCAACGGCAACAAGAAACATCATTTCATCTTTACCATCTTATACTGCAGTTCTCACAATGACTAGGAAGATAATTGCAACTTATGTCTGAATACTCATTGAAAAGGATGACATGGAGGAGGAATTCTACTAAGAACTTGATAAAAATCCTCCAAATTAAATCACCATATACTTTACTACTCTGTGCTTTAATGCAAAAGAGGACAGTAAAAATACATGAGAAAATAGGGAGCACAAATAAGAAATGAGAGGTCCAAATCTTGTAAACTACATGGAAGCCTTACAGATATGTATTAAGAATGCTTTCTTTCAGAGGAGAGTCAGGAGACATTAGACATGGGGAGCACTGAATAAAATTACCCAAAAAAGAACAGATTATATCAATAGACAGGAAACTAGAACTACTGATTACTAATGTGAGTCAATATTTAATCTACTTTTTGGTGCAATCAGAAACTTTATAGGGTGAAGGCTAAAGAATAAGTCAAAGAGCCAACAAGCCCTTCTTAGGTGCCTAATGAGTGCTAGGTACTCAGGATGAGAAACTACAGCAAGAAGGTCACTGCCCTCAAGAGTCTTACCTTCTATTAGGGGAAAAGAAGATGTCCATAGATGAGGAAAGACAGGTCAAATATAATATCTATCTATCTACCTCTCTCTATATATCTATATACATATATCTACATACATATATATATATACATATGTATATATATATATATATGTATATATATACACACACACACACACACACATCCCTAGATTTTGAGTTTGTTGCCATTTTGGTTTTTTGGAGAGTATGTGGGCACCAACAACTAGTGGAATCTACAAAGGTTCTCTGATTCTTTACCCATGACAACCTGCAGAACATAATGTAAAAAAATACAAAATGACTTGTCCAACTGGTATAATGCTCACCTACTTCCACCACGATGGTGCTAGCATAGATACTGAAAGAGTGAAGAGTTTTCCACCTCTTAAAGGAGGGAAAAAGGTAGAATATCTGAGCTAAGCCATGAATAGAGCTAGAGGTTTCAAGAGGCAGAGAGAGGGAGAGAATTCTGGGCTTGGGGAACAGTCTATGCAAAGGCAAGAAAGCACCAATTATAATGTTAAAAACAGGGCTATTTTAGCTTCAGTATGGAATGTAAGAGAGATGGTAATGTGTAATCAGCCTGGATCCTAACTATGAAATGCTATCAAAATGATTACTTTATCCTAAGGGGAATGGGAAGTCATTGAAGTTTCTTAGGTAAAGGAGTAACATGGCCAGAAATGATTTAGCATATTTTTATGAAAGATGGATTATAAAACAGAGAGACTGGATTCAGGGAGACCAATAAGTATGTTACTAAAAGAGGTGAAAAAAAGTCTAAACTAGAATAATTATGGCAAATGTTGGAAGTAATAATAAATGAATAACAAATAAACAGATAAATAACATTTATATAGCATCCACTATGTGTCAGGCACTATGCTAAGTGTTAAAATTATTGTGCATTTGGTCTTCACAATAACTTTGGGGGGAAGGTGCTATTTTTATCCCTGTTTTAATAGATAAGGAAACAGGAAACTGAGGCCAAGTGAATTGCCCATTGTCACACAGGGTAGTAAGTGTCTGAGGATGGATTTGAACTCAGGCCTTCCTGACTCTCATCCTGGTACAGTATCCACTGTATCACCAGCTTCCTCATAAAAAGAAAAGGACAGATGCGAGATATGTTGAGGAGGTATACTTGAAAAGCTTCTCACTTTAAGGGATAGTAGTGAAGAACTAAGGATGAGTCTGAGGTTATAAAAGATTAGAATAGCTGACAAAAATAGGAAAATTAAGAGGAGTGGTTTTAGGGGAGAGTTTCTCAAACTGTAAGGTTTTAGGGAACATCCTGGTGGGAGGATGTGGGGAAGATAGTGAAAGGAAGAAACACAAAGCAATGGCTGAAATTACTTCATCTTTTCAAGTATAATTCACATGTACATATATTCTCCTTTTTCAATGAAAGCAGAGTTCAAAGTCTATGAAAATAAGACTAACACAGCAAATTCATCCCAACTGACTGTGAATGGGACACAAAGATTATTAAATATAGCACATACAGTAACACAGGATGTCAAATCTTGACATGGGTACATTTGCCACTAGCACAATCAGTTGACATAGTCTCTGAATAAAAATAAGCTGTGAGTTTCTGCTGTGCCTGTGGTATTTGCATAAGAGCAAGTAAATGTCTGTGGCATTTGGATAAAGGCATGTAAATCTAAAGTTAAAGTTACTATAATATCTATTATATTTCCCAACATTGTTTTATTTTGTTAAGTACAATAGATGGTTTCCTCCAAAATTGAAAGTTTAAAAAATTGAAATAACTTGAGAATATTTATGTTCATTTTAAATTTTCAACATGAAAGCTAACTCTGTCTTACAGTTTTAGTAGCTGCAGTTTTAAAAAAAGAAATAACATCTATTCAAAACGTATAAGTCAATGATACTGCCAAGGTTGGAAACCCAGTTTCCCTTGAAAGAAACAGGGAGATTAGGTGGAGAAGTGTGTTTGGAAAGAAAGGTAATAAACTCTGTTCTGTACCAACTGAATTTTAGATGCCTGTGAGATAACCAGGTTATATTAGTTCCACAAGCATTTGGAGGGGAAGCAAAACTGTAGCTCAGGAGAGATAAGGGCTTGATTTGGAAGTCACAGGTATAGAGATGATAGTTGAAAGTGTGGAATTTGATAAGACCATTAAGAGTGGGAGGAGTAGAAAGGAAAAAAGAAAAGAGAGAAAAGGAGAAGAGAAGAGAGAAAAGAAGAGGAGAGGGCACCAGAACCTTGAGGCATACCTAAGTATAAGGGATAGGGCATGGACAATGATCCTGCAGAGGAGATTGAGAAGTATGAGTCAAATAAGCCAAAAAAAAAAAAGGAAAAAAAATAAACCCATGACAGAATAGTCCCATGAAATACTTTGAGTATCATGAAGGAATTAGAGTCCAAACCTGAAGGGGTCAAGAGGGATAAGGTTCCTCTAACAGAGTTTAGAGGTGACTTTTGAAAAACAAAATTGGTCAGATGGTGCAAATATAAGCCTGACAGCAAAGTGCTGAAAAGTGAGGGGGAAGAATATAAAAGCCAATGCAAATAGAAGAAGAAGAAGAAGAAGAAGAAGAAGAAGAAGAAGAAGAAGAAGAAGAAGAAGAAGAAGAAGAAGAAGAAGAGGAAGAAGAAGAATATGTGGCATGTGATAGATCTGACTTATTTAAGTAAGCTGCTAACAAAAAAAAAATGAGAAATGGACATAGAAACAATCACTATTTCCTGAAAAAGTTTAACCAACGTAAATCGGTCACCACTAAAAATCCTGGAGTTAGAGCTTGAAGGGAGCATAGAGGCCATTGAGCTTACCCTCTCACTTCACAAATTCGCAAATTGTACCTTATCAATAGGCCAGTTTGCTTCCCATGCCAAAAGGACCTAATAATCGCCTTAAACAGTCGACAGACAGGGATAAAACCAGTTTAGAATGTAACTCATTTGTTTAATCTTAACGCAAAACGATGATAAGGAAACTAAAGTTGCATGGAAAAGAGTTTGTAATAGGCTAGGTAAAGGTAGTATAAATTCTGGAAAATGGCCTACAGTCTGTTGTTCCTCTGAGAAGGGACTCAACAGGTAACCATGAATTCAGCCCAGTTTTACAGGGATGGAAGCCTATGAGTGCTCTGAACAGAGATGTCCCAGGGAGATCTCCACCCAATCCAATCTCATGGGGCCAAACATGAGCTGGAACTTAGCAATGGGACCTGAACCTAGCCTGATGAGAAAAGAAGACAAGACTGACTCTAGGTGGAACAAAGTTGTGTATTAGCAAAATGATGCCATTAGCAGTAGCCCCTTATTGAAGGAAGTCTTATCCTTAGGCTTCCTCTCTACTGAGGAAGAGAAGGATCTTATCTTTCTCTTTCTGAGGTGCTTAAAAGTGCCAGGGAGTCTTTCTCTTCATTACTATCTAATTTTTCCTCTTCAAATTCAACAGACAGCTATGGAGGAAGTTGCTAGGCATAAGTCCAAATGTGTCAGAGGACAATTGGAGTGGAAACTAGATTAGTAGCAGTTAATTCCAGGCTCTTTCTATAGTATTCTTTTTTATCCTCTAATTTCTTCCAGATACTATCCATATCCATATATCAACAAGGAAAATATCTACAACAACACTAATATATTCTGTGCATTTTGGGGTCATATCAAAGAACAGTTTCCATATATTTTGCTTGATAATTTCTGTAGCTAACATTGCTAAAAGTCATTTTGTTAATATAGCTGTTTATTCAACATGGAGTAGTCTGTTTGACTCTTTTTTATTTTTCACCAATTTCATAGGGCCTGATACCTATGAATACTACAATTGGATATATGTTTCAGAGACCCTGAACCCAGCCTAATTTCACAGGCACCAAATCATGAAAGTACTGGAACAGAGATACATCATAGGAAGGAGAAGTTGGTGCAAGCTATAGTAATTAGACTCTAAAGTTAGCAGTATCTTGGCCCTGGCCTGACAACCCCTATAGCTCACTGATCAGGGGATGAATGTATTATTTAGAACATTTGTAGCCATAGTAAGAGACAAAGCTAATTAAAATATAAAGCATAGTCCTGGAGGTTTACCAGAAGGCCCAAGAGCAGCATAATCTGCTACATCCTATTGGAGAGTATCATGGGTATTTTAGTGGACAGAACCAACTCATAGATGGAAATTAAGTAAGAATAAGGAGATATAGAAGAGTTGAATCCAATATTCCCACCACCCAATAGAAGAGAGGACATACATAGACTGTGGCAGAAGGTAAAGTGTTGGCGCCATCCACCTATCCAGAACTGTAAGGATAGTGGCATCCAGAATATGGAGAGAATAGGAAAAGACAAGCCCTACCCACCCATCTAAGAGCATGGGACAAGGTAGAACTTCAGACTGAAGGCAAACTCCCAGTCCAGAAACTGAGTCAGGACATAAAACAAGCAGAAGAATGCACTGTATATAAGGAGGAAATATGGACTGACAAACTCAAAAGTTTAAAACTCCACAAGAAGAGTTACAGAGAAAGAATGGCATGTCCACAAAGACTCTAAGAGTGACTGAAAGAAAAGAGATAAAAAATGAAATTAGATGCTTATAAAGAAAAAAAATGATAGGAAAATAAATAGCTTAATACAGAAGGTAGAAAATCTTATGCAATTAGAGGGTTTTCTCTCAAAAAATAAAATGACAAATGTATTTGATTGTGAGACAACAAGAAATATTAGAAGTCAAAAGATTAAAAACACAGAAGAGTATGAATGGTATCAACTTTGAAAGACCTGAAAAACATGTTAAGGAGAAATATTTTAAAAACCATTAGACTCTCTGAAAAGTAAGAACAAACAAAAAGTAATCTGGATACCACATTTCAAGAAATCATAAAAGAACACTCCCCAAATATATTAGAATCACAAGGCAAAGAAAAAAATAAATCACCAAGTCATCTCTGGAAAAAACAAACCCAAGTTGCAAAACTCTATGGATGTAAGGAATAAAAACTAAAAGCATTTATATAAAAAATACTCCAAGAAGTCAGAAAGAAAAATTTTAGGTATGAAGGAATTATATTCAGGATCACACAATACTATGTTGCAACTAGGAAAAAAGGAGAGAAAATCTTGTAATACCATATTCCTAAATGCAAAAGAAAGCATCTCATGGACCTCGTTCATATGTGAATCACTAAAAGGAGGGTTGACAATGCAGTCAACAAGCATTAATTAATTTATTTATCACCGTTAATTATTATTTCTTTATTATTGTCAAGCATTGTGCTAAGCACTGGGCATCTAAAAACAAAGAGTTTAGCATAGAAATACATTAAACTCAACAGCAAAACTGGTGGGAAGGAGGAGATGGAAGGAGTGAGATGAAGGAGGAGGATAAAGTTGGGGAGGAAGCAAAACAAATGAAGGATGACTAAAAACTGAGAAAGTTTGTAAGAATTAGTGAGTGTGGTTTGAGTAGAGGAAGGACAGTGATATGGAAGCACACCACTTCGGTAATAAATCACTATACTGACAATATTCTCCTTCACCAGTTTTTTCATAAAAGTGGAGAGGAAAAAATAAAAGATAATATGACGGAGGAAAAGAAAAAGGTTTTGCCCAAACAACATGAATGCACAGAATTAAAGGAAAATAACTAACTAGGAAAGAAAAGTCTTTATAGCGAATTTCTCTGATAAATGTCAAGTACCCAAGATATGTAGAGAATTCAGTACAAAAGCTATTCCTTATTAGAAAAATATAAATAGACAATTCTCAAAGGAAGAAAAGTAAGTTATCAGCAAACATATAAAAATATGCTACAAATCGTTCCTAAGAGTAATGAAAATTAAAGCAAATTTGATATTCCACATCATAGTCATAAAATTGGCAAAGATTACTAAAAATAAAATTATAATTTTTACAGGAGTTGTAGGAGGACAGGAACAGTGAAGTAGTTCAATCATTCTGAAAAGTAATTTGGAATGATACCCAAAATGTCAGTAAACTAGGCATACAAACCCAGTAATACTACTGCTACTTAAAGAGATCAAAGAAAGAGGGAAAGGACTCATATGTACAAAAGGTATTTATAACAGCCTTTTTGTTGTAGCAAAGAATTGGAAATACAGTAGGTGCCCATGAAATGAGGGGCAGATGAACAAATTATTGTATACTAATTTAAGGGAACATTATTGTACTATAAGAACAGCAAAGGTCAAAAAAGACAGATTCAGAGAAACCTGCAAGAACCTGATAGAAAATGAAATAAGCAGAATCCAGAGAGCAATTTATGTAATATCTACAACACTGTAAAGGCAAACAATTGTGAAAGACTTGAGGTTTATCATCAATGCAATAGCTGACAACAACTCTAGAAAACTGAAGAAATATCATTTTTCTCACCTCGTGGCTAAGAGGTGGTGGACCAGAGGCAGAGAATGAGACATACTTTTTCAGATACTGACCACATGTGGATGTTTTCACTTAACTATACTTATTGTTACAATGGGGGGATTATTAGGGGAGGGGGGTAATACATGGAGAAATGCTGGGAGGGGTTAATAATGATAGTAATATCAGAAGAAGAAGAAGAGTAAAGGAGGGAAGAAGAGAGGAAAGAAAGAAGGAGGGAAGGAGGAAAAGAAGGAAGGAAGGAAGGAAGGAAGGAAGGAAGGAAGGAAGGAAGGAAGGAAGGAAGGAAGGAAGGAAGGAAGGAAGGAAGGAAGGAAGGAAGGAAGGAAGAAGAAATAAACACCAGTTAAACTTTTTTAAATATAGAAAAGAGAGTTAAAGAAAGTCCAGAAAAGGAAACAAACATATAAGACAGTGTTGGTTCTACCGTGTTAAAATTTAATATATACTTTTAAAAAGCTGTATGTAACAGAAATTCATGGTTTCATATGCACTCCTATTTTTCTTCTCATATCTGGATATGAAAATGTTCATGTCTGCCCAAATCAAGTTCATAATAAGAAAGGAAAGCTTTTTATAAAAAACTGCTGAAGTACCTCAAATATAAATGACCTAGAGTAGAAAAGTGGGAATGGAAAAAGTATAAAAAATATTTTGATGGAAAAATGAAATGAATCTGTAAACTGGTTGGGGCAAGGTGTGAGTAATAAAAGTTAGATAAATTCAAGGCATCGAGCCAAAACAAATAATGATCATGCAATTTTCCAATGTAAAAATAAGACATTTGACTTAATGCAATTAAATTATTTATAATTAATATATCATTGATAGCATTTTTTTAAAAATTCTTATTAGTCTCAAAAAGGCTAACTAGCTCTATAATCTCATGTCTTGTTACATAAGGAAACAAACCTAATTTAGCTATAAAAGTAGTAATGCCTTCGAGTGGGAGATAAAGTAATCAATGAAAATTCAGAAAGATAAAAATAAAAATGTTTTAAGGAACATATTAAGAATCCACTTGTTTATAAGCATGCATAGAAGGGGAACATAACAGAATGTGTTAAGAATTTTAGATCTGGAGTAAGGAAGACCTAGGTTTGAATCCGTCCTAATTCACTTACTAGTTATGCTACCCTGGTCAAGTCACTTAATCTCTCTAAGCCTCAGTTGCCTCATCTGTCAAATGAATATTATAACAGCAGATAATAACACCTACCTTGAAGGGTTAATATGACTCAGATAAGATAACAGATATGAAACACTACATAATCTTTAAATGTTACCTATATGTAGAAGAAGAAACAACAGTATTGTAAAAGACTGGAGACAAGAAGGCTGAATTTACAATTTAGAACTTATCCATAAAACTAGAAGTTACAAAATGGAAATATGATGAAATTTTAGCTCTTAGAACTATGGTGTCAAGCACAGGCTGGTAAGAGGGAAAAGAACCTTATTCCATAAACCTGCCAGTGTTTTGTTTTGTTTTGTTTGTTTTAGGATAGGATCTGTACCAGAGCCTATGACCAGACATAGCACTGTTCCAGGACTCTTTTATCCTGAGGCAGATGGATATTAACTCTCAAAATCACTATCAATCCATTGATTTCATGGGCAGCTTTCACCGACACAAGGACTCTAATATCTCATTTGTCTTTTTCTAAATTGGTAGTTTACCAAACTGACAACAACTGAGACTAGAAATATTGATATTTTCTTGAGCTAAATAACTTTGGAATAACATGAATGTGTAGATCAGCAGTTCTCAAACTTTTTTGATCTCAAGACTCCTTCACAGGGACTGTATCCCAAAGAGATCACAGAAATTGGAAAGGGTGTCATATGAACAAAAATATTTATAGCAGCTCTCTTTGTGGTAGCCAAAAACCGGAAATCAAGGGTATGCCCATCATTTGGGAAATGACTGAACAAATTGTGGTATATGAATGTAATGGAATACTATTGTGCTATAAGAAATGATGAACAGGAAGACTTCACAGAGGCCTGGAAAGACTTATATGAACTGATGTTGAGTGAAAGGAACAGAACCAGGAGAACTTTGTACACAGCAACAACCACAGTGTGAGAGGAATTTTTTCTGTTAGACTTAGCACTTCATTGTAATGCAAGGACTTAAAAAATTCCCAAAAGGCAAAACATTGAGGCAAAACATCTTCCACATCCAGAGAAAGAACTAGGGAATTGAATTGAAAAATGAAGCAGATCATTTTCTTTTGTATTATGCTTTGTTTGTTTTATGATATCTCCCATTCATTGTAATTCTTCTATGCCACCTAAGGTGAAAATGTATTTAATAGGAATGTATGTGTGGAGCCCATATAAGATTGTACACTGTCTCAGGGAGGGAGTAAGGAGGGAGGGGGGAAGTAGGGGGAAGAAGGGGAAAAATTCTAAGATATATGAAAGTGATTGTAGAACACTGAAAACAAATAAAATAATTTAATAAAAAGAAGACTCCACAAAATTAAAAATGACTGCATACTCCAAAGACTTTTATCTATAATATTAGAAATGAAATATCAGATTAGGTATTATAAATATCAGATTAAGTATTAGAAATTAAAAGTGATAAAATTATAAAATATCTATTAACTCAATAAAATAATAATGAACCAATTATATGTTAATATAAATAACATTTTAATGAAAAATAACTATATATTCCAAAACAAAAATACTTAGTGAGAAAAGTGGCATCGCTTTACACATTTTTGCAAATCTTCTAGGTCTGGTTTAATAGAAGACATGCAGACTCTCCTGTTTCTGTATTCGATGGTTTTGACACATTGCTTTGATTAAAGTATATGAAGAAAATTGGACCTCACACAGAGATGTCATTAGAAAAAGGGGAAGGGTTTTAAAGGGCAAATAGCATTTTAGTATTATTCTGAAAATCCTTTTAACTTTACATACCACTTGAAAGTGTCTTGGGGTCACCCAGGGACCCCTGGCACTAACCCTTTTGAGGACTGCTGTTCTCATCTAAATTCTATAAACCCCTTATGAGCTGTCACAAAATATAGAAAGGAACCTTTGAGGGAAGAACACAAATTTTGGGTCACTGTGCACATAAATCCTGTCCTGCTTAAAGGAAGTATTGTGACAGGACAAAGTTATCAGAATATTTTCTATGTCTGAAAAACTAACAAAGTTTGTTGAAGAGGCTGTATTTCTTCATGGAAGAAGATACATTTGGCAAGAATCAAATCCAAATGTATCTTGGGAAAGCACCAAGCAGAAATTACTGTATCAATAATTTAATTTGAACATTAAATTTTCATGAGTTTTTTTAACTTCTAAAGACATTTTCTCTGTGCTCCTTCAATATTGCATTTTGGTGTACATAAAGCAAGGCACAAATAAATTGGCCAACAAGATACAGCCAGTTTTATTTGAGCATTTTAAGTTGGTTAACAATTACATAGAATATGACTTTGAGCAAATTAATCTTCTCCTTAGTACTTAGTGATTTGCAGAATGAAAAGATTAGAAACCTTAAGTCTGAAAATAAGTAGAGAATAAACTGATTTTCCTTAATGAAGTGTATATATCTCATATATTTCACTTCTTTCCTTTGCTCCAATATCACCAAAATAATAACAATAATGAGCATATCTATAGCATTTTAAGGTTTGTAAAGCACTTTACATATGTTATCTCATTTGAGCCTCACCACAACCCAGTGAAATGATGTTATTATTATTTCCATTTTACAGATAAAGAAACGAGACTGACAGAGGTTAAGTGACTGACCTGGGGCTGACCAACTACTAGATATCTGAGGCAGGACTTGAAACCAGGTCTTTTTCACTCCACGTCTAACACTATACATCCACCATAATACCTGCAAACACCAGATATTTCACTCTACTGACTACCTAGCAATAGAGATAGCTAAATGTTCCTATGTTTTGGGAAGGGACTAAGTTGGTTGTAGAAATGGCAAAACAGAACTGCTTGATATGTACCTTCAGCTTGGAGCTGTCATGTGACCAGATTTTTTAAAGTTGTCCTCTAGGGGACTTCTGAATATGACTAAAGGCAACTGAATTCTTCCAGCTTTATAAAACTGCTGTGATGAGAACTCCTCCAATAGGCAAAGGATCTGTGATTTTGTCAGTGGAGAGAACTCTAAGTACAGGAAATTTCCTTTATCAAGGCATACACATGCTATTTATGACTTAATAAATACTAGAGAATTGCCTAAGCCATGGAGAAGTTTACTTGACTTGCACAGGATCAAAGAACTGGTAAGATCTGAAATCAGATCTCCCTGACTCCAAACCCAACACTTCATTCACTCCATCCACTCCTCACCTCTAATGGTGAGGCATATTATTTAAAATTAATGATCATATCTAGTATTTGCATAGTGTCTCAAGGTTTGCAAAGCACTTGGAACATTACCTCCTTTGATAATAATGCATCTTCTACTCTACAGATGAATCTTTTGTTCTAGATGGCTCTCCAATCAATACCTCTTGACCATTAACTCCAGAGTCTCCAACCTGCAAAGCATTGTTCATATTGTAATGTAGTGTGCCGCTCCCTTCAAAAATCACAGGGATATCCTGGATCTAGCTCAAACTGGCTTCAGGAAACAGACTGATACATTTTCATTGTGAGCATTTAAACCTCAGAAACCAACAATGCTACAAATCAGGTTGATTGTTTTGCTAACTGTCTAGACTTAAGAAAGAGATGGAGAAAATATTAATAATGCAGATGACACTCAAATGTGTGTTGGGAACATATTCTTTTAGAAAAGATTGTTAAACATTTTTCAGTACACAATTGGATGCCATTCAGAAGGCAGGAAAGAGGGACACGAGGATTGCAGAATTAGTCATTACTCCTTGCCATCAATAAGTCCATTAATCATCAAGCTTTATCAAGTAATTATTATGCAGTCCAGGCATTATACCATGTGCAGGTTATCAAACCACACACTCCAAAAAAAGGGAAAGGCTTTGTCCTTAAGGAACTTACATTCTCCTAGCGGAATATAAACTATTTCCAGATTAGTAAATGTAGAATGCATAAAAATAAATATGGGAAAAAAAAAACAAATAGGAAAAATCAGGAAAAGTGTTTCAAAGGAAATGGCATTTGAGTTAAGCCTAAAAGGAAGTGAGGAGTTTCACAGAGCAGAGACAAGAGAAACATTTTCAAATCTGAGCCCTAGGAATATCATTTTGACAGCTGTGTAAATGAAGGATTGGAGAGGACGGAAGTGAGGCAGGAAGATAAGTCAGGAGTTCAGGCAGTCATCCAGGTGAAAATGATGTTCTGAATTAGAATTGTGACAGCAGAGGACAGAAGGAGATGGATTCTAAATGTGTTGCAGAGGTAGAATCAATAAGACTTGGCAACTGGTTAGATATGAAAAATTAGGGAGAGAGAAAATCCTGTGGGAAGTGTTTACACTGCTCACAGGGAGTGCAGCCATGGGGAATTCAACAAACTCTAACTGCATTTTTTAGAAATTGTGGGTTTAAAACAATTTCTGCATTGTCTAGGAAACCTTGGGGTTTAAGAATTCAGTCAACTCACAACTACTTGGGTCATGTTCATTGTCAATTCATTGTCGTTCAATACCATTCATTTGCTTGACAATTTTACACTAAGATTTTTTTATTTTGATATTTTCTTTCCCTTACCAAATTCATTAATTTATTTGTTTTCAGTGTTCAATACTTACTTCCATAAGTTTTAAATTTTCTCTCACTCTCTTCCCCCTCCTTCCCTAAGATGGCATGCAATCTTATGTGGGCTCTACAATACATCACTATTAAACACATTTTCATATTAGTCATCATTTTATACCAAGATTAAATTTAACATGGTATCTAAGAGTTATGCCTGCCATAGTTATATGATAATGGATCACTTATGTTGAGCAAGGTGTTATAAACCACAGCTACTGAAGACTTAGCAAAGAAAATCCACTCCACCAAAGTTCTTGACACTGTCAAATAATACAATATCAGGTATGATAACTGGTATGATCTTGTCAGTGAAAATGACATTAAAGAGGCATTAATATTTGTTTTTTTCTACCACACCCTAAAGATTATGAAACTTTTTCATATGATTTGCAGCTAAAACATTCTATATGTATTGTCTCCCCCATTAAAATGTGAATTCATGTAGAGCAGGGGCTGTCTGACCTTTATTTTTCTCCCTTATGTTTTGTGCAGTGTTTTCTATATAGTAAATGCTTAATAAATGCTTCACTCCTTAATTCATCATTCCCAAGGGAAGTCCCAAGGGACTGGGACTTAAGAGCTGATTTCTGATTCTGTACATCTACACATCCACATACTCATGGATGAGATGATGCTGCATCACAGAAAAAAGAGGAGATAAGGGACAGACTCTCTGAAAACCACAGAGAGCTTATCACTTACCACTTCTGAGCAGTAATGCCTTGCATAGGTAATTAGGCCAAGTGTCCCAAGATCTAGAGAGTTGAAAAAGATTGGGCAAGCAACTCTCAATGCTACCTGGTGGTTAAATAAGTGCCTGATGATGAAGGGTCACTGAAATTAATGTATGACCACCAAAAGAAAAAAAATCTAGGAATTCAATTAGTTATCTAAAGGTAGTACAGAACTAAGGTACATGATGGATTTTCCAATGGTCAGATATCCACCTTGTAGATTTTGTGTGTATTTACTTTGGGTATTTTGCTGTTCTTCCACCAGACAGGGCACAGAGGAGAGATGAAAAGTATAACTTAGTCTGATGCTATAATCCTAAAATAAAAGAACTGTAACAAAACAAAACTACCACATCAATTGAATTTATATATCTACAAACTCCTCTTTGATCTCATTCTAAGGTCATGCTTCCACCCAGGCTTGAATTTCCTCCCTTTCTCTTTATCTCTTCACCTTTTAAAATGTCTCTCTTTCTCCCAGGCCAATCACAGGTATCATAACTACAATGAAACCTCTTTGCACTTAACAATAGTCCACCGTGTATTATAGTTATTGGTTTATATGGCTTATTCTCTAGTTTTTAAGCCTTTAAGGACAGGCATGACATAATATTTCATCTTTGTATCCCTAAGAAGAAGAAGCAGTAGTTTGTTGTACAGAACAAATGCTTAGTAAATAATGGGTTAATTAAATTGTAATCAATTATGTAATTTAAATTGTAATCAATTAAGTAACAATCTGATGAGAAATGACAAGCATGAAGAACACAAAGAAATATGGGTGGCACATATGAGCAAAAAATGTAGAACTAGATATTTTCTCTGATTCCCATGACATCTCAAGCCTCTCCAAAAAAGTGATTCTGCAGCAAAGATAACACAGCTTCAGATGACTTCATGATCTAAAACAACCAGTATCCAAAAGGTTAAAAAAAAACCTTAAAATTATACTCACTGACCTTGTGTTTACTTAGCACTCATTCTGGGTTACAGAAATTTGACCTGCATATAAGAGATAGCCAGGTGACCACAAGCCCTCAGGAATAAAAGTCCAAGAGGGACCATAAACCTGTAGTGCCAGTGCTGCTAAGCTCCAAACTTCTGGTATTGGGTCAAAGAACCCAAAGTAATAGAATGAGACAAGACATCAGGACAGTGCACTGCAAAATGTGGTTGGACTGTGCAGCACATGACTAAGGCTGAGGCAAAGAGCACAGCATCAAGTTGGGGTCAGTTCTGCCTAATCAAAAGTCAATTGAGGCTAAGACCTAGTCTGGTGAACCATGAATTGCCCATTGTGGGAGGAGGCCAAGATTCTTTGAGAGTCAACCCCTAAGGAAATCAAAATCAGAGGAAGGAAATCATAGTACGAGAGTTAGGGAAAAATAAAGGGGGGTGGGAAGGAGGGAAAGACTGAAATACCAAAGATTTCAGGGAAGGAAAAAAGAAAACATAAAGACCTGGAACATGAACAGATAAATCAATAGGAAAACAGTAAGAACAGAAATAAATATGCCCACTAGATCTAGTAAATTAATTCAGGCCTCTATGAATAAAGACTAAAAAACAAAGGAAAATGAATCAATACTAGATAAGACAGGGGACCCTTTGCAAATTGAGAACATAAAACCACAACATGCTGTTCCTGAGTGGTTTACAGAATTTATGGCAGGCATAGTGAACAAAAGTTAGGGCAGAAAGGAAAATTGGTATCTGCAATGGAAAGCTTCATGTTAAAAAAAAAAAGAAAGAGAAGAGATTGGGAGTACAACTATACACAATGAAGGACAATCCAGAAGAAGAGAAGGGGAAAAAAAACAATAAAGTTAAAAGAAAATATGCTCATGATACAGGCAAACATACTTATTTTGAAGCTAGGAGGCAGAGAGATGTAGGTCTCTCAGAAGAATGAAACCAGACAAAAAACCTTAGTGCTACATTGCAAGAAATAATAAAAGAGAATGGTCCAGAACTTCTGAATATAGAAAATGAAATTCTAATTGAAATAATTCACATATTGAATCCAAGAAAAATCCAAGGCTACAAACATCAAGGCATATAGTGGTGAAATTTAACAACTCCATTCAGTAGTAAGTTCTATGAGCTATCAGGAGAAAGACCTTCAAATACAAAGGAAAGGTCATTTGAATAATGCAAGACTGTTGTGCACCCACTAGGAAAGGTAGGAGGGAATGGAATAGTGTATTCTAAAAAGCAATGGAGTTCAGGATACAGATCAAGATTATCTATTCTGAAAATCTGAACTTAACCAATACGTTAAGAAGATTGATGCTCAATAAGAATACATAATAAAAATATAAATAATAAAATTAATAATAATAAAGAAGAGTTTGAAATCAAACTGTAACAATGGAAAAACAGGAATAAACAAACACAGCAGGCAAAAACAGCAACAGAGTGACTACTTCTTTATAAATATATACAAGGAAACAGGGACGGAGGCAGAAATCTGGTAGAGATAACAGTGAAGGTATTATGGATAGAATTTGCTGATATCCTGCCTATAGGTGAATCAATCAATTCTTTTTTGGTGAGACTACATTACAACATAAGAGGGTTCATGAAGGGGGAAAAGAGAGGAGATTAAAGAGAAACAAACGATATGCCAGGATTAAACCCAAGGACTTGCAATAAAGGGAGGGTGACCTTAGGGGTCTCAGAAAGAGAAAAACCTATAGGGGACTGCACAAAGGAGAGGGTGAAAGGCTAAAAAGGGGGAAGGGAAAGGAAGGAGGCCTTACATTGGTGGTGGAAAGGTGTATTGATAATGCATTTTTGCTTATTGTGAATGTAATTTTGCTTCTTAATGGGACAATCTTTCCCATCCATTAATAGGCCCATGTGACCTGCTTAAGTCACAGGGAAGCCCGAGTCACATGAGTAAGGCACAATGGAAAAGGGGAATCCATGGGGCAAGCTCTACAAGGTAATGGCAAAAACCACCTAGAGGAAAGAACTTAGACTGAGTACCTTGGAAGCTTTGGTTGCGTGAGGAATACAGAGAAAAGAGAGAGACCAGATAATTACAGGATTCGTGAATCAGAGAATGAGGTGTAGAGTATACAGAAAAAGAAGATGGATAATGAGGAGAGCTGGGGGCATAAGAAATGAAATTTAAAATTAAGTTATATAGAGTATAGAGAGTAGAATCATCTGGAAAAATTTACATATGGAAAAGATTAGGAGACAAAGAAGCAAATGGAGTTTGTTATCATTTTCATAAAGTTAATATTACTTTAACAATTGCTTCATAAATTATAATCTATTAATGTAGTTGCACAGCTGAACTTTTGTATTGGCAGGTGATAACTAAGTCTCTATTTTTAAAATTTATATGGTAATCTGGGTTGATCATTTAGACAATGGTGAATTCAGCTCAAAGCTTATCTCCCAGAGTATCTTGTATTTACCATAGCATTACATATAAAAAGTAGCACTCTGGAAATGAATGAATAAATTTTGATGTGATTTGTGATTTTGTCATGGTGCACAGTCCATTTGTTTGACCACATATAGATTCATTCTTAGGATGGTCAGTCTTGTGCACTGAAAAGCAGCACTTTCAAAGGTCTAGATTTTATTACCTAAAGATGTTGTCTCATCTCCCTACCATTAGCTTAGATAATGAAAAGTTAAATAGTGCTACTGGTACTTCAGGACCCATTGCAGTATGGCTCTTGCTTTAGTATCTAATCAATTTACTTCAGGAAGCGGTCTTTAGAAGAAAATTACACACTATATACAGTAATAAAGAATGGAGGAATAAGCGGAAGGTAGGGAGGGACCAGAAATTAAGATCTAACAACATCTGGCTATTGTTCCTCCCTACAGTAGGACCAACTATAAAATACTGGAGGGACGAGAAGAGATAGGAGCAAGCGCTATCCATTGTATTAACTTATGAAACAGAAATTTGGACCAAATATTTTAATTGTTACCAACATCCTGATGTGCCTTTCTCCCTCCACCCCTTCCTGTTGATGCCCTTTAAGCTTCCAAATCCCTATTTTTATTTTGGAAAACATTTTTCTTATTGCTTCACTGTTGTTGAGGTGAAATAAACACCAAATGCTTGAAAAGCTACTTGTTGTACAAAGGCTACATACAAATATTAAGCAAAGATAGCAACAACACTTTTGAAATTCATTTTATTTTACATGAGGTCACCCTATATTTCAAAATCTGTTATAGTATATGTCAATAAATATTCATTAATCATCTAGCATGTTCAAGGTACTCTGTTAGACATTAGATATAATAAACTGAAAAATGACAAATCCTGGACTCAAGGAACTTAACATTTTGCAGATGAGTGAAACACATACTAAAATAGATATAATCTAATTCAAATGAGAAAAGCCCATAGGAGAGGTCAAGCAAACAGAGGGAAGGAGGAAGACAATCCCTTTTAGTTGGAAAATCCTGGAAGCTCTAACGGAGGTATCATCTAAGGAAGACAAGAATTTCAACAGATGGAAATGTTAAAAAAAAAAAGTCCATTCAAGATAGGGAAGATGATGTGTCCAAATGGTGATCTAGTTTGTCTGGAACATAGTCTATGTAAAGGAATGTAGTATGAAGAAGGATTGAAAAGGGAGACTACACAGAACATAGAGAGTGCAAGAGAAAGGAATTTGTAGTTTATTCTGAAGGTAAAGAGGACCCACAAAAGAATTTTAATGAGGGGACTGATGTGACAAGATGTGTGTATCAGGAGCTAAGGACTGGTTGTGGAGGGGAAAGACAAGAAGTGAAACAGCCATTTAAGAGGCAATTATAATAATGGAGGTCAGAGGATATAAGGACCTAAACTTAGATGGCAGCACTGGAAGTAGAAAGAACTTACTTTCTAATGGGTGCAAGCAGCAGTTTTAAGGCAGAATCAACAGAACTTGGCAACTGATTGTATTAATGAGTGAGGTTTAGAGAATAATTAAGAACACTTTAAGATTTTCAGCCTGGAATATATTTTGATTTAGGAAGTCATCATAGGCAGTATCCATGCACAGCAAGCATTTCTGAGACTTGAAACACTTGATGTATACCACAACCAGAGAACTGAATGGTTCGATACTTCATTATAAATAAAAGGCATTTCTCATGGACACTCTTCCAAGCAATTACTTGTTTTGCCACTAGAATAATTGATGAGATGTTCAGTAAGTGCTGAGACTGAAAAGCAAATGTGGTCATGACAGGCCCATGTTTACAGCTAATAGAACTATATGCTGAAAGGCAATTTTAAACAACTTTTTAGGATGGAGACAAAATGAAACATCATTAGTAAATGAACTTCCTCTTTGCATTTACTTTCTGCAAGCCCATCTAATACTGTGGAAGAGGAAGAATACCAAATTTTAAGCACATGTAAGCAAAATGGAACAAATAAAAAGTTTGGATGCTTGAATTTTCCAATATTAATTCATCACTTTGTCTCCTCATCTGCATAGGCTTCCAAAAGTTATCTCATTTCAAATGAAATCAGTTGAAGATTTATAGACTCATAGCACTGAGCGGTTAAATAGTATGCCCAGGGTCCCACAGTCAGCATGTTTCAGAGGAAAGACTTGAATGGAGATCTTCCTGGCTTCCAGGACAATTCTCTAGAGGCACTATGTCACATAGGATAATAGATTTAAGAGTAGGAAGAGGATATTAGAAGTCATCTATTCTGACCCCTTCATTGATGAGAAAACTGAGACCCAGAAAGGTTAAGTGACTTTCCTCATCAACCAATTAAAAAATCAGCAGACATTATTAGATTTGAATTTAGGTGCTCCAACTCTTCTATTTTTTATTTAGATAATGATTATCTCTCTAATCATGGTTACGAAAACTATCAGATTATTTTCTCCTACCTGTTTTTATTGCATAACCAGGTTATATAATCATTCTGAGTTTTAGGTTTGACAACATTATGCCTTTTTTATGTCCAATTATGAGCAAAGAATATCTCTCCAGTTATTGGTCTTCTTCACTTCTGTAATGAGTATTTTGTCATTTTATATATATATGTATATTATATATATATAAATGTTTTTGTTGTTTTAAGTTAATTTCCAGATATTTTATATACTTCATAGTTATTCTAGAGAGATTTTTCTTATTGTTTCTTCCTACTTTTTTATTAGAAGTATATTGAGTTTTTTTAATTGACAGGTTTTATTATTTTATCTATATAAAATAAGCTCCAACAGAAAACTCTGTTCTTCTGGGAAGATCAGCATCTTCTCTACTATGTTATGTCACTTAACAGAATGTCACTTTGTTTAAGGAACAAATTGTTTCTTTTTTTTTGTCCTTGTATGCCCAGCATCTACTATATGCCTATCACATAGTAGATCTTTAATGAAATCTTGTTAACTGACTGATTGATTGATTGTGATCTTAAAGATTCATCTGGGACCCTAAAGTTTAAGTGACCAAGGACACCGAGTCATAGATATCATCCGAGGACTTGAACATAGATTCTCCTGACTCCATAACTAGCTTTCTTTCCACCACCTCATGCTCCTACTCTAGAGATTAGTATGGAGATGCTGGTGGTGTTTTGCAGATTTATTTTGTAACCTGTTAACATGCTGACATTCTTGTTTCAATTAGTGTCTCCACTAATTGTCTTAGTTCTTTGAGTATACTATAATGTCATAAGCAAGTAGGTATTGTTTCCCACCCACCTCACCCAAGTAAATATTTGTCAATGTTTACTTGTATTGTTTTCTCTTCTTGTCTTACCAATAGTTTCTATTTCTAGAAATATGTCAAATAATAATAGGGATAGAGAATATCCTGGCTTTATCCCTCTTCGTATAGAAAAAGGTTTATGTATTTTTCTACTGTAACTAATGATAATCTTTTCTTTTAAATGTATATTTTTAAAGTTCTAAATACAGATATGTGCTCTATTTCATCAAAGACTTTTTAATGCATTTGTTGAAATAACTGGGATTTCATTATCTTTGTTGTGCATATGATTAACCATGCAAATTGTTTTTCTAATAGTGAAACAACCTTGTATCCTTGGTATGAATCTAATTTGGCCAAAGTGAATTATTTCTGTATATGTTGCTGAAGTTTCCTTGTAAGGATCGTATTTAGAATTATTAGCAGGGTTAGCCTATAGTTTCTTTGTTCCTCTTAATGTCTCTGGTTCATGTATCAGTACCATAATTGGCTCATAAAACAAGTTTGGAAGGGTGCCTTGTGTATTTTTGTTAATAATGTTTGTAGCACAGATATAAATTGCTCCTTAAACATTTGATAGAATTCACCTGTAAATTCATCTAGCCCATGAACAAAACATTTCCCCTCTGGCGATTCATTTATGATTTGCTCAAAAACCCATTTTCTTCCTCTTTCTATCGCACAAAGATGACTACAATTCTCATCACTAAATTAATTTCTGCAACCGTCTCCCTGAATATGGTAAATAAAACTTGAATAATCACAAAATTATTATTTTTTCAGACTCTATAATGATATTCTAGAGAATGCTAACTAGAACCACTAAAGACTTAAAATAGAGCCTACCTGCTTTCAAATCAGAGTTCAATTTTTTAATGCCCTCTAACTTTCAAGCTCTATTTAAGAGACTTTATAACCTTAAGTGAAAAGCAGTGTGGTCTTAGTATCAGGAAGACTGGAGTTCAAATTCTGCCTCTGATGCATATGGCATAAATTAATTAACCTCTACATGACCCCAGTCAGTCTCCAAAATGATCATTTACACAAACTATTGATATGTATTAGGGGAGTGCATTCCTTTTTACTGGTGCAAAGACAAATCAAGATGAAAAGAAAAAAAACACAGAAATGTATACTTTTTTGTGTGTAAATAAAATGTTATCCATCATCAGTAAACTATCTCTTTTGAGTTGCTTGGTTTTTTTTTTTTTCATAGTGGTGATGGATTTACAATGAGTCATACAAATTCTTTCTCCACTATGTGACAAAACCACACACAGAAAAGATACTGTCTAGAATTGGGTTTTTGACTGAGGCCACAGTAAAAGAGTAAATCTAAATGGATGACATAAGACTGGCCCTCTAAGTGAACCAGAGCAGACAGTAGGTGACTGTACTCAATTCTGATCTTCACTTACCATATGCAGGCTTTTCTTTCAGCAATTTCCAAGAAATAGAATTGACTTCTTCCATTTTGCAAAATTAAAGTCCAAGAGCTGTGTTTGTATACTAAAAATCTAATATGAACTATAAGCACACACAAAATACTTTGCCTAAATTCAGTGCCATAATCAAAGAATATTAAACATGGACAGACAAAAATCAGTGTGCTAGGTAAATATTATCTATGATCACGAAATTATTTTGAAGTAGACCTGTAAATTGCAGTTGGAAGTCAAGGTTATTATTTCAGTGACTGGTAATATTCTGATCACAAATGTCCAGTAAACTGTAGAATGACAATTTCTCCTATGTGGGAAAACCATCACTGGATTGCTTCAGTCAATTTTCTTTGTCAGTAAATAAGAGACTTTTATACAATTCCAATTATACCCCTCCCCCATGCATGTGACAAGACAGTCCATGGAGAATTATTCATTTATGGGCTCCTGTCATTTTACACTATCTCCATGAGTATGAAGGGATATAACAACAGTAAATGGGAGTATCCATGGCTAAGCATGTCAGAAACATTTGGTTCCCTCTCCATTGGTTGTATTTATCGCTATTATTTTTTGTAATTACTTTTGTGACTAACATAACTGTAAGGTAGCATAAAAGCTGATAAAATTGAGCATTTAAAGGCAATGAGAAAGTTTTCCAAATAACAAAATTACTTTTCACTGCTGGAAGCTCTGTGTCTATCCAATATCACAACAACAAGCTAAGAAATGAAAATTTTCAACAGTCCTCTGCCTGACATTAAACAAGCTGGTTCAATCATTTTTTTTAAAATTCAAGTGACTGATTTGTGAATTAAGTTGGCAAAATCATTGTATTCCACCCACCTGGCCTATGTTCCTGCCTTTATTGTATATAAATGGTTTGTAAAAAGCATTCTAGATTTTGAACTACCCTTTGAAAATATTTATAATTTCTGTTTATGAGCTAATGGATGATAATATTAACACATTTCTACATCTCTTTAAATTTTACAGATAACTTTCCTCATAATTTGGTGATGTATGTAGCATATAGAATATAATTCCATTTTACAGATGAGGAAACCTCATCATGATTAAATGTTTTGACCATGATCATACGCCTGTTAAATGTGTTATAAGAACTCAAATCAGACCATCTGACTTTGTGTCCAACATTCTTACTACTAAACTATCTCTGACTGTACTGAATTTCCTATTTACCTAAAGGACTGCTGTAAGAATCAAATGAGGTAAGAGAGGCAACAGCATGTTAAAATTATAGCCTACTATAGGCAAGTACAATTTATTATAAGAATAATCTCCTTTCCATTATTAATCCTTAGTGCTTTCTGAGAAGTTCAAGGCACATGTTATCTCATTAAATCATTTGCAATATAACCCAAGGACAGAAAAGGGATCTTTCCTGTTTTGTAGATGAGAAAATTTGAGTTTAATAAAATCAAATGGCTAATCATTTATAATGATTAGCAGCTAGGTGGCAGAGTAGATAAATTGGTGAGCCTACAATCAGGGAGGCTTAATTTCCTGAGTTCAAATCTGGCCTCAAACATTTACTAGATGTATGACCCTGGGCAAGTCACATAACCCTGTTTGCTTCAGTTTCTTCATCTGTAAAATGAGCTGGAGAAGGAAATGGCAAACATTCCAGTATCTCTGCCAAGAAAACCCCAAATGGAGTCACAAAGAGAGGTGTACAACTAAACCACAAAAATAACAAAGTCATTTACAAAAAAGAAGTGTTTGGAGCAGTTATAATAGATATTTTTTATGATCCCATCTTTTGGGATATGTCATTAGATCCTACAGAGATGCTGCTGCCACACAAGAGGCTGAATTGTCCTACAGGGGCCATCCCCGAGATTGTATGTACATTTGGAGCTTATCTGGAAATTTCTGTGGACTACAGAGACACAGTGACTCAGCACTTGGGCTTTTAGGAGATGACAAAATTCCTGGCTGGTTCCAGACACATGGTGACGAAGTGCTGAAAAGACTTGTTATTTTGGGATGGTGAAGAAAACCCTGAATAATCCTTTGGTCCTTCCTTTGGCTGTGGGATATTGTGAGTTAATAATAAAGATGCTTTCCAGCTTGCTTTCTCTTCTATCAATCTTTCAGATGGCACCATGGACCTCTAAGCCTTCTAGTGAGGGGTGGAAAAAAGCTGGTCTCTTTTCCATAGGGATATCATGGAGACCACACCCAAACAGCAGCTAGAGCAGGGAACTCAACTGGGCAAGCAAAAAACTTTGTGTTTCCTTTCCTAAGCAAACAAGCATCTATTCTGAGCAGAACATCTCTAGGACTGGAGATGACCCGGTGAGGTAGAGGTCCAGATCCTTTGATCAGAGCAGACTGGTGGTGTAGGGAATATGTTTGGCCCATTTTGACAGCAGAAATGTGCAGTGAATTTTTTGGACAGCGCGGTGTCAAAGTGAAATGTCAAATACCTAGTGATACCACTCACTTCTTAAAGTTGTGATAACGTTTAAGTAACAGCCTTTAGTAAGTCAAAGTTGTGAGTCCTGTTTTAAGTCATTATTTCAACATATCTCATCTGTTATAACTGCTTTTTTATGTAGGAAATAAATATCTACCCTATATCTGATTTACATTGAATATTAAAAATGCTTTCTACTCCCCCTTTTGGAGTAACCTCTGATATGAGTATAAACTTAAACTTTAAATAATTTGTCACTAGTGCACTGGGGTGGGGTTTTAACAATCCAAGGAATATGAGAAAAGCGAACCCAACTCCATATATATTAGAGACCAGTCACCCTCAAGACTGAATCTGATTTTCACAATGTGTATGGATCCAGAACAGAAGATGCCCTTAGAAGAGAAGGGTGTGGATATAGTTCCCCAGATCCCATGGGCCCAGCAATGGTTCTTTAACATTAGACTTACAATCAAGTTACTTTGATACTTTGATATCCAAGTCTCTGGAAAGAGGTACAAAATATACCCAACTTATACCAAATTCTGCTCCATAATAAGTAAAGTTCCCAATGGTCAGCTACAAATCTGCTACAATTTGCTACAAAGTAACCCAATGCTTAATGATTTCCTTAATCCTGAAGGAGTTTATGAATTGGACCGTAATTTGATCATTCTTCTAAATATTTTATTTGAAGGAATTTATCAGTAGGAAGATATAAAGAGGACATTAATAAGAGTGAAACCTAAGCTTCTAAACTATTTAACAAGGTATGTTCTATATTTTTAACTATGCTTCAACCCAGAGAGGAGTTCTGAAAATAAACCTTTCTTTCATTACAGAGGTGTAATATGGTATATAATGTTGGATGTGGTTGATGTTCTGGTTGTATTTTCTTCTCTTTATTTTTTCCTTTATTACAAGGCAGAATTTGCAGAGTAGGGAAGAGGGGGACATACATTTAGAAATGAATATGATATAAAAATAAAAAATAAAAAAGGAAAAATATAGCACATATATTATTAGCCACAGATTGATTAGCTAACATCATTAGAAAATAAACACTAAAAAGAAGCCTTGATACTTTGGTTTCTGCTAGTGAGCAATAAAAACAATACATGATTAAAACTACTCAGAGGGAGTCTAAATATAGCACTGAAACAAGAGTGCTTCAGTGGTCTGGGGCCAAGAATAAATGAAGAAAAGTAGTATTGGAAATAAATTATATATATATATATATATATATATATATATATATATATATATATATATATCTTGTTAATTTGAAACTAAAAGCTATTTTCTTGTAAATCATTTTTTTAAAAGAACCCTGATATAAATTTTCATTTGGAATGGAGCTTTTCAATATTTTATGAAAGTAAAATTTTCTGTGACTAGATTTTTAGTAAAAGACTTTGAATATTACAAGTATTCCACACATTACATGTGAGCAAGCAAAAGTTCGACTTTTAAGGGAAGTGAGGTGATATTACCAAAGTGACACACCTAGTTAGTATCTGAGACTGGATTTGAACCTGGTTCCAAGTCCAGTCTCCTATCTACTACAGCATATTGTCTCTCTTCTAGAAGTACATCAGTATCCATATTGCATCTCTTGACTACCCAGCCACAATGAGAGGCAGCATGGTGTAGGACATCAAGATCTGGGCTTCAGTTAGGAAGAACAGGGTTCTAATTCATCTCTACCACATATTAGCTGTGTGACAATGAGCAAGTCCCCTAACCTCTCTGGGCCTCTCTGAATTCAAGGGTGTGTGGAAGCCAGCCTAAATTTGAATTTACACCTTGAAATTGGCAAACACTCTAAATTAGGATTTGATTTCTCGTTTTATCAATTTCTAAGCTTAAAAGAATGAAGAAGCTTAATAATGCAGACTGAACTTAAAAGTTTGTTGGATTTTTTTTAGAGTTGTTAAACATTTTTTTTTTTGATTTGGTTGTTAAACATTTACCAGTCCCACCTCTGCCTACAATACCTTCATCACTGTGTTATAATGAGATCCAAATAATATAATGTATGTAACATGCTTTAGAAATTTTAAATAACTATATAAATGTCAGCTATTATGTTTAGAATTTAATAGAAAAGGCATATGCAATTTAAGAACATATGGAAGCATAGTCAAATCTTGATTATTTTAGTACTGATTTAACTAATCCTTTCACTTCTCTTCCTTCTCTAGGCTGCCTATCTATTTTTTAGTTGGTATTTAATGATATTTTTAGAAAGTAACCTCCCTTTCCCCACAATGTCCTGGAAGGCATCCTCTAGCTCTTCTATTGCATCTATCTCCAGTCGTGAAACCCTTGACAGAAAAGCATGTCATTAACTGGGTTACATCTTCTCTGTTAATGCACTTGCAGACATATTCTGTATATTGTTGTCATGTCCTTCTACAAAAAAAAGGACATTAGGTGAACCAATTTTACAAGGCACAGCTATTTCCATAGCAACAAGGCTACGAATGCTGTGGATGGGTGATAAAAAAAACCAACATGGTTATAAAATGCTATAATAGGCTTGAGTTATGATATACTACTTACATTATTGCAAAATTATATTGAATGGGCAATGTTAAGCAGCGCATAAATATGGGATGATAATGCTACCAATTCCCAATAGTAGGATTCTGCCTATTTTTGGCCAATTCATTAATAGACCCACCAGAAAGAAGACAAAGAAAAATGGAAAAGGGAAAATCATAGAATTCAAAATTTCAAGACAGAAGGGACCTGAAAAATTACCTAGTCTATACAATACACTTTAAAAATGAGAAACCTGTGGCTCAGAGAATTCATGATTTGCCTAGGGTCACAAAAGAAAATGGCAGTCAGAATTAATACCCAGAGTTCTCTGATTTTTAATCCAATATTCTTTCATTCATGTTGAAGAGTTCCTTGTCAAAAGTTCTTGTAAGATAGAAGGAAAGTGATAGCTATGGTGAGATTACAAAATTATTTTTGCACTTTATTTTCCTGTTATCTTTACTCAGTATTACCTTAAATAAATGAGAACAAACTTGTTGATCTGTTTACAAAACAATAGGCTTAGGCTACATCTGTGTTGATCAAATTCAATGCATGACTTGCCAATCTTGAGCAAGATCATACATGTTAGCCATATGAAGATGAAATGAAATGACAATTTAAACAATATAAAAGATTAAGTCAAGTTGTGCAATGAAAATGTCATGCCATTAAAATATTAATGATGACACAACTTTACGTGGAAATTCATCTTCTATTACAGGATCTCAGCTGAAAGGGACGCTGGAGACCATGGATTCCACATGCCTCATTTTACAGATGAGAAAAACGGGCACAAAGAAATAAGGTAATTTGTCCAGGTTCACAGAGCTAGTTAAGTGTCTAAACTAGGATTTGAACTTGTAATTTCTTGACTCCAAATGCAGTACTCTGTGCACTACACAAGCTAGGTGTCACAGTGGATAGAGTACTGGGCATAGAGTCAAGAATATTCGTCTTCCTAAGTTCAAATACAGCCTCAGACACTTACTAGTTGCATGTTCCCAAGCAAGCTACTTAATCCTATTTACCTCAGTTTCCTTATTTGCAAAATAAGCTGGAAAAGGCTATGGCAAATTATTCCAGTACCTTTGCCAAGAAAACCCAAAAGGAGCTAGATGTGACTGAAATGATAGAAGGGCAAACGACAAAATTCCATTACACTATGTTGCCTCACTGACAAATAACAAACATTTATTAAACACTGACTAAGCCAGGCACATCCTCCCAAATCAACTGCAAAACACGGTAATATACTCCTATTTTTAACCACAAAAAATGTTCTGTGCTTCACATGTTTGAATATGGAATGAACTGATTTCTGGACCTGAAAAGATTTTTGTTTATCAAATTATGTTTAATATAACCAGCAGTAAGAATACCCAAACACCACCATCCTTTAGTTCTGTCTACAACGACAAAGAGCATAGTTGAAGAAAATAAAGAGATAACTGGGGCAAAATAATGTCATTCAAGAAGAAAATTGGACATTTCTCTCTATACTAATCTATAATCACTGTGAAAGACAATGACAACGATTGAAGGACAAGCAACCAAAATCCATTACACTATGTTGCCTCAACGCCAAATAGCTTAACAAACATTTACTAAGCACTGACTAAGCCAGGCACATCTCCCCAAATCAACTGAAAAACACAGTATTCTACTCCTATTTTTAACCACAAAAAATGTTCTGTATTTCATATGTTTGAATATGGAATGAACTGATTGAAATCATTTTGTTTACCAATAGCCTATTTATAAATGTCTTTTTAATGCATCCTTTTGAATAAGACGATAATGATGAAAATGAGCAATGACCACAATTTTCTATAATTAAAGTAAAATGGAGATGATCTGATGAATTCTGATAGTAAAGACTTCACATTCAGAATATATATGTATATATACATATACACACATGCATATATATTCACATATATATCTATATCTATCTATATGGCTATCTATCTATATATGATGGGGGTGACTTCTGCCCAGCAACAATGAGAGCCTTGACTGCATCTAAATCTGCCCAGTAACAGGGGACAAAGAAAACCTTGTTATTGTCTGCACATGACTAACCCCTATGGTTTGTGACCATATCCCTGAATGTTGCAAAGTTCCCTGCTTTGTGACCACATCCCTGAGCTGCTTTGAGAATACACCAGCATCCCCTTTCCTCCCTCCCCTTACTTACCCTTTCCCGACATCCTTCCTTGTGGTTAACTGCCCATACAGCAGCACACCCCACTCCTGGCTGAATGCCTAAAACTTGTGCCTAAAAGCAAGCCCCTGCTCTTCTCCAAATTGCTAGTACCTCTAAGGACTAGCCTTCTGCTTTTGTGTTAATAAAGCCCTCTTGGCTAGGAGAACATCCACCTCCTGAGTTCTTTATGGACCATCCGACTCCTGAACCACATCAACCTCATAGTTTATACCTATCTATATACTACATACATACATACATTTATAAGTGTATGCGTGTGTATATACCCACTATGAGGATTAATTGATTTGCACTTTCTCTCTTGCCCACATTTAATGAAAAGTTTCCTAGAGACAGAGCCTGAGGCTCTTTTAGGACTTACCCTTGAGAAGTAGAGAAGGAGACAGGGCATTCTATAATTTTTTTTTCTGCTTTCATAACCCAATCCATCCATCTCATCCTCTGCAGTCCCCTTCCCTTTTTGCCTTCAATTTTTCCTAATATCAGAGTCTTCTCCAATGTGTCATGCTTTCTTATTATGTGGCTAAATATTTAATCTAAACATCTTCATCTAGTAACACAATAATGCTTTGATATATTACTGTCTGTAATATGATTAGTTACATTGTTTTTCTAATGTTGAACCATCCTTGCATCTCTAAGGTTAACTCAAATTGGTCTTAAAGATTTCTTTAATAAATAGCAAAAAAGAATTTGTCAGGATCTTACTGAAAATTTTTGAAACAATATTTATTAACGATTTTTTCAAGAGTTCACTTTCTTTGCTTTAGTCTTCCCTAGTTTAGACATTTGGAATACAGTCTCTCCTGAAAGGACATAGTCATTTTCCATCTCATTTTTTAAAATAATCTGTGTAGTATACATATTAAGTATTCTTTAAGAAGAGGATAAAATTCTCCTCTAAGTCCATTTGGACCAAGGGTTTTTGTTCTTGTAGTTCCTACAAAGTGAGTTCAATTTTGCTATTTGAAATTGGATCATTTAAGATCTCTAATACCAATTAAAGTTACATCAAATTAAGTATTTTATATTTTTGGAGACAATTGTCTGTTTCTCTTGAATTCTCAATTTCATTGGCATATATTGTCATTGTGTTTGTCCTTTATTTTCGAAGAGGACCATGACATCAGGGAAATGATGACATGACTTGTAGTTGACTTTGATTTAAGTGAGGGAGAGCTGTGTCTCACTTTCTCCTCCAGAGCCATCATATAACTATTAATACTAGATCCTAAACATTATTTTATTTCTTCTCTGTTGTTATTTTTACCTTGTTCATTTTATATTTTGTTAATTTGATTTCCCTCCCTTTCTTAAAATCAGGTCAGCTAAAAGTTTAATGTTTGTGTCTTTTTTTAAAGATCTACCTTTTAGTTTTGTTTATAATCATTTTGCTTTCCAATTTATATCAATTTTTCCTCTTACGAGCTTATTTTTGGTTCATTGGCTTTCTAATGTTTTTTAATTGCTAAATAAATTCATTACTGCTATCATCTTTTGTTTTGTTAATATATATTTTTAGAAATATGTTTCTTCTTAGGACTACTTTAGTTTCATCATTGTCATTGTCTTTCACAGTGATTAATTACTCCTATGATTTGTTCTTGACCCATTCATTTTTCAGGACTTTATTATAAAATTTCTGTCTATATCTATTATTTGTATTCCCTATGTTGATTAATATTTTTATTCGATTATCATCTATAAATGATGGATTTTAATATTTCTGTTTTTTACACTTAATTATATATATATATATATATATATATATATATATATATATATATATACCCTAGTATATGCTCCATCTTTGTAAAGGCAGGAAAAGTTCCTAACCACAAACAGAAAAGCAAAAATATTAAACACATCCTTTGCTGACTTTGGCACTAATAGGAGACAGTCCCTGAAATCAAGGTACTTTCTGCAAGTCAGAGACTCAGGAAACCTAACTCTAACTACTTCACAGAAAATTAGTTGTTAGGGGTAAGGTGGTAAGCCTCCAGGTCAGTGGAACCTTAGCATTCATTGACAAATAAAAATGGAAATTGATTTTTCTGGGGGGAAAATGTAATAAATAAATAAATTACTAGCTAATCTGTTATAAAAAAGAAACCCAACTTATAAATATAAAAATGAAAAATAATAAAAAATGAGAAAACAAATTATTAAGAATCATTTCTTATAATTATATACTGAAAAGGCTAACAAATAAAATAGATGAAAACTACAAAAAATAAAATACATAAATGAAAAGAACCAAAAATAGAGATTCTAAATAACTTGATATTGGGAGGAGAAATAATGGAACAAACCACAAAGAAATTCCCAAAGATAATCAATTTTCATATTATATGTATCATATATTTTAAAAATTAGTTAAAGAAGAGGTCCAACCAAAATCCTTCTATGAGAACAATATGATCCTGACACCAAAATCAGAAGACTTAATTTAGAGAAAAGAGACTATATATCAATAATTCGAAGAATATCACGGCAAAAATAATGAAAAAAATATTCAAAACATATAGCAATGTATTTGAAAGATTGTACATTACAGTCAGGTTGAATTTTATTATAACAGAAATTCAGGATTCTGTAGGAATGTCAATATTGGGAAATTTATAAACATAAAACAACATAATAAAACAATACAATCGTGATTATATCAATGGATTCTAAAAAAGGTTTTAGCTCAATAAAATACTCTTATTTAAAAAAATGTTACATAGTATAGGAATAAATGGACTCTTCCTATGATAAATATACTTTTAAAATTAAATTAATATAGGAATAAATGGACTCTTCCTATGATAAATATACTTTTAAAATAAAATTAATATTAAAGAGTAGGAACATATGGACTCCTCCTTAACATGATAAATAATAATAAATAATGACATGACAAATAATATTTAGGCAATAAATAATTATTTCTTTAAAAAGGGATAGTATTATGATGCACAAGAGAACACTTGGGATCATTCTAATATAACCAAGGATAAAACAAGGGTGACATCTGTCATCACTATTATTTGATATAGTTCTAGAAATATAAGCTATGCAATAAGACAAGAAAACATGAGGAAACAAAACTATTGCTTTTCTCGGATAATACAATGGCTCACTTACAGAACCCTGAAGAGTTAATTAAACATTTAATTAATGATTTCAGTATTTCAGTATCTGAATGTAAAATACACCCATAAAAATCACCAACCTTATCTATATATTATCAACAAAACCCAGCAAGAAGAGACAAAAGAAAAAATATTCAAAAGAACTGTAGAGTATATAAAAGATTTGAGAGTCCAACTGCCAAAACACGCAAAGGAATTTTACAAATATAACTACAAAACATGCTGCAAAAAATAGAGACAGACCTAAATAATTAGAGAGATATCAATTACTCATAGTTTTTCCTTGCCATTAAACAATTTTTAAAACTAATATAATATCTAAACTAAATTCCAGATTCACCACTTTGGGAAACTATCAATGACTTATTTTACAGAACTAGGAAAAAATGATAAATTTCATCCCGAGGAACAAAACGTCAATAATCTCAAGGGAAATAGTAGTGGTGGGAGGACAGTTTCAAAGGAAGGAGGCCTAGAAATATTTAACCCCAAATAATATTACAAAGCAATAATCACAAAACCTTTTTGATACTTAATTTTAAAATGGAAGTGATCAGTTTAAAACACAGGCACACCAGGTCCAGAAAGAGTCAAAGAAAGACCCAGGTACTCTAACTACTTGGGCAGCAACTCTATTAGACTACTATTTCACACAATATACAACAATAAGTTCCAAATGAATACATGATCTAGATATAAATGTTCCTATCAAAAAGTAATTAGAGAAATAGGGAAGCAGTTGATTTTGAGAACTAGGGACAAGGTAGGTAAAAGTTTTTGGTCAAACCAAGGATGGAGATGATCATAAAAGATAAAGTGGATCATTTTAACTACATAAAAATTAAAAAATAAAAACTATATAAAATTTAAATACTTAAAATGTTTACAAACAAAATCTATATAGTTAGGAGTAACAGACAAAGTTAACTAAGAAAAACATCTTTACAACAAATTTCTTTGATAAAGGTCTAACATCTAAAATACATAAGGAATTCATTTTTTAAAAGACATCTCAATAATTATCTATTCAGAGGATATGAAATTATTCCTCAAAAAACAAAAAGAAAAATATTAATAATTATATTTTTAAAATTCCTACATCACTATTAGTAAATATCTCTGAAATACTAACTCATATCTATCAGATTGGCAAAGATGACCCCCCCCTAAAAAAAGGAAATAAAAATTATTGGAAAGGCAATGGGATGACAGATATATATTAATCATTGTGGAAAGCAATTTAGAACTATATCTTAAAAGTCACTAACCTATGGTGCAGAATGAAACAAACACTTTTAGTCAGTCCATCAGTAAGCATTTATTAAATGCCTATTATTTGCCAGAAACTGTGCTAAGTACTGAGAATACAAACAAATGAATAAATGAATAAGGCAAATAAATAGTCTCTGATCTTAAAGAAGTTCACACTCTACTGGGGAGAGATAATATGCAAACTCTATGTACTAAATAGTATATACGTGCATGTATGTATATATGATAACTTGGAGATAATCAACAGAGAGAAAGCACTAGCATTAAGGGGAATCAGGAAAGGATTTTTGCAGGTTAAAGGTTAAACTTTAGCATGGACTTGAAGGAAGACAGGGAAACTTGGAGAAGGATATGAGGAGGGAAAGTATTACAGGCATGGCAGACAATCTGTGAAAATGCCCTGATTCTTACTTGAGGAACAAGGAGGTCAGTTTCACTGGATCTCAGACTGTGTGAGGTGGGGGATGAAGAGAAAGATGGGGTCAGATCATTAGAAAAGTAGGAGGAAGCCAGGTTCTGAATGACAAACTCAAGATTCTGTATTTAATCATGGAGTCACTGGCGTTTGTTGAATGGGGGTCGGGTGACATAATCAGATCTGGCTTTAGGAGGATTAATTCGACAGCTGAATAGAGGATGAACGTAAGGGGGAGGCAGAGAGATCAGACAGTAGGTTGCTGCAATAATCAAGGTACATGGCAATGTCAGAGAAGAGAATGGGTTTTGAGAGATGTTGTGAAGGTAGCATGAAGGTGAGAGAAAAGTTGAGGATGACACCTAGATTTTGAGCCTGGTGGGGCTAGGTGTTGGAGTTGGAAGGGGTAACCTGAAGGCATAGTAATAATGATACTGAAAAAGAAAAGAAAGAAAATGCCAATGCAGCATTGAATAATAAAAAGAATTCAGAAAAGAAACTTCAGAAGGGAAACAGACTAGAAGGACAGTGTTGGAAATATTATGTTAAATTTTAAATATTAAAAAAAACTACCAAGTTGTACGTCATAGGATTCATGGTTACATTATGTTAGTCCTGTTTTTCTGCCCTTCTTTGTATATTTGCAGATGTTTGTCAAGTTCACAATGATCAGAAATTTTTTAATTAAAAAAAAGTATCACTGAAACATTTTAAAAAATATACAGAAGAGAACAAAGGAAGTTCAGAAGGGGACATGGACAAGTAAGGCAATTTTTTTATATTGTGCTAAATTTAAAATATACCTAAAGAAAACAAACTATATACTTCTTTTCTGTTCTTAATATTAGGAAATGTTTAGGTATATTAATTTATCAATCTCAAAAAAATATATTTTTTTAAAAAAGGTACAAAGACATAAGACAAAAGCAAGTATTAGATAATATGAACGTGCCTCATTTCACCTTGTTGCTACTGCCTAGAACTTTTCCTCTTGCTATGCTCTTTGGAATGTACTCAACTTGGTCAAAATAGAAACAAAGGTCTGTCTGGTCTCTTGTGAGATGCACAATACTATGCTCCAGAGCAAGAAAATTGATTAAAAACTAAGCAGGCAGGAAGGAACTAGGAGGATAAAGATACTTAAAAGATCACACAAAGTGATCAGTCCAAAATCAGGCATTCAAGAAAGAGAAAATCCACAGGAAATAAAAGAGCAAGGCAACACAGGAGATCAGAAACTGAGATGAGCAATCTAAATAGCAGAGGTTCAGGAAAGAGGCAAGTCAATTGTCTGGGCATGGTTACAGTGCACAGATACCATGCACCAGAGACAATGAAACCTTGATGCTTGGCCAACCCTATGCCTCTGCCAGGAAACTGGTACATGGACTGTCTCAGGCTGTGGTAGAAAGAGCACTGGGCTGGGAGTTAAGGAAGATAGCTTCTAGATCTTCCTCTGCTTCCACCTTGCTAGGTGACCCTGGCCAAATTATTTCACCTCTCTATGCCTTGATGTCCTTATTTGTAAAATGAAGAAGACTGAATTTGATGATGTTTAAAGTTTCTCCATGCTCTATAATTCTGCTTCTTATTGCAGCAAGAACCAATTCCAAGGCTACCAAGACTGAGAAAGCAGAACAATGGATCCATATGAAGCAGGAAAATATATGGCATGGCTCCCCCTTACACACAAACACCTACCACTTACCACCAATGATACTCACATCCAGACTCTGGCTCTGGTGACTTCCTTTTGAATGTTCTCCTTTCCAAGTGGGAACAACTAGAAACTCAGAACTATGTCAATCAGATAATAATTGCAATGATAATAATGAGGAGGACGAAGAGGATGAAGATAACTAGTTTTATGGTTTGCAAAACACCCTACATATCCTCCAGGATATAATTCTTCAATTGCAACATTGTGCCATAGAAATCAGCATCCCCTCACTGAATGACACAAAATTAGTTCTGAGTCCATAAATGGACAGTCCTCACATTTATTTGCCAATATTCTACCCCTACCTTGCAAACATTCACCCAATACCTATTACTTCATTCAAAGCCAAGTTGTTATGAAGACAAAAAGAGATGATGCTGTAAAGTATTTAGCACAGTGCTTGGCACAGAGAGGATGCTTAATAAAAATGCTTGTTTCCCCTCCCCACAATCCTCCTTATTCTATTTCACTCACTCATTCACTTTTTAATCCCCTCAACAAACACTCTGGTTCTGTTTCCACACTGAATCACAGCTCCATCCTCTAACATTATAGCATCAAACCACCCTCAGTTATCAGTGACAAAGGAACATCCTGACACAGCTATTTTCTTTTTGATATTATTTTTGCTTGCTCTGACTACCTTCTAGATAACTTAGGTTGCCAGGATCATGGATTAGCAGCAGAAAGGCAGAAGCAGCTCCTGTTATTGTCTTCCTCCACGAGTTCCTTGAAGGCAGTCACTTTTTTTTTGCTTATATTTCTATCCCTAGGGTTTAGTGGAGTGCCAAGAAAAAAGTAAGTGCTTAATAAATATTTGCTGGCTGATTGACTGACTTGCCCAAGCTTCTAGAAGCATTTCTAAACTGGTTCTGAAACTACACCACAAAGCTGACTGTTTGCAGAAGACAGAGCCAGTAGAGACATCTGTATGACAGAGTATCACAGGTCTAAGGTGTTTGCTTACCCATTCTGCTTTCCCCACATTTCTGTCTACATTCCCCTTATGTTATGTTCCCTGGGAAGAGTTCTATGAATATTTTAAGATTTATCATACACTAAAGGGTCAGTGATGCCTGTGACCTTGACAGCATCCTCTGAACCTCTCTCTGTTCTCAAAGGTATGTCAAGACCAAATGTCATGGAACCTAGAAGGTCAGAGGTTCACAGAATAACAGAACATGCTGTAGAAAGTGTCCCCGAGGTGATCTAGTCCAATCAGCACCTGTCCAGGAATACTTTCTATGATGTCCCTTACCAGGAATCATTCAGCCTTTACTGTAAGAAAGAATCCTTTCTCTCTCTACCTTTTCTCTGGGATTATAAAGTCTTGAACAAGAAAGTGAAGCGCAATTCCCAATTCACTGACCTGCTGTAGAGTTCTTCAAATAAGAGGCCAGAAGACCATAGGCTGAGTATTTTGTTCAGACCTTCCTTCCAACTCTGAGATTCAAAATGCTGTAATCAACATCAATAATTCATAAGGCTCTCAGACTGCCAAGATAAAAGCATTAAAATGAATGTCTTTAAAGTGCTACTCTGTCCCAACTGGCCCACAACACCTGTGAGGCACTGTCTAAGGCTAAGGCTTTTCACATAAAGCACCTGGGTGGGGAGAACCAAAGAAATGCCAAATATCTAAGGGGTAAGAACAATGAGCTCATTTAATACATGAAGCAAGGTAAAGTATCAGGTTCAGCAAAGCAGTTTGGGAAGAGACAGAGGAAAGGGTACTGTAGTATCAGATCAGTAAATAGTATCCAAAAACAAAGGCAAATTCAATCAAAATAAGAAGGCAGTGTCTTCAAGCCAAAGAAAATCAAGGCAAGCCTGAGTGTCAACAGTCTCCTAAATGACTTGAATATCTATTTTCTAAGCTAAGAAGCATGGAACTTGTCCCATTATGCCTGATAAGCCCTTGTTGTTCTGGTAAAAGGCTACTCTTCCTAGTGGGGCAGACTTGCCTCCTCATTTGTCCAAATGGGAGGCACCTATGTTAGGGACAGTCTTACAGATGGGCAGAGAGAGCTGAGAGCTTGTCCTGGAGAAAATATCTGACCCTGATCCTAATTTCTGGGCCAGGCTCTGCCCATTTGAGTTCTGCATATGAAATCTGAAGTATAATGTGTTCCAAAAGCATTCGCATTGCTTTGAGTTTTAATTCCTTAAAACTTCATTAAGATTTTCACAATATACTGTAGAATAGCTTCTGTAGAATGTTTTTTGGCTTGGGGAGAGGTAGGCAGGGAAGAAGAAGTTTTTCTTGACTATGTAAACTTGTGCTGTGTAACTTGGACCATGGTAGGGAAAACAAGCAAACAGAAGAAATCCAATCTCAGATTTATATATTACCTATCTTGGAAAGATCTCAAAGCACTTGATTTTTTTATTCTCTTATTTATCTGCACAATGTCCCTCAATGGTAGAGTTTCCATTGTAAGCTCCGTTTTCATTCTCTTTCCACTTCATTCCATTTTTTCCACTCAAGAGCTCAGCTTTAAGATAACCTAACGGCCATAAAATTATTCCCATTCAGTTTGTGGTGAAATGCATAGAGCCCTGGGTCTAGAGTCAAGAAGACTTGAATTCAAAATGAGTCTCAGATATTTAGTAGCTGACAAATGGACAAGTGGATGAATCATTTAACCTCTTTATCAGTTTCCTCATCTTTTAAATAGGGAAAATAATGATAATAATATTAATAATAGCATCTACCTCCAAAGGCTTTGTGAGAATCAAATGAGACAATTTTTGTAAATTGCTCAGCACTGGCACATAGGAGGTACTCAATAAATGATTGTTCCCTCTCTACTTTCTTTTTGCTTTCCCTATAAATGCAAAAACTTGAGAATGACAATTTAGTGCAAATACTAAGAAATCCTTTCTGGTAGCATAAGCTATAGTAATGAATCTGCCCTTCCTTGATAATAAAAAAAATGGAGTTACTAATGATTTTCCCCTTCTTCCAAGCCCAGTAGAAACCTGGAAAACCTATATATTAATCTATCAACTATTTAATAGGATCCACTGGGTAATAACTATATTAATGGGCAAAATAGCTAGGTCTTTCAAAATTTATAAATCTATTTTTCCAATGATTGAGGTTTGACCAAATCTAGAGTTGCAAGTACTTCACTGGACACCAAACCCATTCTTATAAAAATGATTCTATTCATGACAAAGCAAATGAAGTCCAAATGTTTCCAAGTCATTTTCTCTCACTAATAATGCTTATGAATGCCCAAAACATTTTTAGTAGGATTCTATTGTATTTATTCCAATTTTTTTTTCCTTTTTATAGCTGTAGCATTCCAAGGGGCACCTCTTCTGCAATTCAAATTGGCTCTCAGGTCAGGTTCTCTGCATTCTACTATAGAACACTCTCCCCATAACCTTAGAGAGTAGTCTCCCTCAAGCAGACATACCATCAGTGAGGAGGGTGTAAGTAGAGAGAAGTTCCTTGATAGAGCTAACATCTGAAGAATATATATGGAGAGGCAACTTCCATCTCCAACACTTCAGGGATCTTGGTATCTTCCTGTAATATCCTTGAACTGTTCCTCAATAGGTAAGATGTCTTGGCTACGCACATTGCTCTAGTGGTTAGTTGTGGTCTCTTGCTTCTGACTCCAATGAATTCCATGGCTTTACTCTTTCAGAAATAATGGGATCCCTTCAGAAATAATGGGATCCCTTACCCTAGAAAAAGCAAGAAATCTCAATAACTGTGCACCCTGGGAGTCAACTCTATGACCCACCATCTTCTGAACAACAGGATCTCAGCTCCAGACAGTAAACCCTTTCCATTCTCTCAACTCACTCTCTCTAAATATGGGGTTTAGAAAGCTGTGATCTCAAATTCCCCTCTCAGACTGCATTCAAATATATTCCCGTGGTCTGTGTTTCTGCTGAAAGATGCTATTGCTGATGAGGAAAGGAGAGAAGAGAGAAATCTCTTCTTCCTTCTTGCTACTCTCTGTAAAAAATATGAAGTCAAAGGCAGAGAAATATTTCTCAAAAATTCAAGATTTCCTCTAGAGCTGATGTTTAAGAGCTAACTATCTGAAGAATAGGGCAATCTTCCTTTTGAAAGACCATTCATTGTGTTCTGTCAGTTGCCTTCATCCAACAGACAATTATAATCTATTGTACTATCAGGATGTTTAGAAAACTCCTTTATATTTCATTACTAATAATTAGAAAAAATACCCGATTTAATCAGAGAGTATCCTAATCTACTTTCTTTACAGAATAAAAAGATTCATTTTGCCAAATATTTGTTCATTTTAATATTTTCCAAAAAGATTCCTAACTTTGAACCACCAAATGAAAGATATCACAGAGATAAAAGAGACTTCAGAAACCATTGTACATCAACTAATTCACATGACAAATAAAAAAAACTGAAGCCCATCTCACAGCTCACTGATCTCATTTTGCAGATGTGGAAACTAAAGTCTGAGAGCATGCAAGCAATATGTAGCAGAACCAAGAATTCAACACATATCACCTGGCTCTCACTCAAAAGATTCATGTTTTCAATTCCATTAAAATAAGCCAACATGTATTAAGCACCTATGATGTATAAGATGCTTGGTACAAAGGAAACAAAAGAAGGAAGGAAACAAATATTTTTATTAAGTGACTACTATAGGCCAAGAGGCAGCTAGGTGGCACAGTGGATAGAATATGGAGCTTGGACAGGAAGATTCATCTTCATGAATTCAAATGAAATCTGGGCAAGACACTTAACCCTGTTTACTTCAGTTTCCTTGACTGTAAAAATACTCTGGAGAAGAATAGAGTAAAGTAATCCAGTATCTTTGCTAAGAAAATCTCAAATGGGGTCATGAAATGCCAGACATGACTGAAAAAAAACTACGTGCCAGAAGGGTTTTTCAACTACTATCTCATTTGATCCTCACAACAACCTTGAGAAAGAAGTAGTGTGATTATCTCCATTTTACGTTGGGAAAACTGAGATATAAAGAAGTTAAATGACTTACCCGGGATCTCAGAACTAGTCAGTGTCTGAAGTCAAATTTGAAACCAGATCTTTCTGATTCCAGGTCCAGTGCTCCACTCACTTTACCACTAACTATCTCTGGGATGAGTGAGAAACAGTTCTTGACCTCAAGAAACTTACACTTTGTAGGAGAAATTACAGAGATACAAACATGGATGTATATGTATATTAACATTTTATCCACCATTTTATTAAGACTGGACAACAAAAAACCCAATAAATTAATGATGTATAGCTGTTTGCCAATTTCAAAGAGATGAATACTTATACTAAAGAAATTGACAATCAGTTCAGAGAGTCAGTTTGAACTAGTTTCAGCACAGCTCAGCACAAACAACACAAATGACAATATAAGTAGATAGAAAATCACCCCCGTTATTAATACTCTATTTCTTTTCAATTTTCCTTCAGGTACAAGATATGTGACCTATCTATCTTGCATAATATAAACTCCTTGAAGTCAAGGACTGTTTCATTTTTATCTCTGTATCCCTAGTTGGCGTAATGCCTTGTAACCAATGGGAACTTCATAGTGTTCTCTGAAATGAATTGAGAACAAAGGCTAAGAGATATCCTGTGATTAGCTTTGACTAGGGGAGAGATTAATGGATCATTCAGTAAGCAAACATAATGCAAAGACAAAAGTGAAAACAATCCCCACCCTCCGAGAACTTATATTCTAATGGGGAAAACAACATGACTTAAGTACATATATGTGTATATGTATATGTATGTATGTATGTGTGTGTGTGTGTGCATAGATTGAGAGAAATCAGGAAAGAAATCCTGTATTAGGTAGTGCTTGAATTGAGTGCTGAAGAATTCTAAGAGACAGGAATAGAAAGGGCACATCCTCTAGACATGGGAGACAGCTGAGGCAAAGGTTCAGGCAGGAGATGCTGGATCACATGTACTGAATGGTAAGTATACCAGATTTCAGAGTTCAGAAGGGAGGGAAAAGGCAGTGAGTATAATGTGCAAAAGTCTGGAAAGGTAAGTAGCAGCCAAGTTGTGAAGACATTTAAATATCAAAGGAATTCATATTTGATTTTAGAGGATCAATTCACTAGAGCTTACTGTAATTTAGGAAATCACTTTAGTGACTGGGTGGAAGATGGACTGGAGAGGGGAGAGATTTGACATAGAGACAAAATGGGAGGTTACTGCAAAAAGAGTTGGGGGAAAAGTGATAAAGACCCAAACTAGGGTGGGTCTGTATAAGAGGAGAGTAGAAATATACAGGAAAGAGATCAGGGAAGCCTTCATAGAGGAGGTGAGGATATAAAGATATAACTAGTGGAAAGAGACTTTGGGGGCCCTGAAGTCAGTAAGACCTGAGTTGAAATCTAGCCTCAGATACTTATTAGCTGAGTGACCTTGGGCCAGTCACTTAACCCCGATTGCCTCCAAAAAAATTAAATAGATATGAAGGAAGAAGCTAAAGCAGAGTTAGAGTTATTAGACACGTTAATTTGATCACCTTTATTATAGATGTTGGTATAGGCCTTAGAAAAACAACTCTACAGTATTCCTCCCAAGAGTATTACCTAACTACCCTCCTGCAAATTAGATAATAGGTATAGCTTTCTTCTGGTAATGATAAAGGTATGATTCTTTTCTCTAATCAGAAGAAAGGAGGGCATGTCATAAGACCACAGACTTAGAATTTGAATGATCCTTAGAAATTATCTAGTCCAACCTACTCCCTTTTTTAAGTATTTAATGAAAACTAGCAAATACAAGGACTTTGGGGAAATTTTCTAGCTCAGTGCAAATATTATTGATGCAAATCCATCAACAATGACTAATACTAATTGAAACTATAATTCTTAACAGTAAACATAAAGATATAAAACACCATGAATTTCTGCAAATGGGATGGAATTAGGTTCCCTCTCATGGGGTCAGGTGTCCTACTTTAAAATGAGACCATGCAGACTTCCAGCTCCCAACCAAGAAGAGGAAAAGAGAGAGAGAAGGAGAGAAGGATTAAAAGAAAGAAATAAAAAGCATTTCCTCGTGTTCTTCCATCCACCAAAAAAAAAAGAGGGAGAGAGCTGGAACCTGTTACTCTGTGTAACAGAAAGAATGAAGTATGTGTTTCTATCTGCTATTTCTCTATTCTATTATTTTAAGAATAATTTTCATCATGAAGTTAACAAACATCAACACTAATATTTCCATATACACTGAAGAATAGGAAAAGTTTGTATGTGAAACTGGGAAAATATATATTAAATTGTGTAAATTTAACATAATAGTACCAAAAATGCCCCACCTGTCTGCATTACATCTAAACTTCCTTAGATTGTCTTCTATTTTTCAATGTTTCATTGATGTCCTTTTCCTCTTTTTATCTATTTACTTTTTTGCATTACATATCATTACCCATCTACTTTCCCCACTACTCTTCCACCCATAATAAAAACCCTCCCTTGTCACAAATAAGCATAGAGAGTGGAGGGGGAAACCAATTAAATCTTCACACTGACCATGTCTGAAAATGTATTGGTCTGCACTTGTGAATTGCTTCTCTACAAAAAAAGAGGGAAGTACACTTCATCATTAACTTTCCAGCTTCCTGATTAATCAGAATTTTAAGTCTTTATTTTATAATAGTTATTTTATAAATTGCCCTGACTCTGCTCAATTCACTTATCAAAATTTCATATAAGCATTCTCAGGGTTCTCTTAAACTGTCCCATTCATCATCTCTTCAGGCACAATTACATTAATGTACCACAGTTTGTTCTCCAATTGATAGGTCCCCTACATTGTTTTCCAGTTCTTTACTACCATTAAAACGTCCTGTTATAATTGCTTCAGTACATGTGTGTCTTTTCTTTCTTTGATCTCTTTAGGGGAAGGGGATACACAGTGTAGTCACTTTTGGTTCCAAATTGCTTTCCTCAACAGCCTCACCTGCAAAGCACTAGTGTACTTGTCCTTCCAGGGCTCCTCCAATGATTATCATTTTCCATTTTGATCATCTTTGCCAATATGATATGCAATTTAATCTCAAAGATTTGGAGAATTATTATATCATTATTAATAACTTACATTTTTCTTCAGAAAACCTTTTTTATTTTTTGACCCTTTTTATATTGAGCAGTGTCTCTTGGTTTTATATATTAGTATCAATGCTCTATATGTCTTCAATATTAGACCTTTATGAGATAATTTTGCTGCAAAGATTTTCTTCCCAGTTAACTTTTTCCCTTCCAATTAGATCAGTTTTGCTCTTATGAAAACTTAAATATTTTATAATTAAAATTGTGCATTTTATCTTTTATGATGCTCTCTAGTCTTTATTTTATCAAGAATATTCTCCTCCATACTTGTGAAAGTTATCTTCTTCCATTCAAACTAAATTTATTATTTTATTGTGTTGTCATCAGTGAAAATATATTGAATATTTCCATTTTCAGATATTTGTTTATGAGGTTTTTGGTGTTCAGTCATGTCCAACTCTTAGTGACACCGTTTGGCAGAGATACTGGAGTGGTTTGCCATTTCTCGGCTCATTTTACAGATGAAGAACTGATAGAAACAGTTAACACAGCTAGTAAGTGTCTGAGGAAGGATTTGAACTCATGAAGATGAGTCTTCCTGACTCCAAGCTCAGGGCTCTATCCACTGTGCCACCTGGTTGCCCCTTTTAAGGCTTAACAATTAGCCAATTTGGATAAAGATGTCATGCACAATTAAGAAATATCTATACCTTTATGATTCCCTTCAGGATTATTGTAACTTCTTACCTTTGTCCCATTGATGCCCAAATGTGACATTCTGACTACTCACTGCTTACTGTGAGGATCAACTGGGAAAGTATTTGTAAAACCCTTAGCACAATGTCTGGTCCGCAGTAAGTGCTATACAAATGCTTATTCCCTCCTCTCTCCCCTACCCACTTCCTACCAGATTCATTTTAAAATGCCAACGAAATGACTTCATCTAATTGTACTACTCGTTTAGTACGTTCAGACTTCTATTTTCCTTCTTGGCTTTCTACTTTATGAGGTGGTGTTGCTCACAAGTTACCATTATTTTATATAATATTTTACAAATGAATTTATATTTTAAAGCAAAGTTATATTGTCAGGTGTTCTATTTCTGTTAGCAAGGAAATGCAGAGTTTGAGACCAGATGTAAATTGGGATTTTTAGGTGATCTCTTGGCTGTTTTGTTTTCCCCATCATGGCAACTGACTTGCATTAGCAACTTTCTTATAAGATATTGGTATAAAGAGATAAAATAAAGAGAGTCCAACAGAGAAACTATATTATCTTTAAGGTACGTTAGGCAATGAAACATCATATTACAACAACAAATATCACCACTGAAATGAGAAAAAAAACCCTGGAAAGGAAGACATTAAGAGTTGAAAGTTTACATGAATTGGTCTGTATCCCAAAGAGATAATGAAAAGGGAAAAGGACTCACATGTACAAAATACAAAATACAAAATGTATTTGTAGCAGCTCTTTTTGTGGTGGCAAAGAATTGGAAACTGAAGGAATGCCCATCAATTGGATTATGGCTGAACAAATTGTGGTATATGAATGTAATGGAATACTACTGTGTTGTAAGAAATGATGAGCAAGCAGATTTCAGAAATACCTGGAAAGGTTTACATGAACTGATGCTAAGTGAAGTGAGCAGAACCAGGAGAACACTGTACACAGTAACAGCAACATCATGCAATGATTGATTATAATAGAAGTAGCTCTCTCAGCAGTATAATGACCTAAGACAATTCCAAAAGACCCATGATGGAAAATGCTTTCAATATCCAGAAGAAGAAGTATGGGGTATGAATGTAGATGAAAGCCTATTATTCTCATTTTTTTTCTGTCTCGTGATTTCCCTTTAGTTCTTATTCTTCTTTCAAAACATGACTAATGTATAATCATGTTTAACATGTTTATATGTATATAGCCTATATCAGATGACTTGTTGTCTTTGGGAGAGGTGAAGGGAGGGAAGGAGGGAGAAAAATTTGGAATTTAAAACCTTACAAAAACGAATGCTGAAAACTATTTTTACACGTAATTTAAAAAATAACAAAATACTATTAAGAGCAGAAAAAAGTTTTTTATAAGTCCTTTTTAGGAACAGGACAAATAGAATAATTCAATTAAATTTAATAAAAAAACACTCAATATAAGTGAATAGTCAAGGCACTATGCTAAACAATGAAGACACAAAAACCAAAAAAAGAAAGATCTCTGCCCTCAAAGATTTTGCATTCTGCTATGTAATAAATGAGAAAAAAAATATACAGATTAATAAAATATTGAAAAAAAAGATTTAACAGACTTATGAAAAGAACTGAACAGGAATCTTAGAGTAAGTATACTTATTTTTCAAGCTTGTATAACACCTTGAAAAATGCTTTTGCTCTAGGAGAAAGAACTCATAGATAGATTTTTAAAAGGAGAAAGTCTTAGAGATTTTTAACTTTTCATTTTTCCCTTTGTTTCAGAGCTATGATTTCATCAGCTATGGACCTTAATGTAATTACAAATTGTAATGAATCAAGAAAATATGAACAAGAAAATTTGCAGATGTAGAAATTAAAAATAATACGCTAAATAGCTAAAAATGAGGATGAACTCACTAGAAATGAAGAGGAAATAAATTATCATACATGATTATTCCTCATCATATGCACTAACAATCTGAATATTCAAATGTTATGGATGAATAATACAAAAATACTGAAATTAAAAAAAGAGGAAATGCATAACCTAAACAAACTAATCTCAGGAAAAGAAAATGGCATAAATTAATTTCTATAGGATGAGAAAGACTTATAAGTGAATTCTAGCAAACATTCAAACAAAAACTATGTTCAAAAATGTAAAAGACATATTATGAAATTCCTTATATAAGACAGATATGGTCTTGGTATCCAGTTCAGCAAAGAACAAATATTAGAATCCAGAATCATTAGTCCAGAATCACTAATGAATACTGATATCAAATTACTAAATAGAATATTGACAAAGACTCTAAAATAACATATGCAAAAAGTTATTAATCATGATTAAGATGAATGCAAGGGTAGTTCAACATTTTAAAAAATCAATTAGCACAATAAATCTTATTACTAATGGAATAATAAAAATCTATCTGATTATATCAAGAGATGAAGAAACAAACCTTCTACAAAATTCAACACTCATATCTGCTATTAAAAACTTTAAAAGGATAGGAAGGAAATATTAATTTCTTAGTATTACCAAAAAGCATCCACCTAAAATTAATATAGAGAGTTTTATATAATAGAGAAAAAGTTTATACACTTCCAGTATGACCAGGATGCTCATTGTCACCATTATTACTTGACATATTACTAGAAATGACAGCTATAGTAATAAAATGGAAACAAAATAAAGTGAATTAGTATTGGCAAAGAAAAGGAAAAATGTTTCCTTTTGTAGATTCTATAATGGCTTACCTCTAAAACCACAGAGAACAAACTAAATTGATCAAGAATAAAAGAATAAAAATTGATCAAGATAATAGCTTCATCAAAGTAGGAAGATAAAAAATAAATCCATAGATAGCATCAATATTTCTTGGTATTACTAAGGAAATGTGAGGGAAATTAATTGAAAGAAAAATATAATTTAAGGTGACTTTTAAAAGTACACTAAGCTACTAGGAGTTAGCCTATCAACATTTATAGATATAGATATATACATATGACTTAAATAAATGCGATCAAAATAATTTTTACAAAACCAAAGGGAGATTTAAATAGTTGGAGACATATTCAACATTTATGGCAGGACCAAATTAATACAGTAAAGAAAAGAATACTAATTAATTTAACCTACCTAGTTAACCTATACCAATAAGAACATTTGTAGAATTAGCCAAAAATAAAAACAAAATTCCTTTAGAGAAACAAAAGTCTAAACATATAAAAAGAAGCAAAGAAAAATGACAAAAAAAAAGAGGGAGGTTGGCATTACCAGATCTCAAATTATATTCTAAAATATCTATCACAAGCCTTTGGTTTTGAATAAAAAATATAAGGATTAGTGGAACAGATTAGATCTACAAAATTAAAAAGCAAATGCATATAGCCGTTTAGTGCCCAGTAAGTACAAGAATATAAACTTCCTGGGGAAACAACTATCTTCAACAAAAAATGCTAGCAAAGCTAGATAGCATTCTGGAATTAAATAAATAAAAAATAAGTCTGGACCAGCTGTTTATACCATATTCCACAATAAATTCCAAATGAATAAATGATCTAAATTTGAAAAAGTCTTCAAATGGAAGATTATGGATTTCACAATTTAGGAAGATGTAAATCTGTTTACTAAATTTTTATGCCTGGATGAATTGCACATGTTTTAAAGTTCACAAATAAACTCTTAAAGACAAATTCATTTGAACACTGAATGGGAAGGAGGATGGGTTATTGCTATGAGGTAGGAAATAAAAGAGAAAGGGAGTAGCCTATCTGAGAACTTTGAATTTTAATTAATCATTCTTGCTAATTAGGTGCTAAACCCCGTCGTTTATGTGATATGAAGGATGGCCAGTGCTTTCATCACTCTAGGGCAAACTTCCAGTTGAACTGCTCTAGCTATAGCTCTGCAGGAATGTTGCAAACTTTATTTTATGCTGCTTTGTTTAATTGTTTGGGGGAGAATATGCTATATTAATAATTTGTATAGTTTTTTCTTCAGCACCAAAAAATTGCATCCCTCCACCATCCAAAAATAAATGAACAAAACCCATTCATAGTTCCAACATTATAAAAGATGGCCAGGTTCCTAGCCATTCCACAAAATCCATTATTTAGCACATAATGTAGATGATCTAGAATACTGATAATACTAAATAATTAGTATTTAGTACAATTAGCCTCAACCACTTCTATCTTGGTCACAGAAAAGTTTTACTTGCTAGTTTACGCATTTTAATTTCAATAGCAACTTCAACAAATGTTAATTAGGTACCTTATAAAACATATGGTATTGTCCTGGGAACTGAGAAAGGTACTTCAGTATTTTGTAGAGAATTCAAATAAATTAACAGTTTAAGAAATAAAGACCACGACAGTGCTAATGAATGGTGGCTTTTTTCTGCTATAAAATAATTTTACTCTGACATTGCTTATACAACAGGCATATATTAAACATAGGGCTATGGCCAGGACCTTTTTGGTATAGATGTTTGGATGGGGTCAGATTAATCTTCTGTCTAAATCCTTACTGAAAAGATTTCAGAGACATTTTTGCCCCTCTTCTTACTCAAAGAAAAATGTATGGAGCTATCATGCAATTTAGATAACAAGTGAGATTATGCCTACCTAGGAGGTTTGAATGGAGTCTGCTGTATGGGTCAGGAGGAGATACAGAGAGGAGCACAGGCAGAGGCCAAGAGGATGGTGACCAGCATCTTCATCCACCAGATGCAGACAAGATAGTAATAGCCATAGTGAAGTCCACCTGTTAGTGAACTTCTTTTCCCCGATGAGATTCTCTTTCCTTCTCTTCTTCTATCCAGAATGAGAGAGATTTAAATACAAAGTTTTCTGTTTCTCTTTTAAGCTGTTTTCTTCTGCTATTTCAGTAGTATATTTAAGTCTGCTTTTCACAAGACAAAAGATGAGATTGATCTCAATTGTTCTACATATAAATCTTTAATTATAGTTGGAGAGCTCAAATGAGACAGCTTTTGCTGCTCTACATACATAAAACTTAACTAGTCGTAAAGTCACTTTTCTGGTTTGGCAGCAGTGGCTACTTGAGAGTCTGACAAGTAGTTTTTTTTTAAATATATTTTATTAATAACCTTATAACATCCCCAAAAGAGGAAAGAAAAGAATTCCCTGTGGACTGATTGTTGCAGCTACTTGTAGCTTGGATCAAAGTTCTATTCTGCTCCATACCTAAGAAACGAGGGGAGTGGGGTGGTGAAGGGGAGAGGACAACTAGCAAAGGAGGGGCTCTTGGTTAAAACCAAGTCCTGGGGACAGAGATAAGTAGAGTGAGTATTCAGCTCTTCCAACTCCCAGGGATAGATGGGCAGGGGTAGAGTAACCTTCAATATCCACGGTGACATCTTTTTAGTTATATAAAAGACTAGGGTTTCAATATCACTAACAGACCACAATGTGAAAAGTCATAGAGAAGCTCACCTCTCCTGTATGAACTCTGGAAAACACCTTAAAAGACACTAGAAAGAATAATGAAAAAGAAAACTGGTGGCGGGGGGAGGTGGAACTAGAAGATTCCCCCATCCAATCCAAAAAGACTAGCAGAAATAGGGAGAAAGGCAGCTCCAGGGAAGCTAGCATGAGCTCAGGTAAATACAGAAAATAGCACAGGTCAGGGAAGGGAGTCACACCAGGGAAGCTACGACTAATTCAGGTTAATAAGAAAACCAGCGAAGGTGGGGAGAGGAGTCATGACAGGGAAGACAGTACGAGCTCTCACAAATGAACCTGAAGTCAGTCTGTGCTCTAAATTGAAAAGGGGATAAGGGGCAGAGTTGAAACTCAAGATGAAATCCAGTAAGTGGGGACATGAAGGCAGATCTTGGCTTCAGCCTATTGGAATCTCCCAAAGGACACTACGCAGAGGTACAGAGCTTAGCCATGTAGTCCTTAGAATAACGGGAGCTGTAGCAGATGCCAGGATCAACTTAATTCCAGGATGTCAGTGTGTGCCAGGGCTCTGTGCAGAAGGTCTGAGATCAGCATGATCTGCAACATTCCACTGACATCCTAGAGCAGAGGACAGAATCAATTCTTAAAAGGGGGGAATCAAGGAATCCTACGGACATTAGAGGGGATTAAATAAAACAAAGAGAAATTCTGGGTGTGTCTTCATGCTTCTTTTTTATAGATTTTTTTAAGAGAGAGAAGAAAAAGTAATCTACTAAGGAGGAAGTCAGGAAAAGGAAGGACTTAATATTTAGCATTGCATGTAAGGAGAATTTTATTATACTTTTTAGAGTTAAGTTTCTCAGGATCCATGGGCACAGCAAAGTCAAGCTTCCAGATGTTAGACAATAACCCCCAGAACAGCCCCAAAGACTCTAGTTAGTAGTTCCTAGAATCATAGTGACAGATAGTGCTACCGAGGCTGTGCTGTGAGATCTGGGGTGACAATGTGATATTTACTACACTTGCACAGAATCATGATATTGCTAAAGGTAACGTGTGAGCTTAACGTTAGCAAAATGCCTTCTTTGTCTCTTGCCATATAAAGCAAGTGGGCACTGATCAGTGAGTGGGGGAAACCACAGGGAAACTACAGAAAATCCACAGGTAAATCTGTGTGCCTTGACTGGCCCTATCAAGATTTGAGGGGATTTAGAGAAGTGCACAGGCTGTGCCTGCCTCGATTTACCCCATCCAGATGTAGGGGTACTTACCTCCTTTTCTCGTCAGCCCGTGCAAGAAAAGTGATTAGGGAATACTGTAGGGGTTTGTGGTAGCTAATCATTTTGACATCTTAAACTCAACATGTCCAAAACTGAACTCATCTTTCCCCCCAACCCACTCCTCCTTTCCCTACTTCCCTATTTCAACAAGTCCCCACCCACCTAGCACAGAGTGAATGTAATAACTAAATAGCAATTGTTTCTCTTTTACCCAGGAACCCTGAGGGTCTTCCCTTCCCACTCTGATTTACTTTTATCAAAAGGACCATCTCTTAAGTAACTTAAAGAAGCCTATCCACTGAACAGGTATATCTCACTCAAAGTGAGAATGTGATAAGACCTTAGCCTGAAAGGGTCAGGGTCTCCCATTGCATCCTGGCCCTTCTCCAGTCATCCTGATGAATATCTGGCCACTGGACCCAGGTGCCTCAGGAGAAGAAAGTGAGGTTGGTGACCTTGCACAGCCCTCCCTCACCCAAATCAAAGTCAAATGCAAGTCATGCCATCATCTTGATGTCATGGTCCTCTTCGAGAACAAAGGACAAGCACAAAGGAGCTAGTGCTCTCATTATCAGCAACCCTTTTGAAAAGACTAGACTGAAATAAAGTTGATTATTAACTCCTCTGAAGGTGTCTAACTATCTGACCAGATCAAGAGTGAATCTGTTAGAGGCTAGAGTCCCAAAATTCCAGTGCCTCCTGTGTATTATCTGTGAAACAGGTATAAACGAGGTACATGAAAAGAAGGATGGCGGAGAAAGGGTGAAGAGAAGTGGACATTCCATGACCTTATACTTATCTGAATCAAATATTGGGGTGAAAACATAACATAAATACAATAATATGAAGTTTGGTGTTGAAATACATTAGTATCAGCAAGTAAGCAGGCAGGGAAAATGAAAGGTTATAGAAAGGCATGAGGGAGAATAAAGACACATTCTATTCACAAATAACACTTTAGTACTGCTACCTTTTTCCATTTTATGAGGTTTTTATGCCCTAGTATATGGTCAGTTTTCATAAGTGTGTCATATACAGTGAAGAGATGTATATTTCTTTCTATCTCCATTCAATAATTGCCAGGACTATATTACATCTTAATTTTCTAACACTGCATTCAAGTATTGTCTTTTACATTTTTGTTAGGTTTTTCTGAAGGGGTATGATCAGCTCTACAAAGCAGAAGTTTGTTTTGTCAGTAAAGGAGTTTCACAGTTTCATAGTAGTCTCCTTTTTCTATTCTTTGTATAGGAAAACATGACAACAAATAAACATGAAAGAAAAAAATTAAAATCTGGGTCTATATGTAGAGCACTGTGCTGGGTACTCTGAGGTAAGTAGGTGGAGTGGAGAGGAAAAAGAAACAAAACAAGATAGAATCTCTTCCCTCATGGGAATTATAATCTCATAAAGCATTTTAAACAAACCTAAATTTTAAAAAAATTTGAATAATTATAATACAAAGTAATGAGCCACGAAGAATACAACTCAAGTGTTACTTGACCTCCCTAGGGAGAAGACTGGATACTGCTAAGATTAGGATAAATTTCATTAAGAAATTGACATTTGAAATGAGATTTAAAATATTGATGAGATTTTAACCAAATGTGAAGATGAAGGAGTGCCATTCTAGGTGCATTAAATGAGCAAAAGCCAGGAGTTAGAGCAGATGAGATGTTTAAAAGGGTAGACACTGGTGAGCAGAGAGATGGATTTAGTAGCAGCCAATTATTTTGTTTAACTGGATCGTAGAATAAGTAAAGTGAAGCCAGAAGAGATAATGCTAGATAAAGCTCTATATTCTAGTACCACCAGAATACAGAGAATGATATCCATGTGGTACCGTTAGCATTATATTGAAGGAAGGGAATTAGAACTCTGACACCAAAAAAGTAAGCATCTCCAGTGGCCAAGGGTGTGGTCAAACTGTGGGAGTGACACTTTCCAAGCACCAAGTGAGCAAAGGTAAATTCATGGCAATCTGTATAGCAGATCATTTGAAAATCCTATCTTTGTAAATTAAGGACTAGTCATGAAAATAGAGCAAAATGAGACATTCTTCAGACAGAGGAGGCATAAAAAGAACAATACTTCAGCTTAAGACAAGAAAATGAAGGATCTGAGAAACTGTCATAAAATAATGGTACAGACCCAAAAGATGTTATGTGTAAATATGAAAAGTCAATAGACAAAGGAAGACATTCTACATGTAAGACATAACATGCAGTTAGCCATAACTAGTTGAAACAGCAGGGAGAAAGGAATATCCTTTCTTCCATAAGGGTTAGAGTCCATTTTTGTTATTTGACACCCTAATTTTTAAGATTGACTAGACATGAAATAGCATATTTATCTCTTTTGTTATCAATTGTAATTGGATAGGCTGTTTTCTATTATGTCAGTCCTATTTCTTTTAAATAAATTTTGCTGCTTTGAATGCTTATATACTGTACCTGGTGTCAATACAGTAGTTGATTTGACAAATATGGATTTTTGCATCCGTAAAATACTGGTGCCAAGCTCCTAAATGATCATTTTTCCTTTCTTTTTTGCATTTAAATCATCTAATATTACTTGCCTATGTGGGGCATGCATATATAAAACTTATCTCAAATTCTTATGGACTACATAGGTCATGGGATAAAGTTTGTCAGTTGACTGAGAAACCTAAGGAAATTAACTGTAATTCTTTAATCTCTTATGGGGAGTCCCGTACCGCTTTGACTACTTTCCAGAGTTTGTTTTTCTTTAAGATAATCTGTCTGGTGTCAAGTTAGAAAATTTTAAGGATGGCTTTTGGTATAAGAAATCAGAGGAAATTTTCCTGAACCTCAAAGGAGATCAGCTATGGTATAAGATACTTCTAGAGAAATTTTGGTGTGCCCTGTGTAAAAAAGGAACACCTAGAGAGATTCTGTCTAGATTCCAGGTAGACCAGTCCAATAATGCACTGCGGGAAGCATGGAAAAATTATCATTTGCATCCTGGATAGTTTTTTTCACTAAAATAGTGAGGAGTTGGGGTAGGACTTCTTGTAAATTCAGAACCATAATCTCTATGGGAAAGAGATCCACATGATTTCAGATTTCTATAAAGGACTATGCTTTCCATTTGAAATAGGAAACATCATTGTCTTTTCCTTTTCAAATTAGCTCAGGATTAAACCTAGTCTAGGGGACAGCGGAGAAGGAAGCATCCAAGATTACAAAGGGCCACTTAAGGGCTAAAGGAAGAGGAGTAATTCAGTCTCATCTAGGCTGTGTTATAGCATTTAGTACCTGACTGAGCCCAGAGCACAAGGCAGCCCTTGAAGGGAAAAGGAGATGGCAACGGTGTCAGCACTGCTGGAACCAAGAGACCAGTGTTGCTACAGAAAGGCTAAAATAAATTGGTTTAACTACTCAGCTGGGAGGTTAAGTGGGAGCTTTCAGTCAACTTCTGGTCCCTAATCTCTGTGGGAAATGTCCCACTTCCTCTGAGAACTCTGTAAGGACTAGGTTTTTGCTCTGAGATTTTTTTTCTCTCTCATTTCTTTATTGTTTTGGTTTGGGGAAAGGTTTTTGCAGGCATTAAGATAAGTGATTAGAACCTGTGATTCTAACCTGTGATTAGAAATCTGTGGAATCAGATTTGTGTTAAATTCTATCACTATGTATTTCAACGCATGGAGGATATGAATGACCGATTTGATTGCAAACTGTGTCCACATACTTTTCCTAAAACTCTACTGCAAGGCACTGAGGAAAGCATTCAGAAGAAATAACGCACACAAAGCATTTCCTCAAGTCAGTAGAGAGCTATTTAGAATTCAGATTATGGACTTTGCTGACCCCTCCTCCATTATATTTCCTAAAGACAATGAATATTATAATGCGGGGAGTATAGAGCTTTATCTAGCATTATCTCTTCTGGCTCCACTCCACTTATTCTATGATCTAGTTAAACGAAATAATTGGCTACTACTAAATTCATCTCTCTGCTCACCAGTATCTAACCTCTTATACATCTCATGTGCTCTAACTCCTGGCTTTTGTTCACTCATTGCACCTAGAACAGCACTCCTTCATCTTCAGATCTGGTTAAAATATTGATAATATTTTAAATCTCATTTCAAATGTCACTTTCTTAATGAAGAATGGCCATTTCTATATTCTACAAGGATATCAGCAGAAAGCTATATAGTACCCTAAGGAGAACATCTTGAGGACTCTGGTAAAAGGACTTCCAAAGGGCACCCTTTGCCACATGGACTTTAAACTTTCCCCTGGACTCTCAATGTACTTGGGGGGCATATGTGCCTACAGTTTGAACCAATGGTTTGTACCAATTTACCACACACCTCAGTTCTGCTCTGTTCAAACCATTCCCTCCAGGTCCTTATCTTCTGGCAAACCAGGTTAAAAGTTGGGCTTTTGTCCTGTTTCTCCCTATCTTCTCTGATGCATAAAAACATCCCCCCATGCCAGCTAGCTCTATTCAATGGACCCAAGATCTTGATCTCTAAACTTCCTGAATTCAGAAAACTGCCTCCAAGACTGGACACATTCAAGTGAATGTATAGTCACTTATGTTCCGAGGAAGAACATGATACAGAACCAGAACCTCAAGTTCAAATTCAACAACTGAGCCCCTCCCTCACTCTTGTTGCCATGTGGGAACAGTCACCAGGCTGCCCCAGGGTCAAGGGAGAAGGGCAGCACTTATTTCTACCCTCACCAGGAGAATTATGTGCCACATGTCCTAGAGAATTGAAGGAATTGAGTCACAGTCTCTCTTTCCTTGTAACCCACTCTGAACTCTACCCCTTTGCAATTGTCATGGGATGTGGAGAGAAAAGGACCAAGAAACCAGAGTTTGCAACAAAGAACTAGCCACATATGGTTGGTTGGAAATGGAGCATAGCTCTATAAATACTCTTGTATATTCTTCCCCTGATTAAATATTTTCTGTCCTTAGTAAATAAAATAGGGTTCAGTTGACATATTTGTTCTCTGGAGTCTTAGGGAGGCTCAAACATTGTCCTTTCAAGTGACTCTCCTAGTCTCATAATATAGAGTCTCAGATGGTGCCCTGGCACAATTCTCATACAATTCCAAACTTAACAGTCTTTTGGGAAGGCTCAGGTCTACCACAACTTGTGGGTCTGAGGATTATAATCACTCCCAATTACAAAGGAATGCATATTCAACAAACAAAGGACATTCTACTATGCTTTCACAGGTTATTGTGTTGCAACCTAAACAACTGAGAGAAAAAAAAGAAAAATCAATAAAATTAGAATAACACTAGCAAAAGTGAAAAATTAAAGGGAAAGGCAAAGGCAAAGCTAGTTTCTCCTCTCAGAGGGAAATTCTAGCCCCAAATGAGTTCCTCAAAGATCTCCATCTTTCTCCATGAGGATTAGGAACAGGAGGTCTGGAAGTCACCCTCCCCCTCTGGTGAGGAATCAAGCTTTCTTGAAAGACAATTTTTAAAGTGGCAGAGTCAGAACTCTAATCCCCGATTTATGTTTCCAAATCCAATGCTTTTGCCACTATTAATCATTATCGAGTGTGTGGACATACAGAAATCTGCTTGCTTTACATGTCAATATCTTTAAATCCCAGCCATTTATCTTTTCAAGAACATAGGGAGGGCTGTAACTCATAGCAAAACTTCAGCTATGATTGAAACTTCCCTGAAATGGGGACACAATATGGTAAATAACAGCCAGCTATGTTATAAATCATACAAATTGTCAGCTGAGGTAACTGTAGTTTTTGTCACTCGTTAGGGAAAGGAGGTGGGAATCAGTCACTGAATCAGATTCTGCTTTCTGTCTTCTGAGTGACAGTGTCATTATGAAAAACTAACAAAAACGACAATTGCATTTCTTTTTAGAAAACAGGAACTGAAAACTGCAGGATTCTTGAAAGTAATTCTGGTAAACAGAGGCTGGCCTGACACAGATTTATGAAATAACTGGGAATTTTTCTTTGGTGTACTTTTTCCCTTCTCTTCTCTCTCTACAATTTGCCTTTGGGCTTCCTCCAACCTACAACTTTGGCACTAGTGTTAGATCTGCCTTCTTTGGGGATGTGGAACCGTATGCCCACCCTCCACTATTGCAATCTGATCTTAGCTAGGTTATCAATAGTAAAAACAGACAAAATTTCTTACAAAGTAATTTATAAGGAATAAGTGTAACAGCTTGATGTACTACTCTTTCCAAACTTATTTGTATTTCATTTAATTAACAAGGGCAGTAAGTATTAAATGAACAGAAATTATTCTTGAATGGTATAAATTCAAGAATCACCTACAATCCTGAAGGGAAGAGAGATGTCTTCTTTGGGAAAGGGAGCATAGGACAGCAAGGAACTTGAAGACCTAGGTTTGGATCCTGGCTTTGCCGCCTAAGGACTATCTAACCTCAGGCAAGTTTCTTGCATCACCTTTTGTGTCACAAGATATTACTGCTACTGCAAGATAGTATGACTGCTAGTATTAATATCTTAATATATGCTAATATTAACATATTTATATATATAATAAGTATCTCTTTTTATAGAGTTCAGACATGGTCCAGGGAGAAGTTACTCTCCTGCTCTATTGTTTTTCATATTTAATATTCTGTGGGACCAAGGGGGAAAAAAGTCTACTTTTTGTACTTGAAAAAGAATATTAGGCTAGAAATTCTTCTATAGACTCACTCAAATTATCTGTGGGACAAGTCCAATACAAGAAAGAATGATGGAATGACCACTTCATTCTATTTCCACATGGTTTTAATTTTTTCCACCAGATATCAGTATTTTTTCTTTATATATTGTACTTTAATACAGAGAAATCTATTATGCTTTTCTAGATGGTTGCAGTCAACTGTTCCTTATGAAATAATATTCAAGTTACAACTGTTAATTAGATGGGTTTTCAAGGATGTTTGAGGGTTATCATTAGTGTAGGAATTTTTATAAAGGATGAGCTTCTTCTGGGATATTATTTTAGTCACCTGCTTTCTAGTTAATGTCCAACTTTTTCAACTTACTCTGGTATACTTTGCATTTTTAACACCCCTTTTATATTCTGCATCAGTCAATAAGCCAGTGATGCTAAAAAAATAACTTTTCTGTAATTTTTGGTGGCAATGACCCAATCCTGAATTTCTTTCATGAACCTATCCACTTCTATACACAAATCTGCATGAATTATCATCTATGGTCAGTGTTTGCCAATATGTTGTTGGTTGAATTCATTTTAATACCCACATAGGGAACATTTTGATTCTGCTATTAGATCATAGCCATTTCAAAGGCTCTATTCAGAGATAAAACTGCACCTGCTTACATTCAACCAATCCAGGGATATATACCTATTGCCAGACTTTACTATTGCTTTTTAAAGTGAGGTCTATGTGTCCCCAAAGTATTCTGGTAAATATTTGCTCTGCTTATTGTGTGCCCTGAGCACTCTTTTTCCTTTCTGGTGATGAAGTGTTAGCTTTGGGGTAATGAGTCCTTTACTTCATTAACATTGCATGGTTTTTGTGTGTACACCTTTTATATCCATTATTGTTCACTTTAATATGCCAAAAGTATGCAATAAAACTGGCATAACATTGGCATTAATTGCTCTAAATGCATTTGTTCCATTACGCTTAGACTGAAGGATGCCAGGCAGTCTTTTAACATAGCCATTCGTTTTTTTCCTAATGCTTAGTTTCTCTTGCATGGAGAACACCTGGCTTCAGTCTGGATTCTTCTTTAGTACATAGTCCAAAAGTTTCCACAAGATGAAGGATCTGTTTAATGTGGAGCTATATGATTTTATGTCACTCATGTACATCAACTGATGGATACAATATTCTCACTTGAAAAATATACTCAATTCTCTTCAAGAGATGATAATGGACAGGGAGAACCACAGTGTTGAAATTGTCTCAACAGAAAATACAATGCTTTGTCTCAATTTTTCTCAATATTATGTTGGTGGCATGTTTAGAATAAACTTCAGGTTTCCATGTGTAAATCAAATATTCTAGCATTCCCACTATATTTTGGCATAATAAGTAATAACGATGACCACAACAATGTAAAACTATTATTGATACAGCAGCTTAAGATTGGCAAAGGACATTAGAAATAGTATCTCATTTTATTCTCATAGAAATCCTGAGAGGTAAGTGGAAATATTCTGGAAATATTTTTTCCTTTCGAATCTAAAGAGCTATTAAATTCCCTGTGCAGGGCACCCAACAGAACACAAACAGAATCAATTGTGGACTACAAAAAAAAGATACTGGGACAGAGGACTGAGGGGCTCTGTGGAACAGGAGGCCAATGACCTCATCCTGTTAACTTAAGCTTTCTGTTCTCTGCATAAGATTGAAATTTTTTAAATGTGACTAATAAAAGAAAAATGTACATTAAAAATATGTTGGATATTTTAGAATCTACTTTCAAAATAAATAATGCAACTTTACTTATCTAGAGATTGCTGCAATACTATGTGTTCAATGTGTCTATCAATACTTGTTCAGACTAGTTTTTCTATCGAGTCTTTTATGTCGCGATACTGATACATAACCACAATTTAACTAGACAGTTTGTCTAATAACAGAGAAAAGGATGATATTTTGTTTCAAGAGGACTTAGTGTTTCAAAAAGAAATTTTTTTTTCTTTTAAAGGGGAGGAAACTTGCAGTTTATAGTACCACTGCATAAATATTATACAAGAAGTAAACACAGCTGCCTCGCAAGATGTCACCAGTCTTATCTACTCTGACAGACAAATGGAATCCACACCCAGAAGCTTACCTATGTAAATACTTTCCTGAAAATGAGAATGAGAACCTCAGAATCATAGAACATTAGCTTTAAAAGGGACATTAGAGATTATTTATTCTAATGGTCTTGTTTGACAAATGAGGAAACTGAGTCAGGGACTTTAGAATCATGGAGTTTCAGAACTAAGATCTTACAGATCATTTAACTAATTCAGCTAGTTGGTAGCTTCATACAAATATTCTGACTCCTCTCAGAGACCACAGCTCACTGACTTTAAATGGATCAGAGAATGATAATAGAATTATTTAATCAATAGGTGTATCTTAGCCAGAAAGACTGCTACACAATATTGTGCATATATTTGGGGGCATTGTGAAACTTAAATAAGATAATGGATATAAAACACTTTGTGAACTTTAAAATACCACATATAATGCCAATTTAATGATAGAAGTAGTACTTGTAGATGTGTCCAACCACCATGGCTCCAGTCTAGTGTTGAATTCATTCCCTGAGCCTTCTACTTCACTCCTGATGAGCTCAAACAATGTTTATTGATCAATTTAGGTGTGGGATGGTAAATATTTAACAAACAGACTTTGTAGGGGGAGCAATGTACGGGTAATACACTTGCATTCTATTTTATTTATCCTGCATTAATAACACTTCCTTGTTTAGACAATAAACATGACAACAAGTCAAGCCCTGATTTATAGCAATTGTCAATTTCTGAAGTGAAGGTGCACACAATGGAAATTTATCAAGCATCTCTCCCAAGATGATTCAGGCCAGCTCTCTTTTTAGCCATGTAATAAACAATTTATAGAGTTTCTTTGATTTTATGTAGCTATTCTTTGTGAGCCATGAATTTATCCCAGTGTATACCATGCACTTTATTTTTTCTTCCCCAAATAAGCTGTTTTCTCTTTAAAAAAGCTTTGATAGAATTAAATGAAACAAAAGCAGGTAACATTACAACTGAGATTACTGTTACAATTCAGAATTGCATATATGATAGGTATAAATTGCATTCCCTAGAAAACAACTCTATATCATAAAATTCTATAATAATATATATTAGCCTTTTTCTCTTACAGCAAGTCTACAATACATGAGATTAGATCTCAATACCCATCCAGTTACAAAAAGCAGTCATTTTTACTCACCTATGCAAGAGTTTCCAAAAAATTAAATAAGAATTGCAAGATACCAATTTATTCTTGCAGTTTCTAGTACCACTACGTAAAAGAATGAGCTAACAGTAATGATAATAAAATAAAAATATTAGGATAATATAGTGTCCATTTCATGGAAGGGTAGACTGGCAAAGAAAGGTGGTATCAGCCACTCTCGTATATAATGGAGATTTTGTGTGCTTTGAGAATGCACTGGTAATTGTGAAAGCTTAGCTGGAAGCCTAAAATGCTGGCCAGGGTCAGCAATGTGAGAAGAGAGCAAGGGACTCAAGAGGACATTTAGAGTTGAACTGGTTCACCAACAGGTCAATATGGAGAAAGAAGAACATGGCCAGTGGAGGACTGGTGACCTGGGAGAGAACTAAGATGTTAAGTGACTGACTGCAGGTCACCATTATAAAGGAAGAATATAGTTTGTTATTAGAAGGTACACAGAGTGGTGAAAGGCTAATTGTGATCCAACAGTGGAACACCAAAATACACAAGGTGGTGTATTTACAGTCAATGACCATGTTTGTGTGTGACTGAAAGAGTAAGTCATGAGAAATGAGTAAGTCAAGGGAGAGAGATTTGGGTATTTGATGAAGTATCCGTCTACCCCTCCATCCATCTACCTCCCTATCTATCTATCTATCTATCTATCTATCTATCTATCTATCTATCTATCTATCTATCTGTCTATCTTTGTTTTTTTTTTTTTATTTGTATGTTGAAGTCACCTAAAATGAAGGCAGGAGGTAGGGAAGAAAGAAAGATTGTGAGTCAGGTACTGAAGTCATTAAGGAAGGAAGGGGAATATTCTGGGGGATCTGTAGAAAATAGCTACTAGACCTTTGAAAAGGAATAGAAGTTATTGAGCGATGGTGGTAGAGAGAAGACCTGGAAGCAGAAAAGGGCAAGGAGTGTTTCAAGAGCTCCCTCTTCTTCCCCATTACAGGGAATGCTTTAATAGCAGAGTGTAGGGCATAAATTGTCCTACAAATATACACTCTGCTTACCTTTGCACTTTACCTGTGAAAATAATTCCATAATTAGTTTATTTTGTTTATATTTTACCAAATGTTATAGACATTTTGTGTAAGAGAAAATTGTAAGAGAAGATTAATGGTTAAAATGATCTATCAGAGTTCCTCTAGTCTAAACCACCACATCTCATGTAGGAAACTTCTCTAGAATATCCCCAACAGATAGTTATCTTTTTAAAAATATGCAATGATTGAGAACCAACTATGTACTGAGGCAGCAAATTCCATTCCTGGGGAGCTTTAATCGTTAAGCAGTTCTTTCTTACTGGAAGGGAGAGTGGCCATCAAGTGTGGTATGACTGAACAAACTATGGTACATGAATGTAATATAACATTATTGTGTTGTAATAAGTTATAAAATGGATGGTTTTCCAAAAAAATAAATCTAGGAAGAGTTGTATAAACTGATATGGGGTAAAATGAACAAAACTAGAAGAACAAACTTGCATTATAATAACATTTTAAATGTAATATTGAATAAGAATGCTGATCAATGCAAAGACCAATTACAATTTCAGAGGACCCAGTGGTGAAGCATGGAACCTGCATTCTGAAAGATGTTGGATGCAAGATGCAGAATATAATTTTGAACATGAAAAATATGGAAATTTGTTTTGTTTTATGAGGTATATTTGTCATAAGGGTTTTTTTCTCTTTTCTCCAAGGTGGGATAGGGATGTTTGTTAATTAAAACATAAAAAATAATTTTAAAAGTTCTTTCTTAGGTTAAACAAAAATCTGAATCCTGTCATTTTTACTCGTTGGTCTTAATTATGCCCTCATGTATCTGCAGACAGCTCTCATGTTCTCCCTCTCATCATAAAAGGCTTACATTACATAAGTTAGACCAGTCAAGAAAAATTGGTAGATACATAAGGCTTATCTTCAGTGCTTTGCTTTCTTCCTTCTATTCGGCAGCCCAATAGGTTTCCAAAAATCTTAATGTTTTTCAGTCTCTACTATCAAGAGGCAATGGATGTATTAAATCAATATCTTGGTGCAAATTATTTTAATATATCTTTTGATAAGCTGCCTATGTCTCTTCCCTTAACACACTCTACACTGCATTCAAACTATTATCTGTTGCCTAAATTCATCGAATCTTTCCCCATCTCTCTGTATACTTCCAGTCTGTTCCCCCACACCTGAAAGACACTCCCTCATCATCTCCTCTACCCATCTACCTTAAAAGAATTAAATCCATTTCACCTTTATTCCTTGTATCTTCAGCACCCAGCACACAGCAATTGCTTAATAAATGTTTGTTGGTAGACTGATTAAAATTCTTCTTTCTTCAAGGCTTAGCATAGGTGCCATTTCTTCCATGATGCCTTCCTTTCCCAAATAAGTATACTTTCTTTCAAAAAGCCATTTTTGTTCAAATCATCCATACCGGACAAACAACAAAAAAAGTCTTTCTAGAATTATCTAAATATAGATCCCAGATTTTCAAAAGATGTGGTTTAAACAGTTAATCATCAATATTTTCAGAATAGTAGTATTTATACTATCTTATCAGATGGTAAACTGTAAGTCCTAAGTCAATGAAGTAGCTCCCAAACCATAGGCAAAAAGACATATTAAAATGAAAAAGCAACAAAGATAAATATTGTATTATAGGTTTCACTTCAGTCACTCTTAAAACATTCTCATAAAACTAGAACATGAGAGATGTTTTTATACATCTTGTGAATAAGAAATCAAAGAAGTTCTAAGTATATGTTCATGAGATAATAAAATCAAAGTTATAGCTATAAAGTTTTCCCATTTTCTCTCTAAATTTTTGGCATACCAGAGACTCTCCTTGCTAAAGATCAATTAATTATCAAATTAATGAACTATACTGTTCTTTATACTTCTGTTTCCAAATCTGATTGTTTTTCAATAAAAACCAAAAAAAAATATTGTTCTGATTATAGATATCAGTAAATGAAAGTATGTATGCATTTTTCAGGTATATTTGAATTTCATAATTCTTGTATTTCTCACTAGGAAGAGAGTTTGAACAAAATGTTCATTTGCCACTGATTAATTCAAAATATCCTAATTAGGAAAATGAAATGTAAATGCAAACCAAAGTGTAACCAGTGAATATGCTAACAATTCATGTGAATGTCAGTTAAAGACATTCACCATAGCTCTTTAGCTATACCAGATATACTTCAAATAAACCCATTAAGCTCTATAAGTATTTATTATAACCATGTTCAGAAACATAACAAGTTTTTCCATAAGTTAGTATAACAGCTATAAATTGATATTTATATCAAAAGTATTTTCCTATCGTTAAAAAGAAAATTTAAGACTCTAAATGTGAATACCTTTGAAATAGGCTTAATTTTTTATGATGCAATTATCAGCTATGATTGTCTACCTTTACAAAATTTTCTGTTTTATATTTAATTTCATGACAATAACTCCTGTAAGAATGAAACCAAGAAAAGTAAAATTGTTTTTTAAAATTCCCTTCCCCTCTGTGAACAAGAAAAATGACAACACTTTCTCTTCCATAGGCCATACTGAGGTAGTCCACAAGATCTCTGAGTCGGGCAAAGGGATGCTGAGATTGAAAAGAGGAAGTGCTGGACCTCACCTTGCAACTATTACCTACTATTATTACTAACTACTACTAACTTTTACAATTATTACTATTACTACTATCTACTATCAACTACTATTTACTACTTTTAAGGAATATTCACTACTACTACTATCTACTCAACTCATAGGGGCAGGTGGTACAATGAAAATAGGACCAGATCTAAGATTAGGAAAAACAGAGTTCAAATCTGGAATCAGAAACTTACTAGGGTATGTGGAGGAACATAATGTGTGATAAGGTTAGAAAGGTTGAGAGGGTTCAGGTGGTGGAACACTTTAAATGCCAACAGAGTACTTAATATCTGATCCTGGAGGATTCCCTAAGGGAGCCACTGGAGTTTTTTGAGAAGGGGAATGACGAGGTCTGATCTTTAGGAAAATCACTTTGGCAGCTGTGGAATGTGGACTGGAGTAAGAAAAAACTTCAATCAGGGAAATTAATTAAGAAATTATCGCAGGAGTTCAGGTGAGAAGTGATGAGGACCTGGACTAGGATGATGGATGTGTGAAGGGGAAGATGATGAATATGAAACTGGTTTGGAAGTAGAAACTAGTAAGATTTGGCAACACGTTGGATTTTCTAGGTGAAGGAGAGTGAACAGGAAAGGATAATTTTGAGGTTGTAGACCTGGAAGACCAGAAAGATGTGGTGACAACAGCAGCAATAAAGAAGTTTGAAAGAGGGCAGGGCATTTTTTCATATGACTATAAATTATTTTGATTTTTTCATCAGAAAGCTGCCTGATCCTTTGACCATTTGTCAATTGGGGAATAACTCGTATTGTTATAGATTTGACAAAGTTCTTCATGTATTTGAGATATTTTCTATTCTACTATGTTAAGGAAATGCTGTTTTATTTCTTAACTTAAGAATAATTTTTTTTTAGAAAAAAAGAAAGAGGGGAGGATTTAGGAGGGAAAAGACAAATAGTTTTGTTTGGGATATTTTGAGTTTCAGATGCCTACAGGATGCGCAATTTAAAATGTGCAACAGACAGATAATATGAATAGGAGTTCAGGAAAGAGATCAGGACTGGAGAGATACTTATCTGAAAATCATTATTACAAGGGTGCTAATTAAACCCCTATGAATTGATGAGATCACCACAGATAGTGTGCAGAGTAAAGATAAGACAATTAGAGGATGTGACGAGGATGATATATAGTAAAGAAGGCTGAAGAGTTGAGCAGGTAGGAGGAAAACCAAGTGAAGACTCAGAGGAGAGAGATCATTCACGAGTAGAGGGTGGTCAACTATCAAATGTTGCCAAGATGTCAAGAAGAACAAGGCTTGAGAAAATGGCGTCACATTAAACAGTTTAGAGACAATTAGTGACTTTGGACAGAGCAATTTCAGTTGAGTGATGAGGTTGGAAGCCAGATTTCAGAGTTGAGAAATAAAGAGAAGAGGAAGTGGCGGCCGTAAGTGGGACCTTTTCCTAGGGATCTATCTGGGAAAAGGACAACATATATAGCATGCTTATGTTTTACAGTGTAGAGACAACCAATTTGTGATATAAGGAAGGGAGGCATTATATACCTATTTTTCAGATAAGAAAGCCAAGATTTCATGAAAATAACTCATCTTACCTTATTTTACATTGCATTTCCTCTACACTACATATACATATATACTTATAGAGTATAATATATTTAAGCATGTGTATACATACATGTGTATATGTGTATATATGAACATATATATAAATTGCATATGTGAACATATTTTTGTTACTAGTTTAAGGAGTCTAGTGAAAATTTTTTGAAGGTTCTTTCAAGTTTTATACCATCTAATGGGAATGGGTTGCACTGAGCCATGGATTTTTTTCATATCAACTGTAGTCAGAGGACTTACAGATGAATCTAAATTCATGTAGTTATTATAAAAGGATAAAGTCTACTCCCTTTCTTGAGCAGCAATGAGTGTCCTGCTCTATAACTGATAGTCTCTAATGCGGATGAGCCTTCTCTTTAAAGAAATACTGCCCAGGTCAACATACTGATGGAGCCTGTGGAAAAGAAGAAAATTGTAAGTTTCTGAAAAGCTTCAAATCTGCTCACATATAAAAAAAGTTTTATTTTTTCATAGACTTAAAATATAATATTTATATTAATAAGTTTTATTTTTTCATAGACTTAAAATATAATGTTTATATTAATAAAAGTTTTATTTTTTCATAGACTACAGACTGGTGCTCCTAATTTTCTCTGAATGAAGTCATTCAGAGACTTTGAAAATCAACTTTATCTGGGGACAAAGGTTAGGTTTTTAAGTTAACAGCAGCCTACTGCAAAAGGTGCCAGAGAAGAGTTAAAAGATGTGTTTGAGTCCTGATTTGTGTTAGCTGTATGACCTTGAACAATGTATTCATCTTTATGGAGCCTTGACTTTATTGTCTGAAAAATGTACATGAAAATAGCTCTCCGGCTTATATCACAGATGGGTTGAGATCCAAAATGGGTTTATACATGTAAAATGTATTGTAACTATAATGTAAAACATAAATGAGTGGCTATAATTAGGAGAGCAAAATAGAAATAGAAATACACAGAGTACTGGAGAAATACACAGGATATTGCCTGCAGGGTAAAAGGGTAACAGAATCCGTTGGTATCATTCAGATGTCAAAACATTGTGGGATACCTATATCTGCTCTTGCAAATACAAAATTTGCACTCTGATCACTGATTAAAGATCACATCTCTCTGGCAATAGTGGTGTGAAGTGATATGATTTTGCATAATTCAAGATTTAGAGTCACGTGCATTACTCATTCACAGTGACTGCTGAGCCTCTGATGTTGGTCTTTGAAAAATTTTGAAGAATAAGAGAAACGCTGTTGGCCAGGAGGAAGGTTAATACTGTCTTGATTTTTTTAAAAAGGGGGGGAAAGGTGAAGTCTTGATTATGCACCAGAGATTTTCACTTGGATTCTTAGCAGAATTGTAGGACATATAAATAAACAAATGTTTTTGGAACATTTAAGAAAAATGACAGTCACTGAGTAGAAACATGGATCATTAATGACAGATTAAACTAAATTTCCTTTTCAGCCAGAGAAATAATATAAATATGGCACACTTACATTTCAGATTAATGCTTGACAAACTTTCTCATGATATATCTGTAGACAGGATGAAAATATGTGGACTTTATAAATAGAGTACAATTAGAATGCTTTAGAGTTAGTTGAACAACCTGACCCAAAGGATAGTAACTAAGGGAATAAAATCAGGAATGTCTCAAGTGCAGCATCCCAAAAACATTGGGGTGCAAATATCAGGCCTGTTTGTACACCATAATCTCAGGGTATGTTTATTACAAGTCATCTTGAAACATCATGGGCCATCACAAACATTCTGTGGGAATAAACCTTATATTATTTCCTATTACAGTTTTAAGGTTGTTTTCTGACTTAAACTTATTCTCCATTTATTTTACTATTCTTTTATCTGGAGGATTTTCAAATAAATTGGTTAGCAACACTAGTTAGTCATTTAGTAGAGTTTCTATGACAGTGTAACCAGTGTGCCAGCTGTAGAAGAGAAGAAAGTCACATCTGAGAGTCTTTCCTTACAAAGATTATCTATAAATATTATTAGAAACAAAGTGATGTATACAATGGAACTTTTAAGGGTTTTTATTATTTAGTACAATACTTCTTATGATCCAGGAGAAAAATGAATATTTTATACCATCACTAGGTACTCATTTTTGCTTATGGGTTAGGTGGCTAAAAATTTTTATAAATGAATTTGTCTCTCAGAAAAAAGCTTGTAAAATTTCCTTATTATTTTCCATTGCATAAGCATTTTCACTTTAATCTTATTTTAAATCAAAGTACAGAAATAAATTTGATGTATAATCAAATTTAAGACTTTGTTTGGTGTTGAGCCAAATGTTGCAAACGTTTATTCAAATTTAAAAGTCCAACACTGAAATTAAATGTATATGTGATTATTATATTAAACATCTTCTAAGTTATAGCTTCTTTATTTAAATGTTTACATTCAACAAAAGTTGCAAAATTAAGAAATTTAATATGAAATTTTGCAGATAGTAAACATGAATTCCGCAGGATTCTTTTAATTGTTATAAAATGTCCCACATAAAATCTTTGCTAATTATTTTATAATTAAGGTTTTATGATTTTATATTTAGAGTTTGAATAATTATAGGCAGGAAAAAATTTTATCTAATTCTGGAATGTACATTTTAATTTGTAGCCTTAGAAGACAAAAGTTATCATTATAGTTATTATAGGTATTCATTCAAAATACATAAATATAATACACACATAATACATACATATTATGAGTGGTATAATAAATTACTTTGAGGGTTCACAATACATTTTGTTGCTGTTACTGGAAGGGGTATGAGGAACAAAAACGTCTGGAAACCACGGATCTAGAACTACTCTAATACTACCATGGCTGCACTGGTAGAGGGAGTCACCTTCTCAGGGGTTCCCTGTGACAATGAAATCATAGCTTCCATCAGAAAGGAGGGAGAAAAACAAACAAATAAAAAACCTTTCTTCCAAGGCAGCTTCTGTGAAATGTACTATTTATTTGCTTATATAAATTATAATGTTGTAGTGATGGGTTTTTTTTTCTGAGGTGGGAGGGGGGAACTGACATTACTTCTGAATATTCAATCATTTCTAAAAGTGAATTGAATTATAAAAATTTTCAGAAAAAAATCATTCAAAATGTGTAACATAAAAAGGAAAAGTGTTCCAGGAACAGAAAAATAAATCCACCAGTATAAGGTCAGGAATAAGTAAGTCTCAAGTTCAAATTTTATTCAGTTTTGTGTCCCTGAACAAGTTACTTAACCTCTGCCTACCTCAGTTTCTTCAACTGTAAATTGGGGGAAATAACAGCACCTACCTCCCAGGGCTGTTATGAGACAAGAATTATAAAGTGCTTAGCACAGTGCCTGGCACATAGGAGGTGATATATAAATGTTAGCTATTATGAAAGTTTAAAGTGGGAGTTGGAGAAAAAAATAGCCCTTTGATGTAGAGGTTTCAGGATCCACACTCACAACCGGAGGATTCTAGGCAATCTGAAAGCCAATTTGGTGAAGGATGAAAGTAAAAAAAATTGAGGGCAAATAAGAACTGGTTTCTAAGTCTTTAATTCAGACACCTTCTATAATGCACAAGTATTAAAGCAGTTAGTGAAATTGACTTACCAACTCAATTACGGTTTTCTATTTTAAAGGTAGAACAGCCAACAAGTCAAACTCTAATAATTACTGCAATTGACACAGGAAATTTTCCATTAGGGAAAAAATTAGAAGCCAGCAAAACATGGAGGAAAGAGTATGCAGGAGGAGAAAATAATGAATGGTGTTACATTCTGCAGATAAGGGAAAACTGAGGAAAAGGTCATTTTATTTGGCAGTAAAAAAGTTACCTGGTAACTTGGGAGAAAGTACTTTCAGCTGAGTGAGACTGGAGACAAGATTGCAAAGGGTTGAGTAGTTTGGATGGGGACAAATGGGAAAGATTTTATGTAGACAGAAATGAAAATATTTGGCAACTAATTGGATATATTGGGATGGAGGGAGAATGAGCTGTTGAATATATACTGAATTTGGGAACTCTGATAACAAGAAATATGATGGTATCATTGACAGAAGTAGGAAAATTCAGAAGAAGGGTGTCTTTGAGTGGAAGCATAATAAGTCCTTTTGGGGTCACACTGAGTTTGAGATGCCTACAGGACATCCAGTTTGCAATGACCAATAATTAGTGTTACAGGACTAGTACTCAAAGTTGGATAAAGACCAGAGTCATTAGCATGGAGATGATAAAACAGTGTGGGATATGAGGTCACTAGGAGGGAGAACACAGAGAGAACAAAATGGAATTTTGGGGAAAACCCACAATTAGAGAGTACTCTAAGCCAGCCTGAATTCAGGCCAATCCACTGCTTCAGATTTGAGATTTGACAGAATAAGAACCTTTAGTACTCCTAAAATGAAAAATTCACCTAACAATAAAATGATTCAATAAAGATACACTAATTTAATTGACCAGCAAATCCCCCTGTCTCCATTTAGAGGTAGGTAGGGAAAGCAGTGGATAGACAGTTGGGTCTAGAGTCAGAATGACCTGAGTTCAAATCTTTCCCCCGATATGTATAACCCTGGACAAGTCACTTAACCTGTTTTTGATTTAGTTTCCTCATCTGAAAAATGGGGTTAACAGTAACACCTACCTTTTAAGGATCAAATGAAATAATGTGTTAAGTGTTTAGCTTAGATATGCTGACTTACATGATGTTTCTAAAGCCAACTCCTCATAAGATGGGCCTTTTGATCCTCGGGCAACCAGGAAATCACATCAAGGACTGAGGGCACTCTCCCAAAGGCAATTTTCCCAATACTTTAAATAGAAACTAGCCCAGTCTATATGAATTAAATGTTGCTCCAACAACAGGAGTGTAATATGGAGGATGATCCAGCAAAGGAGTCTGAGATAGAATGATCCTGTTGGGATACTTATCCCTTTTCCTTTTTCCACTCTCTGATTGTACAGAATCAATATTTGCTGCTTCTTATGAGGCAGGAAGATGGTCTAAACATAAATTTAGCCTTAGGTGGTCCCTCAGATCTAAGGCTTGGTCCCAAACGAATGGCAGCCACTTTTAGTTCCACCTGATTCAAATGGCTAATCAGAATTGTACAGGGCTATTGTATCACTAATGATTTTCACAAATTTATTCTACAAAGTGTCATATGTATTTCTAGAAAGTAAAAACAGGAATTGTTATGTCATAACCATATAACTGGAAGCACTGGGCTGAGAATCAGAAATAATCATCATTCAAGTTCAAATTTGGTCTCAGTCACTAGCTGTTTGAACTTGAGCAATTCACTTAACCCTGTTGATCTCAGTTTTCTCATATGTAAAAATAAACTGGAAAAGGAATTGGCAAACCGCTCCAGCATTTTTGCCAAGAAAACCCAAATAAGGTCAGGAAAAGTTGGACATGACTGAAAAGCATTGCAACAATACCAAATTACAATTCAGCCTGTCCCTCTGGATCCAAACTGGATAGGCTATTTTTGTTCATATGGCACCTAATATGCTGTTTCATCAAAAATTAGTTCACCCTGAACAAAAATACCCGTAATTTTAGGTGCTGGAGGTGCATACATTATCCCTTTTGTATCCAGGAGTTTGTAATGTTTCCTCTGAAATTTCATAGAAAAAAACTATCATCAACATCTTTTCTACACTCTCTATTACAATAGTTCTCAAAGTTTGATCTGGGGAAGACCCCTTTCAGGAGGTCCACAATGTGGTCAATACTATTTTCATAATAATATTATCTTTAAATATCTAATATGGCAATTGTGATAGATATAACCTACGTAAAAAAAAGTTTTTTGGGGGATTTTTAACAGGGTAAAAGATCCAAAATTTTGAGAACTATTGTTCTACTATAACCTGACTCCTCTAGAAAAGGGCTGCTGACTACATTAGTTTGAGTTGTTTGTAATTCTCCCCAGTCTTGTCAGAGAATACAACGGGGTCAGCAAGCCCAGCCCACATACTGCTCCAAGTAGTATTCTATCTTCTTCTTCCACCCAAACACCACTGTAAAATACTTAACTGCTTTATAGGCAAATCTGAAATTTTTCTCCCCCTGTTGGCTAGACATTGTGTCTATGGGTAGTAACAGATTACACATAGTCATTACTATCCGTAGATAATCCAAACTTGCAATGTGTCTTTTGCATAACGAAGACACTTGCCCTCCATAGTCTAATTCCTACATAAAATTCCCTTTTGTGAAAATGCAAGAGGCTACTTTCCATCTCTTTCTTGCCCCATTCAAAGTGTGTGGGGCAAGGGGCAGGGGGAGGTTTGTCAGGATTATTGTCAAGAGAGAATGGTAGAGGAAATCACCAATAGGAAGATCAGGGAACATCATTGTTTATAATATATCTTTGAGAAGACCAATGAAAGAGTATCAGAAATAAATAAGGCACCTGGGTAACCACACAATCTGAAACATTAGCAAATATTTTCTAAGTCTAAATGACAAATTTTCAGTAGTTCAGAGACTCAGTGTACCTTGAAAATGGGTCCTTTCTATAAATGTCATTTTGTAAAGGAAACAAACTATAAATAGGATAAAGTAAAGCATTTTTTCAATAATTTTAAGTTTATATTCCTGATAGGTATGTTTATCAGAGTATGATATGAGAATAAATCAGTATTGCTTGTATCTTATTTCATTTTTCCCATTTCCTTTTGATTTTTATATCTCTGGGATACATTTTCTGTCTTATACGTCAACTTCAAAGTTTTAAAAGGAAAGCTAAGGGGATTGATATGTCCAAGATATGAAAAGAACAAGACTCATAAAGTTAAATCCAAAAGGAAGTCATTTAGTTTAATACCCATATTTTATAGTTGAAAAAATGGAAGCTCAAGAAAGTTAAATGCCCAAGGTCACCCAGACAGTAAATTTCAGAGGTGAGATTTGAAGGAGATAATATTTTTAAAGTTCTTTTCAAATCTTAAAGCACTATACTATGGTTATTATTACTATCACTGATGAATCTATGATTGCAGTTCTTCAGCCCAAAGAAACTCTTGTATACATTTTTATCTAGATATGAATACATGATTCATATATTTATTCAAAAGATACTTTAAATTTTATTGTTGAGTCACTTCAGTCATGTCCAACTCTGTAGGACCCCATTTGGAATTTTTTTTTGGCAAAGAAACAGGAGTGGTTTGCCATTTCTTCCTCGAGCTCATTTTATAGATGAGTCTGAGGCAAACAGGCTCAAGTGACTTTCCTATCACACAAGTGGTTAGTATTTGAAGCTGGATTTGAACTCAGGTCTTTCTGAGTCCAGACCTGGTATTCTAGCCACTGGATCACCTAGCCATCTTCAATTAACATAGGTTAAAAGGGGTATGGTTTGCACTCCAGAAGAGAACACAGTGCTATTCCTAGCAATGTTGCCCTTTAGACCAAGCTGATAACTCTAGATAGGGCTGGTTTAGTAAAATTTATTTATATATGTTTGCTTGTGTTTTTGTTTTTACCTTCAAAGATCACACTACTCAACTTAAAAACTGAGTAGGCCAAGTTCATTAGTACATGTATCCTTATAACTTTTTTTGGGAGGGGGGTATGTTTACCATCAGAGCTTATATACATATAAAATTAATAAAATCTGTAGTAAGGTTTAAGAAACACAAGGCTGCATTTCTGTTCTTCAATACCTAGACATGAACTTAAAAATGAAGGTCATTGGAGATAAGGAAGATGAGGAAATGTGAGACTGTAGCACTAGATCATCAATATGGATGCTGAAGGTGCTAAGGGTGACAGCAGATGACAGGATAAAAAAACCTGTGATACAAGTTTAGAATATACTGAAGAAGGTGAAAGCATGATTTTAGAGGTCAAGAAAAGACAGAAATAAGGTCAGGAAGAGAATGGAAGGGACAGATGGTACAAAGAATAAGAGACTGCTGAGTAACAGTAGGGGAAACTAGTCTGAAAGACACAGAAAGGAGGAAGGAAATATCAATCCTTCATCTTGAGAATAAGAGGAAAAGGGTAGAAGGAGTAATCTCCATATCAGAGGGTCTCTAAGGAAGTGATATGTTACAAAGGGAGCTCAGTTTTTTAGTTAAAACATAAAAATGGAAGGGATACATAATAAAGGTGAAAGATTTCTTTAAAGAAGAGATATTCCTCTTAAAAAATCATGTCTTTTGAAAAAAAGTAGTCTGCATCAGCAATTAAGTAAGCTTAGAATCTGTCCAATAAACTTAATCATTGGAATGATTTTGTTACCACCATTCATTCATTCATTTTCACCATCTTTAATTTAAAACACAATAAATATTGCACAGTAGGTTATGCAAACAATATTTTAAAGATGAGGGGCTATGGAGGAGGAAAATTTAGATTTATATTAAGCAAATAAATGGGTTAAGATTTAGGTCAAAATCCCAAAGTGTTTTCTATCTGTCCTCAATTTGCTTGACGAAGAGGCTGCTTTGAGAGTCTGTAAATCCTCTCAGGATTGCCTTCCCTTGCCTTGTCACAAGAATGCAGGTTAGCCTAGCAATGGTGCATTCCTACAGTGCCTGAATGAAGAAAACAAAAAATTCTCACAATCTGCAGAATTAATAATGCACCCTAGTGGCCTTTGCAAATTGTTTAAGTCTATAAACATAGATTGGAAACAAAAATCAAGATTCTCATTCTTCCTGCTTTCTCACATTATTATAGAAGATGTGAAATCGTTATATCGCTTATTTAAAAAGGAAAGGGAGGAGGAAGGATGCTTGGTGTAACAGAAAATCATTTCAATTGAATTCTGAGATTTTTAAGGTTTGTAATGCATGTTTCTGGACTTTATTGATTCAGGTAAGTTTCGTATGTTTTTCTTTAACTATTTCTTCATGCTAAGATGGGAAGACATAAACTGTGAGTTCACGATGTGATCATCAAGTTTCTGCAGTCAGGTTCTCCTCAGTGCCTACATAAGGATCGTTAGCCTATGTTAGCCTTCCTCCCTAAATATCCTAATTGCCCCCATGACATAGTGCCGTGTAATATACAAAGGGATAATTCCATAAGGGTCTAGCACTTTTATTTCCAGTCCCAGCAATTTATTTTGCTGAAAACAGTATGAAAACTTCTAATTAAAGAGGCAAAAAGTCCAGCATCTAGACAAAAAGGATATTAGTTCTAGAAAAAAAAGAATTGATATGAACTATTTTGACAGAGTCGGTGGTCACCTTTAGACTCCTTTTCAATATCACAAAACTACAGGCGGGAATCCCTCTAAGGCTATGATCTTTCTCACATTTCCAATTTTCCTTATCATCTGAGTCTTCTTACTTCAAACTTGTAGATAAATTAAGGAACTTTATGAAGCTTTAAATTAAAAACTTTATTTAAGTCCACCATAATAAATATCATAGTTGTAAACACTTGCATTTGTTTTAAAGAGAAAGGTTCTTGGAGGGTAAGAAAATAAGACTTCCTCAGTAGTCACTGCCCCATTACACCCTTTGTTCTGCTCATGTTGAGCTGTAAAGTAGCCTTCAATAATAGCTCATCTGAGAAGGAGGTTATTGTTTTCCTCATTGATTCCTAATTTGCATTTGGCAGTAACCGAAGGGCTCATGGAAAAACACTAATGTAAAACTCTCTCTAGTGCCAAAACCAACTCCTATTTGTATCAACTGAAGGCACTGCTAATTGAACTTCACAAGGGAGTCAAGTAATATGATTGCTACAAGTGAGCCGTTCAGTAAGAACTACTGGAAGACATTTAAAATAAAATAAATCTCAGTGCACAAATAGGGATCTTCCACAGGTAAGGCAAAATCTGTTAAATCATCATATGGTTTACCCAGAATATCTCTCATCTCCTGTCAAATGTGTAACATCGGGAGGCCAAACTTGTGGTCCAGTAAGTGAACTCAACTTGGAATAGCACCCAGAGGAAAAATTCTTTCCTGCTAGATCTTTAAGTAATTTATCTATTTTTAAATAAGAATTTCCATGGTACTTGATTATCTACCTATCCACCTATTCATCCCTCTATCTATCTATAAATCTATCTATCTAACTTACTTGCCTATCTATCTAGATGGAAATTCTCATTCGAAAACAATAATGAAAATAAAAGTTTTATATATATATATATATGATGGAATTCTAAAAATCAACCAAAATACATTGCCTTCTATGTACTCAGTACTAAATGGAATAAAAAGAAGTAACTAGACACAATCTCTGCTCTCAAATAAATTATCTATTGTGAGAGAAATGATGAGGCAGTAATGCACTGATACTGAAAAAAAAATCTTACAGATGAAAAATTGGAGAAAGAAATAAGCATGTATTAAGCACCTTCTCTAAGCCAGTTGCTTTACAAATATATTCTCATTTAACCCTCACAACAACCCTGAGAGGTAGGTGCTATTATTATCCCCATTTTACAGTTGAGGAAACTGAAACAGAACTAAGTAACTAGACCAGAGTAACACATGGAGCAAGTGTCTACGGTTGGATCTAAACTCAGATCTTTCTGATTCCAGGTCCAGCCCTCTATCCACTGTGTCATGTTAACTACCTCAATGAAAAAAAATCTGAGGCATTACTAGTCTAGGGGGTGATCTCTCTAAGACCATATTAAATTTATTGACATAGTAGGGAAAGCACTATCCATAAGAGACTTAGATATGAGTCCAGCCACTTCCAGTAATTAATTATGTGGCCTTGGGCAAACTACTTAAAACTTTAAGCCATGGCTCTCTAATCTTTTTCTGCAAATTGCTTGGTTAATTCTCATATTCTCTACTTCACTGGGTTTCATATAATAAAATGAGGTACACAAAATGCTTTATAACTGTAAAATACTACATAAAATGAGAGTTAAGGTCCATAGTAAGTAATAGATTCACCAATCCCAAGGCCTCACTCTGTATAGTCTTCTCAAAGATCCAAGCTGCCTCTGCACAGAAGAGAATGGCAGAACCACAGAATAAAGAAGGTGTGGGGGTGGAGTAGCAAAAATTATATTTACAGATATTTTTCCCTTCTCTCTCTCCATTTTCAATTCAATTCCATTCAAAAAGTATTTTATTCAGTATTTTCAGAGTGCTTGGCAATACAACCTTTTTCAAAGTTCCCCTGCCTTCTGAGATTTTATTATATTCTCAAACAAATCAAATTCAACATACCTAATTTTTTTTTAGTATCCACTGTGCACAAAAATTTGTATTAGATGTGAAAAAGTTTAGATAATCTGAGGGTCTTGTAGTTGATAGTCGAGGGTGAGATATAAGACATCAACAGACAGTTATGAAACAAAATAATAATAATTGCATTGGGCAGGTACAAAACAGAATTTTGTGTTAAGATTTGACATAGAAATTTAATCCTGTCTTTCAAAAAAGCAAAGTTCTGAAAATCAATTATCCAAATTAGAAGTCAGGAGTCAGAGTCTTATGTCAATCCAGTTAATGAAGGCTTGCCCATGTGGGGTACTTCTATATAATGATATTATGTGGCTGTGCTATACCACCCATCATCTTACCTGCTTTCTTGGTTAAGTCCAAAAGTAGGTCTATCAGTACAGATCCCTGGGTGTTTTCCTAAGGTGTGCTCCAGTAATCCCTGAGCTGAAAAGCTTCCTAAGATTGTCTCCTGAGGAAAGTTATTTATTCATGAACCAGGCATAAATCTGGAGATTTGGAGAGAGATGTCAATGAAAAGCCTTCTCTCCAAAAGAAGAAATCTTCTCTCTATTTTTTTAATTTTGGAGTGAAAATAAAAGAGTTAGAATCTACTATTATTTTAAGAAAAAGAGAAACTATGATTTAAAGCTGGCTATATAAACTACACTGGCCAAGAATTTATTTAAAATAAATAAATTAAGCTAGATACCTTAACCCAATCATTTTTTTTCCTAAAATATCCCATGTCCAAAAATCATCTTGCCTTTATTAGATGCTTCCAGGGACACAAAGTTCACTATATCTCTAGACCTCCCATTCCCATTTTTAAAGAGCTATGACTTTACAGTATGTCCCTGGGTTTAAAAACAGGAAGGAGGACTTATTACATGTGTTTGAAGTGCTAAGATACTTGTCCAACATTCATAGTGCTATAATCAGATTTAAATGATTTAACCTTAGTCTCCCTTAAGCTTAAACTTTAAAAAAGCTTATGGCTTGGTCATATTGATTTAAAAATACATCCTCAAAAATAAATAAAAATAAAACCCAATAAAACTTCTAAGAATTTTTATTATAGAGACGACGTCATGAAGAACACTGGAAAACTTAAAACCTTTCTTGAGTTTGTAAGTTTGTTAGGTTTACAATTCTGCCTTAACATCAAAACAGATCTCATCTCCTCCATATCATACCTCATCCCATGCTAATTTCATGTATGCTTTCCCATAAATCCTCTAACTTTTTAATAACTGTGCTTGGAAGGTGAAAATTCCTAATAGTGTAGCCCATTACAGTGTTAGTTGCCCCCATTCTTTACTGTAAGATCACTCAGATTTACCCTAGTAATGTCTTCCTTTGACTCCCTGTCTCAGAATGATAACCACTTTCAAGGGCAGAAATCAGTTATGTCCTCAAATGAGAATGGCATTATAGTGAAGTGGAAATAGTAATGTACTTTGCAAAAGTCCTAGGATGTCAGAGCTCAAAAGAGACCTCAGTGACCATCTAGTGCAATCCATTAACAAAAGGAATTCCCACTACAATGTCTGACAAGTGGTCATCCAGCCTCTGTGTGAAGACCTCTGTTGAGACCTACACCTTGACAATGTTTCCCTCTAAATGTTAGGAAATTTTTTTCTGACATCAAGGCTAAATTTGCTTCTTTGTAACTTCTAAACAATGCTCCTGATTTTCCCCTCTGGGGCCAGGCAGCCTTAACTCTCTTCCATATGATTGAGAAAGTTAATTTATTTGTACTCCTACTCTATTCCAATCATTATTAATAATTTGATATGATTCCATGGTCCTTCCAATTTGTGATTGTTCGGTCATGTCCCCATTTATGGTTTTCTTAGCAAAGTTACCGGAGTAGCTTCCTATGTCTCTGTCTAGCTCATTTTACAGATGAGGAAACTGAGACAAATGGGAATAGATGACTTGCCAAGACCACACAATGAATATCTGAGGCCAGATTTGAACTCAGGAAGATGAGTCTCCCTGACTCTAGACTCGGCATCCTATCCACTGCACCATCACCTACTTGCCCCAATCCTTCAAATACTTAAAAATAATTATTATATCTTCTCCTGCAATCCCCTTCTCCTATACCAATCTGTTTTCTCATCTCCAAGGTAAATACTCACAGAAAATGATTTGAGGAAGGAAGGCCAGGGTTCTAATCTTGGTTTTCTTATTTGCCACCAATGTGGCCTTTAAGTCTTGAACTTCCCTTCTCTGGATTTCAGTTTCCTTATCAGTAAAAATAAGAGGGTTGGACTTGATGACCTCTAAGGTCCCTTCTACCTCTCAATCTACAATCTTATGAGAGCTGTTTATAGCAACAATGTCAAAATACTGCATTTTATTATATAAGACTTTGGGATGATAGGGTACCATATCAAGGGTACCTCGCTAATCAATTAAATAAAAAAGAATACTTACAAAATTTCATTAATAATAAGTATAAAAATGAGGGTCAATTAAAACAACCAATAAATCACCTCTACTGATATAACTATCTTAACCAGATGAGACTACCTCTATTGAATCAGTCAAACAAGGGCATTAGACTAGGTTTGAGAAGTCCTTGAAAATCAGTGGATAAATAAGGTTTCATAGAAGCTATGCTGGAACTTGATTCAGTCATGATCTGTTGATCTTCTGTGAAAGAGCGTACCATTTTGGAACCCAGAATTCTAGCATCTGATAATATAGAAGAAGAATCCAGCCAAGTCCCCAAAGGGAAATTATTTTGGGGGGAGCAACTGTGACCAGAGGAGGACATTGTCATCTTTAGAAACTTAAATTTTTCACCAGCATCTTTAGCATCATCTCCAGACCTGCAATAGCTGATAACTCCATTTGCAGCAAAAACCAAAGACAAACTAAGCATATTGAGCAAAGACAGGAGCCTAGCAGAAAGCACCACTGTCTAAATGGAACCTCATGAAGGGAGGAAAGGATTTCTAGGAAGTGGAAAGTGAAAATTACCTTTTTGTCACACATTCTCTATGTTTGTACCCATTTTCCCCTGGATTCCTTGTGTACTGGTGGGGGATTGTCACAGAAATATTTTTTTTCTTGGAGAGGGGTTGCTTTGTACAAACTTTTCTTATTATTTGACCTTAGTTAAATACTCCCTGTCTAAAAGCTAGTTAAGTCTTGCTGACTACCTCAGTTAGCCTCATAATTATGGAGGGAAGCACACTTGTGAGGGCTTGCAGTACAGCATGAGAAAGACATCTCTCCAACTCCTTAAGGTCCGTATATAAGGGAAGAACTAGCAGCCCTCCCTTGAGGAGCCAGATTACTCCTGGAAGTAGAATTTGGGAAGGTAGCTCCAGAACATGCTATGGAAGTCTAAGGCCATGCAACTTCAACCCATCCTTGATCTAGAATCCTCTTTTGTCCATACCTAACAAGTGGTCATCCAGCCTTAGGAAAAAGACCTTTCGTCAGGAGAAGCCTATTACCTCCAAAGTAAGTCCTTTCCCCTTTAGTTAAGAAGTTTTTCATAACATTGAACAGGCAAGGGGGCAAAACATGTCTAAGCCCTCTTCCACACTGACAATGCTTCAAGTATATGAAGGCCTATGTAACTCCTTCTCAATTTTCTCTTCTCTACGTTAAACATATCCAATTCTTTCAAGAAGTCTCTCCATGACAAAATCTCAAAGCCGTTCACCACAGTGATTGCCCTCCTCCAGATATTCTATGTAACTTATCAATATCCTTCATAAAATGTGGTGCCTGAAAGTTAGCATAATACCCTAGATATGGTCAGATCAAGGCATTTATATTAAACTAGGTGATGCTGTAGTTAAAAATTGACTTCTATGACTATCCACCTACCAGAGAGGTTTGGCCATCTGCAGAATGACACAGTCAATAGAATTAAAAAGTCATATTCCTGGGAGTTGTTCTCACTCCCGTGCTAGGGAGAAGAGTGAGTTAGCTTCACTTTTTAGGGGTAACATGTACAAAGCATTCATTTCTAAAGTGGTTTTGATACGTCTAGTTGCTTGTTGTCGTTCGTCTTCAAAGAGGATCAAAATGACATCATTATGATAAGGTGAAATTTCAGTGTGTCTATGGCTGATCAGACTGATATGAGCTCAGAGTGCTCTACTACAGGTTGGGCACAGATAGTCCTTTTGAATATATGGGGTGGATATCCCAAATCTGTGCATCTGATACATCTGGTAGTTCTATTCCTGCAGTCCTGTATAAATTGCTTTTAAAGATACCTATCTCTAATTTTCTTTTAGAAAAAAAATGTTGCCCTATATTTGAAAAAAGCTGAAGAAATCCAGACCAAGTTTTTCTCCAGGTTAGTACTTGAACTAAATAAATTTCTTGCTTATAGTTCCCTTAGTTTATTTCTGCAAATGTAACAGTAAAGAACAAAGTGCTTCACATAAATATCATAGTAGCTTCTTTTTTAAAAAACAGTATCAGATACTGTAATTTTCCAATATTTTAACTATATTATTAATTCAGAATTATGATCAAAAGACAATCTGGCATGAGATTTCTCTGTATTATCCAGAGGAAAAGTATTGCTAAATGAATTAATTGTATAACAAGGTGGGGAAAGGAGAATATTCTATTTTAAAATGTTCTAAAGAACTTTATTCATTTATATGTATAACCTAAACTGATCTATATGCCCAGTTTAGGTAACATAGAAAAAATTGACATACAAAATATAAATCATGCTTATCACTTAAGCAGGTCTATGAGGATCTATTTGGTAATTGCTACTCAGAAATTCAGGTTACTATACATACCTGAAAGAAATTGAAGGGCGTTACTGTTTTTAAAACTTCTATAGTCAGACTTGTCACTAATTCAGACTGTCCTCCCCTGTAGTTAATCAAGTTTTGCAAGTTTTACTTTTTTGTATTATAATTGTCTTTAACTGTATTCATTCTCATGTTGTTACTGAATTTCAAAGAAGCAAATCTTATACAGGAAGGGGATCCTCTACATATGAAACAAGAACATCACAAGATGACAGGGCAGGAACAGGCTATGATCCTCTATGGTGAAAGAAAATCCCACAATGGTAAGAGCACAGAAAGTGCTGAATTCTATGTCTCAGGCTAGATTTTAAGTTCTTTAAGGACAGAAGCTACTCTGACACTTCTTTATCTTCCTCATATCTAGTACAATGCTATACATTCTCAATAATAATTGCTATACATAGAGGAGATATTCAATAAATATTTGCTGGATGAATGTATTAATTAGTGAGGTTTTATCTTTGGTCTAATCATTTACTCCAAATATAGAGTGATGTATCTCACAGAAAGGGCCAGTTAGGTGGCACAGTGGATACAGTATCTGGCTTGGAATCAGGAAGACCTGAGTTCAAATTCAGTATCAAGTGCTAGTCGTGTGACCCTTGTCAAGTTACTTAACCCTGTTTGCCTCAGTTTCCTCATCTGTAAAATGAGCTGAAGAGGGAAATGGCAAGCCACTTCAGAATCTTTGCCAACAACAACAAAAAACATGGGGTCATGGAGTCAGATATAACAATTTTTCACAGAAAACCTGTAATACCCGTTTCTATTTGCAGAATGAGGGAAATCAGATCAGATTACCTCTAATAAGGTCTTTTCCAACTCTATGATCCTTTGATCTTATGAAAGTTTAAACATTATTCTTAACACCACAGTAAAATGTTTCTTTAGTGTATAATCCATAAAGATATTAGAATACATAACAAAAATGGAAATTTGGGTTTATTGTTTTCTTATTATAGGAAAATGGAATAACCTTAAGTAGATCATTTTGATAATGACTATCTCTGCTCCTGATAAATACAAGAGTAAAACGAGAAGGTCCACCATTGTTTGATATAACTCTGGAAATACTAGCAATAACAGTAAGACAAGAAAAAGAAATTAAAGGAGTAAATATAGTTTAAGAGAAAATAAACTATCCCTATTTGCAAATAACATGATAATTTACTTTAAAAAATTTTACATAATCAACAAAGATACAAATTAAACAACAGCTTTAGCAAAGTTACAAGCTAAAAAATAATCCCTCAGAAATCAACAGTATTACTATCTAATATTAACAAAATACAAGAAACAGTAAAAGAAAGGAAAATCCCATTTCAAATAACTAAAAAATGAATAAAATATTTAGAACAGTTCTGTTAAGAATTGCCTCATGTTTACATTTAACAGGGAGGGAGACACTGAACAAAAATTCAGAAATCTTTGCCTTCTGTAATTGTAAGCAATCTCCCTACTACTTGGATATGACACTATTAAAAATTCTCTCCTTGAGGCTCTTGTCTGCATGAACACAAGTTAGACTGATACACATTTAACAAGCATGCCCAAGACCATAATGGTTCAATCCATTTTCATTGCATCTGCCGAAATCAATATGTAGCAAAACATTTCAGGAAAGGAACAAACAACCTAAGGTCCCAAGTTGGTTCAAGCCATTTCAATCGGCATAACAAAATTTTTAAATCAGATTAATGACCTTCTTAAAAAAAAAGCTATATAAGATGAGATCCAAGCAATCATTACTTTTTTTTTTCTATTATCAAAACTTCCAATGTAGTACATGGAAATTCTCAAGTAATAACACTGGAAAATTACCACCATTGATTCTCCTTAACTCTGCTACATCCAGATTACCTTCTGTACAACAGGGTTAACCTAAACATCTGCTAAGGTAAGCCTTATTTGCAGGGTGTTAATTCTTAATAGAAACTGCTACATGCTCCTAAGAGCATTTATCTGACATCTAGTCTCCTCATTATAAGGAGAATGATGTTTTGAATCCCTTTACATGTAGGGAGTCTCCAATGCCACATCAAAATAAAATATATCTGAATCACAACACAGTGGTTCCAACTTAATCACAAGAAAAACATTCTGATAATTACAATTTAATTTCCAGATGCATTCATAAACAAGTTTGTAGAATTTCCATATCTTGAGTTAACTAAAAATGGAACATGTTATCAGATATTTGTCTGAGACAGTGTAAGCATAGCCTTGTTAGAGACTGGGGGAATGAACTATTAAATCACAGATATTGTCTGCCATCACTAAAAACTTTACCAGGATCCAATTCAACTCCTCCCTTCTACAGGGAAAATAAAACATAGAAAATATTTCACTATTCAACAGATTTTTTTTTAACTGCTCCAGCTTTCAATGACTGATCTCCACCTTCTCACAACTCCTACCACATTTATAGCCTACATTTGCACAATTTAGCACTTAGCTCTCTCTTGTTTATTGTTCTTTTTTCTCAAATTTATACCAACTCTACACAGATGAACCTTATTCCCAAGAATTTGATTTTGCAAGAGATTAATCAGCTAAGTAGAAACAACATAGGTCTGAGTGTTGTGATAAGGACCCTAAATGAGCAACTCATCCAGTTCATAATGAAAGAAAAGGAGAAGAGTACTCCCTCACCTGAACTATTGATCCAATCAGTTGGCAAATGGTTATTGGGCACTTACTATGTTGGGCATATTGTGTATAAAACTATGCACATAATATGGCTTTTCACCTAATAGGATTCAAGGAGATAAAATACTAGGTTCCTTCCCTCAAGGAACTCTTATGTAAGTTGAGGAGCCAAGAAAGAGAAGTAACTGGAATTGGAACAAAAAAAATTTGGACTGGATATGTATATTTATAAGCAGATAACCAATGATACAAGGTAGCACATGAGAAGTGTTGGAATAAATGGTAAGAGACTTTTGCACTAGAGTTTCAAAGCTAGCAAAGATGGCTTATTTTGAGGGTATTGGGAAAGTACTGAGGAAAGAGTCAGGGGATGGTCTGAGCAAAGGGGCCTTCCATATTTCCAAATGCATGGAAAAATGAATGTAGACAAAATATCTGAAAGGCAGGTAACACACTTCTGGCAAGGATCTTCACAGTTAATCAGTATGTGCCTTGAACTACCTACTTTGGTTTCACAAAGCAACACTTCATTAGACATAAAACCCAAAATGTCTGGACTTCTGGCAGAAAAAAAAATACTAAGAAAGGGTTATAATTTAAAACACCGTGAACTTCCTTTTTCCCATGTCACTTTTTTCATACGCCATATACTTCCATTGATTAAAAATGGAGGAAAAAATCTTGGTATTTAAACATAATGGAACATTTTGCATGATAAAAATTATTGAGGGGTTCAGAAAAATTTGGGAAGACATATTAACTGATGCAAAGTGAACAAAGCAGACTTAAAAGAATGATGTTGACAATGGTCACAACAATTTAAAGGAAAATAGCACTGAGATGCTAGATTTCTGTTTCCTGTAATGACCAATCTTAATTCCAAGTACTTTGGAAAGTACTTTTCTTAATAGAGAAGTGGCAAACTATACATGAGAAATACAGCATATGCCATCGGATGTGGATAGTATGCCAATCTTGCTTCTTTGATACAAAGGAGGGTTCTATAAAAGAAGGGTATTGTAAAGTTCAAGTTATACAAAACATTAATAAAACTTTTTTTAAACTAATAGATTTGAAGTTTTCTTTAGACTCACCTTCCCATCTCCAAGAAAAGAAACAATTCTATTTCACTTTTGTCAGATAGTTTTGTATATTATGCTGACCCCTATGGTGCCTAACAATTTAATGATTAATATTCATTATATTAATAATGGCATCCATTATTAATATTAGTCAATATAATTATCAATATTGAATACCAAATGTTAATAATAATAGATGTTATTATTATTACCTACAGGGAATATATATATATATGTATATATATATATATATATATATCATCATTCTAATATGTTTGTTTGAACATTCTCTAGGTCTAGGGCCTAAATCACTGATATTGGGAATTTCCAGATGAAGAAAATACCCCAATACGACCTGCACTTTCTCTGCAGCTGACACCTGAGTTGTCTGACCCCAGAGCACAGGCTTTTTTCACTTTATCATACTCTTTCCCAGTTTCTCAAAATACTCTTTTGCTCTGGTGGGAAAGGATTTCATTATTTGCTTGACAGATGAAAAAATTAAACTAAAAATAACAGATTCATCAATCAAGCAATCAATAAACATTTATTTATTATTTCCTGTGAATCAGGCATTGTGCTAAGATCAATGGATACAAAGAATCAAAAATAGTACAGACCCTCATGGAGCTCATATGCTAAGCTTATTAATATCAACAAGTTCTGTCAACCAAACACTTAGGGGGAAAGTACTTGAATTTTCTTATAGTTCTCCATCCTGGATGATCTCAGGAAGAAGAGGGAGAAGGAAAGCAGACCCTTCCTTCTGTAGTTTTCTACCTTAAGGGAAAAACAACTTGTTCCTCCATGATAACCATTTTCCCATTGATAATAACTTCCAATTCTTTATTATCCTTATTTTCAAAGAGAGGAGTAAAGAACACTATTTTTAGTGTCAGCAGAGTGTGGTAAAAAAAAAGAATTAACTGGCTTTGGAACAAAAAGATTTGGACTTGAAGTAATAGGACCTTGTACAAGTCACTCAACCTCTAAAAATTCTGTTTTTCGATCTGTAAAGAAGGGATAATATTTCTACTACTTAATTCATAAGGTTGTTGTTAAGGAAGTGCTTCCTAAATTTTAAAAACTACAAAAAAGAAGTAGCCTGGGGAGTTAAAGGAGGACTGGAATTAAGCCAGAGACCCTTTCTAGATCTAGATTTCCTTAACTATAAAATGAGGAAGATAAACTAGATGGTCTTTCTTTCAGCTCTAAATCTATCATCCTATGAATAAATGTGAGTCATTATTTTTATTAAGACAACACAGAAGCATATTGCTTTCTTAAGCCTAATATATTGGAAAGGAGTTCCTATGTAGACCTTCTGTGTTCCTGCTGGACTCTCGTAGGCACCCAACAAGAGAACAACAAAGGCAGTTCTACAAGTTCCAATTCATCAATTTATCTGTTCTTATGACTTCCAAAAGACATTTGGTCCCATCTATATTGTATCCAAGAAAGTACAATGTAAGTTCCTTGAAGGAAGGACTCTTTTTCATTTATTTAAAACAGAATTTAGGCCTTACACATAGGGATTAAGAATAGGTACTGGACTTCTGATTCCATGGAATGTCAGATAGGGAAATTCCTTCTACCTATATAAATTGGCACCCTATCTAAAACTGATGGCCTTAGGGAGCTGGGTGGAAGAATGAGAGTTCAGTGACTTGCCCTTGCATGCAGTAGGTACTTAATAAATGCTAGCTGACTTTTCACACCACTTATATTTATTTCTCTTTATAGAAATGGTTTCCATCAGCATACCCCTTCACATCTTCAGCACTTAGCCTGCTCAATTCCTAGGTTCCCCAGCCATTTATCTTGCCCAGCCTTTGTCCAAATGTGCCTTAGGCATTTGGTTTCGCTGTATACAACCATTCCTCTGCAAAGACTGTAAACTCCTTGAGGGGAAGACAGTCATTTTTTTTCATCTTTATATCTATCTCCAGGGCCTACCACTGTTCCAAGTAGTAGTAAACTAATAAGTATTTATAGAATTGAACTGCATTAGCTCTAAATTCTTTTGCCCTGCCATTGCTTCTGTAAACATCCTTCTTATCCAGATATTATGGAACATAACATTATAACATTATTAACATTATAAGCCCAGGAACCAGGGAAGTTGAAGCTGGTGGGTCTCTTGAGCTTGGAAGTTCTGAGGTGCTATACAAATGTAGTGTCTGAAATAAGTTTGTTATCCATATGATGAGTCCCTGAGAGTAGGAAAACTATTAGGTTGCTTAAGGAGCTATAAACTGACCCAGCTCAAAAGCAGAAGAAGTCAAAGTTGGCATGCTAATGAGAAGTGTGACCAGGCCTGTAAGTGATCCAGGCACTGGATCAATACAAGTTGGGTGGACCCAATCTTAAAAAATCAACAAGCAAACTAATACACATTCCTATTACTTTGTCAACTTCCAGATCCAGGGGGAAACTACAATTAATCCTTATTGACCCCAGCCTCTCCTGGATAAGATTTCAAAAACTCAAGCAATTGTTTGTTTTTCCCAGAATTGCATAATGTACAATGATTCCTACAATGGAGATACTTAGATTTCCCAGAGTTTGTGGCAAATTAACAGGGGAGGTAGAAATAACATTTATTTTGACTCCTATTCCATTACCACTAAAGCTTACCTGTCACTCTAATATACATCATTCTTCTTTATAAAAAATATTTTAACATATGCCAGAATCTTCAATTCAACTGAACAGTATGTATTGAGCACTTATTGTGCTAGGCACTGTGGAAGACACAAGAAAAATATAAGATACACTCTCTATCCTCAAGGAGCTACAACTTGGTATGATAATTTTAAGCATAAACATCATCAAAGATTGAAACTATTAAACTGAAAGGTCCATATTAAAAATACTTCATGAGACAATCAACTATATATGATTTTATGATGAGCAATACGCTAGAGTAAGAGGAAAAAAGGTGAAGAGGAGGAAAGGATATATTTTCTTTGAAACATTTAAGCGTTAATAAGTTATTAGGGCATTCTAGGATAGGTCACTTCCCCTTGGCTATTTTGGAAACCATTCTTCAGCTCCCATAAGAGAGAAAAAAAGAAAAATAGGGAGGGTAAAAAAGTGTGAGATTAGAAACAGGAATAAAGATCAAAATGGAGGTGGATAAGATGGGCAGAGATGTAAAGAGAAAGACAGAAAAAGAGAGACAGAAACTGAGTTATAGATGGCATGTGGCCAATTTCTGCCATCTTTGAGTTATCTGGCTAAGGCTGACAGAATCATGAGGATTAATATTAACTAATTATTAATTATCTAATATATTAATTATTATATTAATTATCCTAACTATTAGGATGTTAATGATAATTTGCAAATAGGTAGTTGACTATAATTTCAAATAAATATACTAAAGAAATCTTTGCATTTGAGACTTCCCATCTGGAAGTTAGTTGTAGTTTTGTGGGTACTGTTCCTGATTTCATTTGTTTATTACTTTTCTTCAAGATACATATCTAAGTGATGCTGCCATCTAAAGCTGGAATTATTGTGTCCTTCATGTGGATAGAAATATCTTTCTTTCTATGTATCCCTAGTTAAAATGGCAACAGCATTTTAGCACACTGTGATGAAAAGAGTACTGGATTTGGAGTCAGAAGAGATGAATTTAAATTAGACAGTGCTAATGCTTATATTTTCTCAGACTCGACTGCAAATTAACACGTGGAGAAATTTTTTTTTTTATTTTGACTCCTACCTACTTAGTCTTCTACTTACCGTCTGTGTAATCTTGGTGAACTTGCTTAATATTTCTGTACCTCAATTTTTTCATATATACAATAAGGGGGATTTGGACAAGATGACCTCTAAGATCTCTTAGAGCTGTAAATCTTAAAATCTTATAATCAAAGAATGTGTCATTTAGTGATTTTTGTTGTTCAGTCATTTTCAGTTATGTCCAACTCTTTGCAATCCCTTTTTGGGATTTTCTTGGCAAAGTTACTGGAGGGTTTTGCCATTTTCTTCTCTAGATCATTTTTCAGATGAGGAAACTGAGGCAAAGAGGGTTAAGTGACTTGCCCAGTATCACACAGCTAGTAAGTGTCAGGTCGGGTTGGAACTCAAGTTGCTGAGTCTTCCCGATTCCAAGCCCAGCACTCTATCCACTATACCACCTAGCTGCCCAGTCATTTGGTATATATACTGGCCCTTATTTTAATAGTAGAAAACAAATCAATTTTTTTAATGAATGCAATTTTAAAGCTAGGAAGAATCTTCTGATGCAACAGTCTTCTGATGCAACATCCCACTCAGTACAGAGATTCTTTCTATCACATCTCTAAGAGATGGCCCTTCAGCCTTTGTTTGTTCCCAGATAGAGAATCCTACTTCAGGAAGCAACCTGTAACATTGTTGGACAGCTCTTGCTGTCAGAAGGATTTTCCTCATACAGAGTTAAAGTATGTCCTCCATTATCTTGCACCTCTTTGTCCTAGCTCTTCTACTTGGAGTAAAATAAAATAGGTCTACGCCCCCTTTCTTTTTGTCTCTCTTTTACTGATGCTTTGTGTTGGTTGTTTTTGTTTTGTAATCATGGTCAATTCTCTATACACAACCACTATTGAACCCTTGTAACAAACAAGTGAAAAGCAAAAACAAATCAACAGCAATGGCCAGCAAAGCAATCAAAAAATTGTATCAATCAACAGAGATTAGCTCTGGCACCAACGATGCTCATAAATACCTACTTTTCTACCAAGAAGAGGGGTTTGTATTATATTCTCAGCTCTTCAAAATCAAGTTGTACACCCTACTTCATATAATTTAATTTCAAACCAGTATTTCAACAAGCAAGTATATATTAAATACCTGCTACATACAAGCTGCAGTTCAACAAGCATATGTTAAAATGCTTACTATGTACAAATCACTGTACTAGAGTTTGGAGACAGAGACAAAAATAAAACAATCCCTGACCCTCAAGTAACTTAAACTCTATTGGATATTTGTATAAGAGCTCTTGTAACATTTAAAGATATTTATCATGTTGCTCTTAGCCTTTTATTCTTTAGACTAAACATTTCCAGTTTCTTCAATATCCCTCAGATGCCTCATTTTCAAGTTTCACCCTTTTCTTCATCCTCCATGTTGTCAATATCTTTCTAAAATATACTATAGATAAAGTAGTGTCTGGTGTGAACTTTGGGATTAGGGGTTAATGTTAATTCAAATTATTCTGATTGACAAGGTTAAGGGAAAACCCATCTTATTTACCTGTTTATGCTTGTTGTGCAGCAACAAATATGTGAAGTTAGTTACAGAAATATTGAAATAACATGGATGGAGCACCATAAACTCACCACATAATAAAATTTCATGATTGAAAGGAAGGCTATGTTTGGCAGGTTGGTGGCACAGTGTATATTTTGGATTTGGAGTAAAAAAGATCTGAGTTAAAATCCTGCCTTAGGTTCTAACTCTATGACCCTGGGCAAGTCACTTACACTCTTTCCTCAGAGCTAGTTGGTTACCATCAGGTAATGTGCAGAAAGTAATTTACAAACTTTAAATGTCAATTACTAATAATACCATTATTATGATTGTGCTTATGGATCAATAAACTCAATCCTAAGATTCCACGTGAGCAGAATCACAAAATCACTTTGGGTATATTCTGAAAAGAAGAGAGCATTCCCATTAGAGACCATGAAGAAAATGAAAGTAGGTTTCCAACCTAAGGAAGTCTTTAATAAAGACAGGATAGACATACAGACAGAGAGCTCAGCAACCTCCTTCCTTTGCGTTAACATCAAATCATAAATCAAAATCTTGGCTACAGTTGTTCAACCAGCACAAATCTATCTAGCAGGGCTATTATCCAGATATTTCTCCATTTTTATCCTAAAAAGACATGAGAAAAAACTTCATCTAATGCCTTGCTAGAGTCAAAAACTATTATGTAAATGGCATTCTCCTGACTAGTTAAGAGACTCAATTCAAAAAAAAAAGGGAAGTTTGGTATAAATCTTTCCTAGTGAAGACATGATTACTAGTAGTGATTACCTCATTTTTTTCTAAGTGCCCACTGCCCATCTGCTAAGTAAAAGTCTAGAATTTTGCCAATGATCAACATCAAGCATCATTTTGCAGTTTCAGAAATCTACCCTTTTTTTTCCTTTTTGAAACTTGGTATACAACATTTGCCTATTTCTTTTTTTATGAAGTTCATCTAATTCTCTATGATTCTTAAAAGCCCATAGCTTGAAAAAAACAAGAAGAATAAAGCCTAGCACAACTGTCCAAAATAAGATGACATGCTTTGATCCCTGTATTGAAGGTCTTCAACTGGTCAAATAGCACTTGCACAGGTTGTTTAGAAGGTATTTCTACTCATGAATCAGTTGGGCTTGATACAGTGGAAAGAACACTAGCAGTCAGAGAACCTAGGTTCAAATATTTCCTTTGATACTGGGCAGTGAATCAAGTGCTAGGTCTGGAGTCAGGAAGACTAGCTCTCTGAGTTCAAATCTGGCCTCATACACTAGCTGTGTGATCCTGGGGGGATCACTTTCTTCATCTGTAAAATGAGTTGGAGAAGGAAATAGTAAATCACTCTAGTTTCTTTGCCAAGAAAACCTCAAGGGTCATGAAGAACTAAACAACGATACCTGCTATTTTTGTAACCTGGAGTAAGGCACTTAACAGCAGGGCTTTGGTTTCCTTATCTGTTAAATAATGGGGTTGAACTCAATAACCTATGATGGCCTTTCCAACTCTGTGATTCTCCAAGACCATTGGATTCTGTGAAGTAATAACACATAGTTCTAACCCTCAAAGAGCTTATAGCTTATAATTTAGTTGCTATTCAAAAACAACTGCTTGGAAATAGGGAATGTAAGTATTTTTAAATAATGGCAACGACTATATGCAAACCATCCTGACCCTATGTAATCTATTTTAAAAAGTTAGATCTAAGCATTCTGAAAAGTTCACTTATTAGTACAAGGCAGCGTAACTCTAGAAGAGTCATTTTTACCTATTCTGGCATATAAGTTTCAGAGAAAACATTGATCTGCTTGGAGCTCCCCATACTGACGAAATTACAAATTCCTGGCATTAAAAAATGATCAACTTTTCTCTTTACCTATCTAGATATAACCTCACTGGTCTCTTCTGCATCCCTATTATATATTCCCTTTGAAGAATTTTTAAGCATAAGGTAAAGAATTACAAGACTACAAAATTGTTACTCTTATAATCTCTGTGGAATATTATGAAATATATCTTTGCTTTGTGGTTAACAAATCTAATGTATTAGAGCTTGCATATAGTTTACTACATATTCCTTTGGCAGCAGACCTTTTTGTTGTTTTGTCAGTTGTTTCAGCCATATCTGACTCTTCATGACTCTTTTTGGGTATTTTTTGCAAAGATACAGGAGGGGTTTGACATTTCCTTCTCCAGTTCATTTTACAGATAAGGAAACTAAGGCTAACAGGGACTTGTCCAGGGTCACACAATGACCTCAGTTTCTGTGGCCAGACGACTCAGGAATATGAGTCTTCCTGATTCCAAACGCAGTGTTCTATCCATTGCACCATCTAGCTGCCCCAACAGAACTTTTTACACACTGATTAAGAAATTTCAGAAATAAAAAACAGGCTTTATATTGTCCTACTGTTCTGTTTCTGCCTCTACAATAGCTTTAGCATATGTTCCTCTCTTTAGCCATAACTCTAGTTTAGAACCTCATCACGCCTCAACTGGATAACTGCAATGTCCTCCTAATCAGTATCCCTCCTTCAAGCCTTGCCCCATTTCAATCCATTTTTCAATACAGCTGCCCAAGTGTTATTCCTTAAGCACAGGTCTAACCAGGTCACTCTCTTACTCAATAAATTGTACTGGTTCCTTTTTTTCTGGATAAAAAAAATAACTTCTTGTTTTTAAAGTCCTTCACAACCTGGCCCCAGTTTATCTTTCTAATATCATTACTCACTCCCCTTACCACATCTCTTTGCCCCAGACAGAACCCTCTCCTCTTCAGTTTCAGTACCTTTGCGCAGGCTACCCAACTAGCCTGTTAAACATAAGAATTACCCCCAGGTCCACAGTGGTTGGTGTACTCCCTTTCCATAAGGGGCCTCTCTTCTTTGGACAGCAGCAGGAGGTCTGGATTGGGATCAATCCTTGGGATCTTAGCATTTATAGCTCCCTTTTCTCTCACTCTTTGACTTCTTAAACACCATCACCTGGGGGTATATTATTAAAGTTTATCCTAGGTTCATTGCCTAGAGTTTTCCCCTAAAAGGTCCTCAGTGTACAATAAGAATCAGGCATGGAATACGCATTTATTTCCTACTCACAAAAGGAATAATAAACACGTAATACTTACAAAACTACTCTTGAAAAAGAAAAGACAAACAGAATTCAGTATCTTAACTTATAACTGCTGTTAATGTTAGAAGGTTGACTCAAATCTCAACAGAACGTAAAGCAGTTTGTGGGATTGTTGATCAGGCATTTTACATTTCATTTAGGCTGCGTTGTACAAACAACTCCCAGCATATCTGCTAGTAAAATGACGAAGCTCGGTTCAGTCCTCTTGCCAATCTTCCCCAAGGCAAAAGCTTCCCTAGCACTAGTCAGATCCATATGTGCCCACTGGACCTCTTGAATTTATAACCCTGGACATGTTCACCTCATAGCTAATACGCAATCATTTCTCAGGAAAGTAAACACAAAGAAGAAAAGGCGGCCAGTGGTTCAGTCACAAACCTACCTAGATGAGTCCGGGCTCCATGTAGGAGCAGTGATGAGAGGAGGGGAAAAAGCCCACACCTGGCCCAGCCCATATTCATCATACGGATTCTAGAGACAGCGTGCTACTTGCCACAAGGAAAAAGTGGAGGTCATCTCTTCTTTTAATTGATAACTGCCAAGGTATACACTGATAGTGTCCCAGGTTTGGAGAGAATCAAAGAAACTCTTAAGAGTTTGCTGTATCATAAAAAATGTCAACTCTCTTTAGCACTGGGACAACACATAGCCAGAAGCAGTCCCCCCATAGTAGAGCATAAAAAGGAAAGGCAAGTCTGAATATGCTCTGTGGGATGGTACTCTTTACACCTGAATGCACTGCCTCGCCATCTCTGCCTTATAGGTTCCTTCCTTCCTTCACAACATAGTTTACACACACCACTATCTACTCAAAATCTTTCCTAACCTTCCCACCCCCAACTACTAGTGCCCTTCTTCTCTAATTTGCTTGCATTTAATTACATTGTATTTTGTTTTTATTCAGCATATATTTTTTCTTCATACCCTTACATATGGACATGTTATCTCCCTCAATAGCATAGAAGAAAGAATAGTCTGTTAGGCATTTGTCTTTGTATCTCCAGCACCCAGAACAATGCCCAGGAAGTAGCAGGCACTTAACAGGATGTTTGTTGGTTGACTGTTAATGTGAAAGATTTTATGTTTATTTCAATTTAATCAAAAAGAAAGATTTGGACTAAAATATCCAAAAACAAAGTGTTGGGCTTTTTTGTGTGAGGTTACTTTAATGATATTAAAACATACATTCATTCTAGCAGATAAATGACATCAGTCTGAACAATATTTTTGGAAATGTTTCTTAAGAAACTTTAATTACCACCAATGTATAAAAATAAATAACAGAATTTTTGTCCAGGTGGCATGGATTCTTCTTCAGAAAACAGAATTCTTAAGCTCTAAAATATGCCTCACAAGTTAATCCTTATGGAGGGGGGAGATGGCAATCTGTTTACAATATTGTTTCTCCAAAGCCTAAGTCAATTTTTAATTTGAATGGAGTCCCAAAGGGCACTGTTCCTAACAAATGAGGTGAACATTTTCCTCTCCTTGCTTTTGCCTAGAGAGAGAGAGATATATACAGTAACATGTTGAATATGGCCCAAATTTTTTTTGGAAATTTCAAAGTCTAGTTATAAACTTCTATGTCATTTGCTAGCATTTGGGTATTTTATGGTAGTCCATGGGCACCATGTTTATTTCATAAGAAATACAAGAATTTAAAAAAAAATTCAGCTCCCATGAGAGAAATATCTGCAACAGATGAAAATAATTCAAAACAGGGGCAGAGTACATGAAAACTATGCTCCATTTACTCCATGCCATCCATTCTCAATATGTTTGACTTCTTTAGTGCTTTTAATACCCCAACATATTGAATGAAGAAAATGGGGGGGAGAGATAACAGAATGGTATAAGTACTGATTACAAACTTCCTTTCCCTGGAATTTCATCGTTAGAACATCTATTTGTTCTAAATAAAATGGGGATAATTTTCCACTAAAAAATGATCTTATCATTACACTAAAGATTTTGAGTCTGTTCCAACTACAACTCATAATCGTTACAAAAGTTATCTTCCTTTCTATGACCAAAAAAATTGCAATCCATGATCCTGCTATTCTACAGCCATTTATTATACTTTTTTTCTACTTTTTTATCAGTTGTACAGGGAGTTTTCAGATGCATACAAGGAAAGGAGTCTGATGGATTGCCTTTATTAGGATTAATCCTCTTCTACTTTAAAACGGTCACTGAAGGCTGCCTCATACAGTAGAAAAAGCACGAGACCAGCAGACACACTTCAGAAGCTTTCTGTTGTATGACCTTGGACAAGTCACTTCCTGGGCCTCAGTTTCCTCGACTGTAAATTGAAGGACTGTAAATCAGAAGATTCTTTCTAGCTCTATGATTTATTCTGCTTCTGTAATCTTTGTTCTTATCGAATTGTAACATTCTACTTTTTTTTTGCTCTTACTCCTAGAATAAAACACAAGAATAGTTGTACCCTTCTCTCCAACCATTTCCAATTTTCCGACTTCTTTGTGCAAAAAATGCCCAAGAAACTCCATGCTTCAAGAACTAGAACATTATATTAAAGAGATTCTCACCTCAACCAACTAGCTTACTTGTTACTTGTATAGAGAGGTGGGGTGAAGAGGCGGACCTGGCAGGTGTAACAGAGCCCTCTCCTCGCCTTCCTGGTTTCCTTCCCCTCTCCTTTCCTCATTTTCTCCCGACTCCCCCTCCCCAGTGGACAGTTCATGTTTCACCACCTGCTCCAGAGACCAACCAATAAACAGTCCACTATCACCTTTTCCCAATGCAACCCTCCTACCACTATCAGGCTCCCTTGTATTGAAAAGCGACATTTCCAAAAACTATGCAACTCTCGTCCCACCCCATCCCTTTCTCTCTCTCTCTCTCACGATACTACTGAATTCGTAATGGTCTGCATCAGTATAACATCCATATTGGGCACACAACTCACAGCACCACCTACCCCCGCCTCTAGAAACGCAGCTCTGGCTCCTACCCTGCTGCTCCCCAAAACGCCTCACTTCCAGACAAGTGATAGCACCTGATTCACAGGTTCAACGACTAAGCAAAAAGATCGATGTTCTGGGCAGGTATCTGACGCTTAGGTACCATAGCAAAGGGGAACCCGTCTCAAGGTAGTAAACCAAATATGCTGCCTCTGGTCATAGCTGCTCTGGAACCAAGCTTCACTTATTTCTTACTCCGACCACAAAAAATCCTTACCAAGGTGTGCACTCAACTTGTGCATCTGAAGTTTTAATAAACATCGCGACGTAATGAAGACACTAGTGTCCCGCAGGGAAAGGAAATAAGTTCAGGGCGGGGACTCCTGGCTCCCGAGACCTCCCTTTCTAATAGATCAGAACAAGAAAAACGTTAGGAATCAGATGGGATCGTCAGAGGGGACTAGAAAGAAGAAACAGCCAAGTGGGGAAGAAGAGGAATGATCGCATCCTTTTCCTGAATCAACCCCAAGAACAACTGTAAAGGAGCTGAGAGGGCCTCGGTCCGCCGCTTTGTTGTTCTAGTCCCTTGTTGCTAGCGCCCACGCTGCGTGGAAACACGCCCTAAAAAAATTATCTCAGGGAGCTAAACTAGAAGCCCCCTACCCCTAAGGAGAGAAGAAACTTGAGCCGGAGGCGCAAGCTAAAGCTGTTTCTGAGGCTCTGAGCCTAGAAGGCCAATTATATACACATTTTTTTTTCCATAGGAGAATCAAAATTTTTTTATTTCTTATATTTATTTGCACTTATACAATCATTTTTCTTTTTAGTCTAGTACTATTTCCAAATGCTCGTCGCAATCAAAGAAGTGGAGGAAAAGGAGTCTGCGGTGGAGGAAGGCAGAGGTGGGAGAGTGGGGTTGGAGAGGTAGCAATAAGAATCTACGCAGATTTGTAGAGCATCTAGGCACCTCGCCTTTACCTGTGGATGCAGTCTCCATGGCAACGGGAGGGTGTTTCTCCTCTTGGCGATCTTTGCCTGAGCCCAATTCCTCCTGCTGCGCCCCTTCTCCAACGTTTTCTCCCCCGCTCCGGCAAGTCTCCCCTGCCGGGTATTGCTGTTGAGGGAGCGACGGTGGCCGGTGAAACCCTTTCATCGTCACCGTTTCCTCCTCCTCCTCCTCCCTCCCATCCCCGAACCACTGTGACCCAGAGCCAGACAGAAGCAGCAGCTCGTCTTTTTGATCCGGCGGCACAGACATGGCTCTGCTGGACTCGGTGACTCACTTGTCTCTTACAGATAGAAGAGGCCACTCTGGCTGAGAGGCAGTGGCGGGCGGGATGATTCTCTGATGCTGCTTGTATAAGGGGCTTTGGGAGGCTGCAGTATCACACAGCCGCTGCTGCTGCCGCTGCCACGCTGCTCCTCCTCTTCCCCCTCCTCCTCCTTCTCTTTTTTTCCTCCTAGTCCTGCTGCTGTTACCGCCACCGCTCCTCCTCCTGCCGCGGTTGCTGACTCGCTACTACAGAACCTATTATTACGCAGGTGAAAATGGCTTGCTTCCTTGGAGTGTTCCAAAGCTCACGTCAGCCTTCGGCTCAGACAGGCCAGATTAGGGAAAGCCTCACTGGTCTACTTAAATGTTTTTCATTTGGGGAAAGGATGGAATGTGACTATGAAGAACAAAATCCCGAGAACCCCACAGCACCCCTTGAAGTATCTTCTGGCTACCAACCTCTTAGCTAACAGCTGAACCTTGAGCGATGTGTAGGGACCAAAAGTACAAATGAGAGAAATGGAGATGCCAAGGCCATGGACCCTGAAGCTGGATAGGACGGATATCACATCACTGATGTGATAGCCTGTGTCAGTTGCTTAAAAAACCTTAAAGACAGGGTAAAAGATTGCAGATAGAAGAACCAGCATATTCCAGGATTACTTTATGGATGTGCTCTGATGTTTACAATTCAGATCTGACCAAGTGGAGCAGTCTGCTGAATTAAAGAATGTTAGCTCCAATCTCTTACTTACTCTAAGGCCTTCAACAAGTATTTACTATTTGCTTCTGTACTTGGGAGCTAGGTACTGTGAGTACTGTGAGTTCTGTACTTACAGCTTGTTCATGCACTGGAAGTGCACAATATAGATTCAGGTATAGTAAGAAAATATTTGATAACTTGGAAAATTTTTCTTTAAAACATACCAACAACACAAAAATGTCAAGAACAATTGATATAAAGTATAGTACTTTTTTCCTTTAAAACCCATGACTAACTAGCTTTAAATCCATGATCATCTTTTCTAACAGAACTCAGTGTGACTTCTACATTAAAAAGTAACTTGAACCAAGATATCTCATAAAGTAGAGAAATAGAATAGACAGACAGATGGACAAACATGATAGATAGATATCAAGTTATATTGGCTCCACCCCCCCACTATAAGTACTCCATCTTATGGAATGTTTCTTAAATGATATTGAAATATTATTTAAAAGCAATGGGTATAAAATTCTTTACATACAATAAGGAAATATAGAGAGGGTCCTACAGGCTTTGAACTTGAATATGAAGGTCAAACTGAACCAGATAAAGAAGGCAATACCTTCAAATAATTTGATCTCTTCCAGGCAAAACATATTGAGCATAGATATCAAAGAGAAGGGTGTGGATAAATAGACTTACTAGCATCCTGAAATCAAAGTTGAATGAGGACACTTAAAGCAATTAACGACTACACTAAGCCAGTTTTAATGCACACTTTTTGTGGACCATAACTTTTTAAAAGTATTAAAACAAAAGCTTGTACAATATTAATGAAACATGAGGCCTATCTTTATAATGCAACTATGGAAAGATGCACCTTTCTTTGTCAAAAAGGAAGAAGGATTGATAGACATTGATGGAATGTGATAAGCAGATCAAAGACGTACTGAAATATTTTTAGAATGGATATCACATCACTGAGCAATGGTGATGGTTAGTAATAGGCATACATTATTAGATTATTTGAGCATGAAGAACAGTGATTTATCTTCAGAGGAAGTCTATGAAACAACTATGATCTAAGAGTGGGATGAAAAAGCCTTCCACTGAACACATCTTCATGAAATCAGCTAACAAAATGCAAAGAAAAAATGACTGTCATGTGAACTTATTTATCATAATGGAGTAGTCACTGTTATCATAGACCAAACTGCTGCTCACAATGATCCAGACTAACTCTGATCTATAAAAACTTCAGGACATTTTAAACATGTGTCACTATACAAAATATTATGCTCTTAAGGTTACATGCAATAAAAAGCTTTCACGCCACAGAGATCTAGCGGAGGAGAGTAACATCATGTGAGAACAGAATAAGGTGAAAAGCCATCCCTGTTGTCCTTTCTACTACTGGGAGTTGTACAGAGGATACTTTCAATGACCCAACAAAATATATAATTATACCTTAATACTTTATTTAACAACAACAAAAGTTATTTTGTCCACCTGTGTAAGAGAATAATAGCGGAAGAGAGACTTTTCCTGGAATCATTTCAAGTTGTACCCCAGTGAAAAAGATGAGAACAAGATAATAGCACAAGACAACAACTTGCAGACCAGTGTCAGACAATCACAAAAATTATCTTCATTCATAATCCTAAAGTAAATGAAATAGATTAAATTCTCAATAAATTGAGAAGATATTAAAACCTGAGAGGGAAAATTGAAGAACCTCAGGTCAAGGAGTTCATTGAGTTGTGGTTAGCCTCAGAATAGGGGAGGAGACAAAAGGAGAAGCAAAGGTGCAGGGCACCTCTAGTGGTGGCAGATCTTCCTGCAGCTTGGATGGCTTCTGGGACAACCAGCCTAAAGTAACTTAGTGGTTAAGGGAAAAGCAAAGAGGGAAAGGATATCTACCCCTAGTGCTGGCAGATACTGGAACATCAACATATACAGAATCCAATATACAGAGAAGCCTACAACTGACTAAAAAACAGTGATGTATAAAAATTTAAGAACACTTCAAATTGATGTCCTCATACTAAATACTCCAAACAACATGCAATGAAAAGCTTTCCAAATATAGATACTTAGAAGAAATTAAAACCACATAGGAACAAGCTGATGTACATGTCATGAGTTGTTCCAAAGATGTTTTCAGTGAGGCTGTTGAAGATGAGCTAACATTTGTATTCAATTACAAAAAGGCAACCACTTTTTGTACCCATACAAGAGTCTACAAAACATTAAATAGGAGAGAATAATAGAATCCTCTGTTTGGTTGACAAAATCCTGGCATGTTCCTATCTTTCTAGTTTTCTTATACTTTTTCCCCACAAATACCATGTAATCTGTGATTCAGTGATATTGGCTTCCTTGTTATTCCTAGCACATAACACTCCATCTCCCAACTCAAAGCATTTTCTTTTTTTAATGTATAATTTGTTTATTTTTCAGTTCTCAACATTCACTTCCAAAAGAATTTAAATTCAAAATTTTCTCCCCATCTCTGCCCACCCTCCACCTTGCATCCTATCCACCCCTTCTTTCAGTCCTTCCTCCCTTCTATTACCTACTCTTCTTCCATCCCCCTTCTCCTCTATTTTCCTGTAAGGCAAATTAGATTTCTGTACTCCATTGCCTATATATCTTAATTTCCAGTTGCATGCTAAAAGAATTTTTAACATTTGTTATTAAAGCTTTGAGTTCCATATTCTCTCCCTCCCTCTCTACCCACCCTCATTGAGAAAACAAGCAATTCAATATAGGTCATACATGTGTAACAATGCAAAGCACTTCAATAATAGTTATGTTGTAAAAGAGTAACCACATTTCCCTCTGTCCTATCCTGCCCTCAGTTTATTCCATTCTCTCCCTTGACCTGTCCTCCCACAATACCGTTTGCTTCTGATTATTCCTTTCCTCAATTTGCTGTCCCTTCTATTATCTTCCCTCTCCTATCCCCTTTCCTCCTTGCCTTCCTACAGGATAAAATAGATTTCCATATCCAATTGAGTGTGTTATTTCTCCTTAAGCCAAGTCCTATCAGAGTAAGGCTCACTTATTTCCTTTATTCTTCCCCCTTCTCTTCCATTGTAAAAGCTCTTTCTGCCCTCTTTTATGTGAGATGATTTGCTACATTCTACCTCTTCTTTTCTCTTACTCCTACTATATTCCATTCAAAAGTAAATTTCATTTTTTAGGTATTCAGCTCACCCTGTGCCCTCTATGTATCTATGTATATATACATATATGTACATACACAATACACCCATGTACATATACATACCTACACACATATAAAATACACATGCATACATACCATATACACACACATATATATGTGTATATATACATACATACACATATATATATATATATATATATATATATATATATATATATATTCCTTCTAACTGCCCCAATACTGAAAAAGATCTCATGAATTACAAATAACATCTTTCCATGTAGGAATGTAAATAGTTCAACTTTAAACTTTAATGAGTTCCTTAAGTCTTCTCTTTCCTGTTTACCTTTTCATGTTTCTCCTATTCTTGTATGTGAAAGTCAAATTTTCTATTCAGCTCTGGTCTTTTCAACAAGAATGCTTGGAAGTCCTCTAGTTCATTGAAATTCCATTTTTTCCCCCTGAAGTGTTATACTCAGTTTTGCTGGGTAGGTGACTCTTGGTTTTAATCCTATTTCCTTTGACCTCTAGAATATCATATTCCAAGTCCTTCAATCCCGTAGCGTAAGATCTGCTAAATCCTGTGTTATCCTGATTGTATTTCCACAATTCTTGAATTATTTCTTTCTGGCTGTTTGTAATATTTTCTCCTTGACTTGGGAACTCTGGAATTTGGTTACCATATTCCTAGGAGTTTTCCTTTGGAGATCTCTTTCAGGAGGTGATTGGTGAATTCTTTCCATTTCCATTTTACTCTCTGGGTCTAGACTATCAGGGCAGTTTTCTGCGATAATTTCTTGGAAGATGATGTCTAAGCTCTTTTTTGATCATGGTTTTCAGGTAGGCCAATAATTTTTAAATTATCTCTCCTGGATCTATTTTCCAGTTCAGTGGTTTTTCCAATGTGACATTTAACATTGTCTTCTATTTTTTCATTCTTTTGATTTTGTTTTGTAATTTCTTGGTTTCTCATAAAGTCATTAGCTTCTACCTGCTTCATTCTAATTTTTAAAGAACTGTTTTCTTCAGTGAGCTTTTGAACCTCCTTTTTCATTAGACCAGTTCTCCTTTTTAAAGCATTCTTTTGCTCATTGTCTTTTTGGACTTGTTTTGCCATTTGGGTTAGTCTGTTTTTAAAAGTGTTATTTTCTTCAGCATTTCTTTGGGTCTCCTTTAGTAAGCTGTTGACTAGCTTTTCATGATTTTCTTGTATCATTCTCATTTCTCTTCCCAATTTTTCTTCCACCTCTCTTACTTGATTTTCAAAACCCTGTTTGAGCTCTTCCATGGTTTGAGACCATTGCATATTTTTTTTGGAGGTTTTGGATGCAGAAGCCTTGACTTTGATGTCTTCCTCTGATGGTATGCTTTGTTCTTTCTCATCTGAAAGGATGGAAGTCTTATTCTTTCACTTTTTTGGGCATTTTCCCAGTCAGTTACTTGACTTTTGAGTCCTTTGTCAAATGGAAGGTATACTACTCAAGACTTCAGAGGTTTTTGTGAAGTGGTTCTCTGAAATATCTCTAGGGACCTGTAAGTTCTCAGTTCCTCCAAGGTGTCACAATCCAGGGAGAGAATTTTACTCTTCTCCTGGCCTGCACTCTGGTCTGTGAGCAACCACAAGCATTCTTTACTGCCCTGGAACTGTAAGATTCCCTTTCCACAGTCACCACCTGCTCCACCAAATCAGTGCTCCTTCTCACCCCAGAACTGCCACTCAGGATTGAGACCCGGATCAGCTCCTCCATACTCCCAGGGTCTTTAGGCCAAGAGCTCTGAAAGTGGATGCTATTGATGCAGTGACTTCAGCCACCCTGGGACCAGGACTGGGGCCAGACTGAGCTCCCCTCTCACCCAAGTGAAAGAGCTTTCTTACTGACCTTTGAACCTTTGGCATTTGTGGTTTGAGAAATCTGGGAACCACAGCTGCTACCCATGGTTCTGCACCCTAAAGCCTGCTCCAGTCATGTCTGAGTTTCATGGCCCAGACTGGGCTGTGTTCCGCTCTGAGCTTGGTGTGATAGACCCTTCCTGTCAGACTTCCAGGCTATCTTGGGCTGGAAATCTCTTTCACTCTGTCATTTTGTTTTTTCTGCTGCTCTAGAATTTGCTTAGAGTCATTTTTCACGGGTATATTGGGGGCTATGGGAGTAGAGTTTGAGCAGGTTGATCCTTCTACTCCACCATTTCTGGCTCTGCCCTTCAAAGCATTTTCAATGGCTGTCTCTATGCTTAGAATGCTCTTCCTCCTTATCTTCTAGTTCCTTCTAGTCTTCTGCCTTTCCTGGTTTTCTTCAAGTCTCAACTAATGTCCTACTTTCTACAAGAAACCTTTTTCCAGTCCTCCTTAATCATAATGTCTTCTCTCTGAGAGTACCCCTAATTTATCCTTTTCTGTACCTAGTTGATTACCTGTTGTCTTCTCCATGTGACAGTGAGTTCTTTGAGTGCAGAGTCTGTTTTTTGATCTTCCTTGTATGTCTAGTACTTAGTACAGTGCTTAGTTCACAAAAGACAAAAAAAAATGTTAGTTGACTGACTAATAGGAAGATAGTGACCAGTCTTCATACTATTTTCATAGATATAAAGCTATTATACATACACACCTATATATATATATATATATATATATATATATATATATATATATATACACATATACATACACATATATATGTTTATCAAAATATTTATCCAATATCTTTTTCATTTGTGTCTTGAGCATCCCTGTCATGATAATAGCTCATTATAGTGGGGTTCCTTTTTTCTGGCCACGTTTCCAGTAAACTTTCTGACTTTAGACTTGATGTTGGGGTTGGGTTCTGCCACACTTTTGGAGGGAAGATTTGGGCTGATCGTATTGCTTCAGGGGATTATATTTAGTGTTTTGTTATTCCAGGCTCTCAGGAATAACTGAGGATGGGGACCTATAATCTTTCAGTGGTTCTGGTTCTGGTCCAAAGTGATCTGACCTAAGATAAAGTCAATTATTCCCTGGTCTGAGCTTTGTAAGTTCCTGACTTGAGTTTGGGTCTGAGCAATAATAGATTTATGCTAGATTCCACCCTTATCAGTCAACTGGAAAGTTCTATCGACTCAAAGTGGCAGAATTATAGGCTCTTCTTTGGACAGGTCTTGTTCTGGGTATTTCTCTGCAGGTTGGACTGGACATTAGAAGTGAGGTCCTGTTTAGTATCTAAGGTCTGAGCCCCACTGTTGCTGCTGACTTCTAAATTTGCTCCTTTTTTCTTATATTGCCCAGAGGTCTCTATCTGAAATGAGCACAGGTCTCCTTCTTACTCTACTTTGGATCTTTGATCTGGGACTGGGTAGCTGGCACCTGTTAACAGTACCCCAGGGTAGCTCTGGAGAGTTCCAGTATAAGTTTGAAATTTTTTTCCTTAGTACACCCTCTCACATGGAGTGTGCTCTGCCCAGAGTACTCCTGGTCTGATCTATCTCCAGTGTCTTAAGACCTCCCTGTCTTTCTCCCTATGAAAAGCTGACTCATATGGACTCACTGTGATTTTTAGCAGATTTCCCCATCAGGATTCAGTATGGTGCATTTTTGAAGAATTGCATTGCTTCCTAACACTCTCATCATGGTTTTGCCCTTCCCAGGCTTCCTTAAAGACTCATTTCAGTCATCACCTTCTGCAGGAAGACTTTTTCACTCCTTTTCTAATTTCTTGTGCCTTCCCCTCTGAGGTAATTTTATATATATGACTGTGTGCCCTTTTTAGATTTTCATGATTTTTGTTGACAGAAATGGGCAGAGATAAGGACAAATTTAATACTTCAATATAAAAAAATATGAAAGCTACACTGAGACAATGCACTTACCCAGGTCAAAGTCTGCCTCAGTGCCTTGTTTTTGAGATGCTCATTTCCATATTACTACCTGGAGAACCTTAGAGTTAATAACTGGAAAACCCCGAAACTCAAAACTTTTTATGATTATTGGACAAATGTGTACTACTTAGGTAATGTAGGCTGGTTTGATGTGATTCACAGAGAGGAAAGACTACATATCTCTAGCTTTTTCTCCTCCCCCTCTCCCTCCAATACCCTTCCATTTCTTTTCCAAGGGAAAATTTAATTCCTTTCAGGAGGGGAAGCAGGTAGTTGGGATTAGAAGCTAGCCACATTGCTCTCCTCAGAGAAAGGGAGTACGAGGTTAGAATTAGATCTATTTGCTCCCTTAATAAATTTTAACATAGGGGACATTTTGCTTGAAACTTTAAGGTTTGAGCTAAACTCCTGATTATGATTTTTTTAATGGGGAAAGGAGGACCACAATCTATATATCCAAGATTTGACTCACTTTCTACCAAATATCACTTTCATAATGAACACGCATAGAAAAAAAGTCACTTACCTATGTTAACATCCAAACAGAAATTAGAGAAAGTGTACATACATACATACATATAAATATATATTCGTATATATGTGTGTACATATACACACACACACACACACACATCTCAGACAGTACAGATTGAAAGACCACTCCTATTGGGAGCAAGACATCTCAGCTCAATCAAGAGAGTCTCTTATTTCACTCAAGGGGATAATTCCCCAAAGTTCCTATTGTTCCCCAAAGAACATGATGAAGAATGATAGCTCCTCTCATTCTGGCTTCTTTCCATAATGAATCCTTCTCTCCCTTCAGCAACCTGAAGAAAGATTGTCATCAAAGATCTTTCTCTCTCAAAGCTGGAAGCTAGAAGAACTAGAAGAGACAATTATTTCCTGCAGGTTTGTTGAGTGAGGAGGGTACACAAAGAAATATGGTATACAACCATAAGCTATATACCTTGTCATACACAGGAAATAAATCCTTTACTAGTGGAAAAACAATAAAATTTCTATTAGCCAAAAGCTTCATATCGAATTTCTGTGTCAGTAGACAGCTCAGGAAATTGGTAGCTTGATCATCAAAAGAAACAGTACTGAAGCACTTTTCTGTCTATGTAACTCTTTAGAAAAGTGGTATTCATTCCACAGTGAAAAATAGTAGGGAAAACAAAAAGATCCTGAATGTTACCCATCTCACATCAAGTAGGGATAGGCAGTTACTACTAGGCTGAATGAACATTACTTTTGTGAATTTAAAACAACTGAAATTCTACCTCACATTTAGCAAACAATCACTGTGCATAGTGTGCCATGATGCTCCCAAGGAGCAACCATATCCAGAGGAAAAGTGGAACCTCACATTCACATAATATGATTGGGAAAGAAATCCCTACCCAAAGAAAATAACTTCAGTTCACTATGATATCTGAACTCTTATAACTTGAGGTTTTTTCTAAATCCTCATTCTTTGTTAAAAATGCATGTCTTTCAACTTATAATAGTAACACAGTAAGATGTTATTCACACTTTTTTAAATAAGAGATTCATTTATTCAAGCTAATAGCAAAAGAGTAATCAGAGAAAGCATATATATCAGACAATACAGATTACCCAAACTCTCCCATTGGGAACAAGATCTCTCAACTCAATCAAGAATGAGATCTCACCAAAAGGGAAAATTCCCTGAAGTCTTTGGTATAGCAAGCTGAGGATAAGGACATGATAGAATCTTCCAGCTCCTCTCATGTTATTTTGTTCTCAAAGGTTTTCTTTTCCTTTAATGATCTGAAGAGAGTTTGAAATAATAATTTCTCTTGAAGCTGGAATCTAGAAGAGCCCCAGATCTCTCTCCTCTCTTGCTATAGCCAACTCCACCCTGCCTCTCATGTGGGCTCAGAGCTTTGTTTTAAATCAATAAGGAGAAAATCCCATACTAATGGACTTGGAGGCTCAGGTTAGCCTTGATTATGAGACAACTTGGTAGATAAGTATGTTCTTAAATTATTTCTACTTCTTAACTATTTTATCAGCTAATTTTCTTGAAAGGTGGGTGACAGCTAGTTGAGAGGTTTTAATAGAGTATAAAGTACAAGATATTGAGAAATTCAGTCTAGGGGACAGGATTAAGCAGTTAGGAGGCCATATGAGAGCATTCATTGGTCTAGAAAAGAAGGCTACAAGGAAGGGGAAGAAGGACACAATAAGGAGGTGGGAAAACAACCAAGAAAAATCTCATCTACCTCAGCTTTTCCTATGCCTGGCTCTATGGTACAAGAAGATAAGTCATCCAAAGACAAAAAAAAGAATGGCACTAATTATGGGAGTTGTTCAAGTGTGGACCTTATGTTATAGCTTGTAATGAAATCAGACTTTCTAGTAAAGGATGATTTATAAATTTATTGGTTCTGCTTTCTTCTTATCTCATTTGTCAAGAAACTCAACAGTATAGCAAACTAGATCAGTGGTGTCAAACTCAAATAGAAATGGGAGCCACCAAATCATATATAAGGATCCCTGTGGTCATGTATTGACCCACATGTTAATGTTATCTATGTTGTACTGTAATTTTATTTATTTTGTTAAAAGTTTTCTGATTATACTTTAATGTGATTCCAATTGGGAGTTTTGCAGGCTACAATTCAGCCCTAGGGTCTCATATTTAACTCTTATCTAGATGATTCAGTATGAGATCATAAAATAAAAAATAAACATGCACAAACAACACTAGTCTTATAAATATATTGTCTTGGCAGCTAAGTGGTATGATAATGAGCACTGGGCAATACCATTCAGAACAATAATATTCCTTTATCACCTATCATATAGTACTTGAAATTTGGAGAGGAGAGAGGAGAAGGAAGGGGAGGGTTATCAGACTAACTGAAAGATAACCTGACAGCAAGGTAGGCAGGTTTGTGAGTGTGTGGGGAGGATTTGATTTAGGTTGCTAAGAATAAGATAAAGTCATGGAAGGAAAGGATGACATAGGACAAATATGAACTTTTCCTAATTCACAATTTTGCTTGAGAGAGGCCTTGCGGACATCATGAAATCACAACAGCCATCTCAGAACAAGGAATTTCAGCTGAAACTTAAAGTGAAAGTGAAAGCTAGGACAAACCAGCCTTGTCTAGCTGTGCATACTAAGATCTTTGAACAGAAAAGGAACAGTTCCTTAGTTGTCACTTAAGCATTGGGCCAATATATGGATCATTGAAAAAATGCCAACATTAAAACTTTTAAAAATCTGATCAAGTCTGACCTACTATGTTCTATATAACCTATATGTACTCCACCTCTTCAGGGAAAGGTGATCCATTTAATATACACAGAGATATATTTTTTGGACAAGATCATTATGTGGATTTGTTTTGCTTGACTATGCCTATTTGTTACAAAGGAATTTTTTTGTTTCTTTTGTCTTTTTCTTATTTTTTAATTGGGAAAGTAGATGGAGAGGTAGATTAGCAACTGAAATGCCAAAGGAAGAAAGCCACTGAAATATTTTGCTTTTAAAAAATGAACAGAACAGGAAGAAAGCAATGACAATGATAGTTTTCAAAATAAAATATAGAGTTTATTATATACTTCTTAAAAAGCAAGTAGTATTTAGTGAAATTCACTTCATATACAATCCTTTTATGTTCTGCTATGCATAACAAGATATTTTTTTAAATTCAGAATAAAAATTTTAAAAATAAAAATTAAACAACATAAAGGCAAAATGTTGCCATTTATCATCATCTTCAAGAGCAAAGGTGTGAGAGTAGATGTTATGGAATCAAATTTCTTTCCATCACTGGTAATATTAAAATTTTTGAAGTCCTATAGAACAAAGGTGTCAAACTCGAGTTATCTTTGCAGCAACAAAACTTTGAAGTTTGGCCAGAAGCAGATTAAAATGTAATTTGGAACTACTTAACAAAATAAAGACACAAGAGAATTTGGACAATATTAATATATAGTTTTCTAAATCAATATGCAGTTTCAGGGATCCTTATATATAGCGTAGTGGCCTCCATTTCTACTTGATACCACTACTGCAGAATACAATATTGGAAAATATAGTTTACCATGTACTCCCAGATTTGCAATATAGCTTCAGGCTAAAATGTTTACATTGCCTTTAACTTGGTAGGAAAAAGGAAGTGTAAGAAATTATGTTTGATACTTAGGATAAAAAACATCAATGGATTCAGTCTAGCAACTATTCATCAGTTATTGTTGACTAAAGATCGATGGAAAGTTTTGTGCAAGTTGTTTAAGCTTTCTGGGCATCAATTTCCTCACCTGTAAAATGAGAGTGTTGGACTCTATAAGCTTTTAAGGCTCCATTCAACCCTAAATCCTATGATTCCTTAGCAATCTGAAACATACAAACTTAGGTACCTACATGATGGCACGTCTGGTTATTTTGAAGTAGATAGTATCCTGTGTGCCATTCTTTATAAAAAACATGGCGGTTTATGCATCAGATCCAGTTTACTTTTATCCAGAGCATTTTGTGGTCATATTAAAGGATACAACAACAACAACTTGAAGTTGTAATATAAACTATGCTTTAAGTTTTCTAAGAAATACTCTCAGTTCAAGAGACTAATAGCATAGTTCTTGGATACTTATCTAAATGCTTCTAGATATCTGTAAATGACTCTTCTGGAAACATGCCCATAAAGACGTGCAAGACATAATAGAATATTTTGCAAACTGTAACTCAGAAGGACACCTGTTATATATCAGGAAAACTTCATAGATCAATTGTATTCAGCAATGAAGGACAGAAATTTATCTCCAAATTCTATTAGCCTACTTTGGGTAGATAATTTAACCCTCATGTTATATCTATCTATCCCTATATATGCACATATATATGCATATATGATGGTTACTTAAGGACAGAATACTGAAGCACTTTCTGTGTGGTTCTTTAGAATAGTGCTCATTCCACAGTGGAAAACAGACAAAAGAAGGAAGGAAGGAAGGAAGGAAGGAAGGAAGGAAGGAAGGAAGGAAGGAAGGAAGGAAGGAAGGAAGGAAGAAAAAAAGACCTTGACTGTTGCCTATATCACCTCAAGTAGGGAGAGGCAATATATGTTGGCCAATATGTAGTTGAACATATACTATATATTAACATTATCTGTGTTCTGTTGTATTTTTATTTTTTAAAATAATTCCAATACATATATGGATGTATACATCTGTATCTATGTCTATCTATCTAATACTTTAAGATTCATAAATCACATTTCTTGACGTAAATAATTTGAGTTTCATTAGTGGTGGCATAGTGAGTACAGGCCTGTGATTTAATTAGAGTAGAAGACTCCCTTCACTGGTGCAGTCAGACTGCTTAGCTGCAGCTTAAGACATCTCCCGGGGGGAGGTTATCTATTTTAGGGACAAAGGGTTTGGGTCTAGAGAGGATGAGACCCAGCAATCACAAGAAATGATAGGAAACTGAGAGCAAAGAAAGAAGAAAGTGTCTAAGCAAGATCAGATGTACATTGTAGGCAGATGAGGCTCTAGCCACAGGAGGGAGCAGCACAGGTGAGCAAGGGTGGCCTTTTTCTCCATTGGCTGAGCAGGCAAGAGGCTGATAGAATCTTCCATCACCTCTTTCTCTGCTGATGTTGCTCTTTCCCCTAGCGTTTCCTACTCTTCTTATATGGATCTTTCACTGTGCCCTGATGGTTTTTTATTTGTTTATCATTATTGCTAATCTTGATTCCTTTGCACAGTTTATTCTCCATTTGTTGCTGCTAATGTTAGGTATGACAGTAAATACCTCTCAAGTATGCTAAAGGGGAGAAGGAGGGACTCAAGGACTGATGTGTGATTGCTGAGCCAATGTCAGCGCTATCCGAAAGATTATGGAATTTTTTTTAAAAATATGGCCAATGTGAGAATTTGTTTGTTTGACTATCTGTGTTTTTAACAGTGATTTCGGTTTCAATTTCTTAAGAGAGGAGAGAAAGTAGATTTTCATTGACTTTTTAAAATGAAATTTAATAAAAAAAAAAAAACCAGGAGAAGTACCATAGGATTGGAGAAGAACAAATGTTCAGATTTCCAAAACAGGGAACAGAACAGAGTGCAAACTATAGGCCAAAGAACTTGACCTCCCAAGTATCACTGGGCAAGTTAATAATAGCACCCACCTCACAGGGTTGTTGTAAGGATCTAAAGAGATAATATACATAAAGCATTTTTCACACACCCTGCTTTTCATACAATTCCTGGCTGTCAAGCAATTCCTAGTTCCACTAACTCCTAGTATATATTTGCTACTTTCCAGTCACCCTAAGTCTATGTAGAATATGCTTATATATGTACTTATTGTCTCACCCAAATATAAGGAAAGTTCCTTAAGGTTAGAGACTGTTTCTAATTTTACATTATTACCTGTGTGAGTCTTCAAGCAAGTCATTTAACTTTTCTGGGCCTCATTTCCACATTTGTAAAATGAAGGGATTAGACTAAATGGAATTTAGGTTTCCTTCTTCCTCTAAATATATAACCTATATTAAGCCTGGAGGTAATAGGGAACTTCCGGAGTTTATTCCTTACACTTGCTAGACATCTTCCCCAAATATAAACCCAATTACAACAACTATGTGAAAAAGATCACTATTTTTCATTTGAAAATTGCATTATTTTGTTCAAATACTAAAAAAAAAATTTTGAAAACTCATCTTGATAACCTGGGGTGACTTGTTTCATCTCTATAGTTTAAATTTTACTTAAGAGAATAAACATGTACCACAAGTACCCATCAATAATAACAATGGGATATACATATACACATACATATTTAAAATATGTATCATGTTGGTTATTATTTTTAAATTTACAGGAGTAATAAAGCTACACTTAACTGAGAAACTGAAACATTTCAAACCATAAAGATACATTTAACTGAAAAATTGAAACATTTCAAATCATAAAAGTACACAACTGAGAAATTGAAACATTTCAAATCATACCTTCACATCTAGTAGCAATCAGAGTAGCCTTGTATCTAATACTATTGTTAACAAGAATAAGGAATACAATGCTCAACCCAAAAGAGAATTACTGTTTCTCAGTAAACGGAACTTTCTATCAGTTCCTATATTGGTACTACAGCCACAACACACGATGAAATCTATATGAAATTGCCTTACGCTTCTTTTTGTGTCACCCTTACAGATATCAACCTTAGCCTCTCCGATCACCTTTAAAATCTCCTTCTCACACCCTTTTTGTTCTTGAACACATTTTCCTTATCGTCTTAATTTAGGGATGATTGAACGACACTGCATCCGACCTAAAAATCCTTAGAAGTGGGGGGAGAAGAAAATCCACATCAGTGCTATTACATTGCGGAAACACTTAGGGTCTGGGTTAAGACACTTAAAATACACAAACTTTTTTTTAGTATTTTGATGACTTTCCCTTCTCAGTCTTTTATATATTTGTATACTCATGTATAATGTATAAAACATCATTTTGACAAAGGGTTCATTGACTTCACGGGACTGCCAGAGGGGTCCATGACACAGAACCCTGCTCTAGAATAACGAGTATGATGTTCCAGAGTCCTCCATCTGGAATAAATTAAAAGCACAACTACTAGTCTGAGCCTCCTTCTAGATGACCCTGGCTAAACAATTTCATCTGGACCTTAGCGCTGGGTTGGGGACAGCTGATTTCCAACGCCCTGCAAGGCTGCACCTTAGATTACTACGAACCCCGCCCTCCCTCCGCCGCTCCGGGAGGAGGCCCCGCCTTCCGCGCTGCCTTGTGACCTCATAGCACCATTCTGTCCTGTGCGTGTCCTTCTGGGCCACCGTAGGCCAAAGAATTTTTTTTTCCTATCAGGGGGCACGAGTTGAAGACCCCGAGGGTGCCTGAGAAATTCCGGAATACTTCGTTGCTCCTGTGGCCACAACTAGGGCGCATCCTCGTCTCTGCCCTGAAAATTTGACACAGTCTAAGAAAAAAACCAGGTCCGGAAGGAAGAACAGAGCCGTAAGACAACCCTTTTTCTACTTAGATCCGCCCCCTTCTCCACTCGGAGCGGCCAGCCGGCCGGTTCCTTGAATTGATTGGCCGACATTCTTCGTCACGTGATACGTGTGCTTTTTTTTTTTTTTGGGTTGGCTGCTAGTTCATTTCTCCCGCCCCTGGGCGGAGCGAGGACCAGGTTTAGACTCGAGACAGGCTTCCCTGTTTCCTCGGTAACCGACGAGGTCTCTTAGTGTACTGCAGGCCCGGCTCTTACAGCAGGGTGCCTTACGGGAAAGTTTAGGGGTGGGGGAAAGGGGTTTGGTCTGAGATTACTCCAAAAGCCCCCTTCCCACGTTGGAACAAGGTGAGTGTGCCCCTTGGCCCGCAACCCCCACTGTTCCATGCCTGGGAGACTTTGCCACCCCCTAGAAACACTGTGTGAAGCCCAGTGGAAGGCTGGCTGCGAGGGGTTGGGGAGGAACCCCCTGTCCAACCGTCCGCATCCTGCAGTGAAGCTAATGATACTTTCCTTTCTGGGCAGCCTGGGTTAGGGGAGCAAAGTGGCAGTTCTTCGGGAGGTGAAGGGGACACTGGGGCATCATTAGAGTGAGGGAGGGAAAGGAATAAGCGTGTATATAGCACCTATGTGAGGACTGAGGTCATCTTTAGAGTAGGAGGGGAATAAACATCTACATAGTGCCTACTGTGGGGACCTAAATCATTTTTAGAATGAGAAGCGGAAGGGATATAAAAAAAGGGGAAAATAAATATTTTTTTCATTTTTCATTTCATTAAATATTTCTCAATTATGTGTGACAAAAATTTTAACAATCATTTAAAAATTTTAAGTTCCACATTCTTTCCCTCCCCCTCCTGTTCTCCCACCTTTTGAGAAGGCAAGCATTTTCATTTCAACTATACGTGTGAGGTCCTGCAAAACATATTTCCATATTAACCATGATGCAAAAGAAAATATCAACAAAATAAAGCAAAAAAAAAAAGAATAAAAAATGCAACAATCTGCATTCACAGTTCATCAGTTCTCTCTCTGGAGGTAGATAGCAATTTTTATCATGGAATCCTTTGGAATTGTCTTGATCACAGTAGCTAAATCTTTCATGGTTGATCGTCCTTACAATGTTGCCGTTAATATATATAATGTTCTTCTGATTCTGCTCACTTTACTTTGCATGTAAGTTTTCCCAGGTTTTTCTTAAACCATCGTGCTTATGATTTCTTATAGGGCAATAATATTCCATCACAGTTATATATAATTTGTTCAACCATTTCTCAGTTGATGGGCATCCCCTTGATTTCCAGTTCTTTGCCACCACAAAAAGAGCTGGTATAAATATTTTTGTGCAAATGGATCCTTTTACTTTTCGGATATAGACCTATCTATATAGTATTGCTGTATCAAAGGGTATGTGGTTTTATAGCCCCGTGAGCATAGTTTCCAAATTGCTCTCTACTAGTTCTCAGCCCCACCAACAGTGCATTAGTGTCCCATTTTTTCCAGATCCCCTCCAGCATTTGCCATTTTCCTTTTCTGTCATATTAGCCAGCCTTATAAGTGTGAGGTAGTATTTCATTTGTTTTAATTTGCATTTCTCTAATTAGTAGTAATTTAGAACTTTTTTATGTGATCATTAATAGCTATGATTAAATTGCTTGTTTATATCCTTTGCCCATTTATCAACTGGGAAATGACTTATTTTTTATATATTTGTCACAGATTCCTTTATATTTGAGAAATGAGGGCTTTATCAATGAAACTTGTTAGAAATTTTTTTCCCTATTTTCCTTCTAATTTTGACTGCAGTAGTTTTATGTATGCAAAATCTTTTTAATTTCACATAATCAAAATTATCTGTTTTACTTACTGTAATGTCTTCTATCTCTATTTGGCCATAGATTTTTTCCCCTTATCCATAGAGTTGATAGGTAGATTTTTCATGCTTTCCTGATTTACTTATATCACTATTTACATCTAAATCTTTTATCCATTTTGACCTTATCTTGGTATGTGGTGTGAGATACTGATCCTTGCCTGATCTCTGCCAAACTGGAGCTTTCTAGTTTTCCCAGAAATTTTTGTTGCACATCAGTTATCCCCAAACTTGGGTTTTTGGTTCATCAAACACTAGAATACTGTGGTCATTTACTGCTGTGTATTTTGTATCTAGCCCATTCCACTGATCTGTTTCTTAGGCAGTATAAAATTGTTTTGATGATTGTTGCTTTGTTATATAGTCTGAAATCTGGTACTGCTGAGCCACCTTCCTTAATTTTTTTTTATTTATTCCTTTGATATTTTTGACCTTTGTTACTATTATTTTCTAGTTTTATAAAATACTTCCTTGGTTGTCTCCACTTGCCCAATTCTACGTTTTAAAGAGTTATTTTCTTCAATGAGTTTTTGTATTTCTTTTTCCACTTGGGTAATTTTATTTTTTGTGTTATTTTCTTTAATATTTTGTGCCTGTTTTACCAGATTGTTAATTGTCTTTTCATAATTTTCTTCCTTTGTTTTCATTTCTTTACCTAATTTATCCTCTACCACTCTTATCTGATTTTGAATATCATTTTGTAGCTCTTCCAGGAATTTTTGTTGGGCTTGTATCCAATTCACATTTTTCTTTGAGGCTTTGCTTGTAGCTGTTTTGACTTCATTGTCTTTTTCTGAGTTTTTCTTCCCTATCACCATAATGTCTTTTTACGATCTGTTTCCTTTTTTTTGTTATTTGCTCATTTTTCACTCAATTTCTTAATTTGAAACTTTTAAGTTAATGTTGGCCTCCTGACTGTCTCAAGCTTCAGTCTTTTTTACACAACTATTTTCAGAGATATTTCTGGAGTTTTAGAAGTTTTCAATGCTTCTTAAGTGGTGTGATTTGGGGAGAGGAGTAGTCACTGCTCTCTTTGTCTATACCCTGATTCTTATGCAGAAAGGGCCTTGATCCCTTGGGTTTACAATTGATACTACCCCCACTGTCCCCTGATCTCTTGGGACTGGAAATAATACTGCCCAGAACGAGTGTAGGCAGTGGAGATGCCAAACAGGCATCAGGGCTCCCACTCTGTCTAGACTACTAGTGCTCCCTCTAATATTCCTTTCTGCTCTTAAACTACAATCCAGAAATAGATATAAAGTGAAATTGCCCAACAGTGTAGCATCCTGCATATAGGGCTAATACATGGGCCCCCTGTAATCTCTTTTTGATCTGTTGTCAAGCCCTGTTACTATCTACACCTTGACAGCTTCCAGAGCTACTACTGGTTCTATTATTGCTACTTAGTCCCACCTCTGGTGTTTAATCTATGTGTGCTCTGGGCCAGACTCCTCCCCTCATGTCACTGCTCCCTCTTTCCAACTTCCTGCATTGCCTTAGGCTGGAAGAATCTCTTACTCTGACCTTTTGTGGGTTTTGCCACTCCAGAATTGGATTTGAGGCATTATTTTAAAGTTGTTTGAAGGGGAATATTGGGAGAGGTTGAGTGAGTGCTCCTCCACTGTTCCCCTCTCGCCTCTGTCCCTCAGAATAAGCATTTATATAGCACCTACTGAATGGACCCAGGTCATCTTTAGAAGGGAGAGAAATAAGCATTTTTATAGCACCTTTTATGGGAACCCAAAAATAAGCAATTACCTAGATTCTACTATGAGGACTTGGGTCATCTTTAGAGTGGGGAGGGATGGGGAAGAGAATAAGCATTTATATAATGCCTACTATGTGCCAGGTACTGTGCAGGTGCTTTTTACAATATTATCTCATTTGAACCTCACAACAATCCTGAGAGGTAGGTGCTTTTATCCCTCTTTCACAGTTGAGGAAACCAAGGCAGAGGTGAAGTGACTTGCCCAAGGTCACACAGCTAGTGAGTATCTGAGTCTGAATTTGAACACAGGTTTTCCTGATGCCAGGCCCGTTGTTCTGTTCATTAAAAGTGAATAGCAAGTACCCTCTCTTTAGAGGAACAGAAAATAATAGCTGGCGCTTATGGAGGGCTTTAAAGTTTGTAGAGCACTTACTTTTACTTACCATAAGGCATTATATGATCCTCACAACTGAGACAAGTGCTATTGTTAGCCACATTTTTACAGATGAAGAAATTGAGACTGATGTTAAATGGCATATGTAGAATCACAGTTTCCAAGGAAAACTTTGCACTTAGGTCCTCTAGAGTTCAAATTCAGCACTTTTTCCATTGTACCACCAAGCTGATTAAAAGAATTCCCTCTCTTGCTACATTCCCAGCATTGGGAATAAGTGTACCGTCTTTTCTGTTCTTTGTAGAAGAAAGACAGTAGTATGTCAGTAGGGCATGTAATGTAAACAATTTGGGCATTAGTGAAGATGAATTTGCAATGATCCATCATACTTTATGGCAAAGGAAGAAGAGAGGTTTTAGCTCCAATAATTAAAGTCTCCATTTTTACAGAGTAGACCTTGATATCTCCAAATATACCCCCATTGCAAAAAATCTTATTGAACAGATTTTGGGGGGGATTAGTTCAGAATGGAACACTGTTTATGTAAAAAATTAGATAATTCAGATAATTAATGTGAATGAAAGATCATTTATTAAGCACTTATTATGTGCAAATCACTGTACTATTATTTTATGATATTATTTTATAACTCCAGTTATATATAACATTCTTCTATGCTTCCCAAGGACCATGGAAGCAAGTGGAAATTTATAAGGATATTTTCTGATGATGTAAAAAGTTATATAGTTCATTAGAAATATCTGCAAAAAATTTTAAGTACCCTGAGGAAAACAACAAAAAAAAATTCCCAGTAACTGATTCAGGGGTCCCAACTTCATGTTATTGCAACTTCCTGTTTTGTTTCTGGTTTTCTTGCTGTGCAGCGTGGTAGTGGAAACAACGGGATGCTCTGAGAAACTTGTTTATTGATTCATTATGACTTTTTATTTAAAAAGCTGTGCTCTCCATAATTTTCAAATGGAATATACATTTGGAAACAAAATATTGAAAAGTAAAAACTGAAAAATTAAATAAAGTTAAATTGTAGGAAATTTTTATGTTTCTAGCATAGAGTTTCGTTTTCCTAGATACTTCATTATATCTGTTATTTTTAATGGAAGATGATTGAAAGTGAGAAACTGAACCAGGAAGAAATCATTAAAGAACTGGTAAGTCCAACCCAAATTTCATCATATAACATTCACAAAAGAGTGTAGGGGTTGGAGGAAGACAGAATGGAGAAGGGGCTGAATAATAGGTAGTAAGAGGGATTGTTTTATTTTCTTGAGACAGAGGGATAAACCAGAGCTCTAACCATGGGTCTAGCCTATGAGTTAAGAAATAAAATGGTAACTAGTAGAGTTAGAAGTTTTGTCTGTTGAAAGAAAAAAGCTATGTAAAGGATGAAGTTATAATTCCTAATGGTAGAATAAATGTCAAACAATGCAAGTATATAATAACTGAATCTTTTCTTCTATGACAGTGCACATGCAATGGTTTGTGTTTTGAATCAATTGATCAAGAAGGACCAGAGACTTTGAAACTGGAGATGTTTTTTTCAGGGTATCCATATATTGTAGGGTTAGCATCCTTTCCTAATTTAGCAAGTCTCACATTAGTTGCTCAAAATATTTCCAAAATCTCAGGACTGGAGTCGTGTGTATTTCTTAAAGAACTTTGGATCGCTGAATGCCATATATCGGTAAGTCTAAATGTTCTTACATATATTGCTTTTTTGTTTTGAGGAAAAAAATCACTTAAAAATATATATAATATTAAACCTTTTGTACATAATACAAAAGTAATATTAAATTTTTAAATCCTATGAAAAAACACAAAATTTTCATGGTAGCATTACAGCTTACAAGAATGTTTTTCCCTAAGTTGGAAATACACCCAGTTTATGGATTTGTTACTTTTTTGTGCCTCCCAAAGGATGCCTTTAGATAACAAGTTAAATCTGAACCAGTGTTCTGTGTATAAGAGGACAGAAAAACAAAGTATCTTTGCCTTTCCTTAGAATTTGTCGGAAGTAGAAAATAGCAGGCAGAAGAGATGGAGATGAAGTATAAAAACAGCAGCCTCAGTTTCCCCCTAAATTTCCCCTAAAGTATAATCTTTTCTTTATTTTCTCTTCATATAGAAAATTGAAATTACCAATTTTCATACAACTTTACCACCTTTTCCTCTGTGTTTCATTTGCTTGAACCAGCTTTTGCTTGAGTAGTTTGACTCCACTGAATTTTAATTTTTTAAAAAATGTTATTCTTTGCAGTAGAAATGGTATGGACTTCAAAATTCAGTCCCATTTGAACAAAATTATTTACCCATGCTGAACAGTTCCCTTTCTGGTCTCTTGATCATCTTTAGAAGGGAGAGAAATAAGCATTTTTATAGCACCTTTTATGGGAACCCAAAAATAAGCAATTACCTAGATTCTACTATGAGGACTTGGGTCATCTTTAGAGTGGGGAGGGATGGGGAAGAGAATAAGCATTTATATAATGCCTACTATGTGCCAGGTACTGTGCAGGTGCTTTTTACAATATCATCTCATTTGAACCTCACAACAATCCTGAGAGGTAGGTGCTTTTATCCCTCTTTCACAGTTGAGGAAACCAAGGCAGAGGTGAAGTGACTTGCCCAAGGTCATACAGCTAGTGAGTATCTGAGTCCGGATTTGAACTCAGGTTTTTCTGATGTCAGGCCCGTTGTTCTGTTCATTAAAAGTGAATAGCAAGTACCCTCTCTTTAGAGGAACAGAAAATAATAGCTGGCGCTTATGGAGGGCTTTAAAGTTCGCAGAGCACTTACTTTTACTTACCATAAGGCATTATATGATCCTCACAACTCTGAGGATGGCCTAGCATCAAGAGTACTGAATATAGCACTAATTTCCCCCTTTACGAATGTGTTCTCTACCTTTTGCTACAGGGGTTTAATTTATAAGGAGAGGTTCTGGCAGCCACCATTACATTAAAGCTTAACTTTGTCATCTATGTATAAAATTAAGTATCTTCTTGATGGAAGAGTGGACTGTTATGATAGCCTTTTGAATCATTTTCTTGCCTAAAGTCTCTCCTCACTATAGTCCATCATCATCTACTCCTATCAAGTTGATCTTCCTAAAGTGCAGACCCTGATACATCCCTGGACCTGGAGTTAAGACTTGGCCTCACACCCATGCAAGCTATGTGACCCTGGGCAAGTAATTTGAGCTTACTGTCTGTCTTATCTGTAAAAGTGGATAATAACAGCACCTCCCTCCGAGGGTTGGCATTAGGATAAGTGAGAAAATATTTGTAAAGTACTTTGCAAAACTTAAAAATGCTATCTTCTATGAATTCTATCCAGATCCCTCCAGAAACTAATACCCTCTGCATAAAAATTAGTTTGTATCAACCAATACTTCAATCAATATGCATTATCAAGGGTCTGCTATGCCTGGGATTTTAAGTGCTGAGGATAAAAATACAAAAATGAAACAGTCTTTGACTTCCAGCCCTGTGTATTTTGCCTTGCCTAACTTGCTTCTTCAGCCTCAAAGGAAGCTAGGAATTCTACAAGGTAAAAATGAGGAGCTAATGAATTACAGGCATGGGAGATAGAGGCACAGAGGCAGGATCACAAATGGCATGTTTGGAAAGTAGTGAGGAGACCAGAAGGAGACTAATGTTCGGTAAGCCTGCTTTTAATTGCCAGGCAGAGGAATTTATATTGAATCATTGCTACCTATTTGAGCTTGATGAGGAAGAGAGTAATGTAGTCAGACTTGTACTTTGGGAATCTCAATATTCCATCTGTGGAGGATGAATAGAGGTAGGGAGAGACTGGATAGAGTAAGATTTATTAGGAAGTTATTGCAGTTAAAATCCAAGTAAAAAATGATGAGGCTCTGAACAAGGTTGGGTTCTGATGTGTATGGAGAGAAGGGGGCAGATGAGGCAGTTGTGGAGGTAGAATTGAAAAAAATGACAAATGATTATGTTGAAGTAAAGTGAAGAGTTGAGAATGACTCTGAGATTGAAAACCATGGTGACTAGAAGGATGGTGGTGCTCTCAGCAAAAATAGGAAAGTTGGGGAAAGTTGAGAGTTTTGGGGAAGAGATAATGAGTTATATTTTGAGCATTCCAAATTTAAGATAGGGACTTCTACTATGTAGTTGCTGATGTGAGACTAGAATTCAGAAAGACTGGATTCATAGATCTGGAAGTCCTCTGCACAGAGATAATAGTTGAACATATGGCAGCTAATGAGATCAGCAAGAGAAATATGGCAGAGAGAGAGAAGAGGGTTGACGACAAATTCTGTGGTATACCCATCCCTGGGAGAGTCAGACACGAAGGATAATCTAGCAAAAAAAAAACCAAAGAAGCAATAACACAGGGGGAACACAAAAAGATAAATGGTCAGTATCAAATGCTGCAGAGAATTCAGGAAGAATAAGTAATCAGAAGAGGCCTCTATATTTAATAATAATTATTACAGCATTTATATCATACCTATTATGTTGCAGGCACTGTGTTAAGTGCTGTTACCTCACTTGATCCTTACAACAACCCTGGGAGATAGGTAGGTGCTGTTATTATCCCCATTTTACAGATGAGGAAACAGGAGGCAAATGAAGGTGAAGTTACTTGTCCAAAGTCACACAACTAGTAAATGTCTAAGACAAGACGTGAAGTCAGATTTTCCTGACTCCAGGTCTAGCACTATGTCCACTGTGCCACCTAGCTGCCCTATTTGGTAATTAAGAGATTTGGTAACCTTAGAAAAGAGAAGTTTCAGTTGAGTGATGAGGCCAGAATCCTTAAAAACATAGGGTTGAGGAGTGAGAGAAAGGGAGTTAGTCACAGTACATGGGTTTTTCTAGGAATTTGGCTATGATATGGAAGGGAGACAGGAATGATAGTTTGAGGAGAAGGCAAGGTAAAATGAAAGGTTTTTAAAGATGAGGAAGGTAGATATGTTTTTAGGTAGCAAGAAAGGAGCCAGGAGCCTGAAATTAAGAGAAAAAATATAAGGCTGGGTGATCTGCTGGAGGATCCTGGAGGGGATGGGATCAGGAGCACAAGTAGAGGGTTCTGAGTCCTTGAATAGAAGAACTTCATCGGAAACTAGAGGAAAGGATGGAAGATGATACCAAGTGATTTTGAATTGTAAAACAGTAAGGAAGTAGGAACTCATTTAGAATGACATCTACTTCCTCAGTAATATCTTCCTCAGAATAAAATATAAAATCATTCTTTGTGGAACAGTAATACTTTATATCAGAGGTGAGAACCTCTGCTGGAGGAAGAAGTGACATGCAGGCTTGAGGAAAGAAGAGAAACTTTAGAATGCCTTCTGTGGACAGTGTGATTTTCAAATACAGAAGAGGAAAAAGATTGCCTTGTTATAATGAGGGGTCAGTTGAGTCCAGCTCATGACTTTGTGAAAGAGAAAATGGATATGATGAGGGAACCCAGGAGAGGTGTTTGGCAAGGCAGGAATGGCAGTAAGATAAGAGGGTAAAGAATATGACTAGAGGAGACTATGGCTGAACTGTTAATTGGTTATATTTCTTGTCCATCAAACTTTTACAGCAATATTTGACACAAATTTTTTTCTCTGTTTTTGTTTATTTTCTTTCTATGAAAACTTTTTTAATTCAGTCACAGTTGTTTATTTTATCTTTATCATTCCCAACCTTTTGGGTAAGAATAATATAATTTGTGAAGGGTATCTCTTTTATTTGGTATCGAATTTTTAAATAATGTGACTATTTGGAACTTATTTTGATATCTAGTGTAAGATGTTGCTGTACATGAAAAAAATTCCTAAAATGCTTTCCAGTTTTTTCAGAAGTTCTTTTCAAATAGATAATTCTTTCTCAAGTAATTGATATTCTTAAGTTTATCATACACTGAAAACTACTGGAAAACTACTCCTTTTTTAATTACTTCTATTTCTTTCTTATTAAATCTATTCCATTGATCTGCTTTTCAGTTTTTTTAATGAATGCCAAATAGTTTTGATGATTCTTGTTTTGTAATGTACTTTGAGGTCTGGTAGTGGTGTCCTCCTTAATTCTTGCTTTGGTGTTTCCTTTTGCTTTTTAATTTCCTTTGAGAAAGTTTATACCTCTTACTCCTATAAATGAATTTTGCTGTTGTTTTGGCTAGTTGTATGAAATGTGCTCTTTGGTTATTTGACTGGCATAACACCAAATCTGCACATTAATGCTTGCTTTCATTATATTGTTATAGTCTAATGATTAACACTATCTAGCTCTCTAATTATTTATATCTTAATATATAATTTTGTAGTTTTTTAAATAAAGTTTATTTTACTATCATTTCACATTTGTGCAAGTTCTGTATAGGAATGATGGTTTTTATGGATTATTTTGCATCTTGCTACTTCCTGGAATCTATTATGTCAATTTCTTTGTTGATTTTCTAGAGTTTTCTAAGCAAATCATCTGCAAATAAGGATAATTAAATCTTTTCTGTGCCGTTATACCTGAAATTTCCAGGGAGTTAAGAGGAGGGAAATTTTTTAAAAAGTTTTTCTATGAGTTATTTCAGCATCATTCCCTCTAATTTTTAGTCAGTAGTGATTTCACACCATAAGCTCAATTTTTTCCCAGGCTTTATCACTTTTTATCTTAAGAGAAAATTTGAATTTGGAATGACTTCTACAACTAATAATCTGCTTCCTTTGCTACAGAAAATTGAAGGTCTACAAGAATGTAAAAATTTAGAAAAACTGTTCTTATATTATAATAAGATTACCAAAATAGAAAATTTGGAGCTACTAACAAAGCTGGAGGTCCTTTGGTTGAACCACAATGGAATCAGAGCTGTTGAGGTAAGGACGAATGCTGTGAGATGGCTTGGTTTCGGTTTTTTTTGGTAAACTTGACTAATTTCTATAGAGCTTAAATTTAAGCAGTATTAGGTATATTCGAGAAATACAAACATTTAACATAATTTAGATCAAGATTAGTAATAATGCTTATAATCATAAATATATAAACATTTTTACTCAAGAAAGTAGAAATATTCTGAGGGAAGAGTACGATGTAATAAGATTTTGGTTCTACCCAGTCTTTCTTCAAGAGCTCCCTAGAGGAGCTGCCAAGAAGGAATCTCCTCAGAACTCAGGGAAGAAATGGAAAAGTTGTTGATTATCTCCAGTTTTATAAATGTAGATCTTTATGATTTCATCTAAATTTTAATTTTCCTAAATTTTATAGGGTTTGCAAAATTTGAAGAATTTGAAAGACCTCAATCTTGCTGGAAATTTTATAAATAGCATTGGTATGTAATGTTCACTTTTTCATCTGAGATAACTAAGTTATTTTAAAGAGGCAACATGCCCTAATGGCACCAAGAAGACCTGGTTTCAAGTCTCATAATTTGACCCATGCTCTCTATGTGACTCTGGTCAGGTCATTTAACCTCTAAGTGCCCCAGGCAACTGATCTCCGACTCTAAAGTTGCAGAGAAGGTACCAACCTGGACTGGTAAAGGAAATGTCTTGACCAGGGTGTTCTCTACACTAGTGAAATCATCAGTCCTTTTCCTATTCCTATACTTCTACATCTGTTTTTTAAACTTATAATTTACTATTTTGTGAGAGGCAGGTTAACCTATTTCTGTGATGGTAAAAGATTGCAGATTGATCAGTTGTTAATTGCACAGTAGTACTATCAAACATGTTAGGTTTCTGTGCGTTGCATAAAATTATGACAGTGGATAAAATGACAATTCCTCTTTTACATTTTTTTTTGGATAAAGGACAATGCTTGGACTTCAATGAAAGAATAGAAAGATTAAACCTGTCTGGTAACCAAATATGTTCTTTCAAGGTATGTTTAAATAAGCATTTCCTTTTTATTTGGAAAAAAAAACTGGACAAGAAGAAATCATGTAATGGAAATGGAGTATATTGCCCATTTTTGGAAGATAAACTGTTTCCCCTGAAAGCTACTCCAGGCAATTTACTCTATGTAAAGGCTATCAACAATTAAGACAACCACAAAGTCTTAATGTGTACTTACAAAAAGTCCTGATCTTTTAAACTTAAGTTTTATAAGAAAAATTTTAATAGTGGTAGGTTAATATCATTTTGTTTTAAATTTTGTGATTAAAAATACAGTAATTTCAGCAAATAACAATAAAAGTACTGACAGACTTAAATGTGGAATACATCTTCAAATAAAACCCTAACATACAAATTATTAACAATTTGATTAAAATTATTCTATACATTTTAATAGAAAAAATGAGCAGTACATTTATTCTGTATCCCCTTTCAAAGATCCATTTCCTTGATGTTGTTTTTAAATAATGTTATAGCCAATGTATTTGTTGTTATTTTGCTGACATTGCTTTTTGTCATGAAAGAGAAAAGGATCATAGATTTGGGGCTAGTTGGGACTTAAAGGTCCTCTAGTCAATGCCCCTCATTTTACAGTTGAGGAAATTGATATTTAGAGAAATCAAGGAACATGTCCAAGGTCATGCACTTTATGTAGGTCTTTTTTTTTATATTTTTCATTTTATGGCAAAACAATATTGCATCATAACAATATGCCATTATTCATTATATCACCATGCAATACCCACAGCAGCTGGTATGAATATGCAGACATATTTCCAGGGTTGAATTACAAAACATAACAAACTCTCTTCCTCAAAGATGAAACCAACATGTTTATTCAGATACAGAAAGCTAATTCCACCATAGTAACAAAGAAGTTTATTCACATCATCAATTCAGGGAGCACCAATATTCCCAAACCTTCCCTTTGTTAGGCCTCCCAACAAACAATCTACCTTAGGCAAAATTCCTCCCTCTCTCACTCATGCTAGATTCTGTGCCTCAGCTCTGCCTCACTCTCACTTCCTGCTCTATCTTTCCTGCTCCACCCTTGTAGCAAGCTTCTCCCACCATGGACTCCATGTGAATCAGGCTCCATCACAACAGTCAGCTGGCCCCGAGCTCAGAGCAGGTCACATGTATTTTAGCCACTATGGAATTATCTTGCTAGAGAAATCCATTATAGGTAACTGAACTATATTAACATTTTTAGATGTATATGGGATTATGCTGCATTACTCTAGAATATGTAGCCTTTTTATATTTTCATATGCCTTCTTTAGGAAGAGATAATGACTTGATTAATACTTTATTAATACTTTATTGTCACTGTTTTAGGAACTCACTAACTTAGTCAAGTTACCTCGTTTAAAGGATCTGAGTCTGAATGATCCTCAGTATAAGGCTAATCCAGTTTGTCTGCTGTATCATTATTCTACACATGTGCTATATCATTTGCCTCATCTGCAAAGGCTTGACACATTTGATGTGTCACAAAAGCAAATCAAAGAACTGGCTGATGTAAGTATACCCGTAAATATAACTAAGATGTTTGCTTAAGTAATCTCCTCATGGTTGCCTGTCCACAATATATATTGAAGGATATTATCAATTGTATGGCTAATTTATACCCATTTTTGTGGGATTGTAATTTTTTCTGAAGACTTCTGTTAAAGGGTGTTGACTTTTTTTGCCTGAATATTTTGAATAGTCCTTTAATTCCCTGTTTCATTTTGGTATCTTTAGATGAACCATTTCTGATACAGCACCTACTCTATTCAACATTATGTTCTTCAGTTGACAAAGAATTGAATTTCTCTGTTTGTATTTTCTACATAAGGCAGTATAATGAAGTCTCATATTCATTGGCAATCACCTTATCTGATGCTGATGTTCACAGTGCATCCCGCAAGTTGGAACCCCATATTACGTGGCATGTATTTTGTCAAATTAGGTTACAGTTTACTTACTGCTTGATTAGCATACAGATAAAGATAGGGACCAAACAAGTAACTTCATTGATGTAAGGAACTTCCTTCTACTAATGCAACACCATTTCTACAGCTTAGAGTCTTAGAGAATTGCCTAGTACCTTGAGAGACCATGTAATTCAGGGTTCCAAATGGTGGAATTTCTTTTGTGTTCTCAGTTTTTCTAGCATATAACTGTGTAAACTAAGTTTTTTTTTATATTTATTCTCCTTTATTAACACTTTGTCCAATACTTTCTTAACTTTAGATAGTCATCACAAACAAAAAACCAAGCCCTGATTTGTAGAACTTACTGATTTCTTTTTTTTTTAATTAATTTATGTTTTCAGTTTTCTACAGTCACTTCTGTAACTGTCAGATTTTCTCCCTCTCCCTTATTTTCTCCCACCCCAAGATGGCATTCAGTCTTATATGGGTTCTACACCTACATTCTTACTAAACACATTTTCACATTGATCATGTTGCATGGAAGAATTAAAATGAATGGGGAGAAGCCATGAGAAAAAACAAAACAAAACATAACACAAGAGAAAATGCTCTGCTTCTTTCTGCTATCCAGTTCCATAGTTCTTTCTCTGAATGTGGAATGGCATTTTGCCTTGAGTCTATTGGGAATGTTTTAGGTCTTTGCATTGCTGTGAAGAGCTAAGTCTACCAGAAAAATTCCTTACACACTGTGATTGTTACTGTATACAATATTTTCCTGGTTCTGCTCCTTTCACTCAGCATCAGTCCTTCCAGGTTTTTCTGAAGTTTTCCTGTTTGTCATTTCTTATAGCACAATAGTATTCCATTGCATTTACATACCACAACTTTTTCAGCCTTTCCCCAATTGATGGGCATTCCCTTGATTTCCAGTACTTGGCCACCACAAAAAGAGCTGCAATAAACATTTTTGTACATATGAGACCTTTTCCCATTTTTATGATCTCTTTGGGATACAGCCCTAGAAGTGATATTGCTGGGTCAAAGGGGATGCACATTTTCGTAGCCCTTTGGGCATAGTTCAAAATTGCTCTTCAGAATGGTTGGATCACCTCACAGCTCCACCAACAATGAATTAGTGTTCTAACTTTCCCACATCTTCAGCTTTTATCATCTTCCTGTTTTGTCATTTTAGCCAATCTGATAGGTATGATGTGGTACGTCAGAGTTGTTTTGATTTGCATCTCTCTAATTAATAGTGATTTAGAGTATTTTTTCATGTGACTACAGGTAGCTTTAATTTCTTTCTCTGAAAACTGCCTGTTCATATTCTTTGACTATTTATCAATTGGAGAATGACTTGTATTTTTGTAAATTAGACTTAGTTCTCTATTTATTTTAGAAATGAAGTCTTTATCACAGACAATACCTGCAAAAATTCTTTCCCAGTTTTCTGCTTCCTTCCTAATCTTGGTTGCATTGGCTTTGTTTGTGAAAAAACTTTTCAATTTAATGTAATCAAAATTACTCATTTTTCACTTCATAATATTCTCTATCTCTTTTTGGGCCATAAATTTCTCTATTATTCTGACAATTATATCGGACAAATACACTGTTCCTTGCTCCCCTAATTTGTTTATAGTATCAATCTTTATACCTAGATCATGCATCCATTTGGACTTTACTTTTGTGTGTAGTGTTAGACCTTGATCTATGCTCAGTTTCTGCCACACTGTTATCTAGTTTTCCCAGCAATTTTTGTCAAACAGTGATTTCTTGTCCCAGAAGCTGGTGTCCTTGGGTTTATCAAACAGTAGATTGCTATATTCATTGACTACTGTGTCTTGAGTACCTAACCTATTCCACTGGTCTATCTCTCTATTTCTTAGCCATTACCAAGTAGTTTTGATGATTGCTGTTTTAAAATACAATTTGAGATCTGGTAGGGGTAGGCCTTCTTCCTTAGCATTTGTTTTCTTTAGTTCCTTTGATATTCTGTACCTTTTGTTTTTCCAGGTGAATTTTGATATTATTTTTTCTAACTCTAGAAGAAAATTATCTGGTAGTTTGATTGGTATGGTACTGAATAAATAAATTAATTTAGGTAGAATTATCATTTTTATTATATTAGCTTGGCCTACCCACGAGCAACTGATGTTTTTCCATTTACTTAGATCTTACTTTATTTGTGTGAAAAGTGTTTTGTAGTTGTGTTCATGTAGTCCCTGGATTTGTTTTGGCAGGTAGACTGTCAGATATTTTATAATGTCTACCATAGCTTTAAATGGGATTTCTCTTTCTATCTCTTGCTGTTGGACTTGGTTAGTAATATATAGAAATGCAGATGATTTATGTGGGTTTATTTTGTAACCTGCAACTTTGCTAAATATGTTTATCATTTCAAGTAGTTTTTAAGATTCTGTAGAATTCTCTTAGTATATTATCATATCATCTGCAAAGAGTGAAAACTTAGTTTCTTCTTTGCCTATTCTAATGCATTCAATGTTGGGATCTACCAGCATCCCCAAGTGGCTCGGTGAAGTGGTGATGAAGAAAGACACGGGCAGGCGAGAGAAGATAAGACAACTCTGTTTATTGATCAGAGGGTCTGAGTATTTAAAGACAAAAACTACAAGTATACTGACAAATTGCTTGTCCTCAATCCCAGTCTTTTGGCTAGTTTATTGTTCTCAGGAATATTATCCTAGAAGGCATCCATTGATTTTACATATCTCCTTGTACTCTGTAGTTTTCTGTTTACCTTGAGGAGACAGCAAAATTCAGGGGGTATGGAGAGCAATACCGGATGATAATGAGTGCAGTCTTAGAGAGGCTTCCCCGAAGTTCTGGCCTGGACTAGATACTGCACTCCATCCTTGCCATCAACAATTCAGCTTCTTTTTCTTCTCTCATTGCTTAAGCTAACATTTCTATTATCATGCTGAATAACAGTGGTGATAATGGGCATACTTGTTTTACCCCTGATCATATTGGCAATGCATCTAGCTTATCCCCATTACATATAATGCTTGCTGATGGCTTTAGGTAGATGCTGCTTATGATTTTATGAAAGGCTCCATTTATTCCTGTGCTCTCCAGTGTTTTCGATAGGAATGGGTGTTGTATTTTGTCAAAAGCTTTTTCTGCATCTATTGAGATAATCATATGGTTTCTGTTAGTTTTATTGTTGATATGATCAGTAATGCTGATAGTTTTCCTTATATTGAACCAGCCCTGCCATCCTGATAAAAATCCTACCTGATCATAATGTATTATTCTTGTGATGATTTGCTGTATTCTTTTTGTTAATATCTTACTTAAAATTTTTGCGTCTATACTCATTAGAGAAATTTGTCTGTAATTTTCTTTCTCTGTTTTGGGTCTTCCTGGTTTGGGTATCAGAACCACATTTGTATCATAAAAAGAATTTGGTAGGACTCCTTCTTCAACAACTTTCCCAAATAGTCTATATAGTATTGGAATTTTTTAACTGTTCTTTAAATGTTTGATAGAATTTACTTGTAAATCTGTCTGGCCCTGGAGATTTTTTCCTAGGGAGTTCATTGATAGCTTATTCAATTTCTTTTTCTGAGATGGGGTTATTTAAGTTTTCAACTTCCTCTTCTGTTAATCTGGGCAATTTTTATTTTTTAAATATTCATCCATCGCAGATTATCAAATTTATGGGCATATAGTTGAGCAAAGTAATTTCTAATTATTGTTTTAACTTCTTCCTCATTAGATGTGAGTTCACCCTTCTCATTTTTGGTGTTAGTAATTTGGTTTTCTTAGAGACCAATGAATTGGGCATGCTGCTGAAAAAACTAGTAAAAGAACAAACTGAAACTTCCCAAGAAAATACAAAATTGGAAATACTGAAAAGCAAAGGAGAGATTAATGAAATTAAGAAAACTGTTGAATAAATACAGTGGAGTTGGTTTTGTGAAAAAACCAATAAAATTGATAAACCTTTGATCAATTTGTTGAACTAAGTTTTGATCACTTTTTATTCCATTTTTGTTGTGATTACACCTTGTTTGATATTTTATTGATTTGATTTTCTGTCCACTTCTTTTTAATCAGATGACTAAAGATTTGTCAGCACAAAAGAAATAGAATACCTTTATAGTATGACCACTAGCAGAAGATCAAATAGAAATCTTAAATTGTACAATCTCAGAAATAGAAATAAAACTAATTCTAAAAAAAACACCAAAGAACTATCAAAGAAAAAACTTCTGGTCCTGATAGATATACAGGTGAATTCTATCAGACTTTTACAGTACATTCAGTACAAATACCACAAATCTTAAAAAACTGAGAAAGAAAGCATTCTGCTAGACTCCTTTTATGAGATAAACATCCTAACAACTAAACCATGGAAGTATAAAGCACAAGAGAACTAGAGACCAATATTATCAGCCAATATTGATTCAAAAACTTTAAATAAAATTCTGTCAAGTGGAATACAGCAGTTCACTCAAGAAATAATTCATCATAACCAAGTTGGATTTATATCTTGTTGGTTCAACATTAGGAAAACAATCATCATAATCATAGTAAAAACAAAAACATCCCAAACCACATCTTTATCCCAATAGATGTAGAAAATGCCTTTGACAAAATACCATGCTTATTTATGCTAAAAACCCTACAAAATGTAGGCATAAAGAGACCTATTAAAAAAATCGTAAACAGTATGCACTGAGAACTAATGCTTTGAGGATACTAGGAAGTAAATGTCCAGTTAATACAGTAAATATAGCAATAAAACAAAGATAACTTCTCTCTCTGATATTACTTAATATAGTTCTATCAATGCTAACAATAAGACAAGAAAGAAATTAAAGGCATAAAGATAGATAAAGAGAGATAAAACAACCCGGTTTACTCATGACATGATGGTTTACTTAAAAAAATCAATTTGGTTAGTCTTTCCAAAAAACAAGTTTTTCATTTTTCCCTTGGGCATTTGTGTAGGTTGTTGATTTTAGAGGGCGTTGGGGAGGGTCAAATTTATTCCTCCACTAATTTTTAGTATTTCCTCTTTTGTGCTTAATTTAGGTTTGTTTATTCATTTTCTTTCTAATGTTAGTGCATATTTAGTGTATAATACATTAATTAATCCTACTCCTACTTCTTCAGAGAAGAGAGATAGGATATCTTCTCATATTTCTTTGTAATTTTTCAACATTTGCTTTTGATTGCTTTGTGGCAGTTCTTTCCATTTACATGCTTGAGGTGATGGTGTATATTATTTTCTTTGCTTACTTCACTATGCACCAGGTTGTGTATGTCTTTCCATGTTTCTCTGTATTTATAATAGTTGTCGTTTCTTACTGCCCAATAACATTCCATATATATATATATGTATATATATATGTATATACATACACATATGTATATAGTACTATAATTTGTTCAATCATTCCTCCAATCGTGAGCATCTGCTTTGTTTTCTGTTCCTTCCTCAAGAAAAAAAGCGCAGCTATAAATATTTTGCTATATATGGGGCCTTTCTTCTTTTCACAGATCTTCTGGTAGAATGTCTAGATCAAAAGGTATGGACATTTTCGTCACTTTATAGGCATAATCCCAAAATCATTTCCAGAATGGTTATACTGATTCACAACTTCATCAACAATGCATTAGTGTGCTTATACTCCCACAAACCCTCCAAATTGACTGTTCCCTTCTTTTTCATCCTTGCTAATTTGCTGAGGGTGAAGTAAAACATCATGGTATTGTTTTGAACAGGCAGAATTAGAGTAGAAGCTGAAGGGCAGAAGTAGAATGAAGAATGGCCATCCTGAGCCCATGTGGAACTTGCCAATGAGAGAAAAGTACTGGCATGGCACAGGAGTCAGATTAAAAAGAGAAAGAGGAGGAAAGAGTGATGTCAGATTCATCACAAAGTCCCTCAGACAAAAACACTGCCCTCTGATGAAAGGAAGGAAGAGTAGGCTTGTGGCCAGAAAGGAAGACCTCAAACAAAACTAAACCTCTTGGGTGGAAATAGGCACGGTACAACAGAATTACATTTCTCATAATCTTAAACTTGTTTAGGAAATAGTAAAAATCAAATTTAGTGTCTTCTCCCTCATACATTTCCCATTTCCCAGAATCTATTTGTATAGATCAAATTGAAACATGAATGGTGGCAGAGTCAGAGGAGAAAATGGGGCTTATTTGAGAGATGTTGCAAAAGTGAAAGTATCAGGCCTTGGCAATAGCTTTGATATGAGGGATGAGAGATAGTGAGGATAACTCCAAGATGACTCCTAGGTTGTGGGCCTGAGGGATTGGGAATTTGTATTTCCATCTACAGTAAAAGGGAAGGTGTGTATTGTGTGTGTGTGTGGGGAGGTTGGTTTATGGAAAAAGATAATGAGTTCAGTTTTAGACATGGTGAGTTTAAGGTGTCTACTCCACATACAGTTTAAGATATCTGAAAGGCAGTTGGAGATGCAAAATTGGAGGTCATCAGAAAGGTTAGGACAAGATAAATAGATTTCAGAATCATTAGCATAGAGATGGTAATTAAATCTAGAGCGATTATCAGTAATAACTGTCGCTGAACTCCCAGCCTGAGATCTTTCTTTTCTTTGCCTCATTAAAGGGGTCATATCCTGGCTACTTCTTAAACAGGCCTATTCAATGAATAGGCATTACCTCAAAGGGGCCAAGGTCTCCCAGTGCATCCTGGGCCTTCTTCTAATCATCCTGATGAATATCTAGTCACTGGATTCAGATGGCGCTGGAGGAGAAGTGAGGCTGGTGACCTTGCATAGCCCTCCCTCATTCAAAACAGCCAAGTGCAGATCATATCATCATTTCTCTGATGGCATGGTCTTCTTCAGCAGCAAAGGATGAGCACAACAACATGACATCTACACTTCTATCCAGTGACACTGACCTTGTGGCAGTTTCATAAACAAGCTAATTCATCTTTTGGCTCCGGGCATTTCCTTTGGCTGTCCCATATGCTTAACACACTCTCCCTATTACTGACATCCTTGGCTTCTTTTTAAGTCCCAACTAACCTTCTACAGGAAGCCTTTCCCAACCCCTCTTAATTCTAGTGCTTTTTCTCTGTTAATTATCTCTTATTTATCCTGTGCATAGCTTGCTCTGTGTATATTTGTCTGCGTTTGTCTCCCACATTAGATGGTAAGCTCCTTAAAAGCAAGGACTGTCTTTCGCCTCTCTTTGTATTACCAGCACTTAGCACACATAGTTCCTGGCACACAGTGGGTGCTTAATAAATGTTTGTTTGTTGATTGATATATTTATATCAGTGACCAATCCTTTCATTTTAAGGTAGGGAATTATATTTTTATGATGATAGCCTATGCTTACTGTGTCCAGTGCTTTCTGGATCTTTTCTCAAAGAAAGTATTCATGTTATACAAATATGGGGTTTCTGAGGAATGTAAGAGTTTTATAAGAATTTGTATAATTTTTATAAGAATTTTATAATTCTCAATCATATTTTCCAGCATGCTTTTCATTGTCCTGTCTAATGCCTTTCTTCAAATTGAAGTCATTAAGATTTTAACGTATATTTTGAATTGGTTTGGAGAATCTTAACAGTTTCTTTATAGAATTTCTCTGCTTCTTAAGTCACTGTATCAAATGTCACCTAAGCCATGGCTTTCTCATATTCTTTGGCTTGTGTGAATCATCAACATTGTGAGGACAGATAAAATGAAGTTTTTGGTTGGCTTTGGGAGGGGTTCAATGAAATAAACTAAATTAACAAGAATTTATGAAGCACCTACCGTTCTAGGCATTAGGAACTCCAGCAATTCCTTTATTTCTAATTCAAGGAAAATTTTTGAGTCACCTTTCCATTTCTCTACAACTTCCTTATATCTTTTAGTTTCAGTTTTAGCAATACAAATTTTCTTTCTAAAATGTAGCATATGAAACTGAAGATATTATTGGAAATGTAGTTGGACCAAGGCTATCACCCACCTTGACAACTATCATTGTAATCACTGCCATTTTCACACAATAATATGGGCTAAGTTTTTTTACTACTTAGAATACTTTTGAGTAATTGTGTAGAATATTACAGAAATTGCCCCTGACCACAAGAGTTTAGTTTAATCAATATAGCTATATATTTTTTAAAAATTATAATGTTGTTCATTGTTGTATTCTAAATTTTATTTGCCTTTCTTCTCCTTTCCAGACTACAGCAATGAAAAAAATAATGTATTATACTATGCGTATAAAAACCGTTCATAGAAACCTTAACGAGGAACTTGAGAAACTGAATGAAAGAAAATGCAAATTGCAGAAATTGCCAGAAGAACGTATAAAATTACTTAGCTTCATTATAAAAAATGTAAGTTTTAGTATTTTAAAATTCTGCATAGATTTATTTGGGGAAATGTCAAAAACATTAACACTGAAAAATTTTCTCCTCTCTTATTGAATAACATGCAAAATTTTATTTTACACTGTCTGTGCCTAAATTGTCATTTAGGTTTGTAAGGCACCACTTCCAAATAGTCATCTTAAAACAGAGGTGTTGAACTCACCTTCTTGTGGCCTTCAAAACTCCTGAGAGCAGTTGAACCATATTAATATATAACTGGAAAATGTTTATCAAAATAAATAAAATACAATGAAATATAGATATATTTTTCTAAGTTAATGTGCAGATTGCAGAGATTTGTTTCTATTTGAATTTTTATACCTCTCTCTCAAAGCATACGCCTGACCCCTACATTCAAAAATCTTCAGTGAGTCCCTGTTGACTATAGGATAAAACATAATGTTATTGTTTTAAAGCCCTTCACAATGTGACTTAGTCCATCTTTCCACCTTTATTTCCGATTAACCTCTATCATATATTTTGTGTTCTGTCCAAATTGGACTACTTATCACTCCCAGAATTCAGCATTTAATCTCTAGATCCTTTGCTTTTGCCTCATCTGTCTCCTGTGACAGGAATGTAAATGCAAGATAATTCATCTCATCTCTGTTCTTTAGAATTCAGTTGCAAACTCCTATGAGAAACTTTTCTTAATATCCCTGGTTAGTCTCCTTGTTCTCCTAAACTGAAAGAGTTTTTCCTAATTTAGTAACACTTTGTGTCCTTGAGGGCATGACTGCTTTTTTGTTTTTTGGTTTTTACACCCAGGACATGCTTTGCACATGGTAGGCATTTTAAAGATTTGAATCTATTTGAATTTCCTCAGAAAACAATGTTCTAGTTCTAGATTCCAGACCTTATGTGACATTTTGTGTCTAATAATTTAGGGTATATAAAAAAAATCAGCTTTACTTACAGAATAGATAAAAGAAAATAAAGTCATAACTTAACATGAGTCTGTCAGTATATGAATTATATGACTCTATCACATCTCAGTAAATTTGGTTATATTTCTTTAGCATTTTTATTGGAAACTAAGTAGGCTTTTATGTATATTTCCTAGTTTCAGTGCTAAAATAAATCCTTATTGTTGCTATTAGAATATAAATTAAGGTAAGAATTTTAAACCAAACCCCCACTTTTTCACCATATTCTGTGGTGGTTTTTGTGTTAGAGTATATTAGATTGGCTTGTTTTAAGATTTCTAAAAGGTAGAATCTTATCATTTGAAGTTAATAGCTTCAGTTTAAATATGCATTAGGAAACAGACATTTATACTTGACCATAGGATCAGTTTCTGAAATATTTTTTATATTTATATGATCTAATTAAACATTTGAAGTCAAACCTTTAGATGTGTAAAATAGTATGTGTATATGTATGTGTGTGTGTGTATATATATATGCTAATTTTGTTAAAAATGTAGTATCTACCATGCAAATATTGACTTATGTTTCACTTTTAACTTTAATGGCATGTCATGTTGTTTTATAACAGCTGGAATGGGAATTAGAAGAAGTACGACTACATGGGAAAATGCACAATGAAAAATCTCATTATGGTAAAAAGTCTCACTATGAGAAATCCAACAATGACATTTCCAGTGGAGAATCAAATTTTGAAAAGAAATACTTTGAAAAACGAAATGCCCTTAATGAAAGGGTAGCATTTTGGAACAAAAAATTAGATGAGTATGTAAACATCTTATTATTATAGTATATACATCAGAAATTAAAATCAGGTCCATGTCTTTAGGAATAGAAAGTATTTCCAGTGTAGTACCTTTAAACAAATTATGAAATATATTCTTAGTCCAGTTCATAAATATGTGTGATTAGTACTTACCTAGAGGATAGTGGAGTCTGCCCTGACTAGTCACTTCTCTCACTGCCCTTTGCAGGTACCAGAGCAGAGCCTCAGGAGGAAAGGGTATCTTGCTAGGCTTTAGGGTTCTAATGTAAATAAGGTGACTAAGAAACATTAGAGATGTCAATGGTGCTAAAACTACCTTTTAAGTTTTGAACTTACAAGGCCGTTCAGCTGCAATTAAATTATGTGGTCTAGAATTATTTGGTTAGTCTGACTCAAAATACTTAGATGTATTTGTCTCAGCAGAGCTTGATAGAGAAAAATATATGTCTGTATATGTGTGTGTGTGTTAATATGTACATGTGTATTTCTGGATGAGCAGATTATTACATATACCAGTTTTTTAGTTCTGATCTATCTGTTTAGACATAAACTTTGATCAGCAGTCTGCAATAGAAATATAAGGTATAGAAAATGTGGCTCAGAATATGACTTTATGCTTGTTTATTTCTTAAGTAGAATACTGTGTGAAAATGTTACCTATTTCTTTAAGTTACAAAGAATTTGATGCTGCTATGTTATAAAATTAGCAGAGCTCACAGTGGTCAATATCATTACTAAGAATAGAACACCTTTTAAAATTAGCCCATGTTAAATTTTAGAACCAAACTTTATATTTATTTGTAGCTTCTTTACTCATTTAGAAGGCTTATATTTTAAGGTATGTAAATCACGAAAGACACATGTAAGATTTTTTTAAAAACTTATAAAAATACTGTGGTAAAGTAGTTCATTCATTACAGTGCTTTTATGTATTTTTTTCCCTAATAGAATTGAAACACTTTATCAGAATGAAGTCAAACGAAAGAAGAAAAAACATGGTTTGCTAGTGCCATTTTTGTTCATTGAATTGGAAACAGTGGGGAATATCAAGTTTGAAGAAGGCACACCATCACAAGACTGGTAAAAGTGTTTGAAATTTAATATCAGATTTGTAAATAATTTTTCTTACTACTCAAATATTCAAATAAACATGAACAGATTATAATTTGAGTTGAAAAGATCTGATCTTTCTAAGTTTCAGTGTTAGAGGCAAAGGTGAGTCATAGCTCAAAAATTAAATTGCCCAGGAAAAGCTGGGAATCAAGAGTAGAAAATTGGTATGAGAATAGACTAACCCGCAGAAATACTTGGGAATCTACAATCAAAACAGAATTAAGTGGACAGTCAGGATGCACATAGATATTGTAGGTGCAAGAAAAGTATACATTGAAACTAGGCTGGCAGGTAATCAAGAACTGGGAGGAAGGGTACCAATAATGAAGGGCAAAACAGAACAAAAATTGAGATAATCAATGTGTATTGAATAGATCTCAGAGCATATGTGCTCATAAAAATTTATGCACAAATGTGTTAGAATCTGCTGGGTATTTATGATATAAATAAAGTTCATGCTAATTCCCATATAAGTGATGAAAGGCCCTTCAAAAATACCCTAGAGTAATCTGAATAATTTTGTTTAAATTTTCATATGTGTGTGTACCTAAACATAATTAGTATCAACTATCTGTTTCTTTTACCTGATACAAAATTAGCTGGAAAAAAAAACTGAAAGAAAATTATGTAAAAGTAAAATGACTAAGATATATTTAGATAATTGTGTCAGCCCAATTATAAATTTCTGAATAGCTTTAATTGATTTTGGTAAGTATTAACAAATATGTATGTATGTACTGTAAATATGACTACCTGGTTTCTTTTACTTAAGTTAAGAGATCATTTAAAAAGCGCTTTAGATTATTATATGTTCATAGTTTGCAGTTGTAGTTTCATTTAAATACTAACTTATTTTTTAAGTCAAGGATGTAGATTTGAAGATGGAGTTGTGAATGTAGCTAGATCCCCAAGTTTAAAAAAATTACCTTTGTACAATTACTTTAAGAAAAAAATGCAGTGTGGTTTCCTTATTGTACCTTGTTCAGTGTTCCTTAACTTGTTTCCTTTTATAAAGTAGTATTACTAAAAAATTAATTTTTTCCAATTTTAAAAAAGACTTTATTTTATATTTTGGGCAGAATTTTTTGTTTTTACTTCATAAGGAATCTCTTAATGCAACATTTTCTCTGTAATTCTCTTTTTCTTGACTCTTACCAGTGAAATTGGTTTTGATGATGTCGATCACCAACATTTTATTGTGCTTGTTAGATGTAGAGTCAATACCACAAAGTAGAATATAGAGTTTAGCCCCCAAGAAACCTGTCATCTACTTTTAGGAAATATAAATAGATGAAAAATGTAATATACTGTTCATAAACAGATGAAAAATAGGTAAATACTTCATGTAATACATATGAAAATAATTTAGGCTACTTACAAAACAAAGATACATATAACTGCAAAATAACTAAATTACAATATTTTTATGAAAGGGGATAGCAGTATATAGCACTTAGCACAGTACTTTATGTACACTATCAAATAGCCATATGTGGTTAGCCTGAGTTTATATGTTCCAACCTAGTATGGTTTCATTATTGTACCTTGTAAATTGGGTCTTTGATCTCGTTTGCGTATCTGTTAATACTCAGAAGAAAGTCCAGTGTATGTTAATATTGACATGCTTTTAACAAGTATATAGACTAAGGCCATGTAGACTAAGTATTTATTTAATTTTTCCTGACAGGACTGTATAGAAAAAAAATCTACATAAATTGTGTTTTGGCCACAGTAGAGTATCAGAATTCTTATTCATAATTTTTATTTTGAACTGAGCTCCAAAATTTTCCTATGATAATGTTTCAATAGCTCTATGGATCTGTGTCTTTACTGTAGCAAATTGCAACTCAAGCAAGCCTTCTCATTATGTTCTATTTTTGTTAATATCATTCCATATGAGCTTCATCAAAAATCTTTCCAGCATGCACATAACATTTCTTTAGGTCTTTAACATTTTTTAACTATCAGTACAAAACCTAAGCTCTCTATCTGTGATATTTTACTATGTGGCCTGCCTCTATCCCCTTTTTTCTGTTCATGTATTTTCTTGCTGATACATTTCATGGTTACCTGTACTTCTTGTAGGCAAATCATTTTTGGCAGTGTACTGTAGCTTTCTTAGACCATCATGTGCCTCTGTCTTGTTCTTTGGATCACCTGCAGTTTTTATTCTTTTGAAATCATGATGCACCATGACCCATTTATAGCCATGTAGCAGTAATCAAAAGAATTTTAGTTCCAAAAGATAGGTCTTTTTGTCAGGTAGTTGCTTGGGATGATTAAGATTATTATACAACTTCTCAAGTGCAGTCTAGCCTGTTCTCTTCTTCCTGTTCCATTCCGAACCCAGCTTATCTTTCTGTAGTATCTAGCCAAGATAGACATACTGTTGGAGTAGTTCAGTGGGCTGCTACTTAAAACTTGGGCCATAATCTGAATAATATACATTCTTTCTCCTGGTTTTTCTTACGTGGATTCCTATGCTGATCTCTTTTGGTTAGTGGTTATTATTGATAAGGCAATCAGCAGAATATCATCTGTCAACAGGAACATCTGGAGAACCTTATGGAAATCCCTTATTCATTTGGACACTGTGAAATATGGTCTCTGACATTGACAGATACCTTTGATGAGAATTTCTTCTCATTTTATGATTAATTATCCATAATTAAAGAATTGTTAAAGTTATCTCTGTGGTTGTGTACCTCAACAAATTTTAACCTACATATGCAACACATCTTATTGGAATCATCTCTGTCCTTTAAGACTATGTCTACCAAATAAAATAGTGTGTTATTATCAGTGAACAGTAGACATAACAGAATGCTGTTTGGTCTTCACTTCTTAATCATTGTAATTTGATATAGAAAATCACATGCATAAATCTACCTTTTTCATTTTCATTAAGATCATTTAACACATTCATAAACTACTCTTAAAATTTTTTATGAAGAAGAGAAAATAGGCATATGGGTTAGGAATTATGAATGTCTTGGTCAGGATTTTTGGGAGGTTGATAATATAGAATGTGGTCCTTTTTATTCTTTTGTAATCTTCCCCTCTTTTAGATGTTTTGAAAATCGATTATCAGCTGCCATTTTAATTGTCATCCCCTTCACATATTTCTTCTGTGCATATTTTGTCAGTTATAGTAATTTTTCCAAATTTCAATTTCTTAAGGAATATTTCAGCATTCTCCTGTAGTATATTGTAGAATGATATTTTGTGGTTCCATTGTCACTGATGATAATAATAGACCACCATAGGAATACTGGTAAATCTGTTCTATTTCATGTCTGTTTCTTGTCCTTCCAGTTTCATCCATAACTACTTTTGGAATCTGCCTAATTAGGTCATCTGATGCTTAGCATTCTTCAGTATCATTTTCCTAGTTGCTTGTTACTGTTTTATGAGATGATGCTCCTCATAATTCAATTTAACAAGCTTGTATTAAAGTACTATACATTAGATCGTGTCCTAGGTACTAAGAATGCAAATTGCACAAGTCAGATGGTCCTTGTCCTCAAGGAGTTTACTTTCTTCTAGGGGGATACAACATGTAAGTAGATAAGTATATAGAGGACATGCAACCCTCCCTTCCTCCAAAAAATTACATGATGATTATAAAACAGGGAACCAAATATTGGAAAAAATCAGGAAAAGACTTTCATAGAAGATGACTCTTCAGCTGAATCCTTGCATGAACGAAGATGGACCAAGATGCAAACTCTTTTGCCATACTGGTTTGCAGATGAATTTGTACTCTTCACCAATGTTGCCTTTGGCTGCTGTGTTTCTGCTTGACAATGATATCAGTTATTTGTAGGCTCAGTTAATTTGGGGATTCTTTGGGTCTTCTTGTCATGCTATTTTATATCAGCTAAAACTTCTCTAAGAAATGGTGAGAATCAGTCAACAGACATTTATTAAGCACTACCTGTATACCAAGCACTGTGGTCAACACTAAAGTTACAAATTAAAAGAATGACAAAAATCTCTTCTCTGAAGGAGTTTACATTAAAATATGGGAGATAAATAACATGTATAGAATATATACATGAAGAATAGCTTAAAATAGTTACATGCAAGAAAGTTTACAAAGAGAGGGGGAGATCAGGAAAAGCTTCATGTAGCAAGTCTTGAAGAGAGGCTTTCTGTGAGGCAGGGAAGGAAGAAGGAGGAGTGGGTTATACACACATGAAAAGACTAATGCAAAAGCACAGAAGTGGGAAGTGGAATGTCAAGCATAAAGAATGGAGAGGCCAGTTTGACTAGATCATACAGTGCAGGAAGAAGAATAATGTGTTAAAAGACTAGAGTTAAGGCCAGGTAGTAAAAGGACTTTAAAAACTAAATGAGAATTTAAATTTTATCCTAAAGGTAATATGGAACCAATGAAATTGAATGAGTAGGAGGAGTGGTATATTAAACTCTTTGCTGAAAGAAAATCACTTTAGCAGCAGTGTAAGGAAAGACTGGAGTAGAGGGACATTTGAGGCAGGGAGACCAATTAGAAAGCTATTGAAGTCATCCAGGTGTGTGGTGATTAGGGCCTGAAGTAAGGTGGCAGCTTTGTGATAAGAAAAGAGGTCGATGAAAGAAATGAAAAATAAAGAGGGATATTGTAGAAACAAGATTTGGCATCTGTTGGGGTACTGAGGAATCAAAGATGATATTAAGGTTGTGAAGGTTGTAAACCTGAGTGATTGTAAGGATGGCGGTGCCCTCAACAAAAATGGTATTTTGGAAAGGAGTGACTTTTGGAAAAAGATAATGACTTCTGTTTAATTCTGTATGTTGATATGCATGTACATGCACACGTCTGTGAGCCGTGATAGATATAGGCATAATGAAGCTAACAGAAACTGATAATGTCACCAGGAGAAAAAGAGTATAGAAAGAGGAAAAGAGAGCCAAGGACAGAGCCTGAGAGAAAATCTGTAGTTAGGGGGTCTAATATGAATGATGACCTAGCAAACAAGATTGAGAAGTGGTGAGACATTTAGGAGAAACCAGGAGAGAGTAGAAAACCCCGAAAAAGAGGATGACCAATACACAAAAAAGCAGCAGAGACTTCAGGAAGGATGAGAACTGAGGAAAATACCCTCAGATTTGGCAATGAAAAATCATTTTTAATTTCAAAGAGAGCAGTTGAATGATGAAGGCAGATTGCAAAGGATTAAAGAGTGTGTGATATCAAAGGAAATGAAGGTGACAGGTGTAGATAGCTTTTTCCAAGGTAATAATTTAGCGCATGATAGGATCTAAAGATTTCTTAAGGATGGAAGAAAGTCAAGCATATTTGAAGGTAGTGTGTTGGTCCTTCATTGCCAAAGGAGACCATGCCATCAGAGAAATAATGACATGACTTGCACTTTACTTTGAGTGAGGGAGAGCTGTGCAGGTGACCAGCCTCACTTTACCTCGAGTGCCATCTGACTCCAGTGACCAGATATTCATCAGGATGACTGGAGATGACCCAGGATGAGGCTATTGGGGTTAAGTGACTTGCCCAAGGTCACACAGCTAGTGAGCATCAAGTGTCTGAGGTGAGATTTGAACTCAAGTCTTCCTGACTTCTGCGCTGGTGCTCTATCCACTGCACCACCCAGCTGCCCCTATTTGAAGGTGTAGAGAAGAAAACAGTAGATAGGGAAAGGCTGAAAATGAGAGAGAGATTGCAGTCTGCAGAAGATGTAGGGGATGGGGTCAAAAGTACATATACAGGAGTTGTCTTAGCAAAGAAAGAAAGAATATAGGATGATGTCACTGGATTCTGAAGAGAAGAGGAAAACAATGAAGTCATGTCACTTGGTTAAATTGTACTTCTAAGAGAGGATCTTTCATGTAAAATAACTATGGTTAGGTCATTTTTCTTGCAACAGAATGATTAGCAGTGAATCTGAATGAGACCCAATTTATCAGATGCCCTACACCGAACAGGCTAACCAGGGACCAGCGCCAGAGATGGAAAGAACAGAAACAAATATGGAACCACGTCTACTTGAGTCAGCAGAGTTAAGAGAAATAGTAAGAAATCCTAAATCAACAAAGTTCCAAATACTAGTATTAAGACAAATCAAGTGAGCATTAGACTGGACACAATTTTAGCTGGTATCATTACAGTAGGAAAGGGGAATACTGGAATTGAAATCATTTGAGCAAAGTTACAGCAGGAGCAGTTAATGTTCCAAGGACAGCTCTGGGTAATCTGTTGTTTAATAGTGGTAATAACTTCTTTTATATAGCCCTTTAAATATTTCCTCTCAGCGTGAGGTGGGCAGTGGGGAGTATTATCGTCCACATTTTTATGAATGAGAAAATAGTCTCAGAAAGATAAAATGACATGTTCATGCATAACAGCTAACATATGATCTCAGATCTTGAACTTGACTCCAAGTCCATTGCTCTTTCTGAGCTGCCTTGTATGTTGCTGGAGAGAACTTCTGAGATCTTAGAGCTCTAGGACACATAAGACTAGTCAGTGATACCAGAGGCAGCATTTCAGAAGACCTGCATGAACCAGGAGAACACTGTAGACAGTAACAGCCACATTGTTGTTCGATGACTGACCTTGATAGACTTAGCTCTTCTCAGCAATGCAAGGGTCTAACACAACTCCAAAAGATTCACGATGGAAAATGCACTCCACATCCAGAGGAAGAACTGTGGAATCTGAATGCAGATGGAAGCATACTGTTTGCTCTCCTTTTCCTTTGTTGTTTTGTTTCTTCTTTCTCGTGGTTCCTCCCATTAGTTCTAATTCTATTTTACATCATGACTAATGTGAAAATTTGTTTAATATGAATGTATAAGTAGAACTTATATCAGATTGCATGCTGTCTTGGGGAGGAGCAGGAGAAGATGGAGGAGAAAATTCAGAACTCAAAACTTTATGGAAGTGAATGCTGAAAACTAAAAATGTATAAACTAATTATATTTTTTCAAAATAAAAAATGATTCATTATTTTAAAAAAAGAAAAAAGACCTGCTTGTAATGCTTACTGGACAAGTTATTAAATCTCTCTGAGCCTCAGTTTCCTCATCGGCAGAAGGACATAATAATACCTATAGTACCTTCCTCATAAAGTTTGAGGACTAAATAATGTATGTAATGTGTTTTACAAACTTTAAGGCACTATATAGATATCATGTGCTGTTATCATTACCATCAGTACTTGTACAATATAAAGATGAGGTACCATCCAATATTAGCTCTTCTCCTTAGAGAAGCCCTCAAGCCCGAAAGGGACCTTGACAAGCTAAGTTAATCTCAGGCTGTGTTGAAATAGAGATCTGTCAACAGAGAATCTTAAAATTAGAAGAGACCTTCAAGGTCCTTTAGCCCAACCTCTCATGCAGAAATTACCTCAACAATTTTTTTCAGGCTAAATAGCTTCAGTTTCTTTAACCATTCCTTGCATGTCCTGGTTTTGTGCTCCTTCATTACCCTAGCTGCAGAGTGCTCAGTGTCAATATCCTTCAGACTTTGGTGTCCAGAACAAAATAAAGGGTGACTGACTGAAAGTACAATGGTGCCAGTGCTTTCTTGTGATGGTTGTGAAAGCCTACTAAGCACCTATGCAGATGCAATAACTTTTTCAAGGTTATGTCTGTAGAGCACAAGCTGTGGTAGGTCCTGTCAATTAATAAGACCTTGGAATATGGACTTGACAACAGAACAGAGAGAGAGTAAATCTGTATGTGCATGATATTTAATAATAGTACCTGATATATGTGTGTGTGTGTTGAGGTCAGGGGCACCCCAAAATGTTGGAGAGCAAAGTCATCTTGAAAGAATTTGCTCAGGCTGTCTCCAAATCAAGTAAAGGCATGTACTGTGGACAACACAACACACCAAGCAGGCTCCTCCACCCCTTAAAAGGGAGATGCAGCTTAAGGGAGACCCTAGCTTAAGAGGATGGAGGTGGCAGCCCCCCAAGGGAGAGGGCCCCCCCAAAGGAGATGGCCACTTCAGGGAGGGGCCTCCTGCTAAAGGGAGATGCCCACTCGTCAGGAGAGGCTATGGTTTCTTATAAAGGAAAACCTACCTGGGCAGGGAGATGAGGTAACCAGGGACAGTCATTCAGAGTTTTGATCATATCTAGGCATATCACTATTCCATTGTTCAACCCAGGGGAGATCAGCCTACTAGAATCTCATTGTCTCCTAAAATGGCTTTAAATGGCAATTGACATAAGGGGCTTCTCATTGACCACTATTTGAATCTCATCATGTGTATATATTCACATATAACTAGATAGCTGTGGATACCTGTTATCTGAAGGTCAGTCTCATTTCACAGTCTCATCACTCATCTCATCACTGGCCACTAGGTGATGATTTTTTTCATCCAACTCGTTTTGCCTAAATTTACTTCAACCAGTATACTTAAACATTTATTGTGTGCAATGTACTTTTAATTTCTGGGTAGGCAAAGTTTTTTTTTTAAATGATTCCAACAAGAAATTTACATTCTACTATGAGATATAAGAATTAATAATCGCACTATTATTTCTTCATCTATTTAATACATTCAATTTGTGTGTAATCATGTTTATTCTGTCCTTTCCAGTTTGGAAATAATCTCTTTGACATATTAAAATGGAAGCACAAAATTTGCCAAGTAAATCAGCTTTCTGTCATCCAATGCTGTAGGTTCATCCCTGTCTTGTTCTTCCTACTCAGGATATACATTAAAAGTCTCTTGTACCGTACTATGCATTTTTCACAAGTTTCATTCAATATATTTTTGACTTTAGCTTTTAATTCAACACTTAGCACAGTGCCTGATGTGTAGTAGACATTGGCAAATACTAGTTGACTGACTGACTGTTCAGGTTAGATGTACAAATGTTTATTCAGTGCAATGCAGTAGGATATGCACTGATAATTAAAAGCCGAGAAGACTTGTGGAGAGAACTTACAATCCTCATTTTCGCAAAAGTTTCATACATATCTTCATTATTTTCTAGGTAACCAACCCTAATAGGCCAAGTTTCTTTTATAAATTACAAATAAGGCAGTATACCACAATGAGGAACACCGAACTAGGGCTAGTGTCAGGGAGAGTTGATTGTTGTGTGACTTTTATGTGTCTCACTTGGGGTTAAGGACTTTAGTCTTAGGATGATAATATTTTCATCTTTGCCCCTCAAAGGGCAGGACCCATAGGATTTCACTGGTTTGTTATTAGGTGACACAGATCTGGACTCAGAAAGACCTAAGTTCAAATTGTACCTCAGACACTTGCTGACTTTATGAACCTGGACAAGTCACTTTTCTTCTCTTGCTTCTGCTTCCACAATTTGGGATAATAATAGCACGTACTTCCCAAGGAGGTTCTGAGGCTCAAATGAGATAATATTTGTAAGGTGCTTAGCACAATGCTAAGCACATAGTAAGCACAGTATAAATGCTAGCTATTATTATGTATACTGTCAAATGTTGGCTATCCTAAGCAGTCTGTGGTCTGTGATCTGACTTGTTTAACAGATTCTTGTCTGAGGTGGAATAAAACCATTTTTTTAAGAATGGTAGAGGGTAGGGTCTCAGGAGCAGAATGAGAGAATCAACCAATTTAACATAAAGATGTCAGATTTTAAATAAAATACTATATTGCTTGACAGATTATTTCTCCAGTCAGGGGAGAAGGTGAAATAAGTATTTTTATTTAATTTTGTCCCTTAATATATAGTTAGAGGGCAAATATACTAATTTTTTAATTGTGCATATCTTCTATTTCCATATAGGTTTAATTGCTGCTATGAGTTAATTATGTCACGATTTTGTACCTGGGACTTCAGAGCATATGGTATTACAGGAGTAAAAATAAATCGTATTTTTAAAATGAACAATCGTATTCTGAGACTGAAATTTGAAGAGAAATTCCAAAAGTTTTTGGATAATGAAGATATAAATGATTCAGAGTAAGAAGTTTAACCTTCCAAAGAATGTTTTTTTTTTTTACATAGTTTGATCTTATTGTAAAGGAGCTGTCTTCTTTGTTTAACAGATGGTAGATGAACACATACTATTTATTAGTCAATACTTTATTTTTGTTTCTTTTGAGTTTTTATGATATCAGTTCTAAACTGTCTTTTTTCAAATTATTCTTAAGGAACTACCGAAAGATGATGGAATACCTTTTTTATATTTTTGATCCGGAAGTTCCCCTAAAGAAAAAGCTCCTGCTGCAAATACTTGAGAAGGGATTCAAAGAGATTGAAGCAAACAGGGTAACTGAAAATGGCAGTAGAATAGTTCTGTTGGCTTATTATATGATTCTTGATTGCAGATGTAGCATAGCTCTCATGTTCTCTTTAATTCCTTCTCTCTACTTATATCATCTTACTAATTGCTCCTCTATGAAAAGGTAATTATTAGTTCATGAAAATTATACTTCCTTAGGAAATCATAGTAAGAGAGTATCAATCAAGCAGTTTATGGCTTCTTCTGTTCTCGCATTTGTTTTTTTACTTGTAAAGGTCTATTTTAATAACTTATTGTTAAATGTCTAAAGAACACTGCACTAATTTCTCACTGTGGCATGGAAGTAACCTGGGTTTTTGAAAGTTGTGGCAATAGAGGACCGTAGTTTCTACCCAACTAGAAAGATTCTGAATACAAACCTGGCAATAGCAATTTTGCTTTCCCAGTTACTAGCCTTCTTAAATACAGAGGGCACAGTGGAGTACAGTAGAAGTGTCACTGGATGTAAAGTCAGAGGACCTGTTCAGATCTCAGTTCTTCCATTTACTACATGGGTGACCACAGGCAATTCACAAAACACTTCTAGGCTTCAGTTTCCTCGTCTTGAAAATGGAGATTGTTCTCTAGATCATCTCTAAAGATTCTTCCGACTCAAAATCTTTGATTCCTAGAGAGGCTAATTACCAGTAGACTGGCCATGTTGTCCTGGGTTCTCCCCTCTATACCACTTCACCTGGTGATTTCATCAAGTCCCATGAATTTAATTATTGTCTCTTTGCTCATGATTCTCAAGTTTGTCTATCTCTAACCTCTCTGTTGACCTCACTCTGGGCTGTCCAACTCCCCATCAGATGTCTCAAACTGGATGTCCAGTAGTTATAAACTTGACATGTCCAAAATTGAACCTTTTGTGTTTCCCCTAAACTTTCTCCTCCTTCTACCTTCCCTGTTACTGCAACACTATCCTCCCATTTCCCCAGGCTCCTAACCTAGATGTCATCTTCAGTTCATTTATCTCTTATCCCTTATATCTAAACTGTTACCAAAGCCTATTGATTTCACCTTTTCAACATCTCTCAAATATACCCCCTTCTCTCCTCTGGCACTGCTACCACTCTGGTGCAGGCCATCATTTCCTCTTGTCTGGATTACTGCAATGACCTGCTGGTGGGTCTGCCTGCCTCAAGACTTTCCCCATTCCAATCTATCTTCCTTTCAGCCACTAAAGTGATTTTCCTAAAACAAGTCTGATCATGTCACTCCCCACTTCTCATACGCAATAAACTCTTTTGGTCCCCTACCATCTCTAGGATCAAATACAAAAAACAGGACTTTGGCATTCAGTGATCTTCATAACCACCACCATCACCATTCTACCTACACAAGGACTTTTCAGTCTTATACTTTACAGTCTACCACATACTGTGTGATCCAGTGACACTGGCTCTTGGCTATTCCATAGACAAGACACACTAAGCCTTGGTGCTAGGCATTTTCTCTGGCTCTCCTCCATACCTGGAATGCTCTCTCTTCTATTCTCCACCTTTTGCCTTCCTTGACTTCCTTAAAATCCCAACTTCTACAGGAAGCCTTTCCTGATCCCTCTTAATTTGAGTGTCTTCCCTCTTTATTATTTCCTATTTATCACATCCTAGCTTGTTTGTAGATAGAAGTAGCTTGTTGTCTCCCCGCATTGGATTGTGGGCTCCTTGAGGATAGGGGTCTATCTTTTATGTTTCTTTGTATTCCCAGTGCTTAGCACAATGCCTGGCACATAGTAGGTGCTTAGTAAATGCTTACTGACTGATCGATAGTAACAACAGTAGAATAGTGAAAAAGGGTTAGAGGATGTTAAGAATTATAGTTTTTAGATCAATTATAAACATTAATTTACGTTTTAGTTCTCTAAATTTGATTTCTTTTCTAGTGACCTTGGACAAGTGACTTAACCTCTGTTTCCTTATCTGTAAAATTAGGGGATTGGACTTCTGAGCTTCCTTTTGCTCTAAATATATATACATATACATATACATATGTATATATATGTGATCTTATGAAAAATGAGGTATACTAATCTTATCAGTCTTTCTAGAAATGAAAAGACAAAACTAAGAGTTGCTGCCAAATGAAAGGATAGTTTGCTGAAGAGACAAATAAAGGAGTTGGCAGAGTTGGTGTTATCATGAATCCAAGGAAGCAAGAAACATGATTTTTATGTCATGGCTGTTCATTTCCTATTGCAGCACTCAAGATAAAGCAGTTCCAAAAACACCACTCTGAGGATAATTGCTGTTTATGCACTAACATCTGTTGAAGAGAATGAATAGGTAGAGAAATTCTCTAAAGAACTCTTTAAGATTTTCCAAATTAAATCAACATATACTTTAGTATTTGTTGATGCTAATACAACGATGGACATAGGAAAAGAGAAAAACATTATGTTGGAAAACGTGGTCCAGGATATTAAAATGGGAGTGACTAAAAACTTGCAGACAGTAAAAAAGCCTCATACCTATATATTGTTAATATTTTCTTCCAAGAAGAGAATTATGAGGCACTAGATAGGACAAATAACATCACACAAAAGAAATTGATTCTGCTTCAACAGACAGAAAACTAAAATTTACCAATGTAGGAATCATTTCCCTCATTTCCCAGAGCAACCTTTCACATAGACAACAGCACTGACTTGTTAGAGTGTACATAAAAAATAATACCAAATTAGATAAAGAATAAAAGTGGCCAGAAATGGAGATAATGTCAGCCAGCTCTATTTAAGTAAAATCTTGATGCCCCAAAAGGAAATTGGATAAAAGAGCAAATATCAGTTCAGGAGACATGGAAGAGAGAAGACTGTACTGCTGAGAGAAGTAGTACTAAAGTCATAAGTCTTTTAAGCCTTCTCTAGTCAGTCCTGCCCTTGCTTTTTGTGTAAAACAAAGGAACATCGTATGTGAATATTAAAACACATTTTTCACCACAGTATTTCTCCAGTCCTTTTTTTTCTGAGAAAGAAAAGTCCTAGGAACATTTGCCTGTGCAGAAGGATGTGTTAAAATCTAAGAACTAAAATGGGTTTCTGACTATAAGTTGGATAGTTACTGAATAAAGAGACTCATGAGACAATAGAGAAATAATGAAAACAGCCGACTTCAAAGAATAGGCCTGATGTTTTCCTGGACTTCTGTAACCTTCTGGTGCTGCATGACTAAAGGGAAAAACAAGTCAGTTCAGATGCCTGAGAAGAGTAGTAGAGAACTTCATAAGCATTGACTGAGAGCAACTCATCTGAGGACTTTCAACTGGCAAAGTAGTAGGCATTGGTAGAGGGCATTTCTAGACAAATGCTTCCCTTTAACCTAGCAAATATGAAATGTGAACCCCCCAAAATTCCCTTTCTTTTATTAAATAACAAGTCATAAGAAAGTGTATTGCATGCATAATCATCTTATCATAGATTCTTTCATGGCACAAAGAGCCTGGGAATATTTTGGTGAGGCTTCTAACTTAATTGATGCATTTTCTTCCACCCAGATGATGTGAGATTGTCAGTATCTGACATCCCTGGCCCATCCTCTTGCCAAAAAAAATTAGTTACCAATTCCCCTTACAAACATAAAAGTATTTACTTACAAGTTAACAGAACTAAAAGCACTCACATCCAAGCTTGTAGAAAATAATGCTAATCAAAGTATGCAACTATCCTCCAAAAGCCCTGTGGGATACAAAAAGACTTTCCAATGTTACCCTAGGTTGGGCTTCATCAGGAAATAGCCATGACTGCTTTTTCCATGTTGGTGCTCACCTCCTCAGCCCTCTGTCTGTTCAGCACCATTAATTCCCATAACTCTCCCTTCTTGTTGGCCACAATTCTACAAGCTTTCCTTCAATACTAACTAGGTGGTAGTCATTATCACAGACCTCTCTCTCTTTCCTTGGTTCTCCTTCACGTATAGCAGATGGTACTTGTTATCTTTTCCAGTGGACAAGCCTGCTAACAAACCTGGGGGAGGCAGGGAACTGCTGTAGTATGATTACTACTCAAAAGTTCTCCTTTTGACCAGCATGCCTTCACTCCTGTAAAGGCTCCTTTGGTGCACTGGTCCCCAGAAACCAAACCCTCACACTGAAGATGGATCTCAGGGGCAATAGAAACCATGCCTTCTTGTACCCACAAGTAGATCTCTCCTCAGCTCCATGTAGGCTCATGGTGGCTTATATTGGTAAATACTTGCCGATTTGATTTGAGTCTCACTTTCAGTGCCTGTGTAGGATCAGAAATCTATAGCTGTAAGGGATTTCAAAGGGCCCCTAGTCCAACCCCTTATTTGATAGATGAGGAAACCAGAGCTCAAATAGGTTAAGTGATTTGTCCAAACATCACAAAGGTAAGTTTTAAACCTAATTCTTTTGACTCTAGAGACTGTGTTCTTTCTACTTTTAGTATCTCCTCTTCATGTCAGTACTTTTGCTGAGGCTAAGCACCCAGTATTCTCTTCATATATTCTATGAGTAATTCAGATTGCATGAGGCCTATTTCTCAGAACACTTAACAAAAGGAGCCAATTATAACCTGAGACATTTGTGTGCAGAGGAGAGAAAGGTAAGTAATTTTGACCACACAAAAATGAATAAAATAGTCAGTATAGATTTTTCTCCATTCTACATACACAGAAGAACCTTGTCAAAGAACATGTTACTGTACTTTTGAAAAAAAATGTTCACTTAGAAAAAACCCTGGAAGTGTCTCAAAAGGTATTGAGCAGACTTTTTCTCCTATTTAGGAATAAGTTCTCAACAAATGAAGATGACATTTATTGAGATGGTCCAATCATTGTTGGAAAACCAATTTGGAACTGTGCCCAAGGGGCTATAAAACCATGCCTACCCTTCGACCCAGCAATATCACTACTAGTTCTATATCCCAAAATGATCAAAGGGGAAAAGACCTACCTATATAAAAATTTTGTAGCAGCTTGTATTTTGGTTGCAAAGAATTGGAAACTAAGGGGATACCCATCATTTGGAGAAAGACTGAACAAGTTGTGGTATATGAATGTAATGGAATACTATTGTGCTATAAGAAATGATGAGCAGGTGGATTTCAGAAAAATCTGGGAAGTTTTATATTAATTGATGTGAAATGAATTGAGCAGACTCAGGAGAACATTCCATACAGTAATAGCAGTGTTGTAACTATGATCAACTCTGAAAAACTTAGCTATTCTGATCAAGACAGTGATCCAAGATAAATCCAAAGATCACGTGATGAAAATGCTATCCATCTCTAAAGAGAAAACTGATAAACTCCAAGTGCAGATTGAAGTATACTTCTTTCATTTTCTTTTTAAAAAATTATGGAAAGCTCATAAACTCCTCAAACATATCATATAATCTTTGTGTACCCAGGACTTAGTAAGTTGCCTTGCTTTGCATAGTATTTATTAATTACTCAATTAAATTTTACGGAATGTACCTTTTGTAAAGTGCTTTTCAAATTGCGGAAATTTCATGCATTTAATTGTATATTTACTAAGTATATGTTATTTATAAGACATTGTGCTAGATGCTGGATATATAAAGATGAAAAGCAATACCATTTCCTCAATAATATTACAGTCTAATAGAATAAGATGTAATATAGTAAATTTTATGGGGTGGGGAATAGTATATAAATTTGAAGTACACACTGCAGTGAGGAATATCAATCCAATAATATATCCTCACAAAACCTATGTTCTGAAAAATATAACATTATAGGCAGGATTATTGGAATGATTTTTGAAAAATTATATTTCTATTACACCTATTATATAGAGTAATATCAGTCTTTATTTTGGCTATTTTCCCAGGAGTTTATTTGCTTCGGATAATCTTTAAGAAACATATTTTTTATATTCAATTAGAACATTTCACATAATTTTCATTGTATATCACACATTTGCAGAATAAAATTGCATTTTTATGATTTCCTTCCCATTCAAATAAGTCTGTGTGACAAATGTGCTTCTCCTCCTAGATGCCACTCATGAAGTAAGAAGCATTATTATCTAGAAGATACTGAAATTGAAGAAATGTTAGTAAAATAAACCTACTTAGATCTTGTTTTAATCTTTACAGTCATCTCACAAAAAAGAAGCTGTAATCCTTGCTAACAGTCTCAGTCTGTGTGAGTGTCCCAGAATTGAATTTATACAGAAACAAATCAAGGATGAAAAGAAAAACGCTCTTGACCCAGAAATGTACAGGCACGGTAATGTAAATGAACAGTATTTTAGAACATTATGGTGCTAACATCTTACCCAAGTTGTGTTTATTTATAAATTTAAAAAGTTCTTTAAAAGCGTTTATGTTTTGTTCTCATACCTTTTTACCTATTCAATTTCTTTTCTGTTTCAGAGTATGATTTAAATGGAATGAGCTTCATTTCAATATTGCATCCAATTTAAATAAAATTCATTTATTTTACTTTAATTCATAAAAATAAAACATAAAAGAACAAAATGACCATGTGACAGTTTTTTAGGAAAAGCAAGTACCTTAAACCATGTTACGGTGGCCTAACAATGTGTCCAGTAAAAGCTCAAACTTAGGTGACCACATGACCTAAATTTTGATGATTTATGTAGAACCACCTAGGACACCAGACAGGTGTCCTCCAGGGCACCAGGCAGGTGTCCTCCAGGTCACAAGGTGGGTGTCCTGGAAAATAGTCTCCAAAGGTTCTCTTTCTTTCTTCGTAGTCCCATGGACAAACTTGAAGTGATATCAGGTGTTTTATGAATTGGCGTATTTTGACATATCTCATTGAGGTAATTCACCAGCATTTTGTCCATAGCCTAGAATCTGAGAAAAGCAATCTGTAAACCGTTCTTCAGGAGTCTGAGGGGACGCTGTAGGGTCACCTTTCCCTAGCACGCATAGCCTAAGACTGAGTCTAGGGCCTGAGTAAGGGCTGTGGAGGGCAGGCCCATCCCGTATCATTCCATCTTGCACTACCTCACATTCTCTAAGGTTCTGACCATTCGCTCTAGCTCTTTTTATCTTAATGTTGTAAGAGTGGGGAAAACAGAGTCTTCTTTATTCTTCATTTACTCATTTATTCTCCTTGTTCTGCCCAGCTGATCTGAACTAAACTGGACCACATGTATTTCACGTTCTTTATCCAACTACTGCATAGCCAAAAATTAAGTATTACATACATTTTTTAAACTCAGAGAGTTATTTTCTCTTGAGATAACATTCCTAACTTCTTTTTCTTTTCTCTCATATTTCTCCACTTATATCACAATAAGAAAGAACCAAAGGTGTTTAATCAGATATCTGTAGTATATGTTATATTCCACAAACTCCCAACTTGGTCCCAGGGAGTCATATGCACATTGATGATTTGCCTGGATCCATCATTAGTGTTATGACTCAAAGTAACCCCTTTTTAAAGGAGAAATTCATTAACAAAAAGTTTTACTTATTTTGATTACATTTTTTAAGATGAAGTATTTCTAAATCTTTTTGTTCTCATTGACTTTTTTAAAAAAATCTTTGGAGTTACTCAGGCATGGGAAATTTTGCAAAAATGTTATTTTCTAAGCATGAAAAACAAAGCTATATTATGAAATTATTACTGTACACTGAGTAAAAGTATTCATGTTTTTCCACATTTAGGTGTACTCATAATGACAAAAGTTTTTCTCGGACGTAGCATTCAGGCTCGTGAACAGGATTCCATCTGTAAAGTCAACTATCCAATGTTTAATTCAGTATTCATGCCTCGGAAATGTTTACTAAGTATGTCTGCCATCATGACTATCATGATTTCATCTTTCTTAGGTCTGAATATTTGTGTTTAGTGTGATGTTTTTAACTCTTTAATTCCCAATTTTCACAGAACTTAAATTTTTCCATAAAAAATGACTGTGTATAAATTTCAGCCCTTTCCCCCTCCTCTTTCCTTATCTCTCTTCTCCCTAATTACATGTATACAATATTACATGTACCCAACCTAGGAGTGTGGAATTGTGAGAAGAAAGTAATGACATCATCAAGGAATGCAAAAAACACTGTTTGTGATAATTTAAAGTAAGGTCCAGAACTAAGAACTTGGAATCAGAAAATGACATTTGAGGTCTAGATCTTGTTCATAATATACTTGAACCAGAAGTGGCAAAACCAAGTTTTATGTGATATATATCAAAGCAGTTTGAGGTAATAAAGGGTTTGATGAAGTGCTCGACAAAGTCCTGTATATCTGGGCAAAAAGATGTGAGAAACTGGGTAGGGAAAGTAAAAAGATTTAAGAAAAAAATAAAGCAAGTTTTAAAATTTATGAATAAAACATCATTAATCATATTGGTGAGGAAGACAGCTTTAGAGATAGTGAGAATTAGAAAACAGTTCAAAATTAAACTCTTGTCTGTGGGGGTTGGGGGAGTTGGTGATGAGAAAAGAAAAATGCCTGCATTATTTCAGGAGACTATATGTTTGTATTTAAGGTGTTTTGCTGTTTGTAAAGTAAAAATGGAAAAATCTATTCTGTTTTGAAATTGTGATCTTTTTATCCTAGGCTCCTTAATATCGCACAAAACCTGTAGCTGCAACCTTCGGCAGAGCAAGTGGTTTGTGTTTGATCATGACCTTGTCTTGCCAGAGTACATCATTGAATTTGAGTATGTAACATTGGTATGTGTGCTTTTTAAAAAGTGCAGTAGAACTCCTTTGGGATGCAGGACTGAGCTAACTAAATTGTTCAGCTGTTGGTACAATATATGTAGTTGTTTTTCAAGGATTTGATTTTCTCTGTATATTGTACCACACCCAGCGTAATTTACTATTATAAGAAGATTCTCCTGCAGATTTTATAAGTGAGCAATGGGTAGAAAATGTGTGAACTTGTAACTAAAGCTCAGCATCATTTGATTCTTTTTAATTTTTAAGTTAGTTTTGATTTTTGATGATTTATTGATTTTTGTTAATGACTTCCATGATTCTCATAATCAGAAATAGTTACCCAGAAGTAAAGATTTCCCTCTTATTATATTACTGTTGTTAATGATAATTAAAATTTATATAGCATTTTTAAATTTATAAAATATTTTTAATATATTACACTATTTAAATAAGCCTCTGAATACCCCTGTGAGTTATACTACAGGTATTCTCCTAATTTTGTAGATGAAGAAACTGAGGCTCATTGTCTTAAATGATTTACCAAGTATGCCACTGATAAAAATTTAATTTTCTTTCAAAATTTCTATTTCATCTGTTCAAAATATGGTACTACTTCACATAAATTAATGTTTAAACATTTTTAATAAATATTCTTTGCTTAGGTCAAGACTCATTCTTTATTCTCTACACTCAACAATGTTATTGCAGAAGGAACAAGAAAAAATCTAGATGGATCAATATTGTCTCATGACTTGAAAGTTGATGAGGAAATTATAGAAATGGAGCCCAGGGTAAAGTCTAGAACAAAACTTAATAATTTGGATGACAAAGCAATACTTTCTTTTACCACGACCAATATTTACAGCCAAATAGTGGTGAGTATCATTAAAAAATTTAAAATGAGGTCCAGAACTAAGAACTTGGAATCAGAAAATAATATTTGAGGTCTAGATCTTGTGCATAATATACTTGAACCAGAAGTGGTAAAACCAAGTTTTATATGATATAAATCAAAGCAGTTTAACCTTCTGGCTGCTAAATGAGGTGAATTTTGGAGGACAAAAAGGATTCCATCCCTGAATAGCCAATAAATTAAATTTATTTGATATATAGATCCAGAAAAGATGAAAACTACTTAATAATTAATAAACATTTGTATTATGTTTTGGTTTGTTATATGATTTCTCCCATTCATTTTAATTCTTCTATACAGCATGACTATTGTGAAAATATATTTAATAGGAATATATGTGTAGAACCTATATAAAATTGTATACTGTCTCAGGGAGGGAGGGGGAAAGTAGGGGGGAAAAATCAAAGATATATGGTAGTGATTGTAGAACACTGAAAATAAAATTAATATAAAAAAAGAAAAAATAATTAATAAGTATAGTATTAAGGAATTTCAACTTTATACACCAAACTATCAGTATCTGAATAGCAGGCAATTCTGTTTTACTTTGAGACTGTTGTGAACAATATTCTAAATTCTACCTTTCTGGAAGAGAGCTGTGTGTGTGTGTATGTGTGTGTGTGTGTGTTTGTGTGTGTGTGTGTGTGTGTGTGTGTGTGTGTGTATGAAATTCAGAGGCAGGAAAGGCAACTCTGTCCTTCACTAAATAGCACTGGCTTCAGGAATGGATCATAAGATCATAGATTCAGAGACAGAACTGACCATAGATGTCATCTGATTTATTCCCTACATTTAAAGATGGGGAAACTGAGGCCCACCAAGGTTTTAGTGACTTACTTAAGGCCACAGAGGTAGTAAATATGTGATTTGGGATTCAAAGTCAGGATTTCCTAATTCCAGGTTCTGTACTCTATCCACTACATCTCAGTTCATTTGTGACATCTAATTGATAACTTCACTAGATTTGACTTGCGGTTCTCAAGATGGATGGGCAGCTAGGTGGCAGAGAGGATAGCATCCTATTCCTGAGTTCAAATCTGGACTCAGACACTTATTAGTTGTGTGACTCTGAGCAAGTCACTTAGCTCTGTTTGCCTTAATTTCCTTATCTGTAAAAAGAGCTGGAGAAAGGAAATGGCAAAATCATTCTAGGACCTTTGCCAAGGAAACTCCAACTGGGGTTATGAAAAGTCAGACAATTGAAAAACGACCAAACAACAACTCAAGATGGAGAGTTTATCTGCTCCAAGTTTGTTTCAAAATTAAATACATATATGCTCCTAAGAAATCATGACACTCAGAATTTTTATCAAGAATTTCAGAAATAATTTTTAGAGACTGTAGCTTCTGCAAACAAGTATTGAATATTCACTACTGCATATTCACCCAGAGAAGTTTAGCCTTCTGGTTTTAGACGAGATGCAGTAAGAGGGATGGAATAAGTAGGTCAATCAAAATAGTTAATTTTATGTTACCAGAACACAATTAAAAACTAAATTATAGCTTGACTATGGTAAATTGATCTATTCAGTTTTCCTGTGTTGTGGTGCATTTTGTAGGTGACATGTAGATAAAATACGATACTGCATGGGAAACAGTATAAATTTCAGGGGAAATTTCAGGCCAATTTTGATGTAGACAAAATTTGTCTTATGCAACTCCCTCCCTCTTTGACATTTTTTTCCCCTTGTCTTTTTTCCCAGGCACCCTACTAAGCACTATATTAGCAAGGTTCCTCTCTTTGATCTAATGCTATAATGCTACTTTTTGCCACCCAAGGCCTGGCCTTATCCTTTTCTCTTTTGCTATACCATGTTGTATCCCTTTAGTGCTAATCTAGTAAACTGATCTGTGCTAATTAAAAATACAGCATCTGCACCTTTAACTCTTTCAGTTGTTCAGTCATTTTTCAGACATGTCTGATTCTTCATCTTCCCACATTTGGGGTTTTCATGGCAAAGGTACTGGAGTGGTTTACTGTTTCCTTTTCCAGCTCATTTTACAAATTAGGAAAGTGAGGCAAACAGAGTTAAGTAACCTGCCCAGGGTCACTTAGCTAGTAAATGTCTAAGGCCAGATCTGAACTCAGAAAGATGAGTCTTCTCCTTACCTGCTTTCTTGTTTATTTTTTGGTTAGATTTATCTGACTTAGAGAGGGGAAAGTTGAGGTCCCCTCTAATATGGTTTTACTGTCTATTTCCTCCTGTAATTCTTTTAATTTTTCCTCAACAATTTAGATATATGTGTCTTTCTGCTTCAGATGTGTTTCTTGTAAACAACATATTGTTGGATTCTACTTTTTAATCCATTCAGTGTTATCCACATTCACAGTTATGATAACTAACTGTATTTCTCTCCTTTCTTATTTTCTAAATGTGTATCCTTCTTTCTCTTTTTACTCTGTCTCTTCTCAAAAGTTTGTTTTGCTCCTTCTGGCCCTGTAAATGCAACTTGGGCAGGCGATAGCACCTTTCTGCCCTATACCTAAGACAACATCCCCCACCACCCCTCCAGTGAGCTGCCAAGCACTCCTGCCCACTGTGGTCTGTGACTAGGGCTTCTGCTCCCCTGGGGTGGCAAGCACTAGTGCATTAGTGTTCTTTTCACCTTGGGACTGCTGCAATTGGGATCTGCACCCAGTGCCAGAAAGTGATCCCTTATAATCTCCTTCTGACCCCACTAAACAGTCTGTGTGCTGAGAGCTCTTAAAGTTGCTGCCTTGTAGGTTACTACTCAATAGCCTTACTTAAGCATTCCTTATATCATTGTTTTATTCAGTGGTACTTAATAATAATTAATTACACTTATTAATTAATTAAATACACTTAATGAGTATTGAAACTTGATGCTTTAGGTGATGAAGTTGGAAAGCGCTACTAAAGAAATCTGTGCTGGAGGTGACACAGTTTTGTTGGTACTTATGTTGATTTTCATGATATCCCCCCCAAAAAAAGAGATTCAAAACAAAAAGGACCACAGATGTCAGGATTACATTTTTAAAATATGAATAATAATATCTTAGTAAGTAATAAGAATAGCTTAAGTAAATTTATATGGTTTCTAAGTTTACAGAATGATACTTACACATATCTATATGCATTGATTATAAGCATATATATGCTTTAAAGCATATTATATATTATATAGAGATTATAAGCATGCCATGCTCTTGTTGAGGGTTTCCATGAATTACTTCAGTTCTGTAATGGACCTCTGAGTCCGTTCATGTGACTATTCTTTCCACTAGTACAGATCACACACTATATACAATTTCTTATCTTGTCCATACCTGAGTTGTATCAACATCTTCCCATAAATCTTCCGCAGAGTTCTAATCCAACCTTGCAGGTGACTTGTTCATTGATTATTCCTTGATCTCATTTTGTCCCCTACCTATCACTTTTTCAAGTCATATATTTCTCTAATGATAACGTTTTTATTGCTTTCTGTGCTTAACCCTTCATTGGTAATACATTGAAAACTATTTGCACGGACTATATTCTTCTCCATAGTCTTGTGATCAGAAACTTCTGTCCTTCAGTGAATGTGGCATTCCATGACTTGCAGCCAAAAATTATTATCCAAAGATTATTAATGTAAGAAAGATGGACTTTCGGTTGAGGAAGAAGCAGAAGGTCTTTTTTAAAATACTGTAGTTTCCAGAACTGTTCAGTTCTTGTTTATTTCATTATCTCACTTCAATTTTTGTCTAAAATATTGAAAAGGTATATTGGATTGATAGAAAAATACATAGATAGATAATACACTAATTAGTCAGATCTATACTTTATCCATCTGACTGCTTATCACTATCTGGACAATAGGCATTTTTCATCAGCTTGACTTTGCTTATGGATAATTAGGTCTAACTCTTGAGTGATTCTGCATCTCATTTGTATGTATTTCATATAGCCTTATGACTCCACACTGTTAAAGAACTTAAGGCTATTAGCACAATACATCTATAAACAGAAGCATATGAAAGACTGAATAGTTTATAGGTAATTCTTCTTCCATGAACTTTGTGTTATTCATCCTCTGACTATGGAAAACATCTTTGGTGAGAATTCATCTCTATGTTGTGTGCCTCACAAAATATTAATGATTTCTTTTGGAAAAAAAATTTATCTCCATTGTTACATCTTTCAAAGAGTTTTGCATGATTTTGACATGTGCATGGTAGACATATCTTGGAGGAAAGCCCTTAAGCTATCATTCTGCTTTACCAAATCAATTTTTAATAATCAACAAACACTTTATAATTGGTGAATCACGTAGAAAGCTGTGTGATTATATCTTGTCTGCTGCAAAATATTTTTATAAGACCTTCCTAATCCCTCAGAACTTCATCAGGGAGGCCCTTGGATATGTGTGTGTAAATGATTCTCATGAAAATTTTATAAGAATAGGAAAATATGTTAGTAGTTATTTATGTTTTCTCTATTGCTATAATAATATCTGTGGTTTGATATCTTCCTCTCTATAATGTATTTTGAGAATTCATCCCTCAATTCCTTCCAAAATTGTTTTCTATCTACAAGAAATTCTTTTATGTATACTTACTTTTAGTCCAATTGCTCTTTTAAAATATATATATATATATTAATATTTTTTCTTTTCTTTGTAACTTTAAACACCAACAGATAATAGACTTTTCAGTGTACACGGAAAAGAGAATTGCATATGAAACTGTGATTTCCCTTTTTTGGTTTTTAAAAGTGTATATACATACATACATATGGATTTAACAAGGTTATAAAAATTGTCTTACTATATTTGTGTGTCTCCTTCTGTCCTTTCTTCTCTCTTCTGTGTATTTTTAAAAATATTTCATTGAAACTCTTCTGTTTCTTTTTATTTCTTGAATTACTGCGACTATCAAACAAAATACAAACTATCCCTTAAAACAAATAGTTAAGCAAAAAAATTCACACTTTGGTCATATGGGAAAATGCATGCCTCATTCTACACTTTATGTTCATCACTTCTTTGCCAAGAAATGGGAAATATGCATCATCGTCACCCTTCTGGAGGCATGATTGGTCATTACATTGATTAGTATGTTTAATTCTTCCAAAGTTGTTTTTCCTTACTACATTTTTTCATCATTGTACTAATTGTATTGCAATAATTCACTTCATTTTGAATTCATTCATACAAGGCTTCATAGACTTCTCTCCTTTCATATGGCACAGTGATATTCCAGTATATGAAAATATCAAAATACCATCTATTTCCCAATTGATAGGCATCCACCCACCTTGTTTCCATTTCCTTGTTACCTTAAAAGTGCTACTATGAATATTTTTGAACCTATGTATCTTTTCTCTCTGTTGTTGACCTCTTTTGGATATATATCTAGTAGTGTTATTTCTCTGTCATAGAGTTTACATAGTTTCATGACTGTTGTTTTAAATTGCTTTCCAGAATGGCCGGACTACTTCATAGCTCCTCAAACAGCGCATAAAACGTGCCTACTTCTTCAACAATTAGTGGGCCATAGTCCCTCTGCTTTTGTCATCTTTGCTAGTATGATGAGTGTAAACTAGAATCACAGAGTTGGTTTATTTGTGTTTCCATTTTTGTTAGAGATTTGGAGAACTTTTTCAAATGGTTATTAATAGCACTTTTTTTTTGAAAACTTCTTTTCATGTCCTTTGACCATTTATCTATTGGAGAATGATTTTTGTTTTAATATAATTGTATAAATTCCCTGTATAGCTTGACTATCATACCTTTAAGAGATTTGCTATAAAGTTTTTTCCCCTCAGTTAACTACTTGCCTCCTAATTCTAACTATATTGATTTTGTTTTTGTAAAAAAATTTCAGTTGTATGTAATAAAAATTCTCCATTTCATGGCCTGTGATTGTCTCTATCTCTTGTTTGGTTAAAAAACTCTTTGCATAATAATTGTAAAATGTTTGTTTCTCACTCTTCAACCTTCTTAACCTATTTCATTTGACACTTGGTTCGATTACCCTGAATACTCTTTTCTCTTTAAATTTTCATGACATTCGCTTCTAGTTCTTCTTTTGTCTGTCTTAGTATTCCTTTGTTTCTTTTGCTTTTCCTAAATGAGGGTGTTCTCCAAGTTCTGTCCTAGAATTTCTCTTCTCTTTCAAAATTTTATGTCGTGACCTCGTAAACTAGCTTCCATGGATTAAACTATAATCTCTGTGCAGATGATTTAAATATCTTTATATCTGTCTCCAGTCTCTCCCCTGAGTTTTAGTGCTGCATTATTTGGCTCCTTCTCTCAAGTCTCTCCTCACACAAGCCCATCCTTTATACTGATGCCAAAATGATTTTCCATATCTGACTATGTCCTTATCCTATTCAATCAATTCTAGTGGTTCCCTCTTACCTTTAAGTTAAATTATAAACTCTTCTCTTTTTTTTGAGCTTTTAAAATCTTTCACAACCGTGTTTCAGCCTGTCATAACATACATTATTTCTCTTCCTGTTCTCTATGGTCCAGTCAAGCTGGCCTTCTTTCTAGTTCTCATGCATGACACTTGAGCTTTCATCTCCATGCTTCTTCATGGTCTATACAAAATGTCTTGATTGTACTAATGTCTTAACTCTGCATAGTAGAATCCCTTCCTTCAAAATGAACCTTCTACAAGAAGCCTTTCCTGATTTCCCCAGTTGCTAGTATCCTCCTTCTCAGACTGCCTGATACTTAAATACTTTGTGTTTGTTTCTGCTTATTTATATGTATTAGTCTCCCCTTTTAGAATGAACTTCTCAAGAAGAGGTTGTTTCATTCTTCATACTTTGTACTCCCAGTACCTAGCATGTATTAGGTACTTAATGAAACTTGCTGAGAGTAATTGGTTTTTATATCCTGCTACTGCACTAAAGTTATTATTACTTCCATTAATTTCTCCTTTTTAAATCTTTTTAAAGATTTGTTACTTTTAATATTCTTTTCTTTTTTAATTTTGAGTTCCAAGTTCTCTCCCTTCTTCCCACCTTCTCCCCACCCAGTGAGAAGGCAATATGATATCAATTATACATGTGATCATGTAAAAACATATTTCTTTTCCCGTTTTTAGCCATATTTCAACAGAAAAAATAAAGTGAGAAAATTGTATTTCATTTTGCACTCAGGAGATATTTGTTTTCTCTCTGGAACTGAATAGCATTTTTTTCATTATGAGTTCTTTGCAGTTGTCTTAGATCATTGTATTGATCTAAGTCTTTCACAGCTGATCGTTATTACAACTGCTGTTACTATGCACAGTTCTTCTCACTTCACCTTGCATCAGTTCATATTGGTCTTACCATTTTTTTCGGAAACCACTCCTTATCATTTGGTATAGCTCAATAGTATTCCATCACTATCATATGCCAGAAGTTATTCAACCATTCTTCAGTTGATAAGCATCCACTTGAATCCTGACTCATTGCCACTACAAAAAAAGCTGCTATAAATATGTTTGTACATGTAGTTTTTTTCCCTTTTCTTTGATCTCTGTGGGATACAGACCTATCTAGTGGAGATAATGCTGGGTCAAAGGATATGCACAGGTTTATAGCCCTTTAGGTCTATTTCCAAATTGTTCTCCAGAATGGATAGACCAGTTCACTACTCCACCAGTAGTTCATTAGTGTACCATTAGTGTATTCTCTCTAGAATTTGTCATTTCTGATAGGTGTGAGGTGGTACCTCAGAGTTGTTTTTATTTATATTTTTCTAATAAATAGTGATTTAGACTTTTTCATAAGTCTATAGATAGCTTTGATTTCTTATTCTGAAAACTGCTTATACCCTTTGACCATTTATCAATTGGGAAATGGCTCTTATTTTTATAAATCTGACTCAGTTCTATACTCAGTATATATTTAAGAAATGAGACCCTTATCAGAGAAAGTTGCTGTAATTTATTTTGTATTACATTTCTTATGGTAGGTTTTAGCAAAATGTAGTTTCCTTAATTATCCCTTTCAGTTAAATCTATTTTTCCTCTGTCTGAGATCATGGTTGCTACCACTGCCTTTTTTTTTAGTTAACCTGAACCATATTAGATTGTGCTCCAACCCCTTATTTTAACTATCTTCCAATAGTATGTCTACTTATTGATCAGTGGGCAAAGATGTCAGATTTAGAGTATCAACATTAATATTTCTAGAGAGTCTAAAAGCATAATTCTTAAAATTTACAGAGCTCCTTTTTTGTGTGAAGAAAATGATAGTTTCATTCTTTTGTGATGGTCTTTTGCACTTACCATACCCAGTACCTTTCTACTCTCTTCATATATATAACATGTATATGTACATATATATGTATATATATATATATAATATATATACACATATATATTCATTTATTTATTTGTTTGTTTGTTTTTCACTGAGCCAGCTCATTGTAGGGGTTATTGCTGTTGGCATCCTCACACCCACTGAAGTCATTGATTTAATTGCATTCTAAAAAGAAAATAATTCGTGTTTAAGATGGAAACTGTTATAACTGCAGAAAGACAGTGACTAATGGGTAGATGTTTGTTTCATAGCAAAAAACTTAAGAGAGTTGCCTTGTTTGGGAATATATGAGAAACAAAGATGCTTACTTCTCCATTTATTGTCTAACTTCTTTCTCTAGCATTGTCCTCTAGAATCTTGGTTGCTGTACTGGCCAAACTCCTGACAGCATCAGTACCCTCACCCTAAATATGTACATCCTCCTACCCTTTCTTCTTTCTTCATGCATTCCCAACTTTGCAAGGAGGCAAATTAGAGTTGAGATAGATGAGTCTTGAAATCTTCCCTCTTCGACATACTTCCGTTGTACATGTGACTGTTTTCCTGTTGATTGTTTGCTTTAAAAAATTGCAAACTGAACCAAAAATTAATTGGAAACTAAATAATCTAATCCTAAAGAATGAGAGGGTTAAACAACAAAACATAGAAACAATTAATAACTTCATGCAAGAGAATGACAATAATGAGACAACCTACCAAAACAGTTTTTAGAGGAAGTTTTCTATCATGGAATGCTTACATGAACAAAATAGAGAAAGAGGAGATCAGTGAAATGGGCATGCAGCTGAAAAAGCTAGAAAAAGAACAAATTGAAAATCCCCAAGTAAATATGGTACCTCAGAGTTGTTTTGATTTGCATTTCTCTCATCAATGGTGATTTAATTAGTAGTGATTTAGAACTCTTTTTCACATAACCACAGATAACTTTAATTTCTTCACCTGAATAAAAAATATCCATTAAACTATTCCATGCTCTCCTCATTTGTTTATAATATACCTTATGTCTAAATTGTGTACCCATTTTGGCTCTGTCTTGGTATACAGTGTAAGAAATATGTTGGTCTGTGCCTAGTTTCTGTCACACTAACTTTCCCAGCAGTTTTTGTCAAATAGTGAGTTCATATCCCAGAAGTGAGAATCTTTGGATTTATCAAAAAGTAGTTTACAATAGGCATAGACTACTGTGTCTTGTGTACCTAACCTATTCCACTGATCCACCACTGTGTTTCTTAGCCAATACCAAGTAGTTTTGGTGATTGCTGCTTTATAATACAATTTTAGATCTGGAACATCTAGGTCACCTTCCTTTGCATTTCTTTTCATTAATTCCCTTGATATTCTGGACTTTTTCTTCTTCCAGATGAATTTTGTTATTTTTTCTCATTTATAAGATAGTTTTTATAGTTTTAGTGGTTTGATTAATTTTTTTGGTAGTTTGATTGGTATGGCACTAAATAAGTAAATTAATTTAGGTAGGATTGTAATTTTTATTATATTAGCTCAGCCTACCCACGATCAACTGATGTTTTTCCAGTTATATAGATCTGACTTCATTTGTGTGAAAAGTGTTTCATAATTGTGTTTATATAGTTCCAGGGTTTGTCTTGGCAGGTAGATTCTCAAATATTTTATATTGTCTATAGCTACTTGAAAGGGAATTTCTCTATCTCTGGGTGCTGGGCTTTGTTAGTAATATATAGAAATTCTGATGATTTATGTGGGTTTATTTTATTCCTGCAACTTCGCTAAAGTTGTTTATTATTTCACCTAGTTTTTTACTTGATTCTCTAGGATTCTCTTAAGTATACCATCATTATCATCTGTGAAGAAGTTTTGTTTCTTCTTTAAATGTTTGGTAGAATTCACTTGTAAAACTATCCGACCCTGGAGATGATTTTTCAGGGAGTTCACTGATGGCTTGTTCAATTTATTTTTCAGACATGAAATTATTTTTTTATATCTTCTTCTGTTAATCTGGACATTTTACATTTTTGTAAATATTCATCCATTTTCCTAAGATTGTTAGATTTATTGGCAGATTGTTGGGTAAAATAGCTCCTAATTATTCTTTTAATTTCCTCTTCATTGGTGGTGAATTCACCCTTTTCTTTTTGATACTGATAATTTGGTTTTCTTAATTTTTTTAAAATCAAATTAACTAATGGTTTACTTATTTTATTATTTTGTCATAAAACCAGCTTTTAGTTTTATTTATTAGTTTAATAGTTTTCTTAATTTCAATTTTATTAATCCTTTGATTTTCAGAATTTCTAATTTGGTATTGGGGATTTGTAATTTGGTGGGTTTTTTCTATCTTTTTTTAGTCGCATGCCCAATTCATTGATCTCCTCTTACTCTATTTTGTTCATGTAAACATGTAGAGATATAAAATTTCCCCCAAGAAATGTCTCCACTGTTCCAGGATTTTTCCCAAGGGGCTATTTTCTGGGTTTTTTAGAGGTCATAAAGGGAGAGTGAGACAAATTTACTGCTTACTTTGCCATGTTGACTCCCAGAAGTCTCTACCAGCACTCCCATTTTTAAGTGCTGAGCAACCACCATCATTATAGAGGTAGGAAGAGATCAAAAAGGACTTTTCTCAAATAGTTTTTCCTTACCCTTAATCCTTTTTGACCTCTCTGCAGCATTGGATACCTTTGGTCACACTCTCTTCAAAGAGCGACACTTGTTTCTTTCTCTTGTTTTACCTTCTACTTGTCTGATCACTCCTCCTTTGCTGGCTTATCTACAACGTTTCCCATAATTCTGGGTGTTCTCCTAGGTTCTATCCTGGGCCCTGTTCTTTTCTCCATCTATAATCTAAGTAATTACATCATCCTCCATGGGTTTATCAACTGTGTGTAGGTGATTACTAGATCTATGTCTACAGCTTATGGCTCCCCCCTGCACTTCAGTCCTTTATGACCTATTGCTTATAGAATATTTCACACTGGCTCTCTCAATGTGAAATCTTAAACTCAACATGTCTAAAATTGAATTCATTATCTTTCCTCCAACACCTCCCCTCTTATAGACTTCCCTGTTTCTATAAAAGGAACCACCATCTTTGTAGTCTCCCAGGTTCATAATCTCAACATTATCCTTGACTGCTCACCTCACAGTCAGTCAGTTGCCAAATTTTGCCATTTATATTCTCTCAACATGCCTCATATCTTAACTCTTTTTCTGTACTCACATAACTTCCTTCTTAATTTGGGCCCTCATTACTTCTTCCTTAGATTATTGCAAAACTTCCTAACTGGCCTCCTACACTTATTTCTTGCCACTCTGTTTTCTTTATATAAGTTTCAGATAAAGCAATGTTTCTTAAGCGTAGATCTAACCATGTGACACCCCACTCAACCAATTCTAGTGGCTTCCTGTTGTTTCTAGAATGAAATAGTTTTTAGAGTCCTACATAGCCTGACCCCAACCTACCATTGCAACCTCATTGGACATTACTACCCCTCGCACACTCTGCAGTCCAGCCAAACTGGCCTTCTTTCTGTTCCTCACTCATGTCACTCTATCACCCATGTCCATGCCTTTGTACTGGCAGATGAGCAAGCTTAAAAGGCACTCTCTCCTTATCTCTACCTCACTCTCTTCCTTCAAGATGAAGTTAGACAACATCTTACCCATGAAACCTACTGCCCCCCCCACAATTGCTAATGCCATCCCTCCCTTCCAAACTACTTGGTATTTAATTACTGTGTACATACATACGTATTTATCCTCTTTATGTTGTATTGTGTGCATTTATATATGCAATTGTCTCCTCATTAAAATGTAAGCTCATTCTAATTTTTTTTAAAGATCTGTTTTCTTCAGTGAGCTTTTGACCTCCTTTTCCATTTGGCTAACTCTGCTTTTTAAAGCATTCTTCTCATTGGTTTTTTGGATCTCTTTTGCCATTTGTGTTAGTCTATTTTTAAAGATGTTATTTTCTTCAGCATTTTTTTGGATCTCCTTTAGCAAACTGTTGACTTGCTTTTCATGATTTTCTTGAATTGCTCTCATTTCTCTTCCCAGGTTTTCCTCTGCCTCTCTTACTTGATTTTCAAAATCCTTTTTTGAGCTCTTTGATGGCTTGAGACTGTTGCATACTTTTTTTTGGAGGTTTTGAATGTAGAAGCCTTGACTTTTATGTCTTTCTCTGATGGTATACTTTGTTCTTCCTTATCCAAAAGGATAGAAGAAAATACCTGTTCACCAAGAAAGTAACTTTCTGTAGTCTTATTTTTTTCCCCTTTTTTTGGGCATTTTCCCAGGCAGTTACTTGACTTTTAAGTCCTTTGTCAAGTTGAGGGTATATTCTAGCGACCTGTAAGTTCTCAGTTCCTCCAAGGTGGCACAATCAAGGGAGAGTAGTTTCCTCCTCTTCTGACCTGTATTCTGGTCTATGAGCAATCACAAGTACTCCTTTCTGCCCAGGATCTGTGAATAGGATACCCTCTCCACAGTTACCACCAGTTCCACCACACCAGAGCTCCTCCTCACCCCAGGACTCAAGGCTGAGATCCAGATCAACTACTTGATTCCCCTAGGGTCTTTAGGTGGAGGACTCCAAAAATTGACTGCTGCTGCAGTGACTGCCGCTGCCCTGGGGCTGGGGCTTGGGCCACACTCATGCCCCCTTTCTCACTCAAGTGAAAGAGCTTTCATACTGACCTTTAAGCTGTCTTTGGCATTTGTGGATTGAGAAATGTGGGAACCACAGCTGTTGCCTGTGATTCCATGCCCTGGGCTGTGCTCTGTTTTGAGCCTGGTGAGATAAGACCTTTCCTGTCAGCCTTCCAGGCTGTCTTGGGCTGGAGATCTCTTTCATTCTGTCATTTTGTGGCTTCTGCTGCTCTAGAATTTGTTTAGAGTTATTTTTTACAGGTATTTTGTGGGCTGTGGGGGGAGAGCTTCTAAAAGTCCAGCCTTCTACTCTGCCATCTTCTAAGCTCATTCTAAATAGGAATTCTTTTGTAGCCTAGCATAGAGTCTGGTACAGAATAGGCCTTTAATCAATATTTGTTGATTGATTGTTAAGGACCAATAACTATTTTGCAATTTTCCTTTTTTCTTTGAGTTGCCATAAAAAGATAGTAGCAAGATAATAGAACACAACTTGACTAGACAGCTGGGGATAAATAACTTCATATTTATCTAGGCTGGTCCTTGCAAAGTATACATGATCTTCAGTTTAGCAAAAGAAAAGCTGCTATGACAAAGAAATGTACGACCTGGTCACCAGCCTTCTGTTGATGAGATTTTATGAATGTATCTAGACCAAAACTCAAATGTAAGGCACACAGCGCATTGCTGGGCCTATTTTTACAAAATATGCATTTTAATGACCCCTGTCAGAAATTTTCCTTCATTGTCATAGCCTTCAAGTACTCAAGTCACTTCTAATATAGCATCATCATCATCATCATCATCATCACAAACACTTATATAGCTCTTTAAAGTTCATAAAGTAAATATATACATACCTATATAAGGTTCCTCCCTCCCTGAAAATATATAGCTATTATTTTAGTTATATATTAGTTTATGTAAGATAAATAATTTAAATATTTAGCCCCTGTCAGTTTAAACATAATATTATGTAGGTCCTAAGACTATAGAACTATAACTTTGAAAAGGTGGTTATAGTGAGCAAGAGAGAATGATAATTTAAAATGGTGGGAAAAAATTCCCTGTGGTGGCCATTAGATGGTTCAGTGCCCAAACTGTGGGACCTGGAATCAGATAGACATGAGTTCAAATCCAGTCTCAGACACTTACGGCACAACCCTGGACAAGTCACAGAATTTCTGTCTCTCTCAGTTTCCTCAAATGTAAAATGATTATTAGTATTCATACTTCTTCCTTTCCAGGATTGAGGATTAAATGAGATCATATTTATAAATAACTAGCACTGTTCCTGGCACATAGAGGGTGACATATCAGTGCTCATTTCCTTCCCACCTATCCAAATATAATTTTAACTCAGTAAGCATATGGTCCCATCACTACAGCTAGTAGGTACAGAATAATTAATACCTCAGCACTTCTGGCATGATGGCAATACAAAAGCTTTCAGCCTAGTCCAGCTTTCCTGAGAAGCTGCCCAGCAAAGATTTTTTTAAAAAGCATCAAATGAATAAAGCAATTATTTCATGAAATGAAAATTAAACCTTTTGTAAACTCCTCCTTGTAATCCAAGACTTCACAAAATCACAGCCAGAAGTCACCGGGTGATCTCATCAGAGGCTTTCAGGGGGACATGAGACCAGCATGATCTAATAAATGGGGCCTGAATCCAGTGGGATCTCAGATCTAGCCTCTTGGAGCTATATAGCAAGAAGCAAAACTAGTTCCCAATAGATGACCAGGCAAGAATAAGACTCCAGAAAGGTATGATTTCTTGTCTGTGCATGGAATTTTTGCAAAAATCAACCATGGACATAAAGTCCCAAAAGAAAAACATAAAAGCAGAAATATTAAATACACATTCCATTTACCACAACATATTACTACTAAATTCAGTGAGTCAAATATGGTTTTGAGTCCTACCAGGGAAAGCTATAGCAGAGAAAGAAAACTTTAAACTACTATTTAATATATATCAATACAAAAAATATTGAGCATGATATTAGTAAATAGGTTATAGTGACACATTTTTAAAAAAAAATTTTACACTATGACCTGGTGTAAGAGCAAGAAAAGTGGAATGTTTTTGTTTTCTTTCTGGAGTTCAGTTTCTCAGGCTCATTGAAAACATATGGAGGATTGATTTCCTTTGAACCCTGAGGGTTCACAGCTGTGCTGAGTCACATAGGTTTCATGCTTACTGACTCTCAGTCAATCAAGAGCTGAATCTTTGCTATGAATACTAGGAAGTTAGCATTTTGCTTTGGAGGTTTCGCTTATGAGAAGGACTTTTTGATTTCTTGGTTGGGATTCTGCATAGTCATTTGTTAAGAGCCGTATACATAGATGTTGTTGGTGCTCCCCCATCTGGTGGTGTATGTGAGTGATTGTATTACTGTTGGAGCTCTGTTGATTTTTGTGCTAATTTTTCTGCTTATATTTTCTCTGTATTTTCTCCATGTTCATTTTGTTAACCTTTCCCCTGAACTAGTGAATGACCTATATGTGTTTAATTAAAAAAGAATTGCTAATCCCTTTGAAGCTGTCTTTCCTTTATAAAGCAGATAAAAGAACCTGTGTTAGCGGGCCATGATGGGTGTGCTAGTATGCTGGCTGTTACACCAGGTTGGATTTATACCAGAAATCTAGAGATTGTTCTACATCAGAAATATTATATACATAAGACCATACTAATGACAAAATATTAAAATTACATGATCACAATAATAAATTTAAAAAGAACTTTTGACAAAATACAACGTGTTCTAAAAATTTTCAAAGCAGATAAAGGTCTGACATCCAGTATATATGGTAGATAAATGCAAATTTATAAGAATAGGAGATATTGAATAATAGAAAATTATAATGAATATGAACAGAAGTTTTCACAAGAAAAAATGCACCATAAAAATGTACCAAAATACTAATAATGAAGGAAATGCAAACTAAAACAACTTTGGAGATTCACCTCATGCCCATTAGATTAATATTAGGTTTCTGTCAGAAAAGGAGAATGGCAATTTTTGGAGGGGCTACGAGAGAAGATATGCATTAATGCATGTTGGTTAAGTTGTGAATTGGTCTAGCAATTTTTAAAATCAATTTGGAACTATACCAAAAGATTCACTAAATTGTACATATCTTTGGCCCAGTCACTCTCCTACTAGGCACATAGCTCAAAGAGGTCCAAGTCATCAGAAAGAGCCCATGTGTGTAAAATGATCCAAAAGAGGACTTTTTGCTTCCAGGAAAGGCCTAGAAACATAATGGATCCTTGTCCATTGGGAAATGACTGAACAATTTTGACATATAAATATAATGAAATATTACTCTACCATAAGAATTAAAGGGATGGATCCAGAGAAACCTGGGAAGACTTGTATGAACTGATTCAGAGTGGAGTAAAGAGAAGCAGAACAGAATAATTTATACAATGACTATAATAATGTAAAAGCAGGGAAAAAAACTTGGAAAGACTTAGAACACTGACTTAAGATTTAAGAACGATGACCAATCATGATTACAAAAGATTGATTTGAAGCATGATTCCCATGTCTTGTTTGAGATGTGACAAAAGGTCCATTGTGAAACAATGCATGTCCAATCTATCGATGTAGCCATCCTCACGATATTTCAATTTGAGGGCGAGAGGAAAAATTGAGAGTGAAGTGAGTGAGCAGTGATACAAGAAAAGAAAAAAACTGAATGGAGGGTTTTCTTTAAAATATATGGAAGAGAGTAGATGCAAGTTCGGAAGGGGACATACCTAAGTAGAGCAATTTTTATCTATCATGTTAAATGTTTCACTTCATAATTAAAGTTCAATTTCATTTAAAAATTCTCTTTTTTGTTCTTTGTGTAGAAGCGTTAAAAGGAATGGTACCCCTTTACCTTATTATGGCCTGTTTTCCTAGCTGGGTTTTCCCAGCATAAAACTCTCTAGGAAACAGGATCAAAAGCTATATAATTCTTTTTATCTGTTTATTAGCTCTGAGCCTCTAGCTCGAGACAGGACTTCTCTCAAAACACTCCAATATTCAGAACTATCTCTGGGAATATTTTACCTCTGGCTTCTTCCTCTCACTTGTATTCCCAAGAAGTACAAAACCCTATAGTAATTGCTAGCGATTGCCACTGCTTGTAAGAAGTAAATACTTAAAACAAAGAAAAGTAAGCAAATTTCTCCCCATACTGAATGGAAAAGAAAACCTTCTGGCTCCAACAAATACCTTCAAAAAGGTAAAAGTGATAGAACATGATCACCTTAGAGTCTATAGTACATCGTTTTAGTGACACAATTTCTCTCCCAACATACCTCCTGTAAGATTGGTGCCCATGACCAAGTCCTAGCCCCTTTCATTGTGTTGATTGTTTTTGCCTGTTTTTGCTTTCTCAGATCCATGTGACTTCTTATATTTTTTATTTCTTGAGATTCACGCTATTTTTGCCCCTATATTCTGTTGGGTTCCTTTTGTAGTCATTGAACTGCTTCTAAATTTCACCCTGAAGCATAATCCTATTTTTCTCTTTTTGATTCATTCAAAAAACTAATTCCCATTTCCTTGCTGACATCGTAGCATTTTATAATAAGCTTAGTATCTCCTTTCCTGTCTCCTTTTCTCTGATTAGGTCAGTGTAAGACTAACTTGGTCATACTGAAATATTTTTAATTCTTAGTTCTTAACATGTTTGTTAAGTTCACAGTAAAAAGTAATTTTTTAAAAAATTAAAAATTAAAATTAATTTAAAAAAATTAAAAAAATTCAACCTCAATGGAGCTTGAATTGGTCAGGAAAAGAATTTAGTCCTTTAATGTTTTTCTGTTGAGTTTTTTCACATTTTAAGTTATTGGATTAAATGTTTGTAGGTAAAATACCATATGTATCCCAAATGATTAGCTTTTTCATTTTAACAGTACTTAATACTTGATAATTTGCAGTACTTAATATTTTTAGAAATTTATTTTTAGCATTCATTATTTTAAAATTTTGAATTCTCTCCCTCCTATCCTTCCCCCATCCATTATGAAGGCATATGTATCAGTCATACATATGAAATTATGCAAAACATGTTGCCATATCAGCCATGTTGCCAAAAAAAGGGCGAGAAAAGTAAAGAAAATGAAAAAGTTATCCTTCACTCTGCATTCAGACTCCATCAGTTCTTTCTTAAGTCCTTCAGAATTATCTTGAATCATTGTATTGATCAGAATGGCTAAGTCATTCACTGTGGATCATCATACAATATTGCTGTTACTGTGTACAGTTCTCTTCTGGTCCTTCTTACTTCACTTTGCATCAGCTTACGTAAGTCTTCCCTGATTTTTCTGAAACTATCTTCCTTGTCATTTCTTACAGCACAATCGTATTTCATCACAATCATATACTACAACTTGTTCATCCAGTCCCTAAATGATGGGTATGCCTTCAGTTTCCACCACAAATTTGCCACCACAAAAATAGTGGCTATAAATATTTTTGAATACTTTGCAATACTTAATTTATACAATTCAAAATTTTTTATCGTTTTTCTAATATTATAGAAGTTAAATCTTTAATTTTAAAAAGATTAAAGTAGTGTTAGTATGACAAATGAAAATCTTGATAGAGCTCCTGGATAATTAGTAATCTATTAATTAGGGTAGCTAATAATCAATAAATTATCATTGGTCTCTCTTGATAACCAAAGACAAAAGTGAAGGAGATCACTACTGGATGCTTAAATACCTTTAGAAAAAGAGGTACCATGACAGGTGAAAATCAACCCTGTTTGGTGAACAATTAATGAGGGGGTAGATATCTTAATGAGGGGGTGGGCTAAAAGTCTTTAGCTCCTCCTACTGATAATGTGGCTTGATCATGTGACTGAGCTACCTCCAGCAGTCTGGGCAAAGGAATCCATCTTTACCCAGACTACTCTGGTTTGATTTTCTCCTTCTTAAGCTGGGTTACCCTAGAACACAATAGGGAGGTTACAAAGGGCATAGACTTACTTCCTAAGGGCAAGAATGCACTTAGATTAGATTCTGTTTGTAAAGTATTCTGGTTGCGGGGGATCCTGCCCAAGATTGCAGAGCATGCACCTGGAGGATTTTGGCAATTCCAGCTGTACCTCAGAGTCTAACTGAATGACCTGCAAGGGCTGGTCCCTGAGTGAGGAAATAGAAAGAAAAAAACTCAATCTTAATTTAGTAATTGGTTATTAATATAGTAGAAAATAGTAATTTCTCTCAATAGAATTAAATTTCTTATAATATTTAATTTTTTCCTATTGTTCTAGAGTCTGAATCTACATGGAAACAGCTTGAATAAATTGAGAGATCTTTCCAAGTTAACAGGGCTCCAAAAACTTATCATCAGCTTTAATGAATTTACATGCTTAGATGATGTATACTATTTGGTAAGAAATCATTCTTCTGATACTACTTTCTTTAAATGCAATAAAATTATTCCATTGTAATAGTCAAATTATGAATAAGATTCTGGCAACTAAATGTAATAGAATAACAGAGTGCTGAGCTTGGGGTCAGGAACACCTGAGGTCAAATCCTGCCTGTTGAACTTCAGGTAAGTCACTTGACTTCTTAATCTCTATATCCTCTTCTACAAAATAAAGTCTGTGGCTTCCAAAGTCCCTTCTATTTCCTCATTCTCTTCCTCCCCCTTTGTCATATCCTATGCATTATCTTTTTCATGACTCTTAATGTTATTTTTATCTCTTTCCTATTCTTCTTTTTTGTCTTATCTTTTCTATCTAAATTTCACATGATCATCTTAACTTTCCTTCATATTGACATAGATATCATCTGTAAGTGACTATAAGAATGTCTGAAGTAGCAGGTGAATGGAGATTGTGCATATGTATTTATTGGTGTAGTATTCTACTTTAACCATATTTCTTCTAGTTTCTCACTTTTTCATTCTTTATCATAAGCTTGGTTCAAAATTGAGGGAAGGTACTAGCATCTACGCAGATCTTAAAAAACTTCATGTAGTAAATGATGATTGAGCAGAGTTATAAAACAAAGCAGGAATTCAATGAATAAATATTTGTTGGCACTTACCTCTGTCCCAGGCACTTGTAATAGGCAGTACAAAAGTACAAAAAAGAGGTAGCTAGGAGAGGCAGTGCATTCAGGCATGGAGGATAATCTGTGCCAAGGCACAGGGGCAGAAGATTAAATGTTTTGTATGAGGAGCAGCAAGAAGTGCCGTTTGGCTGGACTATAGATTATATGATTGGCGAGTAATTTTGAGTAAGTCTAGAATGGAAGTTTGGTGCTAGATTGTTAAGGGCTTCACATGCTCAGTGGAGGAGGTTGGGTTTCATCCTGGACATACTAAAGAGACACTGGAGTTGATCATAAAGTGGGGGTAGGAGTATGACATGTTCAAATAGTTCCTTTAAGAGTATCGTTTTGATGGCTGTTTGGAGGATGGATTGGAGAAGAGAGAGGCTGAAGGAAAGAGCCCAATTTAATGATTGTTGCAGGAGTCTAGGCAAGAGATGATGAGGGACTGAACCAGGCTAGTTGCAGTGTGAGGGGGAAAGAAATGATGAATGCAAGAGAAGCTGTCAAGCAGTTAGTGAACTATGTTCCCATCCCACCACTAAGTGCTGAAGATACCAATACAAAAAGTGAAAAGATCTCTCCTTTCAAGGATCTTTACATTCAGACAAGAGAGACAACACACACACACACACACAGGTACAGAATAAATATGTTGTAGCTGAGGAGGCAGAGTACTAGCTGTTGGAGGATCAGGAAAGTCTCCCTATAGAATGTGGTACTTGAACAGCATCCTGAAAGAAGGAAGAATATCCGTGAGGCAGAGGTGAAAAGGAGTCCAGGACACAAGGCTCTTGACCCCAGCAGTGATGATGGATGACCAAGAGAAATTTGGGACTGTGACAATTCTTGCTAAAGGTGCAGAACTGTTCTCTCTCAATTGTTTGGGAGGAATATAGTCCAAAGGATCAAACTTAGGAGCCTGCCTGAAATCTCTACATGCCCAAATAAGCTTGAGTCCTTTGTATACTAGAAGTCTCACCACTGAAGCCCAGAGAGGCTCCTAGGAAGGGAGATGAAGTACATGCCCTATGTTCTTGGTAGAAAAAAGGGACAGATGCTGGTAAAGCACCATCTTCATGAAGCCTTTCCTGATTCCCTCATTACTGGTGCTCTCCCTCCAAAACTACCTTCTGTTTAATTGCTTTGCATATATTTGTATTTATTCACTTTATTTTTATACTCTCTGTATTTATATATGTTCTTGCTGTCTCTCCCATAAGACTATAAACTCCTTGTGAATGGGAATTATTTCATTCTTAGTAGTTCTTTCCCCAACACCTAGCACTGTGCCTGGCACATAGTAAGTGCTTAATAAATACTTGTTTGATTAGAATCTAAAATCCTAAAGTGAGCAAAAGGTACCAAGTCTATTTTTTCATATCCTGTGCTATTAGTCAACAAGCATTTGTTAACACCTAGTATGTTGCCGAGCACTATGTTAAGCACTGGGAAAAGGCAAAACATAATCCCTGCTATCAAAAAGCTCACATTCTGGGGGGGCAGAGCCAAGATGGCGGAGTAGAAGGACGCATGTTTACGAGCTCCGAAACGAAAGCCCATAGAATTAATGTAAAAAGAGACCCCCATAACTTCTGGGTCAATACAAGGTGTGCAGAAACGGAGTGGAAGAGATTTCCGTTCCAGGGAGCCCTGGAGACCTGTCCCCAGGGTCCGTCGCACCCCGGAAAGTGGACCCCACCCCCAGCGCTGCCCTGGCCGCCGCCCCAGAGAAGCTGATCCGAGCAGGCTTCAGAGACGGAAGCTCCGGCAGCCGGGAAAGTCCCTCTGCCCACAGAAGCTACAGGTCAGTGAGAAAGAAGGCTGGGCTAGAGGAGGGGAGCGGAGCGTCTCCGTGACTCAGGCCCCCTCGGGCAGGAAGCGGCGGAGGCAGAGGGGTGGGCGGCGGCTGAGGTGGCAGCGGCCCAGGACTCAGGAATCCCCCAGCAGCAGGCAGGATCTTCATTACGGAAGGTTCCTGCATAAAACCTGAGGGAGCTGAGCCTGGGAGACGGCCCTGCCCCCACCCCGCTCTATTACTGAAGGCTTCTGCATAAAGCCCCTGAGGGAGCTGAGCCTGGGAGGCGGCCCTGCCCCCACCCCAGCACCTGAACTAAAGCTCACTGTTTGACAGCCGGCAAGAGGAAAGCCCATTTAAATCTCAGAGGCCAAGCACTAGCTGGGCGGATCCAGGCGGGGATGGAAAGGAATCTCAGAAGTCAAGTAACTGGCTGGGAAAATGCCTAGAAAAGGGAAGAAAAATAAGACTATAGAGAGTTTTTTCCAACAAATGCAAATGATCCCGACCTTCGGATCTGATGAAGAGGACGTATCCTTGCCATCAGGGAAAGACGTCGAGGGCAGGGCCTCAGTACCCCAGACACCCCAGGGGGGTGGCAGGTGGGCTCAGGCCCTGGAAGAGCTCAAAAAGGATTTTGAAAAGCAAGTTAGACAGGTGGAGGAAAAACTGGGAAGAGAAATGACAGAGATGCAAGAAAAGTATGAAAAACGGGGTCAATACCTTGGTAAAGGAGACCCAAAAAAATGCTGAGGAAATTAACACCTTGAAAAATAGGCTCACTCAATTGGCAAAGGAGGTTCAAAAAGCCAATGAGGAGAAGAATGCTTTCAAAAGCAGAATGAGCCAAATGGAAAAAGAGGCTCAAAAGCTCACTGAATTTAATAGTTCTCTCAAAATTAGAATGGAACAGATGGAGTCTAATGACTTTATGAGAAACCAAGAAATCACCAAACAAAACCAAAAGAACGAAAAAATGGAAGAGAATGTGAAATATCTCATGGGAAAAACAACTGACCTGGAAAATAGATCCAGGAGAGACAATTTAAAAATTATGGGACTACCTGAAAGCCATGATCAAAAAAAGAGCCTAGACATCATCTTCCATGAAATTATCAAGGAAAACTGCCCTGACATTCTACAACCAGAGGGCAAAATAAGTATTGAAAGAATCCATCGATCACCACCTGAAAGAGATCCAAAAAGAGAAACTCCTAGGAACATTGTGGCCAAATTCCAGAACTCCCAGCTCAAGGAAAAAATCTTGCAAGCAGCTAGAAAGAAACAATTCCAGTACTGTGGAAATACAATCAGGATATCTCAAGATCTAGCAGCTTCTACATTAAGAGATCGAAGGGCGTGGAATAGGATATTCCAGAAGGCAAAGGAACTAGGACTCAAACCAAGAATCACCTACCCAGCTAAACTGAGTATAATACTTCAAGGGAAAATATGGTCTTTCAATGAAACAGAGGACTTTCAATCATTCTTAATGAAAAGACCAGAGCTGAAAAGAAAATTTGACTTTCAAACACAAGAATGAGAAGGAAGCATGAAAAAGGAAACAGCAAAGAGAAGTCTTAAGGGACTTACCAGAAGTGAACTGTTTACATTCATACAGGGAAAGACAATATTTCTAACTCTTAAAACTTTTCAGTATCTGGGTAGTTGGTGGGACCACACATACACATGTACACGCATGCACACACATACACACATGCACACACATACAGAGATAGAGAGCACAGATTGAACTGAATAGGATGGGACCATACCTTAAAAGAAATTAAGGTAAATGGTGAGAGAGAAATGTAGTGGGAGGAAAGAGGGGGAAATGGAAGGGGGTAACTATATGTCATTTAAGAGGCAGGTAGGAGTTTTTCTTAGTGGAGGGAAAAAGAGGAGAGCTGAGAAAAAAAAAAAACCAAGTTTACCCTCATCACATTCGACTAAACGGAGTGAAATGCACACTCGTTTTGGTATGAAAACCTATCTTACAGTATAAGAAAGTGGGGGAGAAGGAGATATTGCAAGGTGGGGGGATGATGGAAGGGAGGGCAAAGGGAGGAGGGAGCAATTTGAAGTCAACACTTGGGGAGGGACAGGATCAAAAGACAGAAGAGAAACAATGAGGGGCAGGTTAGGAGGGATGGTAATTCAGTTAGTCTTACACAACATGACTATCAGGGAAGTCATTTGCAAAACTACACAGATATGGCCTATACTGAATTGCCTGCCGTCCCAAAGGGAATGGGTGGGGAGGGAGGGATGGGGAGAATTTGGAACTCAAAGTTTTAGGAACAACTGTTTAATATTGTTGTTGCAACTAGGAAAGAAGACATACAGTTAATGAGGAATAGAAAGTCATCTGGCCCTACAGGAGAAAAGAGAAGATGGAGACAAGAGAAGGGAGGGATGACAGAAGAGAGGGCAGATTGGAGATAGGGAAAATTAGATTGCTTGGGGTATTGGGGTGGGGGGAGGGGATAAAAGGGGAGAAAATTTGGAACCCAAAAATTTGTGAAAATGAATGTAAAAAATTAAAAAAAAAATCTCACATTCCAACAGGAAAAAAAAACACAACAATCATGTCTAAGCAAGATATATACAGGAAAAACTGGATCAACCATCAGAAGGAAGAAACTAGCACTAAGGAGAATTAGGAAAGGCTCCTTGTAGAAGTTGGGAATTTTACTTTATTTTAATAAAAATTTATTTCTTTGACTTTTTACATTCATTTTCACAAAATTTTGGGTTCCAAATTTTCTCCCCATTTATCCCCTCCCACCACCCCAATACACTGAGCATTCTAATTTTCCCTATCACCAATCTGCCCTCTCTTCTGTCATCCCTCCCTTCTCTTGTCCCCATCTTCTCTTTTGTCCTGTAGGGCCAGATGACTTTCTATTCCCCATTAACTGTATTTCTTATTTCCTAGTAGGAAGAACAATACTAAACAGTTGTTCCTAAAACTTTGAGTTCCAAATTCTCCCCATCCCTCCCTCCCCATCCATTCCCTTTGGTACGGCAGGCAATTCAATATAGGCCATATCTGTGTAGTTTTGCAAATGACTTCGATAATAGTCATGTTGTGTAAGACTAACTATATCTCCCTCCATCCTATCCTCCCTCACTATTTCTTCTATTCTCGATTTTGATTCTGTCCCTCCTCAATAGTGTTGACTTCTAATTGCTCCCTCCTCCCATTTCCCTCCCTCCCATCATCCCCCCCAACCTGCTTATCTCCTCCCCCACTTTCCTGTATTGTAAGATAGGTTTTCATACCAAAATGAGTGTGCATTTCATTCCTTCCTTTAGGCGAATGTCATGAGGGTAAACTTCATGTTTTTTTCTCAGCTCTCCTCTTTTCCCCTCCATTAAAAAGTCTCCTGCTTGCCTCTTGAATGAGAGATAATTTACCCCATTCCATTTCACCCTCTCTCCTCCCAATACATTTCTCTCTCACCGTTTACCTTAATTTCTTTTAAAATATGGTCCCATCCTATTCAATTCACTCTGTGCTCTCTGTCTCTGTATGTGCATGCATGTGTGTTTCTGTGTGCATGCGCACACATGTACATGTGTGTGTGCATGTGTGTGTATGTGTGTGTGTGTGGTCCTACCAACTACCCAGATACTGAAAAGTTTTAAGAGTTACAAATATTGTCTTTCCATGTAGGAATGTAAACAATTCAACTTTGGTAAGTCCCTTATGACATGTCTTTGCTGTTTACTTTTTCGTGCTTCTTCTCATTCTTGTGTTTGAAAGTCAAATTTTCTTTTCAGCTCTGGTCTTTTCATCAAGAATGCTTGAAAGTCCTCTATTTCATTGAAAGGCCATTTTTCCCCTGAAATATTATACTCAGTTTTGCTGGGTAGGTGATTCCTGGTTTTAGTCCTAGTTCCTTTAACTTCTGGAATATCCTATTCCATGCCCTTCCATCCCTTAATGTAGAAGCTGCTAGATCTTGTGTTATCCTGATTGTATTTCCACAATACTGGAATTGTTTCTTTCTAACTGCTTGCAATATTTTCTCCTTGACCTGGGAATTCTGGAATTTGGCCACAGTGTTCCTAGGAGTTTCTCTTTTTGGATCTCTTTCAGGCGGTGATCGGTGCATTCCTTCAATACTTATTTTGCCCTCTGGTTCTAGAATATCAGGGCAGTTTTCCTTGATAATTTCATGAAAGATGACGTCTAGGCTCTTTTTTTGATCATGGCTTTCAGGTAGTCCCATCATTTTTAAATTGTCTTTCCTGGATCTATTTTTTCAGGTCAGTTGTTTTTCCCATGAGATATTTCACATTCCCTTCCATTTTTTCATTCTTTTGGTTTTGTTTTGTAATTTCATGGTTTCTCAGAAAGTCATTAGACTCCATCTGTTCCATTCTAATCTTGAGAGAACTCTTTTCTTCAGTGAGCTTTTGAACCTCTTTTTCCATTTGGCTAATTCTGCTTTTGAAAGCATTCTTCTTCTCATTGGCTTTTTGAACCTCTTTTGCCAATTGAGTGAGCCTATTTTTCAAGGTGTTATTTTCTTCAGCATTTTTTTGGGTCTCCTTTAGCAGGGTATTGATCCGTTTTTCATGCTTTTCTTGCATCTCTCTCATTTCTCTTCCCAGTTTTTCCTCCACCTGTCTAACTTGATTTTCAAAATCCTTTTTGAGCTCTTCCATGGCCTGAGCCCATTGGATATCTATTTCAGATGTTTGGGGTACAGAGGCCTTGACTTCTATGTGTTTCCCTGATGGTAAGCATTGTTCCTCATCATCAGAAATGAAATGCGGGAACATCGGTTCCCCAAGAAAGTAGCCTTCTATGGTCTTATTTTTTTTCCCTTTTCTGAGCATTTTCCCAGCCAGTTACTTGACTTCTGAGATTCCTCTCCACCCCTGCCTAGATCTGCCCAGCTAGTGTTTGGGGTCTGAGATTCAAATGCTGCTCCCCAGCCTCAGGGCTTTCCGCTGCAGGCGTGGCTGCTATTCAATGTGAGCTTAAGTTTTGGTGCTCAGGTTGGGGCAGGGCTGCCTTCTAGGCTCAGTTCCCTCAGGGGGTTTATGTGGAGACCTTTGTTAACGGACCCAATCCCCTGCCTTCTGTGGGAGCTCCTGGGCACTGCTTCCTCCCGCTGCTGCCTCCTGAGGGGGCCCGAGTCATGGAGATACCCAGCTCCACTCTTGGCCAGCCCAGAAGTCTCTCTCACTGACCTGTAGCGCCTGTGGGTGGAGGGACCTTCGCGGCCCCCGGAGGTTCCATCCCTGAAGCCTGCTCGGATCTGCTCCTCTCGGGGCCGTGTGGCCAGGGGTGGGCTCCACTGTCCAGTGTGTGAGGGACCTTTGGGGTTGGTTTTTCAGGACTCTCTGGAATGGAAATCTCCTCCACTGCATTTCTGCGCAGCTTGCCCTGCTCCAGAATTTGTGAGGAGTTCTTTTTACAGAAAATTTATGAGCTGTGGGTTTGGAGCTAGCATACATGAGTCTTTCTACTCCACCGTCTTGGCTACTCCCCCAGAAGTTGGGAATTTTAGCTGTGAGTGGCAGGAAAGCAGAGAAATCAGGAAGTAAAGATGAGGAGGGAGAGAAATCCTAGCCTGGAAGACAGCCAGGGAAGAAGCTCAGAGATGGAATGTTTTGTGAAAGGAACAGAAGGAAGCCAGTATTACTGAATTGAAGAGTATGTGGGAGTAAGTACAAGGAGACTGGAAAGATGGGAATGGGTCGGTTTATGCATCAAACAGAAGACTTTATCCTGAAGGTGACAGGGAACCACTGGAGTTTATTGAGTAGTGAAATGACATGGTAGGACCTGTGCTTTAGGAAAATCACATTAGTGGTGGAATGGAGGGTGGATTGGAGTGGGGAGAGACTTGAGGCAAGCAGATCCACCAGCAGATTATTGCAGTCATCCAGGCATGAGGTGATGAAAGCCTGTACTGGAGTGGTGGCAGTGTCAGAGGAGAGAAGGGATATGTTGGAGAGATGTTGCAAAGGTGAAATTGAGAGACTTTGGCAACAGTTTGGATGTGGGAGGTTAAGAGATAGTGAGGAGTTGTGGATGATTCTGAGCTTGTAGGAAATCGTTTCTGCCTTGTCTGAGGGTACTTTTTAAAAGACATAAAATGCTTTTCTAGTAGCTCTGTCTGCTGACAGAAACATGAATGATTTAGTCATTGTACCTAATTTGGTCTTCCTAGTTTGGTCCAAATTGACATATTCATAGGATGAAAGGATGTCAATCTAGAAAGAAGCTTTGGGGTCATCTATTCTACCTCCCTTTTTACAGATGAAGAAACTGAGGCCCAGAGAAATTAACTGACTTGTCTAATGCCATGGAGATAGTTATTTAGAAGTTAATTACAGCACAAAGTGCAACACCTTTAGTTCCGTTTTGACATCTGCAAAATATAGAATATATTTTTACAAGTACATATGAATATAAATGTAAGATATAAAATGGATTAGATTTGAAGTGTACCTTCACTCGTCTTAAAAAAAGTGAATTAAAGCAACTTGTCTCTTCATTATCTCACAAGAGTAGAATAAGAATCAATAATAAAATGTCTATAATGAAATGCGGAAAGTTCTTTGGAAGAATTCATTTATTGGTACCATTACAAGGATTAGCCTTCCAAAATTACAAGGCTCTGGAGTGTGTAAAAAAATAACTATATTAATGTAAATACTTATATTTTAACAACAGTAGCAACATCATTATTGTACATCTTTTTTTCCAGTATAATCTTGAATATTTGGATGCAAGCCATAACCATGTAATAACTCTTGAAGGATTTAGAGGTCTAGTGAAATTGAAATACTTAGACTTAAGCTGGAATCAGCTGAAAAAAACTGGAGATGAAATTAATATTTTATGCAAGCATACTTCAAACCTTCTTAATCTTGATATTCGACATAATCCATGGCAGAAGGTAGGCATTAGATATATTTATTTTAAAATGTTCTATTCTCTTATGATAAGCAAAATAACTATCATTTGTGTTTCAGTGCAATATGACATTGTTGTTAAAATGTTACTATGATTTTATAATCCCTATGCATTCACAATTCCAAATACCCTCTACAACCTCCTGACAAAGTGCCCATCTAGTGTCTGCTTGGAGTCTTCTACCTGAGGAAGCAATTCTTCTTTTGGACAACTTTGATTTTTAGGAAATTCTTCCTTCTATCAAGCCAAAATTTGCTTCTCAGCAGTTTCCACCCTCTGAAGTAATTCAGTCTTCTGAATTCTAAATCCTCTTCCACAGTTACACTTCATGTATTTGATAGTGTCTATTTTCCCCCTTTAAATTTTCTCTTCCCCAGGCTAACCATCCCCAGTTCCCTCAACAGTCCTTATACATCATGATCTCTAGTTCCTCTTACTACCCTGCCTAGGCTCTCTCTTCCAGCAAGGAAAGAAACAAATATTTGGGAATAAGATCTGATTCCTCAGAGTCCCTCCTAGAACACAATTTTTAGGACTAAACATAGAATATCCAGAAATTGTCTCTAAGTAGAGTAACTTTCCTCATTCTGATCATTATTTCTTATTAATGAAACCTAATAATAATAGTTTGTTCATATGATGAACTTTTATATTGGTTTACTTAATGCTTAACATATTGTAGCTTTTTTGGCATCACATCACACTGTCGACTTATATTGAGCTCATTGTATGCTAAAACTCTCATCATTTTCACATACATTGTTGTTAGGCTTGTAACTGATTTTTAAAAAATCTAAAATAGAGCTTTATATTTATCAATTTTATAATTTCATCTTACTAGATTTGACCTAATGTTCTAGCTAATAGATCTTTTGGATTCTATCACATGTCTGGGTTAGTGATCCATCCTAGCTTTGTGTCATCTGAAAATTTAATAAATGTCCTCTGTGTGCCTTCATCCATTAATAAAAGTGCTAGATAACCCAAGGCCAAGGACTGACCGAGTTGAAGCACTCCTATTGATACTTCCTCTTAGGATAATATCAATTTATTCATGACTTATTTAACTAGCTTCAAATCCACTTACCTGTACTTCTCATTTAGTCTATATTTCTGTTTTGTTTAGAAAATTGTGTGAGAGACTTTGACAAATGTTAGGCTAAAATGCAGGCCTAACATGACTGTGGCATTCCCCCGATCTACAAATCCTAAGCCCTGTCAATAACCGTCATAATGATAGTCTGGGTATCTTATCTTTGATGAAGCCATGACACCAATTAGTGGTCACAACTTACTTCCCTATTTAATTGCTCATAAACCATCTCCTTAATAATTTATTTCAGAATAAAAGTCAAGAATAAAGTACCATAGTTGGGAGAATCAGCTTTTTTTTTTTTGCAACTGTGAAAATCAGTGTATTTGCCCTTCTTTAGTTAGAGTTTTACAATTTTTGCCATGATTTTTCAAATATATCTGAAAAATGCTCAGCAGTCTCATCTTCCATTTCTTTAAATATCCTTGGAAGTAGTTTTTGGCAACTTGAATTCACTAATGCGAGCTAAATGTTCTGTGACTTACTTTGGGTGTCATCTCCCTACTCATCATTCTTGTTATTTCTTCATTCTGAAGACCAAACTCCTGGACTGAGAAACAACATGAAAATAAGAGTTGTATAGTTTAGCCTTCTGAACATCGATTGTCATCATTCCAATATACTCCTGTTTATTCCTTCCTTGTTCTTCCTTTTAACTTCAACATAACTAAGAAAGTATTTTTGGTTATCCTTAGCATTCAATACATGAGAGCCTTAGCTCATTCTGTGCCTTAGCACCCCCTGCCACTATTCTTACAGATCTGTGCTGACTTTTTTTCTTGCTTCCATTTTCTGAATATGTTTTTTCTTAATCTAAGTACATTAGTGATTTCCTTCAGCATCTCCCATGTAGACAACTCTTCTCTTTTCCCTTCATTGGAATTATCTCTCTTTGTGCCTTCGGAATTTCATTCTTGGGAGCTTTCCATCTCTACATAGGATTACCTGCTCTTGTAGAATTTTGGTTCCTAGGATCCTATCTCTCATTTTTTAAAAAATTTTTTTAATATAAATATATTTATTTAACTTTCTACATTCATTTTCACAAAATTTTGGGTTCCAAATTTTCTCCCCATTTTCCCCCTCCTCCCACCCCAATACATTGAGCATTCTAATTTCCCCTATCACCAGTCTGCCCTCTCTTCTATCATCCCTCCTGTCCCTTGTCCCCATCTTCTCTTTTGTCCTGTAGGGCCAGATAACTTTCTGTTCTCCATTACCTGTATTTCTTATTTCCTAGTAGCAAGAACAATACTCAACAGTTGTTCCTAAAACTTTGAGTTCCAACTTCTCCCCTTTGAGAAGGCAGGCAATTCAATATAGGCCATATCTGTGTACTTTTGCAAATAACTTTGGTAATAGTTGTGTTGTATAAGACTAACTATATTTCCCTCCATCGTATCCTGTCCCCCATTGTTTCTATTCTGTCTTTTGATCCTGTCCCTCCCCAAGAGTGTTGACTTCAAATTGCTCCCTCCTCCCATTGCCCTCCCTTCCATTATCCCCCCAACCTGCTTATCTCCTTCTCCCCCACTTTCCTGTATTGTAAGATAGGTTTTCATACCAAAATGAGTGTGCATTTTATTCCTTCCTTTAGTCGAATGTGATGAGGGTAAACTTCATGGTTTTTTCTCAGCTCTCCTCTTTTTCCCTCCAAAAGTCTCCTGTTTGCCTCTTCTATGAGAGATAATTTACCCCATTCCATTTCACCCTCTCTCCTCCCACTACATTTCTCTCACCATTTACCTTAATTTCTTTTAAGATATGGTCCCATCCTATTCAATTCACTCTGTGCTCTCTGTCTCTGTGTGTGCATGCATGTGTGTATGTATGTGTGTGTGCACACGCATGTATGTGTGTGTACATGTGTGTGTAATCCCACCAACTACCCAGATACTGAAAAGTTTTAAGAGTTACAAATATTGTCTTTCCATGTAGGAATGTAAACAGTTCACTTCTGGTAAGTCCCTTATGACTTCTCTTTGCTGTTTACTTTTTCATGCTTCTTCTCATTCTTGTGTTTGAAAGTCAAATTTTCTTTTCAGCTCTGGTCTTTTCATCAAGAATGCTTGAAAGTCCTCTATTTCATTGAAAGACCATTTTTTCCCCTGAAGTATTATGCTCAGTTTTGCTGGGTAGGTGATTCTTGGTTTGAGTCCTAGTTCCTTTGAATTCTGGAATATCCTATTCCATGCCCTTCGATCCCTTAATGTAGAAGCTGCTAGATCTTGTGTTATCCTGATTGTATTTCCACAATACTGGAATTGTTTCTTTCTAACTGCTTGCAATATTTTCTCCTTGACCTGGGAATTCTGGAATTTGGCCACAATGTTCCTAGGAGTTTCTCTTTTTGGATCTCTTTCAGGTGGTGATCGATGGATTCCTTCAGTATTTATTTTACCCTCTGGTTCTAGAATATCAGGGCAGTTTTCCTTGATAATTTCCTGAAAGATGATGTCTAGGCTCTTTTTTTGATCATGGCTTTCAGGTAGTCCCATCATTTTTAAATTGTCTCTCCTGGATCTATTTTCCAGGTCAGTTGTTTTTCCCATGAGATATTTCACATTCCCTTCCATTTTTTCATTCTTTTGGTTTTGTTTTGTAATTTCTTGGTTTCTCAGGAAGTCATTAGCCTCCATCTGTTCCATTCTAATCTTGAGAGAACTATTTTCTTCAGTGAGCTTTTGAACCTCTTTTTCCATTTGGCTAATTCTGCTTTTGAAAGCATTCTTCTCCTCATTGGCTTTTTGAACCTCTTTTGCCAATTGAGTGAGCCTATTTTTCAAGGTATTATTTTCTTCAGCATTTTTTTTGGGTCTCCTTTAGCAGGGTATTGATCCGTTTTTCATGCTTTTCTTGCATCTCTCTCATTTCTCTTCCCAGTTTTTCCTCCACTTGTCTAACTTGATTTTCAAAATCCTTTTTGAGCTCTTCCATGGCCTGAGCCCATTGGATATCTATTTCAGATATTTGGGGTACAGAGGCCTTGGCTTCTATGTCTTTCCCTGGTGGTAAGCATTGTTCCTCGTCATCAGAAATGAAAGGTGGGAACATCGGTTCCCCAAGAAAGCAGCCTTCTATGGTCTTATTTTTCTTCCCTTTTCTGGGCATTTTCCCAGCCAGTTACTTGACTTCTGAGATTCCTCTCCACCCCTGCCTAGATCCGCCCAGCTAGTGCTTGGGGTCTGAGATTCAAATGCTGTTCCCCAGCCTCAGGGCTTTCCTCTGCAGGCGCAGCTGCTATTCAATGTGAGCTTAAGTTTTGGTGCTCAGGTTGGGGCAGGGCTGCCTCCCAGGCTCAGTTCCCTCAGGGGGTTTATGTGGAGATCTTCAGTAATGGACCCGAGCCCCTGCCTTCTCCGGGAGCCCCTCGCCGCTGCTGCCTCCACTGCTGCCTCCCGAGGGGGCCTGAGTTATGGAGACACCCTGCTCCACTCTTGGCCAGTCCAGAAGTCTCTCTCACTGACCTGCAGCACCTGTGGGTGGAGGGACCTTCGCGACCGCGGGAGATTCTGTCCCAGAATCCCACTCAGATCTGCTCCCCTCTGTGCTGCACGGCCAAGGCAGGGCTGGGCTCCACTCTGGGTCCAGAGCACAACGGACCCCCGGTGTCGGTCCTTCAGGGCTCTCCAGAACAGAAATCTCCTCCACTCCGTTGCTGTACAGCTTCCACTGCTCCAGAACCCTCTGGGAGCTCCTTTTTACAGGTAATTTATGGGCTGTGGGTTCGGAGCTAGCATATGTGAGTCTTTCTACTCCGCCATCTTGGCTTCTCCCCCTATCTCTCATTTTTTTAAACTTTTTGAAATCTACTATCCCCAAAACAAATGTTTGTGGCTCTTACCTATGGGAGATGAAGTAGCATTTTTCCTACAACATTTCCATTATTTCTACTTCAACAACTAGTTCATCTTTGCTAGTCAGAATCAGATCCTGCATATCAGTTCATTTTATTGCTTTTTCTACCTTTTGAAGAATTGTTATTATTAAGACAAGTTAGGAATTTATTTACTTTTGTCCAAGAGCTCCATTAGATTTCTCGATAATTGAAGTTACCTATAATTACTGTACCATACTTCGGTGCCAGATTTGTGATCACTTTCATGAACATATTATTTCCTCCTTGAATGAATGAATAAATGAAAATTTATTTACTAAATTATCACTATGTGCAAAGCCCTGGAGGATAAAAATAGAAAATCTAGACAGTCTCTTAAGGAGCTCACATTCTTCTGGGGGAGGCCACACATAAGTCATCACATCTGTTATCAGTCATATGTAAAAGTCCTATGGTCCTTAGAGTGCAGCAGTAAAACAAATGATAATGCATCTTCTTCAATGTCATTTCTATTGATTAAATCATATCCATGTCTAATGTTGAGCCATATGACAATGTCAAGGAATTGGGTGATAAGAACTTTCTTTTCTAAGTCTTAAGTAGCTGTGGCTACTGTACCCACAGAAACAGTTGTCAGGCTGCATATTCATAGGGCTACTTTCTGGATTGATAGCTTTTAGGACTGAGCTGGAAGCAGGATTGGTGATCAGAATGGGGAGTGGGTTGCTGTCACGCCCAGTGCTTTTGAACTAAAATGGCCACCTGTGGCAGGTCATTAGTGCTTGATGTTGGTGCTAGTTAGGAAGATGGGCCTCTTCTCCACATTGATTGCTCCCCTCAGTTATGGCTACAGAACCCAGGTAATAGACACAGTCGATGCTTAAAGCCACTACTGTTCCCATATGGTCTATAATATACTCCCAAGCCCTTATCCTCACCCCTCTCTGAGGTAATCCTGAGCCTCACTCCACCTTCCTGCCAACTACACACATCCTAACATTCTTCCTTCAACTGATCAGCTGCCATATTCCAGGCACTTTTTTAAAAATTCATTATATAGCATTAATGTCTTGGCAGTACAATTTTTTAAAAATACAAATATGTCTACTTTAATTGCCATGCACTTTAACACATCATTTTTTCCAATAAGTACTCCTGATTGATTATTGATGCCAGTAATATCAATAGTGGGTCTACCTGATTGAGGCAGTTCACTGGTGTATTTTTTTAGTAACAAAACAATGCATTGTTATTTTTGCCATCCTTCTTTGGTATTTTGCTTCAGTGAATGAATTTTAATTTAGAGCAACACCACTATATAGCAATAAATTATACTACAGTAAATGTGAGGAATTATAAATATCATTCATTGTTTTTGTTTTTGACCTGTCCCTCTGTTCCTGAAAGACCTTCTTGACTTGCATCGTACTCCAAAGGTCCATCGGACTTTGTCATCTCTCCAACCCTTACATCTACCTATAAGATGAACTTTCTCCTATAATAGAACTTGAGCTTCTTGAAAGCAAGAACCATCTCACGTTTGTGTTGTATCCTGAGTACTTAGCACAGTGTTATTTAATAAATGATTTTCCATTCCATAGTCCAGTCATAAGCACTATAAGTACCATCCCACCAAGTCTCAGTGACAACATTGAGGTTGAACTTACCTTCTTACATTGGATTTCTAGTTTTCCTTGTTTGTTACCCATACTTGGTGTGTTTGCGTATAAATATCTGAAGCCGTGTGCTTTGTTGCTGTTCCTCTATTTTGGTTAAGGTCTTTTGTGAATTACTGACTCACTCCATACTCATCTTCCCATGTTATACTGGCTTCATCTGGCCTGACACATGTAGACATAGGGGTAGATGTAGGTATCAGAGGAGGTGTAGGTGTAGGTGTAAGTATAGATAAGAGATGTAGATATAGATGTAGATGTAGGCATAGATATAGGAGTATGTGTAGGTACAGAGATGTAGGTATAAGTATAGATGCAAATATAGATATAAATGTAAGTATAGATATAGGTATAGGTGTTTATATAACATCTATGTAGATATAGATCCAGACATAATATAAATACAGAAATATAGATATAATCCAACATTCACTGGATTATGGAGAAAGCAAGACAGTTCCAGAAAAACATCTACTTCTGCTTCATTGATTACACTAAAAGCCTTTGACTGCCGTGTGAATCACAACAAAATGTGGCAAGTCCTCAAAGAAATGAGAGTAACAGGTCATTTTACCTGTTTCTGGAGGATCCTGTATGTGAGTCAAGAAGCAGCAGTTAGAACCAAACATGGAAGAATTGATTGGTTTAAGATTTGAAAATGAGTACCCCAAGACTGTTACTGTATTTATGTACATCATGTGAAATGCCAGGCTGGATGAACCAAAAGTCAGAATTAAGGTTTTCAAGGGAAATATCAACAATCTCATAAATGCAGATGATACCACTCTGATGGCAGAAAGGGAGGAGGAATTAAGAAGCCTCTTATTGAGAGTGAAAGAGTATATAAGCTAACTTGAAGCTTAAAATCAAAGAACCTAACAGCTTGACAACAGGCCCTATCACTTTCTGGCAAATAGAAGGAGAAGAAATGGAAGCAGTCTCATATTTCATATTCTTGGGCTCAAAGATCACAGCAGATGATGACTACAGCCCTGAAATCAAAAGGCACTTTTTCCTTGGAAACAAAGCTGTGGCAAATCTGGATAACATACTAAAAAGCAGAGATATCACCTTGCTGACAAAATTCCATATATTAAAAACTATGGTTTTTCTGGCAGCAGTGTATAGCTGTGAGAATTGGTCTATAATGAAAACTGAGAGCCACAAAATTGGTGCTTTCAAATTATGGAGCCAGAGAAGAATTTTGAGAGTCCCTTGAACAGCAAGGAGATCAAATCAGTCAGTACCTAAAGAAATTAATTTAGAGTATTCACTGGAAGGTAAAATACTAAAGCTGAAGCTTAAATACTTTGGCCACATAACGAGAAAACAGGATTCATAGGAAAAGACCTTAATGTTGGGAAAGATTGAAAGCAAAAGGAAAAGGAGATGGCAGAGGATGAGATGATTAGATAGTGTCATGGAAGCAATGAACATGAGCCTAGACAGATGTTGGGAGACAGTGGAGGATCAAAGGGTCTGACATGCTATAGTTCATGGAGTCACAAAGAATTAAACAGGGCTGAACAACAAATCAAGATGTAGATATTGATATAGATGTAGATATAAATATCTAACATATTTTCCCTCTCCCTTTATTTGAAATTTTAAGCCCTCTTGATCAGGTTCTTGAGTCTCCAGAGTCAGTGATACAGCCATGCTAAAGAGAACTTTAGAGATGATAGGCATTCTTTGAGAGGGAAAACAGGCCTGGTTTCGGAGAGACTCTGTCTAGAATCAATTCCAGACATAAGTCTAGGTAGATTTGTCCTCTCTCGGGGAAGAAGAAGGATATTTCTTTAGAAATGTAATATTAGCATTCTCTCTATCAAATTGGAGAGTCTCCTGCAAAATATGCCAAGTTTAGCTAGAAAACTGAGTTACAAAAGCAAAATGTTCAGTTCTGTGGTTCTGTTGTTTAACACTTTATGCGTTTAATTGCCAGGCCAATTCTGTTTAGTGGTGTCAAAGCACTCTGTATCTATAGCTTGCCTCTCTTGCCTTTTCTTATGATTATGATACTACAATCATTGATCGACTTTCTTTAGTCTGCCATAGTCCTGAGGACAATTCACAAGTATTTCTCACCTCTTAGTTTTTCTTTTCTCCTCTACCTGTTTATCAATAAACTATATATACCTAGTTCCGTTTTCTTGGATTCAGCATTCTGGTCTTCCCTTATTAACAGATGTAATAAAATAATATTTTTCTATTACAAAATGTGACTTTGTGGGTAGCCACTTATTTAAGATATAGGCAGTTTTAAGGTGGTACTTAATATCGAATGTATTAATCGTAAAAAAGAATGAAATGCTCTCCTATGTAATATCATCCATAATATTTTTTAAAATTAAATTATTGTTTTGTTTTTCCTAAGCCAGCCACATTGAGACCAAGTGTTATTGGCAGATTAAAGACTCTTACCCATTTAAATGGACTTCTGGTTACTGAAGAAGAAAAAAATGCAGCTGTAAATTTTATTGCTGGAACAAAGATTACTCAGGTTGGATGCATCGGTTTAATATTTCTTGAGTATTCACATGAGAATAATGCTACTATTATCCTGAACAAATGCACAATATATTTTTACTGTATTGTTAGGTTTTTTTATTTTCTTTTGTCTTTTCTCTAATTAGATCTAGATTAGATCTTTTCCCTAATTAGATTATATAAGCTAATCATTTCATCATCAAACTCATAATTATGTTGGGACTATATGGAGACACTGAGGCTTGAGTCAGAAGTGCCCTTGTCCCTATTTTTAATGTGTATACATGCTCCATAACTAACTCTGAACCCTAGTTAAATACCACATTCATGCCCATGACCCTGCTCAGAGTGACAAGTATAGTTAATTAATTTCCAAGACATTATGCTACTTGAATATTGTTTTCCCTTATTAAGACTGCTTTATTTGTCTCTCATCTGTAGAAGTAAATCTTGGTTCATGCATGGTTCAAAGTCCATCACTCTCCATATATCTGATCTACCTGTTTATATACTCACTTCAACTCACTAAACTCCTTAGAGCTTCTGAACAAATAAGCTACTTCCTTGTTAAGGTTAGCTTTGAGGCATGTATTTAAAGACTTTCAGCCCTTGGGATGGTATTTAGTGAATTGCCTCTCCATCATTGTATCAAATTATACTTCATGGACAGGAAGAATCAAAACAAGTGGTTTATTTGCAGAAATATCATAGTTTTCTCTTAATTAAAGTTCGAGAATAACTTTCCTCTTTTTTAGATGCCACACTTTTGAGAAAGTGTGTCTGGAATATTGGATGCTAACAGAAAAAATTTTGGCAGTGGTATATATACAGCCATATATAATTTTAAACCTGTTTGAAAGTCATGAAAGAAATAATTTTTACTACATAGAAAAATAAATTGGAAAAATAAATCCAGACCTCTAAAATCATGCTTAAATAATAGAGAAAGGTATAAAAGTACAAGACATAGCTATGAAAACAAAGAATATATAGTTTATATTTTCATCTTATTTTGTTTTATTGAGAAACTAGATGGCATAACAGATAGAGCATTGGGTCTGGAGTCAGGAAATACCTAAATTCCAAACTGGCTTCAGGCACTTGCTAGCTATGTGACCTGGGCAAGTCACATAACCATACTCTGACTCAGTTTTCTCATCTATAAAATGGAAATGATAATAGCATCTAACTGCTAGAGTTATGTGATGATAAAACGAGACAGTATTTGTAAAGTGTTGTATAAACCTTACAGCACTGTGTAAATGCTATTTATTAACGATTATATAACAAAACTCTTTATGATAGATAAGTAGAATGTTATTTCCTTTATTCATCAAGTATTTTGTTTTAGGTAACCCTCTCACACCATTCTAGAACTGATGAAGTTCGACCACGAATACTTAGCATATGGCCTTCTGCCAAAATTCTAACACAGATGACTAAGTCAGAACCATTTTCACATCTGAGTGGAAACTGGTATTCTAAGGTAAAGCTTGATGCTATTATGGTAATTTGATTCTCACTGGGTTTTTATACTTGGTTTCTGTTCTCATGAGTGATAAAAATGGAATATTGATTCAGTCCAATGTTCTAGACCAGGAAACATAAAGACAGTTCTACACCAGGAAACAAGGAATCCTAGATAGAGGATAAATGAAGTAGTCTGCTAGAAACCAGTGGTCACAGCAGAGCTGGGAATCTGGAATTAACATATAATCTCAAAAGGGGAAGATCAGAGCCATGTATTGGAGCAGGGATGGTAATAGGCAGATGAGACGAATGTCAGAGGGAGAGAGTGGGTGAAATGTTGATTAGGACTCCAGACAAGAGAATTAGATAATGGGATTGGAATTCAGGTAAGGAATGTGGGCCAGAGCCACAGGTTATGGACAGTGTGAAAGGTACCAAGGTGTTTATTCTGCGTAAGTCCTGCAAGGGCAAGAACTGTTCAGGAATGTGAGCAGAGAAGAACCAGTGGGTAGCAGGAGATAAAGCCATGTAGTTATGATAGAGAGTAAAGGGTGAAGGTCAGGGAAACTCCTGGTAATTTCTGATTTTACATTTTTTTGTTGCAATATTTACATAAATCTATATCTCAGTGTAGTCATCCAAAACATCTTGTCATTTGGTGCTCATTATGAGACCTTTATTAATGTGGCAACACAGAATAGAGCAGTGAAATTAAACACTATCCAAAGGGTGCCTAGACAAAGCACATATCTAGTTTTTGTCTACATATTACGTTGTCTACAACAGCAATGTAAGTTGAAATAATCCTTACACCCTTTCCTGGGTTCTTCTCTTTATTCAAGTTTAAGATCCTTGGCAGTTAAGGCATTTAAGAGATCAGCAAACATATTATAGAATATTAAGTAAACAGGTTGCCCATTCTGTGTTGTACATCTCTCCTTGCTTCCTCTCAAAGGGGAATGTTTTTGTGCAACCAGAGAATTAAAAAATACTACGTGTTTAGAAAATAAAATACTCAAAAGTAGAATCTGGTTTGCTGATAGTCATAAGAAGGTCTAGGTTATTAAATGTTAATCTTGAAAATCCATAGAATGTTATTAAAATTTTTTGAAATTCATCCATATTAATAAGCTTTTATAATCATTTTCCCCTTTCTCCATTTTGTAACCTATTGGCAAGTAAAATATTATAATGTTGGAACTGGAAAGAAATTTAGAAAATATGTATAAAGGGGGAAATGAATCAATTAAGTAAAAAGCATTTATTAAGCACAACTGTGTACCTCTAGAGGATGCAAAAATTAAACGGTCTTTGCTCTCAAAGACCATATATTCTACCAGGGAAGACAACATATAATATATACATATACATATATACACACACATATATATACATACACACATATACACATATGTATATGTATTCTGTATTTATATACATATATGTGTATATACCTATATATTAAATATATACATATAAGTATATATAGAAATAAACATCTAGCCCTGTCTTAACTTTGCCAAGGAGATCAGTACACTGGAGATGCCTGCTAGTTCAGGCAAGAATCACACCAGTGTTTCTCTCCTTAATTCCTTGAAGAATATGCCCTAATCTGAGGACTGATGGAAGGAGACTCATGGATCAATTCTCCCAGCCTAAGGAGTTGTGAAAAGTTATAAAGATATTAAGAATTTAGGAACATTCTGGCATCAGAGCAGAAGTAAGGACAAGAAAGAGCTACCTCTGTAAGCCATAGATCTGTGGAGAGAAGTAGCCTTGAGATCCAGCACCTAGATGGGGCATGAGGTGCATAAGGGTGAGTGGAGTATTGCTTAAAAAGTACCACTACTGTCTCCTGTGGCAGACCCATAAGGCTCTGATTCCTCCATTTCCTCCATTCTTTCATTTCCCTCTTTCTTTCCAATTAGGTATATGAATATTTCCCAAAATTTAACTGTTTCTTAATAGTTTGCTAGTTTTTATCTTGACTTTATTTTTAAAATGTTATAAGCATGGGTAACCATTGCATTACTGATCTATGTGTATCTTTGCTCAAATGCAACAGAGAAAGGTCACAGGGGAATGCCCAGGAAAACGAGAGATACAGATTTATGACTGGAATATTCATTTTGTCAGAGCAGTTGACATTTTGGAGGATGAGGAAAAGATAATTATTTGTTTGGTTTTTTTTTAATAATTAGGGCTAGCAAAGTACTGCAGCTATAAACCCAACTCTTGTCCTTTTGTGACTAGCTAGGTTGGAGTTGGGGGGCTTGGGGCAGGGAAAAGTTCACCATTTTTCCCTTCCCAATCCAGTTGGAAAATAAAGATAAACCCCTTCTCCTAGGGGTGGGGCCCAAGGAGAGGATGAGAGGAAAAGTCAAGTCCAAGGGAAGGAGTTGCTCCACCTTACACCAAGGTGAGCATGAGAACAAGAGGGAAAGTTGTGATAGCTCTGCACTGCTGATCATCACCACACCTCCCATATCACTGGAATTGAGGGGAATCAGGAAAGGCTTCATTTAGAAGGTAATACTTGAGGAATTCTAGAAGGTAGAAATGAGGACTATAGTGAGTACAATGGTACAGACATGAGAAATGAGCTTTGTGTGAGCAATAGAAAGAAAGTCAATAGGTCTGACCACAGGGTCCAGGGAGAAGACTAATCTAATGAGGTAAAGATCTCTATCTTGAGTGATATTGCATGGCTAGATGGTGGCAGACCTGTACCCAGTACACAGATCTCCTTGTCTTTGTCCACTGCTTCATAGTCTACCCATATTGCTTCCTGGACATTTCCAAATCATGGCACCTGCACTTGGGTGGTTCTCTACAACCCATTCCTCCTAAATCTTTAGTGGGTGAGTTAAACAGAACACATTGCCATTTCTAAATTATGCTCCACATGCATAACCCCCACATAGTCTCTAGTTTCCCTTTATGTATTGTCTCTTTCATTCGAATGTAAAGCTGCCTTGGGACAGGGACAGTCGTGTTTACTTGTAATTATATGTTCAGCACTTTGCACAGAGCTGGGAACATAATAAACATTTATTAAATGCTTCTTTATTGATCTATCCATTCGTTTCTAGCCTCGTGCACCAATCAGGACAGCCTACCTTTGACATTTACTAACCATATAACAATAGGCAAATTATTTGACAATAGGCCAAAAAAATAAACCTTTAAAACACTTTTGTTGGTCAGTTTGACAGAACTGGTGCTAAGAAAACAATCCTTTTAAGCTGTTCTCTATTATATCTTATTTTTAAAAGAATTATGTCTTAAGAGTTTTACTTTTCAGTTTATAGTAAAATTCATTGAATGTCTGTATGTTACATATGAGACATTAACCTAATTATCACTAGACTGCCTTAAAAGTGTGTTTAAAATATCTTGATCTTTTAAAGATGTACTAAATTCATTTTGAGTAAATTTTCCAACAGATAACTACCTTAAATTTGGATGGACAAAATCTCTTTGAAATCACTAATTTGGAAAAATTGGTGAATTTGCGATGGGCATCATTTAGCAATAATAACCTCACAAAAATTGAAGGTTTGGAATCTTGTGTTAATTTGGAAGAGCTCACTTTAGATGGAAACTGCATCTCAAAGCTAGAAGGTAATGGGTTTCAGAAATGAGAAATCTTAGCAGTAAAAATGCTTAATACATCAAGTAAAAAAATAGTACATACAGTGTTTTTCAAAACTTAGATTTGGATCCTGGCCCTACTACTCAACTTCTTTCGTGAAACTATGGGAAAATGACTTCCCACTCTGAGCATCAGCTTCCTCATCCAGAAAATGAGTGAATTGATTGAACTACATGATATCTAAGGGCCCTTCCAACTCTAAAGCTATGAACCTATCACCTAAGCTCCCTAAGGAAGTCAGAGGAAAAGTTTTCAAAGGATTCTGACTCTCCTAGGGGGATGTCAGTAACAAATTGTAGTTTATTTACATAACTACGTTAGATCATAAATTTAGGGCTAGAAAGGACCTTGGAGATGAAGTCCAAAACTCTAACTTTACTGCATCTGGAAACTAAGGCATAAAGTGGTAAAGTGGTTTGCCCAAGGTGATACTGGTAGTAATAGCAGAGCCAGAATTTGAACCCAGGTACTCTGGCTCCAAATCCAATGTTCTTTCCATGATAGCAAATGAACAAACTCAGGTGGCTTCTTCTACATCCTTCGGCCTCGCCTGTACTCCTCTGTCCTAACCTTGAATGTCTGTTGTCATTCCAAGAGCGAGAAACATGAAACAAAAGGAAAAAAAGTCATAATTCTTTCTTAAATGTGCATTTTAAAAATTGTTTTGAAATTTTATAGACTTGAACAAAAGTGAAAATTATTTAACAGATTTTGAAATCGAATGAAACTTTTCATAAGGATCACATTAGATACAATCAAGGTAATTAAAGCCTCGGTAACAATGAGAGGCAATGAAAAATATTCAGCCTGATTCTAAATTTCAACCTTAGGAGAAAGTTGAAGTAATCCACATCCCTTTTTCTAAATTCCTCTCTTTATTCAAGTTGAAGATTGTAGGCAGTTGGAGATTTAAGATTTAAGTTAACAGACTTTAAGACTAGCAAATATGCTACAGGATATTAAGTAAACAACCTGTCTTGCCTCTTCTTTGCCCTATATCCATCCTTGCTCCCTATCAAAGGGGACTGTGTCACTAGAGAGCTACCGAAGCCATCCCTTCGTGCATTTCTGATAGCTTCCTCTTCCTCTGCTTCAGCCCCAAGAAATGAATAAGGCTGAGTAAGTCTTGCCAGTACTGACCAAGGGCTTTACTAATCACTTCATTATATTCCTGTGGTAGCTCCTTTAATAAGAATCCTCTTCCCCCTTGAGTTTCAGTTGTCAATTATCTTAGAGGCAGCACCTGTCATGATCAGACTGATCAGAAATGTTCACTGCCCCTCCCAGTAAGAGGCTAAGCCTACCTTTAAGAACTATGACCCTTCTGACAAAAGTTCATAGCTTTTAATCTCATCCAACTGATTAGATGTTCTCCTGTCCTCCTTCATACAAAAAGAGAAGTGAGGATTAGAATTTTAAATTACAATACCCAAACTAATTTGATCAAATAATGCTTCGTAGCTTGAAACATGTTGAAAGGATCTAAATGACTAAGTGGTATGTGGCACCCACCTCCCTTCCACATATACCCAATATACCTAGCATTAAAAAAGGAACAAGTGATTTTGAAGCATAATTTTAAAAATTAAGCTTATTTCCATAGCATACCATGCACACATATTTTGATACATACATAATTTCATGTTTAATATTTTAGAGGATAAAATAGTCTTTGCATCGACATGTTCTCACAGAATCTCTGTGTACTTCTTGCAGAATACTAAGGTTCCATGGAAGAGAGTTTGGGAAATTCCGGCATTGGATTCAGTCATAAACATCAGTTGTGATCGTTTTTGTTGTTAATAGTTATTATAGTTTTATAATTTAAAATGGGTTTCCACTTCTAAGAAGCAGAGGGCTAACCATGAATCCTTCTGAACCTTCTTTCCCCTTATAGCTATCTTCTTATCCTTAATCCTAGTAGAAGGTAGACAAGACCAGGCCGCCAGACAGCATATATTTTTGCTACATGGCTAACCTGGATTTGGACATAGATGTCCCATCTTTTTTTCTGTAGGAGCATATATGAACTTAATATCCACACGAGGGATTTTTTTTTCCTTTTGGAAGCTCTCTTCCAGATTACTGCCTCCTTTAGTTTTTTGGCTTTATTCAACTCAGAGCTATGTTGCATTTCTCTACAATCCTTCAGGGCATATAAAACAGCAAAGGTATTCTTTCAAGTCTTCCAAATAAGATATTCATTGTAAACAGGGTAGAATTAGTTCTAATGATACTAAATAATACTAATGAAGTATTAATAGTGGCTGTTCACCCTTTTCCATTTTCTAGTTCTTTGAATTATTTGGAAATCTTCAGAAGGGAAGTCTTTAGTAATAAGTACGAACTCTACGCATTCATTATTAAAAACTGGTCAGGGTTTATTTCACGATGAATTGAAAGCAAAATGTTATTTCCTGGATAGATTTCCTTTTCTAATCACTTAAGGAAGAATGACTCAATTGAGAAAACCAAAGTATGATTGGTCTACAAGCTTATATATCCATAATCTTTGTTTCTTCCATAGAAGAAAATGAAATGATAAGGTCCTTCAAGCTCTCTGCTACTGCCAAAGAATTCCCAGTGATGCAGAAAGACTTTACTTTTGAAGCCAGTTTTTTTTCTTTTGTTCTGAATTTTCTCTTATATTTGATTGTTTTTTCAGGCATTTCAAAACTAACCAAACTAACCCGATTCAGCATAAATAATAATCTCCTTACTGGATTGGAAAAGCACATCTTCGAAAACATGCTTCATCTTCACTACCTTTCTCTTGAAAATAACAAGATAACTTCATTGGCTGGTTTACAAAAAGCTTACACCATAATTGAATTATACATAAACAATAATTATATTGCTACCAACCAGGAGATACACAATCTGAAGGTAAATTTTAATGTTTTAGAATTTTTGATTATGATTTAATAATGTATATTTATCCTTTAAGTATGTTTATGTATAGGCAAAATATGAATACAAGTATATGTGTATATTTATGTACATAAGTGTATACATACATACTCATGCCTTAGATATCAGAGTTGGACTTTTGTTCAGGACTAGCATCTGTGTAACATGGTGACAATCACTATCGGGATAAGAGAAAAAAAATGTGGGTTATAGGCACCCTGTGTTACAAATGTCAACAGTCAGAGAAATGATATTTTATTCTATTCTCTGGTATTAAGAAAAATGCAGTGGAATCCCTTACATACTCATGAAAACCTTAGGCAGTCTAATTTTGCTTTTTGTTATGTATTGTTTGAAGAATAAACTAGCTAAATTCATCACCAAAAGACCAGCTGGTAAAGGTTTTTGGTCACATAAAACTCACGAAGAGCATTTACTAAGGTGTTAAAGAATTGTGGTCCGCGTGAATGGAGAGAGTACTTATATCAGATATTCATGGATTGCTGAATCACAGAACCATATTCTTAAAGAATTTCCAAGTTGGAAGTGACTTTAGAGGTCATCTAGTCCAATAAACCAAACAGTCACCCTCTATGACTTCCTCATCGACCTACAGTAATGAGGAACTTGCTACCTCCTAAGGAACCAGTTCTTCCTTTATATAGCTCCAAATGTCAAGAAGTTTTTCCTTAAGGGGCACCTAAAGTTTGCTATATGGCTCCTAAAAGCAATGCCCAGCTCATAGGTTAGAACCACAAATAGATTCAAGGTATTCTGTGGTTCTGCATCCCCTAAAACTATGATTTGTGAGACCCCCCCCAATATATTTGCCAGTAATAGTTGGTCAGGGGATACAGTTATTTATTTCAAAACAAAGACATTTAATGAAATAGCATTGTAAGAAAAGTGGCAACAAAATATTTCCCTCATAAACCTGGGCACATTCTCCCACAGATATACGTAGCATCAGCAGAAATAGTGAGCACACATATAGAAAAGAATAAATGTGACCAAGGAATATGTGTGGAAGGGCACCTCATGCCTCTGACACTGCAGAACTGCAAATGTTTTCTAGTGATGTCATTGTGCTGCTCCTACCAATATCTACCAACACTGGGCTTGTAGACTCTGCCAGTCAAGCTTACTCTTGTAGACCCCACCAGATATTGCTCTGCTGGACTCCTAGTATCTGCTGAACACTGGTCTTTTAGCCTCCATAGGATTCTAGGCAAGTATCCTCTGTGATTGCCACTTAAGTATACTATTACCTTCCATCTAATGGCCAGAGGTGCTGCCATGTTTTGTTTGGTTGGTTTGACTTTTTTTAGCTAGGTTTTTTTAGCGCACACACACATACACACACACACACACACACACACACACACACGCACACATACACACACATACACTTTCCCCTAAAAGGCAAAAAACCTCCTTCTTTTGTTCACTCCAAGTCTGAGCTCAGAGACTGAGTTCTAACAGTAGAGTCTGAGCCGGAGGTATCAAGTTCTTTAGAATAAAGAGAAAGATTGACCCACCTAGCTAAGGTTCTTAGATTTGATCATTTTGCTACTTTCCTGATACTGGGCTTATTCTTCGTGATCAGAGACCTCCCCCTAGTTTATAATGAATATCTAATATAACCTCCAAATTTTCATCTCTGAAGACTAGACTGTATACTTGTTAATAATTTGCCTAATAATTTCCAATCAGCTCTAGAAGTTTGGGGCTCCTAGATTTTTGAAAGCTAACCTCTCCTGATCATCCATAGAAATGAATAGGCTGAGTTCCCAGAAGGTAAGATAATTGTCTACTTTCCATTCAGCCAGAATTCTTGGCCCTTTCATCTGTAAATTCATTGGTCCAAGACTGATAGGGCCTTTGCCCCCTACCATTACTCTTCTATGAAGCTAAAACATTCCTCCTTGTAGATTCCACTAGTTCTCCTAATTCTTCCTTCTGGACTCAATCAGAAGAAGTATAATCCTTCTTTCACATGACAGGCCTTCAAATGCATGAAGACAGGTATCATGTTTTCCCTAAATCTTCCTGTTCTTCAATTAAACATCACCACTAGTTCCTTCAACTGATACTTATAGGTAATGTTTTGCTTCCTTCTCATCTTGGTGTTTCCAGTCCTGAAGTATTAAAGGAAGGTATCAAAGGGAGAGACACTAAGTGACCTAAGAAGGTTAATGAAGCAAATGTGTATGACAATGTCCATTGTTACTCAAATAGTCAATGAGTGATTTAAAATCATTGCTAATGAAATTGGGGGGGGCGTTAAATAAAAGCATACATACCAACTTTATGTAAATTCAAAATGTTTTTATTTTACTAGGGTTTATACAATCTGATCATTTTAGACATGTGTGGAAATCTTATTGTATGGAATCAAGAAAACTACCGCTTGTTTGTAATCTTCCACCTTCCAGATCTCAAAGCACTGGATGGAATCTCAGTAGTAAGTTGTTTTTACTACAGTATTTGACCCAAATCATGTATTTCAAATTAATTAACTGTAATTATCTTGAGCTTGGCTACCTTTGTACTGTGAGACCTAACTTTATGAAATTTAGAAAAATGTAAGCCTTTAAAACAAATTTTAAAAGTGGTTTAAAACTGTGAATTTTATATGTGAATTTATAGTATCATAGATAATAGAATACATGTATATAATATAGAGAGATAGACTATTTGTTAAGCACTTTGCTGTGTGCCAGGCACTGTAACATATATATTATATATCTGTTGAGGTTTCCACTCTGAGACACCAAAAACTGTTGTGGTTTCATGATGTGTTGGGGTGGAATCATCTCAAAGAATTCAGAATTCACCTCTAATTCAGGTATAGGCATTTATTGAGATTGACACCTCTCATGAAGTGGGCTAAGTTCCAACAGGAACCAGCAACTGCAGAGAAAGCAAGATGGATTTTATAGGGTAAAGATGCAATTACATAACAGACATTTACATAGAATAGAGGAATCTAATTAATATTAAAAAGGCAGGAGGAGTTTGTTAAGGGATTAGGTAATGGAGGAGGAGTCCCATCTGTGATTTGGTAGTTAAACATTCTGGCCATGCTGCCCTCCAGTTGGCTAGCTTTTGTCGTCCTGCCTGGTCAAGATAGATAGTTAGGGCTAGATGGAGGATGTAATAGTGATTCAATACAAGAATACATCTGTTCAAATATGTGGGAATGTGTCTGGGGGCAATAGCTAAGTAGAGGCAATGACTGGATTCCCATCACATGGACATGCTTTCTGTTTCTGTGGGAACTAAGAGTTCAGGGACACACTTGTTCGAGTGAACGGTGAGGCCTACATGAAGATGTTAGGACATTGACGGGGGGCCTAGGTAGGTACAGTGGACCTGTAATGAAGTTAGACTGTTGGAGCTGGGGGCAACTCTATTAGGATCCCATCATATCTGTGTAGCATATAAGTATGTATGTGTATATCTCTGTGTGTGTACCTTTATTTTTAACAAGTATACGCACTGACTTTCCCAGCACCAGGCTGGTATATCTGCCTCTTGGAGTTCTAGTGGGTAACCCTGAAGTGTTGGTGAATCCCTTTTCTATACTACTATCTGCTTAAGCCCCCACTGGGTATGTTCCCTCCCTTATTAGGTGCCAGTGCCTAGCCCTCCAATTCCATTTAAACATTTGGCATCAACTAGTTTTTACAAAGGGTAATCTTTATTTGATGGGACAGTGGTTAGGGTACTGGGCCTGGAGTCAGAAAGACTCATCTTCATGAGTTCAGGTCTAGCTTTAGACACTTATTAGCTGTGTGACTTAACTGTTTGCCTCAGTTTCTTCTTCCTAAAATGAGCTGAAGAAGGAAATGTCAAATCACTCCAATATTTTTGCCAGGAAAACCCCAAATAGGGGTCACAAAGCGTCACATATGACTGGATAACAACAAAGGCTTTCTTTGGCAGCTAGGTGGCACAGAAGAAACACAGAGGTCAAAGACTGAAGTCCTGTCACCGGGCCAAGTAGACTCAGAAAGAGAGAAGCCCTTAAGGCCTTTTCCTTTACCGCATGACAAGAGAGAATCATCAAGATCTCTCATGAGTAAAGGAGGCGAAAGAGGAAATGTCTGAAGCTGATGGGACCTTTCTGAATGGCCCAGCAGCAAATCTAAGAACCTTTCCTCCAATACGTAGTTAGCCATTGGGAACCAGGGACATGTAAGCTACCCAGACCCTTCAAGGCACTTTTCTTACATATCATCATCACTGTTGGAAGCAAGGCCCCCAAGCATCCTCCAAGAAGAGAGAGGCCATTTGAGGCAGTCTGCACATGTATCAAACCTCTCATTATATGCATATCTACATATTGATGTGTGTATATGTATATTTTCATGTATATACACACACATATATGTATAAAATATGTGTCATATATACACACTCATAGGAGTGATAGTTATTTCAACATCTACCTGCTAAAAAAATGCACCTGAACAATAATAGGGGCCAGTGAGCCAGCAAGATGGATGTACTTAACTTACTACACTCAAGAATCCTCCTGTAATCCTAGCCCTAAAATAACAAGTATTTTTCACTTCTGGCATGATGCTATTGTTTATTTTTAATTGATTTATAGTAGAAAACCATTCCCTATCTAGCCAAAAGGAACAGGTGTGGTGCAGAGATAAACATAAAGGTAACATTATATTCAGCACCACTAAGACTTTCTTAAAGTTGTAAGAGTTGTAGGACCATTTTGTATATAATTATTATAATCTCTAAGAAGTCCCACAATCATATTTCTACTTATTATAAGACCTATTCCAGCATGTAGAGCCAAAATACTTCTTTCAACTAACACTAAGACTGGATTACACTGGAAAGGAACTTTCACAAATCACTTTAACCTCTCCTGTGCCTTGAGTAAGACTATACTTAAAATTAACAGTCTGGTGTTATGCTGAAGTCTAGGTCCACACCGTGGGAATGGGTAATATTGTGGTGCTATATAATGAAGTCCTTCTAGTAATCTTCTAACTAAACTCAGCTGAATGGAATCCAGCACAAGACTATGTTATTACCAAATTTCAAATTTTCTATTGTCATGTGATAGTAGACATCCTTAACGTCTTAGTTTTTAAATTTTATCTTATTAGTGCCTTTTGTGTTATGCCATATTCATTTCTGAATCTATCCCTCTTTTACCCCTTGTTTTAAAGACTTCAACATAAAACAAAAAAGCCAGGTCAGCACAACTAACCAATACACCTGCTGAGTCTAACAGTATAGACAGTATTCTCTATTCATAATTTACTACTCCTGCAATGAAAAGAGAGCTTAATTGTTTAAGCTTTTATGGCTTGCTTATTATAGTCGCACTAATTATTATAGTATTCAGCTTCAGCTTTTTGTTCTTTGTATTTATACTGATATGTTCAATGTATTTATTGTTTTCCTGCTTCTGCTTACATCACTATGTATCAGCTCATGTAAGTCTTCCCATGCTTCTCTGAAGTCACATATTCATCATTTCTTATGGCATATTGCATTCATGTTTTACAGTGTAGTCATTCCTCAGGTGATGGGGCACCTGGTCTTTTAGCACTGGCCTTTCAAAAGTCGTTTTCCGATATTGCCTAGGATTTATGTGAGAAATATGGTCTTCTATATAACTTTTCATATCACCATCTTAATCAAAAAAGCACACTGAGAAGGATCTGAAGCAGATATTAATTTATTTCAGTATTCATCTATTATCATTTTAGTGTGGATGATATTAAAATGTGGTTGTTTTACAATGTACTTCTCTTTTAAAAGAACTTTTGCATTAGGAAGAAAGAAATACATCTTAATTCAAATATGAGTTTTTGTTAGAGAAAGTAAAAAAAATTGGTCAGTCAGCAAGCATGTATTAAGTGCCTGCACTACCACATATGCCAGGCACTGTGTTGAGTGCTGGAGATACAAAGAAAGGCAAAAAAAGAGATCTTGGTCTCAAGGATCTCAGTCTAGTGGAGGAGACAAAATGCAAATTCTATGTATAAACACACCCAAAGTGAGAGAGAGAGACAGAGAGAGAGAGAGAGAGAGAGAGAGAGAGAGAGAGACAGAGACAGAGACAGAGACAGAGAGACAGAGAGAGACAGAGACAGAGAAAGAGAGGAGAAAGAGACAGAGAGAGAAAGATGATAAACTGAGGATAATCTTAGATGGAAGGCTCTAAGATTAAGGAGGACTGGAAAAGGTTGCTTATAGAAGGTGTGACTTTAATTAAGACCTGAAGGAAGCCAGGAAGCCATGAGGAAGAAAGATGAGGAGGGTAATGGTTCCAAGTATGAAGGACAGTCAGTTAAAATGCCAAGAGTCAGGAGATGGAGTGTAATTTTTGAAGATCAGCCGGGAGGTGGGTGTCACTGGATTTTATAGGGCTTGAAAGGGAATGAAATGTAAAGAGTGGAAAATATTGAAGTGGCCAGGTTATGAAGGGCTTTAAAAGCCAAAAATAGGGTTTTATATTTGATCCGGGAAGCTATAGGAAACCATTAGAGTTTATTGAATAGAGGGGTGACATGGTCAGACATATACTTAATAAAAATAAATTTGTCAGCTAAGTGGAAGATGAAACTGGAATGGAGAGAATCTTGAAACAGGCAGACCTACCAGCAGGTTATTGCTGTAATTCAGGTATTAAGTGATGAGGGTCTGTGGTTGGTTGCCAGTATCAGAAGAGAGAAGGGGGGATGTTACTAAAGTAGGAAAGTGAGGACTTGACAACCGATTACATATGTGAGGGAGGAGTGGGGGACTGAGGATGACACCAAGGTTGTGGGCCTGAATGACTAAAAGGGTAATTTAAATATCTGGCTAGTTTTCTTCAGAATTCTCAGTTCAATTAGATTCTAAAACACCATGCTTTATTCACTACAGTTCACTCAGATTTTGATTTAAGAATTTTAGTTTCCTGTCTATAATCAAACCTTCCTGAATGTGTCAAATCTCTTCTAATATTAGAAGCTAAGCAGTTTTGGGCTTTGGGGATTATTAAGAAGCATGAACACAGGTGTCCACTTTCTTATTAATTTTTCTATTTTCAGCTTATTTGCTATTTTTAGAAATGTTAAAATTCCAGGCATTATTTCTTTGATTATAATTTATAACTAAGGAATATATATAAATATATTTCAAGCTCTGTGTCTTTAACCATCCTTTCTTTTAATTTAGAATAGTCTCCTCAGCTATTCCCTTGTTTCCTTCCCATCCTACCTCCTTGCTCTATAAATAATCTCTTGTGTTTCTCAAATCATCTCCCTCTCATTGTGCAACGTTCCTTCTTCGTTGTTGTTCAGTCATTTCTGGTCCTTCCTGAGCCCATTTGGGGTTTTCTTGGTAAAGATATTAGAGTGGTTTGCCATTTTATTTTCCAGCTCATTTTTTAGATGAGGAAACTGAGGCAAACAGGCTTAAGTGACTTGCTTAAGTCCCACAGCTGGTAAGTACGTGAAGCCAGATTTGAACTCAGGATGGTAAATCTTCCTGACTCCAGGCCCAGCACTCTATCCGTTGTGCCACCTAGCTACCCCTCCCTTCTACTGTTTATAAAAATATTCATTTGTCTCCTTTATATAAAAAACCTTCCTTCAACTGTACTATTCCCTCAAGCTATTGATAGGACATCTTTTTTTTTTTGAGGTGTTGCAGAGATGGTTTTTTTTTTAAAGATAAATTTGTTTGAGGCTTTTTTTCTATTGCTATGGCTTCCCAATGTCCCCTACCCCAATAGAACCCCACCTTGCAACAAAACACAACTAAGCAAAGCAAATTAATGCATTGTCTATGTCTAGCAATGTATGTTGTAACTGATAGCATATATGGTTAGAGCGTAGATGCAGACAGACGCATTGTTTAAAGAAACCCCAGACCATCTGTTCCAACCCTCTCATTTTCTGGATGCTAAGCCTGAGGTACAGGAAAGTTAAATATCTTGCCTAACTCTCTCTCTCTCCCTCTCTCTCTCCCTCTCTCCCTTCCTCTCTCCCTCCCTCTCTCTCTCTCTCCCTCTTTCCCTCCCTCTCTCTCTCCTCCTCTCTCCCTCCTTCTCTCTCCCTCTCTCCCTCCCTCTCTCTCTTTCTTTCTCTCTCCCTCTCTCCTTCTCTCTCTCTCTCCCTCCCTCTCTCTCTCTCCTTCCCTCTCCTTCTCTCCCTTCCTCTCCCTCTGTCCCTCTGTCCCTCCCTCTCTCTTTCTTTCTCCCTCTCTCCTTCTCTCTCTCTCCCTCTCCCTCTCTCTCTCTCTCTCTCTCTCTCTCTCTCTCTCTCTCTCTCTCTCTCTCTCTTTCCTTTTTCCCTTCAAATCTGTCTCTCTTCAGAACTTGTCTATTTCTGTTCAGATTATTGCCCACCACCCTTCTAGTCACCCCAGCTCATTGCCTTAGAGACATCACTGACATGCACACAGTCACCCCTTTAGTTCATGCTCTCATCATTTCTCATCATTCTCTCCCCTCTCTAATCCATTCTACATACTTGCCAAAGAAACATTGCCAAACCAGAGGTCTTATCACATCACTCCTCTGCTCAAAAAGTTTCAGCAGTTTCCTAGCACTCAGATCAAATACTAACTCCTCTGTTTGAAACTGAGAGACTTTTCCAGTCTTAGCTCTAAGTTACCTTTCCAGAGATCAGCAATTTACATTATTCCCTTTCATGTGCTTTGCAACATGTAGTGGTTACCTTCCTGCCTTCCAACCTGCCACAGTACCCTATGGATCAACAGGCCTCCCCATACTTTGGGAAACTTAATCCATTTTACTTTTTTTTTAATTAAATTATTTTATTTGTTTTGAGTGTTCGAAAATCACTTCTATATATCTTAGATTTTTCCCCTCCCTCCCCCTCATTACCCTTTCCTACCCCACTCCCTCCCTGAGATGGTATACAATCTTATATAGGTTCTATATGTGCATTCCTATTAAATATATGTTGTATAGAAGAATTAAAATGAATGAGAGAAACCATAAAACAAAACAAAGCATAATACAAAAGAAAATGGTCTGCTTCTGTCTGTGATCCAGTTCCATAGTTCTTTCTCTGAAAGTGGAAGGCATTTTGCCTCAAGTCCACTGGAAATTTTTTAAGTCCTTGCATTGCAATGAAGTACTAAGTCTACCAGAAAAATTCCTCACACACTGTGGTTGTTGATGTGTACAAAGTTCTCCTGGTTCTGCTCCTTTCACTCAGCATCAGTTCACATAACTCTTTTCAGGCCTATGTGAAGTCATTCTATTCATCATTTCTCATAGCACAATAAGTATTCCATACATTCATATACCACAAGTTGTTCAGCCATTCCCCAATTGATGGGCATCCCCTTGATTTCCAGTTTTTGGCCACCACAAAGAGAGCTGCTATAAATATTTTTGTACATGTGGGACCCTTTCCCATTTTTATAATCCCTTTGGGATAGAGTCCCAGAAGTGATATTGCTGGGTCAAAGGGTATGCACATTTTTGTAGCCCTTTGGCCATAGTTCCAAATTGCTCTCCACAATGGTTGGATAAGCTTACAGCTCCACCAACAATGAATTGGTGTTCCAGCTCTGCCACATCTTCTCCAACATTTATCATCATCCTGTTTTGTCATATTAGCCAATCTGATAGGTGTGATGTGGAACCTCAGAGTTGTTTTGATTTGCATCTCTCTAATCAATAGTGATTTAGACCATTTTTTCATATGATTATAGATAGCTTTAATTTCTTCCTCTGAAAACTGCCTGTTCATATCTTTGACAATTTATCAATTGGGAAATGACTTGTATTCTTGTACATTTGACTCAGTTTTTTATATTTTAGAAATGAGGTCTTTATCACAGACATTAGTTGTAAAAATTCTTTCCCAGTTTTCTGCTTCCCTCCTAATCTTGGTTACCTTGGCTTTGTTTGTGCAAAAACTTTTCAATTTAAAATAAACAAAATTATCCATTTTGCGCTCCATAATGTTTTCAATCTTATGTTTGGTCATAAATTTCTCTATTATCCATAAATCTTACAAATACACTATTCCTCACTCCCTTGATTTGCTTATAGTATCAATCTTTATACCTAGATCATGTATTCATTTGGACTTTAAATGAGATTATCTCTTGCCATTGGGCTTGTTTAGTAATATATAGAAATGCAGATGATTTATGTGGGTTTATTTTGTAACCTGCAACTTTGCCAAAATTGTTTATTACTTCAAGTAGTTTTTCACTTGATTCTCCGGGATTCTCTAAGTATATCATTGTATCATCTGCAAAGGGTGATAACTTAGTTTCTTCTTTGCCTATTCTAATTCCTTCAATTTCTTTTTCCTCTCTTACTGCTACAGCTAGAATTTCTAATACCGCAGTGAATAAGAAATCTTATTGGAAATGCATCTAGCTTATCCCCATTACATATAATGCTTGCTGATGGTTTTAGGTAGATACTGCTTATTATTTTATGGAAAGTTCCATTTATTCCTATGATTTCCAGTGTTTTAAATAGGAATCGGTGTTGTATTTTGTCAAAAGCTTTTTCTGCATCTATTGATATAATCGTGGTTTCTGCTAGTTTTGTTGTTTGTATGATAAATAATGGTAATAGTTTTCCTAATGTTGAACCAGTCTGCATTCCTGGTATAAAATCCTACCTGATCATAATGTATTATTCTCATGATAAGTTGCTGTATTCTTTTTGCTAATATCTTATTTAAAATTTTTGCATCTACCTTCATTAGAGAAATTGGTCTATAATTTTCTTTCTCTGTTTTGGCTTTTCCTGGTTTTTGTATCAGAACAATATCTGTATCATAAAAAGAATTTGGTAGAATTCCTTCTTCATCAATTTTCCCAAATAGTCTACATAGCATTGGAATTAACTGTTCTTTAAATGTTTGATAGAATTCACTTGTAAATCCATCTGGCCCTGGAGATTTTTTCCTAGGGAGTTCATTGATGACTTGTTGAATTTCTTTTTCTGAGATGGGATTATGTAAGTATTCAACTTCCTCATCTGTTAATCTGGGCAATTTATATTTTTAAAAATGATCATCCATATCATTTAGATTGTGGAATTTATGGGCATACAGTTGAGCAAAGTAATTTCTAATTATTGTTTTAATTTCCTCCTCCTTGGAGGTTAGTTCACCCTTTTCATTTCTGATATTGGTAATTTGGTTTTCTTCTTTTTTTTAAATCAAATTGACCAAAGTTTTATCAATTTTATTGTTTTTTTCATAAAACCAACTCTTAGTTTTATTAGTTCAATAGTTTTCTTAATTTCAATTTTATTAATCTCTCCTTTGGTTTTCAGTATTTCTAATTTGGTATTTACTTGGAAACTTTCAATTTGTTCTTTTTCTAGCTTTTTCGTCTGCATGCCCAATTCATTGATCTCTTTCTCTATTTTATTCATGTAGGCATTCAAAGATATAAAATTTCCCCTAAGAACTGCTTTTGCAGTATCCCACAAGATTTGGTATGTGGTCTCATTATTGTCATTCTCTTGAATGAAGTTGTTGATTGTTTCTATAATTTTTGTTTAATTCACTCATTCTTTAGGATTAGATTGTTTAGTTTCCAATTAATTTTTGGTTTATCTTTCCAAGGCCTTTGATTACATGTAATTTTATTGCATCATGATCTGAGAAGGATGCATTGACTATCTCTACTTTTATGCACTGGATTTGAGGGTTTTGTGGCCTAGTACATAGTCAGTTTTTGTGTATGTACCATGTACACTGAGAAAAAGGTATATATTCCTTTCTATCCCCATTCAGTTTTCTCCAGAGATCTATCATAACTACCTTATCCACAGTTTTATTCACCTCCTTAACTTCTTTCTTGTTTATTTTGAGGTTAGATTTATCAAGTTCAGACAGGGAGAGGTTGAGGTCCCCCACTAGTATAGTTTTGCTATCTATTTCTTCCTGTAACTCCCTTAATTTTTCCTCTAATAATTTGGATGCTATGCCACTTGGAGGATATATGTTTAGCAATGAAATTACTTCATTGTCTATGGTGCCTTTTAACAGGATATAGTTTCCTTCATTATTTCTTTTGATTACATCTCTTTCTACTTTTGCTTTGTCTGAGATTAGGATTGCTACCCCTACTTTTCTTACATGAGCTGAAGTACAATATATTCTGCTCTGACCTTTTACCTGTACCCTGTGTGTATCCCCCCCCCATTTCAAATGTGATTCTTGTAAACAACATATTGTTGGATTATGGTTTTTAATCCATTCTACTATCCATCTCCATTTTATGGGAGAGTTCATCCCATTCACATTCACAATTATGATTACTATCTGTGTCTTTCCCTCCATTCCATTTCCCCCATTTAAGCTTTTCATTCTCCCTTCCCCTTTACAATAGAGTTTTAGTTTTTGACCACCAATCCCTAACTCTTCCCTCCATTCTTTCAGCCCCCCTCCCTTTTAATCTGCTTTTCTCTTACTATTTCTTCCCTCCCTTTTAGTATCCCCTCTCTTTTCTTTCCCCCATCCCTTCCTACTGCCTATAGAGCTAGTTGTATTTCTATACTTAACTGATTTTGTTGTTCCTTCCTTGAACCCAGTCAGATGAGAGTAACTCTCAAACAGTGCTCTTCTCCCTCCCCTCTTTCCCTCTACTGTAATATGTGTTTGTGCCTCTTCTTGTGATGTAATTTGCCTTTTTCTGACTACTCCTTTTCAAATCTCCCATTACAATCCCTTCACATTCTTAACTCACATTTTTATCATGACCTCATTTACTTTATACTGCTCCATCTATGTATGTATATCCCTTTTAAAATCATAATAAATATACAAGTCTCAAGATTAATAAGTATCATCTTCCCTTATAGAGATGTAAACAGTTTACCCATGTTAAATAACAAGTTTTTTTCCCTGTTTACCTTTTTATGCCTCTCTTGTACCTGCTTTTGAAGATCAAATTTTCTATTGAGCTCTGGCCTTTTCATGAGGAATCTCCTTGCCTGAAATAGTACGCTTAACTTTGCTGGGTAGTTAATCCTTGGTTTTAGGCTCCTTTGCCTTACAGAATATCATATCCCAATCCCTCCAGTCTTTTAATGTAGAAGCTGCAAGGTCCTGTGTGATCCTGACTGTAGCTCCTTGATATTTGAATTGTTTCTTTCTGGCTATCTGCAGTATTTTCTCCTTTACTTGATAGTTACGGAATTTGGCAACGATATTCCTTGGTATTTTTAGTTTAGGATCCCTTTCAGGAGGTGAACAATGCCTTCAATGACTGTGTTACCCTTTGGATCTAGGACTTCTGGGCAATTTTCCATGATGATTTCTTGGAAGGTATTGTCCAGGCTCTTTTCTTCATCATGGCTTTCTGGTAGACCAATAATCCTTAGATTTTCTCTCCTGGATCTATTTTCCAGGACAGTTGTTTTTCCAATTAGATATTTTATATTTTCTTCTACCTTTTCATTTTTTATATTCTGTTTGACTGATTCTTGTTGTCTCATAGAGTCATTCGCTTCTACTTGCCTGATTCTAATTTTTATCAAATTATTTTCTTCAGTTAACTTTTGCATCTCCTTTTCTATCTGTTAAATTGTTCCTTTTAAGGAGTTATTTTCTCCAGTTAGATTTTGTACTTTCTTTTCCATTTGTCCAATTTTCCTTTTAAATTCTTCTGTGATTTCTTGTTTTATATTTTCAAAATCATTGGTCAGTTTTTCTTCTATTTTTCTAATTTGACTTTTAAAATCCTTCTTGAGCTTTTCCAAGAATACTCTTTGTGCTTCAGACCAGTTCATATTGCCTTCTGAAGTTTCAGATGAAGCAGGTACCCTGCTTACCTCTTTGGTATCCGTGTTTTGGTTCTTTCCCCATAGAAAGATTCTGTGGTCTTTTCTTTTCTGCTTTGCTTCTTACTCATTTTGATCACCCTTCTCCTGGCCTTTAAAGTAGATCTCTGAGTCTAGGGCACAGGGTGCTCTGTCCCACAGTTCTTGTGCTAAAACTTGAGGCTTTGTGTGTTGTGACCTCTGATTCTTTCAGCTAGAAACTAAAATGCTGCAGCGTACCTGGTGCTGATCTTGCTGGTGTTGAAAAGCAGAGACCAGGTGAAGTCTTTTTGGGTTTCCCTGAAGTTGCCCTGGAGCTGGCCACATTAAGTCTGGGGGAGGGATGGCCACAGGAGTTCTCCTCAGCTGAGCAAGAGCATAGGCAATCCCATTGATTGGTGATCCCATCTGCACTAGTGTCTTCCCAATTCCCCTGGAGTGCTGAGGCATGCCTGGGGTCCTGGTGTTGGCAGTTTCGAACTTCACCCCTCTGGGGCTCAGGATGTTCTCCCAGTGTGCTGAGGAGGGGCTGTCTGGGACAACTCTGATCCTGCACTGATTCCCTTCAGCTGCAGCAAAAGGGACCCTCCTTAGGGATTTTCCTAGCCTCATATGCTGAGATTGTTTACCCTTTCTGCTGCTCCCACTGTTCCAGAATTTTTCCTGGAGAGATATTATGTAGGCTCTTCAAGGTCAACAAGGGGAGGAAACAGCAATTACCTATCATTCTGCCATCTTGGTTCCAGGGAGTCTAACCAATTTTACTTTGAAACTCCCTATTTTGGGTTTGGGTCCCATGCTATTCTCAATTGTAAGTCCATGTGTGTAAACTGATATGACTGGATGTCAGAACATCCAGCCAACCCTGGTCAATATTTCACTCTAATCAACTTCTGACCTTCAACTTTGTTGCCACATGAAAAAACCTCCCTCTTTTCTACCCCACCCCAACTTTTCACCTCTATTTTTGGAAACCATAATAAATTCAGGCATGGGTTAGAGAATGTTAATCCACTGCTGTTTGGGCTCTACTCACTATCCCATGCCAAAACACTCTCCCTGGCTACCATTCCCTTATATGTACTGTGTCCTCTCATTTAGAATATAAGCCTCTTGTGGGAAGGGATAGTCTCACTTTTGTACTTGTCTCCCCAGTGCTTTGCATAGTACTTGGCATATAATGTGTTGAAAAATACTATTCAGTCTTTCATTCCCACCAAAGTGACCTACTTGCTGCTGTTTCTCATGATTGATTTTCTACCTTCTGCCTTTGTATCACTCCTAGAATGCATGCCTTCCTCATCACCACTTGTTAGAAATGATAACTTCCTTCAAAACTTAGCTCAAACACCATCTCCTACAAAAGGCCTTTCCTGATTCTTCTCCCTACTCAATTATCTTGTATTGTGTATATTTTGCATTTACTTATATGTGTACCTCCCATTTATCTCTGAAAGAATATAAACTTGTGGAGGCTAGGGAATCTTATTTTTATCTTTGTATTTCCCCTTACCTGTCATAGTGACTGGTATTAATAAATGCTTCTTAATTGAGTGGGTATTAGTTGATGTTTAATAAATACATGATGAATGAATTAGTGAAGTTTAGTTGGACTTGAAAAATAATTTGAAAGAATATCTACAATGATGAAATTGCAAATCCATTTGATTATTTGAAATTGAGTAATGACTTAGAAGGGCCTTCAGTAATTATGATAAAATCATAAAAAAAACAGTGGTAGGTCTGTTTTAATTCATCTGAATTTACAACATGAAGAGAAGATATCACATTTTAAATATATTCATTTAGGAATCGCTAGAGATAGAGAATGCAAAAGACTTGTTTGGTGGCAGACTTACTTCTGACATGATTGCAGAAAGGCAAGGACATTCGAGCTTCATCCAAATGCAGGAATTAAATTGGACCACATCTAGTATCAGGTTTGGTCATTTTAAAATATTCTTTTGTGTATTATGAAGTATTATGGTGAAATATTCATTAAAAACATGTAATTTGGCTATATTTTATCACTCTCATATGCTGGTTCAAATATGGCCAGGAGAAAAGTAACTCACTTTCCCTAATACTATTTCAAAATCTAATTGTCTGTGATGTGGAGTGCACCTGAGATTGTTAGCAGCAGAGCTGCTTTCTTCCAAATGCATGAATTACCTTTCATTGACAACTGTCATTCTTCAGAATGCCATTCAAATTTTAAAGTTTATCCTTTGTCCAAAGAATGGGAAGAAGAAAGGAGATTGAGCTCTATGGGAGTGGGGAATCCTTTCTTTATTGGCATAAAGGGAAACTAAGGTAGAACAGTTCACTAATAATCAGGCACTTGAGGGTCATTCAAACTGAAGTGCCCTCACCAGGTACAATGCAAACCTTTATACATACTATGAGTTTATACATACTAATGAAGATTAGTTCCATTTCCACAGGACTAATCTTCCCTTCAGCTTCCCCATCTCCAGACTCTTCAGTATACCACATTAGTAATTTGCTTTATATCCATACTTTATAGATGAACATATTCTTGTAAATAATAAACCAACCATTTAGCATTTATTTCTGTACTTGTATGAGAATTACTTTATATGTGCAATTTTATGAGTCATCCGTTTTTCTCATAATAGAATCAGCCACTTCTAGGGGCAATTACTTTATATCAGAGGTTGAAGAAGACCTTCTGAACCTCATAGACACCAAGGCCTTGAGGGCAATTCTTCCAAGTTTGTAATGTGTTATTTAATCTTAATACTGAAAGGTGTTTTTTTTTCATATTATAATACTTTTTAAATGGAAAATAGAATTCTAGTATTTTACATGGAAGTGGTTTTAAGATGTTAATTTGTATTTTAAGCTTGAAATATGAAGTAATCCTGCTCTATTTTTTATTTTAAGAAGATCACAAGGATTTTGTAAGTTTGTTAAAGAAGAAAAGATTGGAAAATACAAAAGCCCTATGTTAATTCTAAATTGAAGGAGGCAATATGATATGATACCATGAATATTGTATTTAGAGTCATGTGCCTGAAGTTGAAATGCCAGTTTGGCTATTTGGGGCAGTCATTTAACTTCTATGAAACTCAATTTCTTTGTCTGTAAAATGAGGAAATTGGAGTAAATGACTCCTACAGTCCCTTAGTCCCTCCTAGCTCTAAATCTCTGATCCTATGATTATGAATATAAAATGAAACAAAAGAATTCTGAGAAAAGATGATATTCATTAAGTAAATTTAAAAATATGGGCAAAATAATTTCTCTGCATAACAGGTCTTACCTTACATATTCATAATAACAAAACCAAGATACTGAGTGGAACAAATAGAACAGGAAGAGTCATATGGATGATATAACCTGAGTCCTAAGCCCAGGAAAGTGGTTTCAGATTGAAGTTTAAAGCTTTAGAAACCATGACTCTGGAGATCACATGCTCCCTGTACCATATTCTGCATTAGTCTGTCAACTTGTAACAAGAGAGTGAGTCTGAACATAGTCGGCCTGGAAATAGCTTGATACCTGTATCGTATAATTGATACCAATTATCAAGCACAATTTCGTATGTTCATCCTTTATTTATACAAATTCATATCAAAAATGTAACAGCTACAAGAATAATTGGATTTGTAAATTATACACATATGCTAGAGTAATTATTGTAAATGAAGCCTTGGATGAGAGAAAGATTATTTTGTATGCTTAAATAAAGAATGAATCCTCCTGTATATTTGAGCCCTGATAAAACACTGTCATTCCTTTTCAAAATATAGAACTGTGGATCTAGTTCCAGTTGATCAATTTAGAAATATATGCAATGTGAATTTGCAGAACAACAATCTAACCTCATTCAGTGGCTTAATCTATCTGCCTAATGTGAAGGTGAGTTCATAAAAAAATCATTAAAAAAATTAATTTTTATTGCAACTTTTGCAGTGTTACTTTGATATAAAATTTCCTTAAACTTTTGTTTTTTGACATAAAATTATTCTTATAACTCAGTAGTGATGAATAAATATAGTTTTTTATAACAATTTCAGTCAATTATTACCTCAGTCTTCTGTGAGTGCATGATGTGTTTCAAAGCTTTAAACCTTCAGCAATGGAATAGCTGTTGTTCAGTCATTTCAGTTGTGTCTGATTCTTTGTGACCCTATTTTGCTTTTCTGGGCAGAGCTATCTTGGCATTTCCTTCTCCAATTCATTTTACAGATGAGGAAACTGAGACAAACAGGGTGAAATGACTTGCCCAGGGTCACACAGCTAGATTTGAACTCAGAAAGATGAGTCTTCCTGACTCCAGACCTAGCACTCTATCTACTACTCCACCTAGTGGAATAGTGGACAGTATTAATTTGTTCTTACATCTTCTATTGACCTTTTCTGTGTGTACCAAACAGCCCAGCAAGACACTCTACATTTATTTAACCTTTAACCTCACTGAGCCTCAATATATAAAGTAGAATTTGTTCTGCACACTTCACAGTTGTTTTAAGGATCAGAAGAGGTCATGTATGTAAAGCATTTTCGAATTGTAAAAATGTAAAGCATTATGTAAATGCAAGTTTTCATTAATATGAGGGACATAATTTTGTTGAAAGAACATTGGACTTGGGGGTCAAAAGACCTTGGTGCAGTTCCTAATCCTCCCACTTACTAGTTATTTGATATGATCAGGTTAAACTCTGTGAGTCTCAGTTTTATCTGTAAAAGAGGAATACTTATATTACCATTATCATAAAATTTTTGTGAAAAAAAGTATTTTATAAATTGTAAAGCACATTGAGCTGTTGCTGCTTCTATGATTATTTTCACTGAAGTTAGATGAAGTCAAAGTTTGCAGAAACTTTGTTCCTTCCCTGACTTAGCTATAACCAAAGGTCTTTTAAACCTGGAAAAATTGTACTAACAGATTAAGAGTTTAGTCTTCTCTTCATTACTCAGAGGAATGAGTCCATCTATTTCTAACATTAAAAAATTGGGGGACAGGATAGGGAAGCTGGGTAGCCTTCTGGAATCTTACACGTTGTTTACTTCGAGAACATGGGGATAAAGGAAGGGAGAGATGTTAGCAGGGAAGGTAGATTGGTGATAGGGGTAATTAGAATGCTCGGCGTTTTGGAGTGGAACTCAAAATTTTGTGAAAATGAATGTTGAAAACTTTAAATAAATAATTGACAAGTTGTTTACTTCATTATTGTGTTTGAACTACTGTGAATTTAAAAAACATCAAATATATTTACAGTCAAATAGAAGTACAAAATTACACTCAAAATATAATATGTAGGATTTGGGAATTATCTGCAATTTTAAATTTCCAGAATAGGTGTCTAAAACCTGCCCTTCACAAGGCTGCTTGGAGCTCCGCAAGGTACACCACTGCAGCCCTTTGTTGGGAGAAATATGTTAATTAGCTTAACAGAAGTTCTTTAAGAGAAACAAAAAAATTATATAGTCTTAGTACAAATGTAGAATTTTAGTAAAAGGAATCATTCAATACTAAAAACAATAGAAAAAATAAGAAAACCCTCTTATTTTGACTGAATAATGGGCAATACAGTTGCCATTACAAACATGACCATAGTATCATGGCTTTTAGTAGTAACAAGCCATAAAATATAATAAAGGACCTTCTACATTTATTTTATTTCTATAATTTGTAAATAAAATCCTTTCTTTTGACAGTTGAAGGTTCTTATAACAAGTTTAAACTATCTTTGATTTACAAAGTTGACTACCTGTACCTTCCAAATTTTTTCCAGCTTACGTTGATGATCTAAGTTTAGCAGAATGCCTATAGAGATGAAAGGTTAAAATATTTAATCTATACCTTATAGATATGATTTCAAAATTATTTAGAGTGACCGGTATATTAGAATTCATGATGTGTCTACATGTAAAAATTGACATTAACTGAAACACTAATATTTTAAAATATTGTCATATTTCAGAATGATAACCCTTGCCACTTTTCACATTTGCTGGTAAGCAAACTATTTTCACATTTTAAAAAAGCATATGTTTATGTTTGTAATATCTTACTTATATGCTATGCTTTGTGTAGGTATTGTGTCTCAACTATAATCACATAGAATCAATAATACCCAGGATAAAGCCACAGATTCACTTAAGCAATAGGCAACTTCTCTATCAGAAGGTAACCTCAAGTGGTTATGGACAGCAAGGAGTACCAAAAGGAAGCAGGTACTGTATGAGCCTGTTTTTTTTTAATGTTAATGTTTATTAGATAAAGAAATTATTGGAAAGAAGTAATATAGCAATAACATAATACTGTTACTGAAAATTCATAAGTTTTTAAAGGAATGTCATTGCCTCAAATTAATATTAGTCAAAAAGTACATTGAGTGCTCTCTGTGTAGGGAGGATTCAAAGAAGTATAATAAAATATCCATTGGTGGTTTAGATTCCTGTAAATTTAGAATTGTATTTTTTATACCATTTCATTTGTTCATAAATTTTCATTCTTCCTAAGCAGGACTACAGAAATCAGCCCATCAAGTCCTAAGTTACAGAATTATAGAATCTCAGAGTTGGAAGGGACCTCAGAGAGCATCAAGTGCAAGCCATACCTCAATCAATCCCCTATATGACACAAGTGGTTATGCAGCCTCTACTTGAAGACTTCCATTGATGTAGAACTCACTAACTCTTGAAGCAACTCATTACACTTTCAGACAGTTCTGTTTGTCAAGAAGTTTTCCCTCATATCATCTGGAATCTGCTTCTCCATAACTTTTATTTTTTATTTAAATATTTAATTTATTTATTTCCAGTTTTCAACATTCACTTCCATAAGTTTTAAATTTTCTCCTCCTCCTTCCCCCCTCCCTTTCTAAGACAACATGCAATATGATATAGACTCTACATATGCATTCCTTTTAATCACATTTTCACATTGGTCATGTTGCATAGAACAATTGTAATGAATAGGAAAAACCATGAGAAAGAAAACAAAACAAAAGAGTCTGCTTTGCTCTGCAATCCAACTCCACAGTTCTTTCTCTGGATGTTGATGGCATTTTTCATCATGAGTCCTTTAGAAAAGTTTTAAGACCTTGCATTGCTGAGAAGGGCTAAGTCTATCAAAATCAGTCCTTGCACACTGTGGTTGTTACTGTGTACAGTGTTCTCATGGTTCTGCTCACTTCACTGAATATCACTTCAGCTAAGTCTTTTTCTCTATAATTTTTAGCCATTGTTTACTGACTTCTACTGTCTTCGCTCTGGAGTTAAGCAGAGCAGTTCTAATCCCTTGTCTATAAAATGGCTCATCATTTATTTGAAGCCAAGGATCACATGTCCTCCAGGCTTTTTTTCCCATCCTGATTAAATGAAGTTAAAGTAACCCTATTACCTTAACCATACCTTTGCATGTCAAAATTTTAATTTTCTTGATCATTCTTATTAACCCCCCCCTATAAATGTTACAGAATATTTAGTCTTTCCTAAAAATGTGCCACCCAGAAATGACACAAGACTCCAGATATCGTCTAACCAGGGAAGAATATAGCAAGGCAATTGACTCTCATTCTGGACAGCCTCTTTTAGTGCAGCCCAAGAACTCATTAACTTTTCTGGACTGGTGCAGTAATGCATATTGAGCTTACAAGCTACTAAAATCTCAGGCCCCTCTCACATAAACATTTGGTTAAGCACATATTCCCTCTTCCTGATGTTTCTAATCCAAGTGTAAGACTTTACGATATATTTTTGTAACATTTAAATTTCAGCTTATTAGATTCAACCCATTGCTTCAGACCTTTGAGATTTTAGCTTTCTCACCTAACATGCATTTATTTTGCAAATTTTTAATAATACCTCCCTATTTAATAGAGGTATACTCCATCAATTCTTTCTTCTTACTAGTGCTTGCATAATATCACTCAGCAATTCTCTTTTACAGATTTCAATTAAAGATTATGCCCAGTTAGTTGACAATTCATGCAAAGGAACTTTTGCTCTAGTCTCAATTTTCAGACAGAACTATTGTCCAGTGTTCTTGCCAGAACCACTTGGGCCCAGTCATTTCCCCTCCCTGTTCTCATTAGAGATCTATCCAAATGCTAAAGTTTCTGCTTCAACTCCATCTTCCAGCTTCTGGTACACACACACACACACACACACACACACACACACACACACACCATCCTCTTTAGGGTTTAGGAGCTTAAGTTACCAATATCATTGTACCTACATTCTTGATTACATGGACTTTTATGAATTGACTTAATAATTTACCCATGATTTCCATGAGAAAATAATTGAATTCCAAACATACGACTCAATCTTTTTGTATATAATCTATTTGTAAGTTGGCAACTATCTGTATTTTTTTAGTTATTTCTCTCCTTAATAGATCTTCAGTTAATTTACTTTGGAAATCAGTTTTTAAAACTATTATATTTCTTAGTATCTTTGTTCATATTGAGTTTGAAAATGGCTATTATGCCAATAATTTGAGAATTATAGTCTCTCAGCTAATATTTATTGCATATTTATTATACGAGAGACCCTCTGCTGGTGTGATATAGATGGAATCTGCCTTCCTCGTATATTTTGGTAATATATTATAAATGTTTATAAAATTAAAGAGTAAATTAATATATGGTAAAAAGTGGTTTCAACTGTTCTTGGGTTCACTAAATTTTATAAAATTTGTTCTGTTTGGTTCTTTATTGTACTAATCTGTCAGGATAGGAGGAATATAATATATTATGCAAGTTTTCCTCCTCTTCCCCGTTCAGAATGACTCATTTGAGAAAGAAATGTCAAGTATCCATGCAGTTGGTCCAAGACTTCTGAGGAAAAATTGCCTCATATATTTGGTATTTCTGTAAAACAGTATGGATTTGATTTTTCAAGTTTAAGATCCAAAGTATATTTTACTGGCACATAGCAAATTTGAAAGACTGCAAGTAGAACTTTTTTCTTCCCCAAATATTGGGTCTACCTGTTTCACCCACACTGGAAGTTTAGTGGCTACTCACTGGTCTAATCTCAATATTGACTGACATGGGAACTTTGACCTGTTCTTTTCCAAAATGGGACAATTCATCCCTCCTTAGGGAACCTACTGGCCTATGGCTCCTGAGGGCTCACGCTTTTAATGCCCAATTTACAAAGGCACCCAGTTGGCATAGCCCATTGAAACTTAGAACTCTCAAACTCAAGACCCCAGCTCCAGTCTCCTCTGTTAGCTGTGATTTCAGGTATGTGTCAGCATACCCAGCTACAAGTAGATGTTTTTTACTCTGGCACCATTAATAGATTTATTCTTATCTTAAAAACTATTTAAATGTTTGTATATACATTTAAATTATAATATATTCTGCATAATAATGTTTTAGAATTCAAAATCCTTGAGGGATAAGTTTGTGTTTCATATGTTATATTAAACATAGTTCTAATTTGAGTGTTGGTTGTCAAAAGTTATACTTGACACATAGGTTAAGAGTTGTTTTTTATACTATATATAAGTATATATGTATACTTGATATATGACTTTTAAGATAAGGATAAATTTATTTATGATTGTAATGTAAAAATTCTGTTTTCAGTCATTTAAAATTATTAAATACCAATATAATTATTGTTATAACAATCTTTTGTATATAATACATTTTTTAAAAAATTATATCTATAGGTATTAATATAGATGTATATCTTTGAGGAGTAGAATGGAAAAAATCACTTATTAAATTATTTCTATATGTCAAGCTCCACTTATAGTTACCTCGCAGGATACAAATAGAAACAGTATACAGTCCCTACTCTCAAAGAGTTCACATATTGATTGGGGGTGAAAACACATATAGAAGAGTTCAACTTCAGGGCAGTTATTAAAACAAAACAAACCAGTTGTCCTTAAGGCACAGCAGCAGAGATTAGTCAAAGCCCAGAGTCTTTAGGATGCAATGTTGGGAAGGAGAGATCCTGGGGGAGTGGGAAGGGGGTATATGAGTGAGCAAGTTTTAGATAAGGCCATTAGAGGAAAGAATCTTCTGTAATTCTGATACCAGGGCCCTGTGGTAGTCTCTGGACAGGTAAGGTTTGTGTTGTGGAGAGAGGAGTATTGGAGAATATCTAGTAGAGGGAATCCTATGGTAGTACTGGGTGGGCTCCTTTGAATCCATTTGGATGGATATGTACACATAGTCTTCCTTGGTTTTGCTTCCTTCTAGGGAGGAGCAAGATTCTGCTCCTTTCTCTTCGGGAAGAAACTTGTACTTGTTGGGGTAGCTAGGTGGCACAGTGGGTAAAACACTGGGCCTAGAGTCAGGAGGATCTGAGTTTGAATGTGACCTCAGACACTTGATGTTTACTAGCTGTGTGACCCTGGGCAAGTCACTTAACCCTTGGCCTCCTAAAAACAAACAAAAAAAGAGTTAATCACTTGTTCCATGTTATAGATTATTGTGACTTGATTTGCACCTTTGTTCCTTGGTTTGCACCTTTAATTTCTTTGATTTGGGGAACTCCCAATGAGATAACTCCCTCTAACAAAGGATAAGGGTAACTGCTTTGCAAAAGAAAGTCTTAAAGAACTGCAGTAGGCACTGGGAGATGAAGCAGCTTTGCAGTCACAAATCTTAGTAAGCATCCAAAGTGAGAACCAAACACAGATCTTCCTGACTTGGGAACTTAACTGTCTCACCACTAATGCATGCTCTTCTCTATATCTACATAATAAAAGAAAGAGTAAGTTCTAAATTTTCAGAAAATTCAGTGATTAAAAAAATCATTTTACATTATGCATATGTAAGAATTGATCTTTTTATAAGATGTTATGTCTGAAATTATGGCCCAGGAATCATACTTATATATACTTTTCAGGGATTCAAGCCTTCCTGAGAATTTACCTCCAATAATGCAGAGTTTAGAAGTTCTTCATTTGGGCTACAATGGAATTTGTAATTTAATCCAATTACAGCTTAACAGACTAAGAAATTTAAGATTCCTCTTTCTCCAGGGTAAGTAACAGTACTGATGATGTGAAACATTTTATTAGCAAATTAATCTGATTTGGTATGCTTAGTTGATATTCCTAACGTAGAGATGATATATGTTTCAATCCTATTCCTATGTTACTTTGATTTCCTTTTCTAGGTCTCTATAATTTTGAAATATTTTTGTCCCCATAGCTTGAAGATTATGAATAGTTGGTATGACAACTATTAAAAACCATATTCTTGAATGTTTGTGGATGAATGTTGTGTCTGGGTGATTGTGGGCAACAGTTTTGTCTGTCATGATGATACAGTTCCAGTAACAGTTTCTTAGTTGAATTCTCAAGGATATTTTGAGACCTCTTTTTCTAGACAGGGATTTGTCATCTGTCAGTCCATGAAAGATAGCAAATTTTTGGTAGTTGTGACTCACTGAATATACTGGTGCTAAATTGTTACAGGCTTCAGTGATGTGACATAGCAGGACAATTGTAACAAAAAATTCATTCCTTAAATTAGAGGAAATAAGTGACAAAATTGAGAAGTTATTGAAATCTGAAGAGGGACAAATTAAAGAACTCAGAGTTCCTGAAAGATTCACTTAATGAAAACTTCAGAAATTGTTTCTAATACACTATGGGAATTGTCAAATGTAACAAAAAGTGGTTTACCTCCAAATGGAATCTATGAAATCATTAAGATCCAAGAATGGAATCAAAGAACCCTTCATGGGTAACATATGCATGAACTCAGCCAACAACATAATGCAAGGAAGTGCCCCTCATTCCCCCAAGTAACTGAGTCATTCAGATTTTCTGATGAAAAGAGAAAAGTTTATGATGATAATACAGAAGCAGACCACTGAAATCACAGAATGATTATCCTTGAGGAGATTGGATTTAAGTGACAAATACAAATATAAAAGAAAATAGTAGAAACTCTATGTCACATTGTATTAGTATGCCTATTTTTCCTTCATCCTCTCTGGCATTTGTCATTTCTGAGAGGTGTGAAGTGGTATTTCAGAATTGTTTTCATGTGCCTTTCTTGGTTTCTGGCATTTTTTTCATGGTCTATAGATAGCTTTAATTTCTTCTGAAAATTTCCTTTTTATATTCTTTGCAATTTATTTAGCAATTGGGAAATGACTCTTACTTTAATAAGTTTGACTCAGTTCTATACTCAGTATATATTTGAGAAATGAGATCTACATCAGAGAGAGTTGTTAAAAAAAACTTTTGATATTATTTCATTGGCTATAGTAGTTATTAGCAAAATGTAGTTTCCCTGATTATCTCTTTTAATTAGGTCTATTTTTGCTTTTGCTTTGTGTGAGATCATGATTGCCACCACTGCCTTTTTTTAAATTTAGCTGATTCATACTAGATTCTTCTCCAACCCTTTATTTTTAACTCTGTGTGTATCTTTCTGTTTCAAGGGTGTCTTTTATAAATAATATATCGTTGGATTCTAATCCATTTTACTATCTCCTATTTTCTGAGTTAGCTCACCCCAGTCCTATTTACAGTTATGATAACTGATTTTTTTTCCTCTATCCCATTTTCTTCTGTTTATTCTTCTCTGTCTCTTATCTTGTCCCTGCCAAAAGTATATTTTGCTTCTAACTACTGTGCCCTTTAATCTGCTTTCCCTTGTATTATGTATCCCCTTTCTCTTATCCCTTCCCCTTCCTATTTCTATTGTGTAAGTTACATTTCTTACTATAAGTCTATATATATATATATTCTTCCCTCTTTGAAAAAGTTCTGATGAGAATGATATTCAGTCTTTGCTTGCTATCTCCCATCCCATTTTCTTCTCTACTGTAAAAGCTCTTTCTTGCACACCTCTGTTATGTGAGAAAATTTCCCCCATTATTCCCAGTGCATCTGTCTTACCCTTTTATTTGTTTTGAAGATGATTCCAACATAATTGGCTTACATCCATATCTTCTATCTGTGTAAACTTTTTTAACTGCCCTAATAAGAATAATGTGCTTAGGAGTGGCATGAGTCATCTTCTCATAAAGCAACGTGAACAATTTAACTTTATTGAGACCCTTATGAATACTCTTTTATGTTTAACTTTTTATGCTTTTCTGTCTTGTGTTTGAATGGCAGATATTCTTTTCAGCTCTAATCTTTTCATCAGGACTTCTTGGATCACAAATTTTAATTGTACATGCTATTTAATGTGAAAATCCTTTTCCATTGATCTATGTATATATTGTTGGAGGAGCTGAATCCTAACATTCTTGAAATTTAAAATAATAATTTAAAAATAACAGAAGAAAGAAAAATTGCAGCTAAGTAGGAAGGATAGCTTACAGGAACTTCTTGTCAAGTCAAAGAAAAGGGTTGGGGGCAGAGCCAAGATGGATTATGTTCATCCTTTGTTGCTGAAGAAGACTATGCCATCAAGAGAAATGATGACATGACTTACACCTGACTTTTTTTTGAGTGAAGGAGAGCTGTGCAGGTCACCAGCGTCACTTCTCCTCCAGAACCATCTGAGTCCAGTGACCACATATTCATCAGGATGACTGGAGATGATCCAGGATGCACTGAGAGACCTTGGGCCCTTTAGGTCAAGGTCTTTGCAGGTACTTACTTAGGGTGAGGCATCACCCATTCATTGAATAGTACTGTTTAAGTAGTAGCCAGGGCATGGTCCCTTTAATGAGGTCAAGAAAAAGAAAGATATCAGACTGGGAGGGAAACAGCAACAGTTACTATTAATAATCACTCTAAAGCTAGGAGGGTTGAGAAGAGCCCTGAGGAAGGGGCCCATTGGTTCCCAGCTTCAGAGGGCAGTGGTTTAAGGTTTTACAAAAGGGCAGGACAAAGGAGGAGTGAGAGCAAGTACTCACCTAAGCTCTAAGACAAACTCTAGATACCTCTAAAAAGAGAATCTGAAAAAATTCTAGTGACAGAATACAATAGGAGACTGAGTGTGGCAGATTTCCAACCCAGGACAGCCTGGAAGTTTGTCAGGAAGGATATGCTTCACAGGGCTGGAGGAGTGCACAGCATACATACTGTACCAGTGCAGACTCCTGCCATAGCAAAGCTGAGAAGGAAGCCCCAGGTGGTCTGAAGTAGCAGTAGCACTGTGGATTCTCAAACATATCAGCCTAGGATGGGAGTCCAGTGGAACTAAGTGAGAAAGAAGCATAGAACCCCAGGTAACTGAAGCAACCACTCCTGAGACTACCAACCTGCACATTACATGTCTGAAAGTCACTTACTTGAACTTCTGGGAGCCAAGATGGCAGAGTGATCTGTAAATGCTCTCCCACTCCCCTTGTTGACCTTGAAAACCCAAGAGAATATTTCCCCAGGAAAAAACCTGGAACAGTGGGATCAGCCAAAGGGGTAAACAGTCTCTTAGCCAGCGAGGTTAGGAAAATCACAAAGGAGGGTCCCTCTTGCTGTGGTTGAAGGGAAACAGTGCAGGACCAGAGCTGTCCCAAACAGCCCCACCTCAGTGAACTTGAAGAAGATCCTGAGCCCATGGGGGGTGGGAGAGGGTAGAGCCCTTAATTGCCAACACCAAGACACCAAGCATGCCTCAGCACAGCCAGGGGAATCAGGAAGACAATAGCGTAGATGGGGTTGAGCTTACCTGTGCTCTAGCTCAGGAGAGAGGACACCTGGCAGCCAGACCACCTCTCCCCCACACCTAAGACAGCAGGCTCCAGGGTAACTCTGGGGAAACTCAAAATGATTTCACCTGGCCTCTGCTTTCCAACACCAGGAAGCTCAGCACCAGGTAAGCTACAGCATTTTAGCTTCTAGCTAAAAGAACCAGAGGCCACAACACACAAAACCTCAAGTTCTGAGCACAAGAATTGTGGGACATAGCCCTCAGTGCCCCAGAAATAGAGATCCACTTTAAAAGCCAGGAAAAGGGTGATCATCATGACCAAGTAGCAAATCAGAAAAGGAAAAGACCATAAAATCTTTCTGTGGGAACAAGGACCAAACTCAAATACCAGAGAGGTCAGCATTGAGACTGTACTCCCATCTGAAACTTCAGAAGGCAATATGAACTGGTCTCAAGCCCAATGAGCATTCTGGGAAGAACTCAGAATGGATTTTAAAAGCCAAATTAGAGAATTAGAAGAAAAACCAGCCATTGATTTTAAAAGTATAACAAAAGAAATCCCTGAAGAATTTAAAAGGAAAATTGAACAAATGAAAAAGGAAATTCAAAATCTAACTGAAGAAAATAACTCCCTAAAAGGAACAATTGGGCAAATGCAAAAGGAGATGCAAAAGTTAACTGAAGAAAGCAATCTATTAAAAATTAGAATTGAGCAAGTAGAAGCTAATGACTCCATGAGACATTAAGAATCAGTCAAACAGAATCTAAAGAATGAAAAAAAATAGAAAAAATGTAAAATATCTACAACTGACCTGGAAAACAGATCCACAAGAGAAAATCTAAGAATTACTGGTCTACTGGAAAGCCATGATGAAAAAAAAAGCTTGGACAATCTCTTCCAAGAAATCATCAAGGAAAACTGCCCAGAGGTCCTAGATACAGAGGACAAAATACATTCAAAGAATCCACTGACCACCACCTGAAAGAGATCATAAACACAAAAAAACAAGGAATATTATTGCCAAATTCCAGAACTATCAAGTGAAAGAGAAAATACTGCAAACAGAAAGAAATAATTCAGATATCAAGGATCTACACTCAGGATCACACAGGACCTTACTGCTTCTACATTAAAAGATCAGAGGTATTGGAATATGCTATCCCTTAAGGCAAAGGAGCTGGGACTACAACCAAGGATCAGTTACCCAGAAAAATTGAGCATTACTATTTCAGGCAAGGAGATGGACATTCAATGAAATAAAGGATTTCCAGACCTTCCTGATGAAAAGACCAGCGCTTAATAGAAAATTCGATCTTCAAACACAAGTTTCAAGAGAGGCAAAATAAGGTACACAGAGGGAAAAAAGAAACAACTTGTTATTCAATTTGGGCAAACTGTTTACATTCCTATAAAGGAAGATGATACTTGTTATTCTTGAGAATTGTATATTTATTATGATATTTAAAAGGGATATACATAGAGGGAGTGGGTATAAATTAAATGATGTGATGATAAAAATGTGATTTAAGGATGTGAAGGGATTTTAAAGGGAGATGTAAAAAAGGAGAAGGCAGAAAAAAAGTAAATTACATCACAAGAGGCACAAAAATATATTACAGTACAGGGAAAGAGGGGAGGGAGATAAGTACTGTTTGGGACTTACTCTCAATTGATTTGCTTCAAGGAGGAAGCAACAAACTCAGTTAAGTATAGAAATCTAACTAGCTCTATAGGCAGTAGAAGGGGAAAGGGGAAATAAAAAGGAGGGGAGGCTAAAAAGAGGGAAGAAGTAGTAAGGGGAAAGGGTAGTGAAAGGGAGGAGAGCTGAAAGAAGGGAGGGAAGAGTGAGGGAGGCGGTCATCAAAAATTAAAACTCTGTTGTGGAGGGGAAGGGAGAAGGGAGAACTAAAAGCATAAAAGGGGGGAAATAGGATGGAGGGAAAGACACAGATGGTAATAACTGTGCATGTGAATGAGATGAACTCTGCCATAAAACAGAGACAGATAACAGAATGGATTAAAAACTGTAATCCAAAAATATGTTGTTTAAAAGAAACTTACTTGAAATGGGGGGATACACAGAGGATAAAGCTAAAAGGTAGGAGCAGAATATATTGTACTTCAGCTGTTGTAAAAAAAAAAATCAGGGGTAGCAATCCTAATCTGAGACAATGCAAAGGAAGAAATACATCTAATCAGAAGAGATAAGGAAGGAAACTATATCCTGCTAAAAGGCACCATAGACAATGAACCAATAGTATTATTAAACATATATGAATCAAGTGATATAGCATCTAGATTCTTAGAGGAGAAATTAAGGGAGTTACAGGAAGAAATATCAAAACTATACTAGTGGGGGAACCTCAACATCCCCATCTCTGAACTTGATAAATCTAACCACAAAATAAACAAGAAAGAAGTTAAGAAGGTGAATAAAACTCTGGATAAGTAGATATGAAAGATCTCTGGAGAAAATTGAATGGGGAGAAGAAGGAATATGCCTTTTTCTCAGTGGCACATAGCATATATACAAAAATTTACCATATACTAGGGCATAAAAACCTTACAATCCAGTGCAGAAAGGCAGAGATAGTTAAAGCATCCTTCTCAGATCATAATGCAATAAAAATTATATGTAATAAAAAGCCTTGGAAAGATAGATCAAAAATTAGTAGGAAACTAATCTAATCCTAAAGAATGAGTGGCTTAAACAACAAATCATAGAAACAATCAACAGCTTCATTCAAGAGAATGACAATAATGAGACAATCTACCAAAACTTGTGGGATACTGCAAAAGCACTTCTTAAGGGAAGTTTTATATCTTTGAATGCCTGTATGAATAAAATAGAGGAGATCAGTGAATTAGGCATGAAGCTGAAAAAGCTAGAAAAAGAATAAATTGAAAATCCCCAAGTAATATAAAATTAGAAATACTGAAAACCAAAGGAGAGATTAATAAAATTGAAAATAAGAAAACTGTTGCACTAATAAATAAATCTTAGAGTTTGGCTTTATGAAAAAACCAATAAAATTGATAAACTTTTGGACAATTTGATTAAAAAAAGAAGAAAACCAGATATCAAAAAGGAAAAGGGTGAACTCACCTCCAACAAGGAGGAAATTCAAACAATAATTAGAAATTACTTTGTCCAAATTGCTTTGTCCAACTGTATACCCATAAATTTGGCAATCTAAGTAAGATGAATGAATATTTTAAAAAATATGAATTGCCTAGATTAACAGAAGAGGAACTTGAATACTTAAATAACCCCACCTCACAAAAAAGAAATTGAACAAGTCATTAATGAACTCTCTAGGAAAAAATCTCCAGGGCCAGATGGATTTACAAGTGAATTATGCCAAATGTTTAAAAAGAACAATTAATTCCAATACAATATAGACTATTTGAGAAATTGGTGGAGTCCTACCAAATTCTTTTTATAATAAAAATATGGTTCTGATCCCTAAACCAGGAAGAGTCAAATCAGAGAAAGGAAATTATAGGCCAATTTCTCTAATGAATATAGATGCAAAAATTTTAAATAAGTTATTAGCAAAAAGAATATAGCCACTTACCATGAGCGGAATACATTAAGATCAGATAGAATTTATACCAGAAATGCAGGGCTCGTTCAGTATTAGGAAAACTATTAGCATTATTGATCATATCAGCAACAAAACTAGCAGAAACCATATGATTATCTCAATAGATACAGGAAAAGCTTTTGACAAAATACAGTACCCATTCCTATTGAAAACACTGAAGAGCATACGAATCATAAGTGATATCTACCTAAAACCATCACCAAGTATTACATGTAAAGGGGATAAGCTAGATGCATTTCCATTAAGATAAGGGGTGAGATAAGGATGTCCATTACCACTGTTATTCAATGTGGTACTAGAAATGTTAGCTTTAGCAATGAGAAAAAGAAATTGAAGGAATTAGAATAGGCAAAGAAGAAACTAAGTTATCATTCTTTGTAGATAATATGATGATATACTTAGAGAATCCCAGAGAATCAAGTAAAAAACTACTCGAAATAATCAACAACTTTGGCAAATTTGCAGGTGACAAAATAAACCCACATAAATCACCTGAATTTCTGTATATTACTAACCAAGCCCAACAGCAAGAGATAGAAAGAGAAATCCCATTTAAAGCTATGGTAGACACTATAAAATATCTGGGAGTCTATCTGCCGAAACAAACCCAGGAACTATATGAACACAATTACAAAACACTTTTCACACAAATAGTCAGATCTAAGTAAGTGGAAAAACATCAGTTGCTCATGGGTAGGCCAAGCTAATATAATAAAAATGACAATTCTACCTAAATTAATTTACTTATTCAGTGCCACACCAATCAAACTACCAGATAATTATTTTCCGAAGCTAGAAAAAATAATATCAAAATTCATCTGAAAGAACAAAAGATCCAGAATAGATCCAGAATATCAAGGGAATTAATGAAAAGAAATGCTGGGGAAGGTGACCTAGCCCTACCAGATCTCAGATTGTATTATAAAGCAGCAATCATCAAAACCACTTGGTACTGGCTAAGAAATAGAGAAGTAGACCAATGGAATAGATTAGGTACTCAACACAGTAGTCAAAGAATATAACACTCCACTCTTTGATAAACCCAAGGACCCCAGCTTTTGGGATTTAAAAACTCAATGTTTGACAAAAACTGCTGGAAAAACTGGATAACAGTGTGGTGGAAACTAGGCATAGACCAGTGCCTGACACCGTACACAAGAATAAAGTCAAAATGGACACATGATCTAGGTATAAAGACTGATACTATAAACAAATTAGAGGAACAAGGAATAGTGTATTTGTCAGACTTGGAGAATGGAGAAATTTTTGACCAAGCAAGAGATAGAGAACATTAAGAAGTGCAAAATGGATAATTTTGATTACATTAAATTGAAAAGTTTTTGCACAAACAAAGCCAATGCAACTGAGATTAGGAGGGAAGCAGAAAACTGGGAAAGAATTTTTGCAACTAGTGTCTGTGATAAAAACCTCATTTCTAAAATATTTATAGAAAACTGAGTCAAATGTACATGAATACAAGTCATTCCTCAATTGATAAATGGTCAAAGAATATGAACAGGCAGTTTTCAGAGAAAAAAATTAAAGCTATCCATAGTCATATGAAAAAAATGCTCTAAATCACTATTGATTAGAGAGAGGCAAATCAAAGCAACTCTCAGGTACCACATCACACCTATCAGATTGGGTAACATGACAAAACAGGAAGATAATAAATGTTGGAGAACACGTGGGAGAGGTGAAACACTAATTCATTGTTGGTGGAGCTGTGAACTGATCCAACCATTCTGGAGAGCAATTTGGAACTATGCCCAAAGGGCTACAAAAATTTTCATACCCTTTGATATCACTTGTAGGACTGTATCCAAAAGAAATGATAAAAATGGGAAAGGGCCCCATGTGTACAAAAATATTTATAGCAGCTCTCTTTGTGGTGGCCAGGAACTGGAAATCAAAGGGATGCCCATTAGTTGGGATATATGAATGTAATGGAATACTATTGTGCTATAAGAAATGATGAACAGGAAGACCTGAAAGAGGCCTGGAAGGACTTTTGTGAACTGATGCTGAGTGAAAGGAGCAGAACCAGGAGAACTTTGTACACGACAACAATCACAGTGTGTGAGGAATTTTATTGGTAGACTTAGCCCTTCTCAGTCATGCAAGTACCTAAAAAATTCCCAATGGACTTTTGAGGCAAAATGCCTTCCACATCCAGAGAAAGAACTATGGATTTGGATCACAGAGTGAAGCAAACTATTTTCTCTTGTGTTATGTTTTATTTTGTTTTCATGGTTCCTCCCATTCATTTTAATTCTTCTATGCAATGACTAAGGTGAAAATGTATTTAATAAGAATGTATATGTAGAATCTATATGATTGCATGCCATCTCAGGGAGGGAAGGAACAGAGATGGGGAGAAAATCTAAGATATATGGAAATGATTGTAGTGAAATGGACCAAATTAATAAGTCACAGGCAAATGTCAATTAGGAATTTCGAGAGCGTCATTTATTAGCCAGGCTGGCGGCTGCCTCATGTAGAAACCCAGAGGAGACAGCCCCGAACTGAGGTGGGTGAGTGCATTTTAAGTATTTCAGTGCTACTCAGTACAGCCTTGCAGTTTCCACAACAAACAGGGTTCTGACAGAGTAAGAGGTGGGGCTGACTACTAGGCAAGAACCCCCAAACAGAAAGTGGTTGTCAGGGGGCTACTAGGCAAAGGACCCCAACAAAGGAGAGGTGCCAGGAGAGGTAGCCAATCAAAGACTGGTTGTCATTCAACATACAGTAGTTGTCAGGAAGGGGGGTGCTCAGCAGAAGGTGGTGACCTGGCAATTTTTGGTCTAACATTAGGGGGGCACTGGTGGTTACCATGCAAATGGACTAAACAAGAAATGACTGTTAACAATTCATCAGATATTAAACCAAAGGGGAATAACATTTTGACAGGGGCTTAACAATAGAAGGAAACTGTTACTAGGCAAGCTATTCTGCCCAGTAACCTAACAGAGATCTTTCGGCCTAGGGGCCCAGGGAGAAATAATGTCCATTTTAGTAGAAAACTGAAAACAAATAAATTAATTACATAATAAATTAATTTTTTAAAAAAGAGAGGGATTAAGTGGAGCCAAGATGGCAGAACAGAAAGACACACATATGCTAGCTCTCACCCCACAGCTCATAAAATACCTGTAAAAAAAGACACTCAACAAATTCTAGAGCAGCAGAAGTGGAGAACAACAGAGTGGAGGAGATTTCCAGCCCAGGGTGACCTGAAAGGCCAAAGGGAAACGTCTTTTACACTGGACACAGAGCAAAGCCCAGCAGGTGGCCTTTGGGGAGGAGTACCAAATATGCCTGGGAGTGGAATCTCCAGTTGCAGCAGCAGCGGTTCCCAGATCCGTCAACCCACAGGCGCCATAGTGACAGGTTTTTTTCAGCAGGCCAAGAGGGGAGAAGGGCCTTCCCATAGCTCCAGCCTCAAGCAGGGGCCACAGAAGCCACATCAGGCAGGTGGCAGCAGCTCCCAAAGCAGCCCCTACAGCAGCCCACATCCATTGAGTTGGATCATAAAACCCCTGAGGGCACTGAGCAGCTGACTCTTAACCCAGCCCTGTGTAGAGGCCCTGCCCCTACCTGATACTCTTGAGGGATTTGAGCAGTTGATCTTTATCTAGCACTAAGTAGTAGTCCTGCCTCTGCAGCTTATCTCAACCTCAACCCGCAGCGCAGGCTTGACTGAACTGGAGGCAAGGTGGTTGTGAAGAGGAAACTCTATTATGCAGATTCTGGGCACAAAAATTTCTGCTTTTTTCCAGACCAGTGCACATGCTTGATTGTGCCACCTTGGAGGAACTGAGATCTTACAGACCCCCAGAGTATACCCTACTCTTGACAAGGGACCCAAAAGTCAAGCAACTGGTTGGGAAAATGCCCAAAAAAGAGGAAAAAAATAAGACTATAGAAAGTTACTTTCTTGATGAACAAGTATCTTCTCTCATCCTTTTGGGTGAGGCGGAACAATGCTTACCATCAGGGAAAGACATAAAAGTCAAGGCTTCTGTATCCCAAACATCCAAAATAAATATTCAATGGGCTCAGGCCATGGAAGAGCTCAAAAAGGATTTTGAAAATCAAGTAAGAGAGGTAGAGGAAAAATTGGGAACAGAAATGAGAGAGAAGCAAGAAAATCATGAAAAGCAGGTCAACACCTTGTTAAAGGAGATCCAAAAAATGCTGAAGAAAGTAACACTTAAAAATAGGCTAACTCAATTGGCAAAAGAGGTTCAAAAAGTAAATGAGGAGAAGAATGCTTTAAAAAGCAGAATTAGCCAAATGAAAAGGAGGTTCAAAAGCTCACTGAAGAAAACAATTCTTTAAAAATTAGAATGGAACAGATGGAGGCTAATGACTTTCTGAGAAACCAAGAAATCACAAAACAAAACCAAAGAATGAAAAAATGGAAGATAATGTGAAATATCTCATGGGAAAAATAACTGATCTGGAAAATAGATCCAGGAGAGACAATTTAAAAATTATGGGACTACCTGAAAGCCATGATCAAAAAAAGAGCCTAGACATCATCTTTCATGAAATTATCAAGGAAAACTGCCCTGATATTCTAGAATCAGGGGGCAAAATAAATATTGAAAGAATCCATCGATCACCTCCTGAAGGAGATCCAAAAAGAGAAACTCCTAGGAACATTGTGGCCAAATTCCAGAGTTCCCAGGTCAAGGAGAAAATCTTGCAAGCAGCTAGAAAGAAACAATTCCAGTATTGTGGAAATACAATCAGGATAACACAAGATCTAGCAGCTTCTACATTAAGGGATCAAAGGGCGTGGAATAAGATATTCCAGAAGTGAAAGGAACTAGGACTCTAACTAAGAATCACCTACCCAGCAAAACTGAGTATAATACTTCAGGGGAAAAAATGGTCTTTCAATGAAACAGAGGACTTTCAAGCATTCTTGATGAAAAGACCAGAGCTGAAAAGAAAATTCAACTTTCAGACACAAGAGTCAAGAGAAGCATCAAATGATAAATAGCAAAGAGAAATCATAAAGGACTGACTAAAGTTGAACTGTTTACATTCCTACATGGAAAGACAATATTTGTAACTCTTGAAACTTTTTTCAGTATCTGGGTACTTGGTGGGATTACACACACACACACACACACACACACACACACATATGCACGCACGCACGCATGCATGCATATGCACACACACACAGAGCACAGAGTGAATTGAATAGGATAGGATCATATCTTTAAAAAATGAAATTAAGGGGTGAGAGAGAAACATATTGGGAGGAGAAAGGGAGAAATGGAATGGGGCAAATTACCTCTCCTAAAAGAGGCAAGTAAAAGACTTCTCAGTGGAAAGAAAAAGGGGGGAGGTAAGAGAAAAAACATGAAGCTTACTCTCATCACATTCGACTAAAGGAAGGAATAAAATGCACACTCATTTTGGTATGAAAACCTGTCTTACAATACAGGAAAGTGGGAGAGAAGGGGATGAGCAGGGTGGGGGGATGATGAGAGGGAGGGCAATGGGAGGAGGGAGCAATTAGAAGTCAACACTGTTGAGGAGGGACAGGATCAAGAGCGAGAATAGAAGAAATAGTGGGGGAGGATAGGATGGAGGGAAATAAGTTAGTCTTATACAACATGACTATTATCGAAGTAATTTGCAAAACTACACAGATATGGCCTATATTGAATTGTCTGCCTTCCCAATGGGGATGGGTGGGAGGGAGGGAGAAAGAGAAGTTGGAACTCAAAGTTTTAGGAACAACTGTTGAGTATTGTTCTTGCATACAACTAGGAAATAAGAAATACAGGTAATGGGGCATAGAAAATTATCTTGCCTTACAGGACAAAAGAGAAGATGGGGATAAGGGAAGGCAGGGATGTTAGAAGGGAGGGCAAATTGGTGACAGGGGTAATTAGAATGCTCAGTGTTTTGGGGTGGGGGGAGGGGAGAGATGGGAGAAAATTTAGATCTCAAAATTTTGTTGAAATGAATGTTGAAAACTTAAATAAATAAATTTTAAAAAAGAAATGGATTGATAAAGTTTTATTGTATGCCCAGAAACTACAAGAACAATTATTTCATGAGATGTGTATTTGTATCCATATTCCCTACATAGTGCCCAGCAGTAGACTCTTAATAAATACTTGTTGATTGATTACTATAATTGTGAGACCATTGAGGCACCGATTTACAAGATATTTAAAGGAGGAGAAAATACCAAGGAATAGAAAACATCTCAGACATATTTATTCCCATAAAGAGTGACCAATAAAATATCATCATCTACCAGTTATATTCCTACTCTCACTTCTATACAAAATCTTTATGATTCATCTATTCATGAACTGAGAAGATTCTTTATGAGAATATTACTAGGGAACAAGTAGATTTTTGGCAAATGATAGTTGACAGGCAATACATACTGCCTGAAAGGTCATTGTGCTTGTTGGGTGATTATAAAAAAGCATTAAACTCAGTAGAACAAAGTGCTACCCTATACATTCTTTGGCAACAAAGCCAAATATGAAGATCAAGATTCCTTGGAAGATGTAACACCAGAAGTAACTTTCTTCACTGCTCTTTCTGATAAGAAATATCAAGGGAAATATAAAAACATGAAGAATATATGCTTGTCAAAAGTACTTGCCACTGTGATATGAAAGATCCAGAGCTGAGTCCAGATTAAAGATGTATTACTTATGACTAGTGAGATCATATAGATATTCTGTTTGTAGATGTATGTTGATTACATCAAGTTCCAACTCACTACAGAAATTCCTAGGAGAAATTTCTAATCACTCAAAGTAGTTTACCCTTTTCATTCTCACAGGAAAGATCAAACTGGCAAAGAAGGTCTGTTGTCTAGATTTCAATATGCTTGTTAATGGAGTCCCAACAGAATGGATATCTAGACAGACAATACAGATGAACAGTGAGCTGGGCCCATAGTTGAACGGGAGGAGTGGAGGAGGCTGGATTGCCTTCAGGAAATTGCAAAGAATTTTTACTGACCCCCACACTTCCTATAATAGCAAATAACCATCTTTTTTAAAAATTATTTTTATTTATTTTTATCAGATGTTACCCAATTACATGTAAAGAAGCTTTTTTTAAAATTTTGAGTTCCAAATTCTGTCTCCTTCCCGCCACTTTCCTCTCATCAAGAAGGCAAGCAATTTAACATTTGTTATACATGTAAAGTCATGTAAAATGTATTTCCATATTAGCCATGTTGCAAAAGCACATACAAACAAAATAAAACAGTGAAAAAAGTATCCTTCAATCTGCATTCAGAGTTCATCAGTTCTCTCTCTGGAGGTAGATAGCATTTTTCATCATGGAACCTTTGGAACTGTTTTGGATCATTGTCTTGATTAGAGTAGCCAAGTCTTTCACAGTTGATCATCCTTACACTGTTGATGCTAATGTATACAGTGCTTTCTTGCATCTATACACTTCACTTTGCATGAGTTCATATATGTCTTCTCAGACTTTCGTGAAACAATCCTGCTCATAATTTCTTAAAACAAATTAGTTTGCCATCATACTCACATATCAAAACTTGTTCAACCATTCTCTAGTTGATGGGCATCTTGATCAAACAATTTGAAGAATCTCATTGAGTCCTTCATGTAAATTCCCTTCTTCACCCTTCCCAATGTATATTGTTCAGCAAAGTTTAGTTTTCTTCCTAGTGTTCATTTGTTGTTATATGTGTTATTATGTTTGTTATGTGTTTGTTGTATGTATGTTGTATGCATGTTATATGTTTATTATATACTTGTTGATGTTATACGTGTCATGGACCACTTTGGCAATCTTGTGGAACCTGTGAACCCCTTCTCAAAATAATGCTTTTAACTTTATAAAATGAGACACATAGAATTACAAAGGAAATCAAGTATTATAGATACACCATTATCAAAATGTTTTTGAAAAACAGGATCCTGGACCCTAGGTTAAGAACCCCTCATTATGAGTGTCCTAAGTCCATATGACAAAGAGTATCATGAAATAATTGTTTGTTATTTTTTGAGTCATGAGATGAAATCTTCTGAGGTTTTTTTTTTTCCAGTAGAACATCATTTCCTTAAGGGTAGATACTGTTTTAAATTTTATCTTTACTTTGTACATTGCACAGAGTAGACATTTAATGCTTTGTAAATTGGATTGCGTTATATTCATAGTTACAATATTGACTTTTTTATGGTTTATTTCATCATACATCAAAGTATCATTGGACAGATATCATTTATTATTAGTAAACAGTTAAATTACCTTTCATTCTGTCTCTCTGTGATCATGACAGACTCACTCTGTAAAATTATTGGCAAATAGTTTGAAAACTAATAATTTTTATAATAATAATGCCTGCTGGGAAATACTCTAGATTGTTTTTCTCTCATTTTATGGACATCCTCACTTTATGATTTATATTTGTGTTCCCTACTGGCTTAGGTTCTAATTTTGATTTTTCAAAAATATACCTTTGCAGTAAAATATCTAAACAAAGAAAGATGAGAGAAATTCCATGGATACTTTATTCCCTTTGATCTTATTTCAGGCAATGAAATCAGTCAAATTGAAGGACTTGACAATTTACCAGACCTTCAAGAATTGGTATTAGACCATAATCGCATCAGAGCAATTAGTGACAGTGCCTTTGTTAAGCCTAGTGCTCTTGTGGCACTTCATTTAGAAGAAAACAGACTACGAGAACTAACGAATTTACAGCCCTTGGTAAAATTAGAAAAATTGTTCCTAGGATATAACAAAATTCAGGTAAGCAGATATTTTCTTTTAAGTCTTAACCCCACAATATAAACTTCCCATTCTAGAGGAACTGTCTATACAAATCTCCTACAGGAACTTTGTAGCAAGAATGTTGCCTAAGTCTCATTTTTTAGCTTATAGAGTATATACATTTTATTTCATATAGATACTCTGTGATGCATATGCTTCAATACTATAATAAATGTGTGATCTCATCTATGTGATTATACTCTATCCAGTGATACAGACTGAAATCCATCCACAGCTTCTTGTATTGTCCTCTTTTAAACCTTCCTTCTGGAGGCCCACACATACCTCTCCTTTGACACTGCATGAATATTTGTGAAACATGTGGACTATTGATAATTAACCCTCCCATACTCTTTTGGTTTCTGGTCATATGTTTATGGTAATAAAATTAGTCAAACTGAATGATAAAATTAAGAAATGTAGGGGAAAATAAACTTTTCTTAGCTCTAAGAATCATCCCAGAGTTGCACTGATATCTACTTTCCCTTACATTCACCACTTCTGTCCATACCCCAACTAGCTTACATGGAAGTATTTTACTTGGCCAATTTTTGGAACTAACATCTATAGAACTAACATCTATAATTTAGGTAGTTTTATTCTTGGATAATGCACAAACCCAGTCTAAAAGCAAAAAGGAATATGCATGGTAAGAGTTTTCTTCTCTCCAAAACTGGTCAGTGAACATGAAGTGAAATAACAAGATATAAGAGAACACATTTGTGCAGTAAAAAGAACACCCTAGGAGCCAGGAAACCTAGATTTTAGTTCTAGATCTGCTACTAACTAGCTGTGTAACCTTGAACAAGTCACATAACTTCTGTGCCTCAATTTCCCTATTGTAAATGGAAAATCTAAGAATAGGTGATTTCTGTATCCTGCACTGCTAAAACCGTGTTACATAGCTCTATGACAGAAAAATTCTAGTTTCTACTGAGTCACTCTTCTTCACATGCTGTATCAGTTTCAAGTTTTCTAAACTAAGGCTAAGTAACTAAGTATTAGTCACTTTTTATAATATTTTGTGTTGGAACTAGACACCCATTTATTGTTGTTTTTTAAATAGGACATGGCAGAACTGGAAAAGCTTGAGGTTATTCCTTCCATCAGAGAACTTACAGTATATGGCAATCCGGTGAGTATATTCTTTTCTTTTTTGACATTGTTGTTAGATTCATTCCAGATCATCTTTAAAAGTCTACATTTAATTTCTGGAACAGCAGGAAAGGCCTCTTTGACTTTCCCAAATACCTTCCCAGCTATTGGAGGATGCTAGAAAGAACTTTAGTAAAGCTTTTCATTCTACAATTAGAGATAATTTTTAAATGCAAATGCCCCTTGGACTTAAATTCATAGGAAGGCATAACAGAAGAATGGAAGGAGAAATAAAAACACTAAATACCTGAAAAAATGGAAAGCAAATTTTCCTAGGATTCAAGGGCTAGGACACTTCCCCACTGAAGGACCTCTTATGGTTATTTTCACATGGGAAGCCAAGTTTAGTCCTAGGAGAAAACCTTCAAGACTGGAAATATCCATCTCAAGGATTGCTATCCAGTCATCTGTGCTCAAGGAAAGAAACACAAAACAGAAGAAAGCTAGAAGCTTTAGGTTCATATGTGGCAACATCTGTGTACTTTACCATGTGCCAGCAGCCTCTAAAGCTGTTGGAGAATAGAAGAAATCCCACCTCCCCCCCCCCCCATTCACCCAGGGAGTTCAAGGTAGAACTGTGAGAATCCTAAGCCAAATGTTCAAGAGAGAGGAGAAAACAGTAAGAGATTACTGTCTCTCCTTTTAGAGGCTGACTAGGTGGCTCCTCCTGACTCAGTGGCCAGTTCTCTTTGACAGAGTCCCTTTATGCTGCCATCATAGGGAGCGAGAGATTGTTGTACCATCCTAATCCCCTTCCCCATTACACATATATCTCCAGACAGGAAGATGTCACCTCATAGCTAATCCACATGTTTCCTCTGGGGTGTTCTATTCCTGCTACACAAGCAAGAGAGAAAGGGATACTGGAGAGATTGGGAAGGGTATAGACAAGTGAGGCTGACATATCAAAGATAATTTTGCCAATGATCAAACCTATTGTTAAGAATAATCTGCATTTACATTTCAGTTCATTAGGCAGTTTATTCCCTTTCTAACCTTTTGAAGGGTATACCTAAGTCCTAGTGTATAGAATACTGGACTTGGTATCATAAAGAACTGAGTTTAATTCCTGCTTCAGACACTTTACTAGCTGTGTGACTATGACCAAGCCATTTAACCTCTCCTAGCCTCAGTTTCCTTATCTGTAAAATGGCTCATTCCATCTATTACACCACTTAGCTGCTATTATTATTGAGAAATACCCTGGCATATTCGATAGGGCACTTGGAGTCAAGAGGAACTGAGTTAAAATCGTACCTCAGTCACTTAATAGCTTTGTAATTCTGGACAGGCCATTTCTGCAAAGGAAGAAGTTAAACTTGATAGAGCCCCCCTTCCACCTACTTTGACAAATTATTTGGAACTGGAATCTTCTGCCTGTTACCTTCCCTCCCAGAAGGTGATCCAGTTGAACAGTAAATCTTATAATTTCCAAGAGGAATGTATTTTTGCTGAAATGATTTTGGAACATATGAAATACTTAAATCTAAATGGTTTAGGGTATTATTCTTGCCAGTAATATTTTATAACTAAATGGGAATAATCCCATATCAGTCTTTGTTTTTTAAACAGATAGAATTTTCTCAGCAACAGGTATGATTTCACTTAAGCATCTTGTTCTTGTTTCTAGGAGAGTTCTACTGGGGTCTCATTACTATATACATTACTACTGTGGATAGATTGCTATTCATAGTGCTATTTGAAGTTTTGCTTTAAGAATAATATATATTTGTCATATATAAACACATACACATATATATGTACTTATATATTAGATTTAAATGCTAATCTCCACAACACCTGTAATTATCAGTGATTTGGAAGAAGCTATGCATTTTGTTATCATTTATTAGGTTTGGATAGGCAAGTCCCTCCAAACTGATTATTTCCTCCTAAGCACTGTATTTGTAATTCTGATAGTTGCCATTAGACAAATGATGACATGTATTGTGACTTTGGCTGTCTAATTTCAGTGGTAATGTTCTTTCTAAGCTTAGAAAAGTAAAAGGAAACAAAAATTTGGACTTTTTAATAGGAAAAGGCTCATTAAAAATAACAATATAAATATTGATCACTCACTAATTACTACTGTTTATATAATTTATAGAGTAATTTATACATTTTAAATCAGTAGTCTCAATTGATTTTTAGTTGTTATTCATCACTGTTTTAATCTTTTATGTTTCAAGGCTAAGCAGACCTTGCATAACTCTTTTTTTTAAATTTTATAATTTAGTTTTCAGTTAACAAGCATTTCCATAGTGTTCCAATAGAGATTTCCTTGAGGCAGGTCATCAATTGCAGCTGGAAAAACTGTGGAGTTAGGGTCTTAGCTCATTCAAGTCATGGGAGTTAGTTCAAAGGATCTAGTGTAAGCTAGAAGTCAGGAGATTTGATAGTCTCACTATCCAGTTGTTGGCAAACATCTGTGATTGCTGCTGGCCTTAGCTTATCGGATACATTTCCGAGCTGGCGGAATGGAATGAACAGTTGATGCTCTCCAGGACAAGGCCACCATTGTCTTCTTGTCTTTTGCTTTTGAGCACAGTCCTCCCTCTTCCTTGATATTGCTGATTCTTTCATTCTTTCATTGTCACCACCATGAGGCTCCCCAAGCAAGGTGAAAAGGAGGATCAAGCAAGGTGAGAGTGAAAGGTGGGTCACAGCAAACTGATATATCATTACTAAAAACATGTTTTCAAGAGAGCCCAGAACTCTGAACAACAGCCTTGATAACATTTTCAGAAATTAATTTTTCATACCATAAATGAATTTTGAGAATTGATTTGAGAATTGAACTCTATTCAATCAATAAACCTTTAATAAATTTCCAACATTAACTAGTGGAAGACATATTAACTAGTTTTCATTTGTGATGCCTGTGATAAATTTGCTTCTTTAACACAGTTAATTTTAAGTGAAAGTGAATTTAAATTATATTTTGTCATTTTCCCTTTCCTCAGATTTCTCGTAAAGTAACACATCGCCATATGTTGATATATCGATTACCGAACTTGCAGATGTTAGATGGAATGACACTAAATTATGATGACAGAGCAAGAGCTGAATTTCACTTCATAGAACCCCAATCAAGGAAAAATTCAGTAATGATTATTATTATTTTAACATTTTGATTTAAAAAGTATAATTCATTATAAAATGAAGGTTTGGAAAATGCTCATCAATAGACACTATAATACTAACACCTTCTATACAAGTGTTCTACTTACGTTTAAGAAGAGCTTTGTAGTTTCTTTATTGGCATTTGTTTAGTTATTGATTTTATTGATTATCAGAGATAGCTCGATCATTTCTGGTGGTTTAATTTTGGCCAAGTCATTCACTTTTGTCTGTCACCAGTGTGAAAGGTGATCATAAGAGGTAATAAATGACTCTTCCCACTCTGTGACAGGAGAAAGAACAGCAACAATTTTATTTTCTTGCTGTTGGGCATCCCTATAGCTAATAAAGGGCTCATGCACTGGGCAGGAAAAGAACCATAGAGCACATCCTTAGGAATCCTTTCCTCACCCATCCCTAGCTCACAGCTGGAATGTGGATAAACATGTGTATTGGGAGAGGGGTAGTTAAGATTTCCTTCATCTCAAGGAGGATGCACTTTCATCACCATTCAAGATACAAAGAGGAGACTTTAAAAGGTATGAGCTATTAATGAATTTATGTCTTAATTCTACCTTTAATTAGATACCTTTAAGAGGATATCTAGGTATAACACTATTATTTATTTTAAAAACAAAATTATTATAAAAACAAAATTATTCCACCATTAGTATGGTTTATATATACTTTATATGGTTGCCATCCAAATAGCCTTGTTGTTCAGGGGCCACTGAAGGTTGATAGTAACTTACTTGTAGAACTTTGCTTAGCAGGCTAGAGTTTAATCATTTACCCTTGTTATTTTAGATTATCATTCAAAAGAAGTTAAAATTTAATGACTTATTTTACCTGTAGTCTCTTCTTCGTATTTCTAAATTATTTTAAATTGAAAATGATTAGGTCTTTATTGCCAAGGACTTTGACTTGATCTCACATATTTATTGATAGACTGATAATGGTAAATTTTAAAAGGAATTAATCTATATTATGATACATATTTGATAGCCATAATGATGTGACTTTATAGAGAACTGATCTTATAGTCAGGAATGTCTGGGTTCAAGTCACACTTTTAACGTTTTCTAGCAGTGGGATCCCAGGCATCTCTCCATGTAATCCAGAAGACACTTAACTCTACAAGGTACAGAACTGTTGCCAATATGCTATGGCAAAGGGAGTTTATCCATGAGGAGCTATCTACATGAATGATTTCATAAGTCCTGGCCTACCCTAAAAATATGCATTATTTAACAAATGAATTTTCAAATATCATATCCACAGGAACATGTATATGCATATAGCTATATTCACAAATACCCTGAATCATCACCACAATCTACTTATACTAAATATCATGTTATTTATAAATTTACAAATTCATATGTACTTACATATGTAATAATTGAAGATCTTTCTTGCCGAGATATATCTAAACTTTCTTATCATGTAGTAGTCTTTCTTGAATAACCACACACACACAAAAGACATAGGCTGTGGTCTCAATGCACTTAACACAATTTTCAATCACAAAAAAATCTTAACTCATTTTACAAAACCATATGCAAGTAAGTAAAAATTAACATAGTACAAAATCACTACATAAGTACTGCAGAAAACTGAACAGAGGCATCAATCAGTAAACATTTAGGCACACACTAAGTATTAGACACTGTTACAAGCACTAGGGATACAAACACACAAAAAGAAGACAATCCCTGCGTTCAAAGAGCTTACAGCCTAAATGGAGGAAGACAACACTCAAGAGAAATTTGAAAATCAGGAAGGCTGGGAGGAGGAGGTGCCTGGCACCAGTGCAGTGGAAAAATTAGGGAAACCCTAATGTAGTGTAGCCACGTGGGAAATGAGATGTTCCAAACTGAACTCCCTCCTGAAATGGAGGTTCTGGAACATGAACAGCTCATATAGCAGATACAGCAAGCAGATTGGTTTGACTCAAGAAAGGACTCTGTTTAAGAATGGTAAAATGAATGAATGAGTTTGTAGCAGAAGGAACAGTGAGGGCATCCTGGAATAAGACAGACCTGTTAGAAAAATTAATTTTGCTCTCTTTTAAAATAATCCCAATTTGTTATCCATACAGTGATGAGTCATTTGGAGAAAATTCTACTTAAGGATATCACTTTAGCTTGTGAATTCCAATCCTCTTTATCATGACCCTACAGCATGAGATTTCTATAAATGATTGTCTTTATGGGGAAACTACTGTGATTTTTCAAGATCTGTTATGACCTATTGATAAATAGAAATGAGAGATGAGAATCAATAAGAAATCCCTGATCACACCTGTTGACCTACAGGTGGGAAAGCATGACCTGACACTGCTGAGAGCAGCTAAGCTGGGCAGGAAGGCTTCTTGATCTACCTAGCGATGCTTGGCACTGTATTTGGAGTCAAAAGGCCTTCATTCAAACCTCAGCTCTACTGCTTACTAGCTATGTGCTGTTAGGCAAGCCATTTAACTTCTTTCTGCCTCAGGTGTCTTATTTGTATTTAAGAGATAATGAGATACTAATACCTAGATTCCTTAGTTCTCAGGATATTTTGTTGTAAACCGTAGGGTATATATGAATACAGCAGCATCACCATATGTAACTTGCCCCTCCAGACACACCAGGAGGGCTACAAAAGTAGAAATATGCCTGTGGAGTAAGTTCTGAAAGTTCAAAGTTAAAATTACAATGAGAAATATTACCAGGACAACTTAAAAACAAAGAAACCTGACACCATGATCATTGTCCAAAACCAACACCATCAGTTAGATCCCAGGGAACAGAACCGGGCAATCATGGTAACTTGCCAATTATATATAAATTCTCCAGAAAACTATCTACATAGATGCTTTTTTTTTTGCCATTACAAATATGATTACAACTCAGATTTTCCATTTACTTTGTCCCTTCTAGATATTCGTTTTGTTTTGCATCTGAAACACATTTGTTGTTGTTCATTTGTTACAGTCTTATCCAACTCTTTTGTTAGTTTAATGAAGTGAGGGAGGCAAGATAAAGTTTTAGCTTTAATAGAAATCATTATGTTCTACTAAAGTTCAAAAAAAGCATGCATTTATTAAGCACCTACTGTGTCCCAAACACTGTGCTTGAGGCTGGAGATAAAAAGACAAAAATGAAATAATCAGCCCCCGCCCTAGAGGAGCTTCAGAAGCTTACATTCTAATGGGAAAGACAAACAAGTATACGAAATATACCAGATGAATTGAAGGGCACAAGTTTCTCAGGGATGGAGGGAGGCTCCGGAAAGGCTTCATGACTTTGTCAGGAAACAAGGGACTCCAAGAATTAAAGGTGAAGTGGTAGTGCATTCCAGGTACAGGCACAAAGAGGAGGGATACAGCAAAAGTGCCAGTTTGATCACACAAAAGAGTTCAGAAAGAGGAGTGATATATCACACAGTTGGAAAAATAGGTTGGGGCTTTAAAAGGTTAAAGAGAAGACTGATCCTGTAGGGTAATAGGGGATCATTGGAGCTGATTAAGTTTGGGAAGCGAGATGGTCAGATGGACCAATTCATTTTGTAGCTGTTGTAGAGAGGAAGGGATTGGAGAGGCAAGAGGAGACAGAGAACCAACTAGGGAAGTGGCTATGTGAGTGCAGAGGAGGGCTTTGGAGGGGTAAAAGTAAGATCTGGCCACTAGACACGTGGCGTGAGGGAAAAGGAAGAGTCAAGCAAAATACTAAGGTTGTAGAACTGGGTGACTAGAAGGATGGCATTGTCTCCCTAAGTAATAGAGAACTTTGGAAAAGAAAAGTGGTGGGGACAGCAGGAGGAGGGGGACAACTTACGAGTTAAGTTTTAGATGTGTGAAGTACCTATAGCTTATCCATTTTGAAATATCCAATAAACAATTGGGAATATGCAACTAGAATTCAGAAGAAAGACCAAGGCTGGATATGTAGATTTGGCAATCTTCTGTATAGAGATAATTAAATCCATGGGACTAGAAGTCAACAACATAGATACAGAAGACCCAGAACAAAATCTTAGGGTAGACCCAGGGAGGAGGCATACATAGATAATAAAAAAGGAAAAGTGTCACTTGAGCAGTTTTCAAGAAAACAGGAAATTCTAAGAGACAGAAAGGGGAGGTGGGACTTTATTCCAGGTATAGGGGACAGCCAGGAGGTGAGATATGGTGTATCTTATGTGAAGAACAGCAAGATTGCCAGTATGACTGGACTAAAGGAAGGGAGATTATAAATCAGAAAAGTTTGGAGCCAATTTGTAAAGGGCTTTAAAAGACAAGCAAAGAAGATGAAGGTTGTTTTTATCTTGTTCCTTGTAACAGAATTGAACTTTTGTCTATTTTGATCATTCATGTAGACAAACAGAAAAATTGTTCATTTGTCATTTGTAGCCTACTGTAGTTTTTAAGGCCATGTGAGAGAAAGGAAGCAATTAAAACATTTTAACATAAATATAGTTTATGCTTTTATATTTCAGAAAAAAATTTCACAGACTACATATTATTTCAGCTTTCTATTTTACCATGGAAATGGAACAGCGACTCCCAAACAGAGGTGGCTGGGAGAGTGGGATTGATCAGTCTCAGAAAATGTTATTTTTATAGGACTGGTTAGAAAGTAGAATCTGAAATGAAGTTTGTTGGGACATGAAAGAAGTTGGAAATTATCAGCTAAGCAGAGCCTTCCCAAATAAAAAAGGCCTACCTCTGTAAAGGTTTGGGGTCAGAAATACCAGTTATGTAGGTTTGTAGGGAAGACTGAACCTCCCAGAGTTTGGGAGATGAGGCATTTTTAATTGTTTCATTTTATTATGTAGTTTGTTCCTGTTGCCAGCTCTCCAGTGGACTGTGGACAATATGGCCAAGCGAAAGCTCCTCCTATAAAGCTAACAAATGTAATTCTGCATGAAGGAATTAACCCTTACATTGGATCTGACTTCACATTTACTCCTGTAAATGAAGGTATTTTACCCAGTGAGTGTAATAAGGGTGAGTGTAATGAAACACTTCATTTTTAAAAATCTCACTTGCATTTCTTAAAGGTACTTAGTACTTTGCACTACTGAACATTTTCTATTTGATCAAGTTTTATATGAGCAGTCTGAATTGGAAGATTCTGAAATTTGTTGTATTTGTGCATGAAAGATGGAAAAAAGAGAAATAACCTTGTTCAAGAACCACCTTATAGCTGATATCAGACATGACAAAAACAGGGAGGTGTATATGTATATATACGCTTCTGAGAGTGTTCACCACGGTTATGGGGAAAATACAGTGCAGAATCCTGCTTGAAGAAGGATTCCCTGTAGATAATGAGTCCTCAGAGATTCCACGTTATTGATGACATTATGCTGATTGCATCGAGCCTTGGAGCATTGCAGAGCATCCTGGATGGGATTCACAGTCACTTAGAAGAGTTTGACCTCAGCACACAAGAAAAATCAAGTGGTTAGGAATGGCTGTTATCCAGACTATGATATGCAGGACAGACATTGCATGTGGATGAGCTGGTCCTAAAACTAAGCAAGGGGATGAGAATAGTCTGGGTTGTCTCTGGAAACTGTTTACAGCTCCTTTAATGAGCCCTAACCTTCACCCAGAAACAAAGGTCCATCTTTTTAATACTCATAGTCTACTGATGGTATTGTATGGATGTGAGTCATCTAATACACTAGTCTCCAAAGAAGTAAAAATAAGAATCACTCAACAGGCAAAGGAAAGATTCATAGTAGGTGTGAGCAGGCTACAGAACTTACTAATTAAGAAATTAGAACTAGAAAAAGGTTCTCATCAAAGAAGCACATGATTGGAAGGAAAATATTGATTGACCATGTGGCAAGAGTGAAAGATGACAAGTGGACAGTCCATTCACCCTACTGATATTTTCATGATGTCAGGAAGAGGAAAAGAGGACCCCAAGACTCTGAGTCAGTCCCCTGTGGTGAGCTTATGAAAGGGAATGGATGAAAGTTACAAGGGATAAAGAGGTATCAACGAGTTCTGATCTGCATCACTGGGGAGAATATTCACATCTCTGAAATGACAGACCTACATTTAAATTAAAAACCAGTATGACCTTGGGCAAGTCCCTTCTTTTCTCTCTCTGAGAATTAAATTCAACAACTTCTGAGGTCCCTTCCAGCTTTACCTCTCTAATTCTAGGATTCTCTGATCTATTTGAATACTTGTGCTTGGAGTTCTAATTAAGCATTTGAATGTGAGAGCAGCACCTTTGCTCACAATTTGAGTTTTATGGTGTATCTACAATTATTTCATGATCCATGTCTTTGCATTATCCAATTTTGGATGGGGGCTAATGCCTTCCATGGTATAAGCTAAAAACTCCTTCACTGGGAAGAAAAGAAAAAAGAGTGAGAACTGAGTGTTTTCTGTTAGAGGCCAGAAGCTTGTGATTTATTGTGAAAGGCTAGGTTAATGAAGTTAGTAATTGAGTTGCCCTGGCTAATGAGTCAAAGGCAATAGTATCTAGACCAAATCTGTGGTCTAGATACAGATTTATATATTTAATTTAATACAGATAAATATAAAGACTTAAACATCTGGGATCACAAAACTCAACTTCACAAGCACAAGATGGGGTCTTCATGGCTAAATAGAAATTTGAAAAAAAATCTGAGTTTGAATGGACTGCAAGCTCAGTAGGAATCAATAGCATGTGACATGATGACAAAAAAGTTAGTAGAACCTAAGGATATGTTGAAAGAAACATAGTATCCAGGTGATAATCCTACAAAATTCTACTTTATTCAGACAACATCTGAAATACTGTATTAAGTTCTGGTGACTCGTTTTTTAGAAGGCTATGGATAAGCTCGACAGCATCCAGAAGAAAGCCACCATTGCAGGAAATGCTGGGTGAGGATCATCTGAAGGAAATGGAGGTGTTCTGACAGGAAAAGAAAAGCTATGGGTCATGAAAAGCTGTCTGTAAGTATTTGAAGTACTGTCCCATGAAAAAAGATTTAGATTTGTTCTGCTTGTCTCTAGAGGGCAGAACTAAGAGAAATGGGCAGGCAGATTTCAGGTCAGTAAAAGGAAAAACTCCTTAAAATGGAATGAGCTGCCTGAGAAGGTTCCCCCTCCCTGGAGATCTCCATGCAAAGGCTGGATGGACATTTGCTTAGTGAATTCAGATACACATTGGACTATGTAGCCTTAGAAGACCCTTCCAACTCTAATATTCTATTCCTTTCTTACTTTATTGAGATCAGGAATACAAGTTGCTACAAGAACTAGTGTCTGAGGAGTAAACAAAGATACCCAGTCTAAGTGTCAAGCTATAGGGTTAAATATCAAATACACATAAAGGGTCTGAATTTCCCATAAGAGTTCAGATAATTTTCACACAAATGTTCCATGATTGATCACATTAATCCATCAATAAACACTTCCCAAGGACCTACTATCTGCTAGCCATTAGGCTAAGCACTGAAGATACAAAGATAAAAATAAAATAGTCCCTACCTTAAGGATCTTTCTTACACTCTTATCTTGAGAGAAAACATGATCTTGAGCAAGTCACTTAACTCTGTGGGTCTCAGTTTCCTTAACCAGAGAATGTGGGGATTGGACTAGATGTCTGTCCTACCTCTAAATCTCTAATGCCATATATAATTGTAGTAGTGACTCTGGTCTCATTCTCCCAGAACACTGACTACAATTTCCCCCTGAGGTGCTCAATTCCTCCCAAGTAGTCATAGGGTATCTTTATGTATTGCTTTTGTCTCAAGCCCCCATTCTAACATGTTGTCTCACTGATAACTGCTAGTAGTTAGTGCCCCAATGCCCTTAAGCCAATTATTGCCAATTAGCTTTTACAAAGGGACATGATAAGAAGTACAAACATTTTCTGTTTCTCCCTGCTAATACCTGGGAATACACTCTCCCCCATACCACCTTAGTCACTATGAAGAATGAATTCCAACAGTATAGTTTCAACATAACATTCACCCCCATCCAAATTCACCAAGGCCAATGGGTAGATCAAACTGCTAGGCAACTAAGTCACTTAGGATTTCACTCCTCACCATCGAGCTTCCAGAACGTCTGAACATGGACTCCAACTCCTGGACTTATCTGACCTTTTTCTGAAGCTCACAGTGTCACAGCCAAGTCTGATCCCTTTAACCTAAAACAGAAAAGGAGAAACACAAAGATGCAAAAAAAAGTCAAGAGGGAAAAAGAACTCAGAAGCCTGTATTCACAGGCCACATTGCCTCAGGGGTAGGATCTGAGACCTTTCCTGTTACATCATTGTCTAACTGTAACACAGTCAGGCAAAAAAAAAGTCAACTGAGGGCAATGCCCTGACTGACTATGACTTTTTTAATTCACCCTGGCCCTGGGTCCATAAGTGAGAAAATGAAGATGGATTACATACATGGTTGGTGTAATTTCACCTTTGACAGAAATGGACAAAAAGGCCCAGAATTCACCACATGGTTAGTGAACCATAACCAGTCACAGAATATCCGAGCATACTCCAAATTCTATGGAAGGATTGCATTATCTAAGCACAGTGAGAATGTCATGAGGACTGACTGATATCATCATTTTATGCAAAAATAAAAATGGTATTTGGGGGTGGGGGGAGAAGTACAAGCAGTTGGAATAATCAAGAAAAGTCCTCCCTAGGAAGTGGCACTTAGACTGATTTTTGAAAGAAACTAGGGGTTCTGAAAGTTAGGAGTGAGGAAGGAACACATTTCAGACATGAGGCCTATTAAGAGGTCATAGAGATAGGAAATAGTTTTGCATAAAGGACAAGAAAATTAGTTGGACTGAAAGGTAAAAAGAGAGAAGGGAATGTGGGATAGTAACATATATATTAAATTGAGGTCAGGTTGTAAAGGGCTTTAAAAGCCAAACAGAATAGTTTATATTTGATCCTAGAGGCAATAAGTCACCAATGTTTATTGAGCAGGAGAGTGACATGAGCTTTAAAAATAGCACTTTGTAAACAGTGTAGAGTTTGGATTGGATGAGGGAGAGATTTGAGACAGGGAGACAGTAGACTATTAACAATAATCCAGGCATCAGATGAGGAGAACTTGAACTAAGATGAATAAGCTTTTACTATGCACTTCCTATATGCCAAGCACTTTACTAAGCACTCTAGATACAAAAAGAATAGGGAGATAGTCCCTGCTTTCAAGGAGCTCATATTTTAATTGTGGAAGACAACACATATAGGAGGCTCTCAGCTGCAAGGGGGATGAAAAGTCCCAAGGAGCCTTAGGATGTAGCAGACACGGTGGTTAGCAATAGCTAGGGATCTGCAGGTTGTAGCCCTAGGATAGGGGATAAGGCCTAGTGATCCATAGGGGGTAGTTACAGGGCAGATTGTAAGACTCAGTGGTCCTCCATATTACTGAAAGGATTGTGATTGGTGACTTTCTTATCATTCATATGGCAGAATGTACATTTCCCATAGCTACAAAGTTGAAGGAGCTCAAACCTTACTATTGGGAAGTTGGGAGGGGGCCCTAGACTCAGACTAGAAAAGGGGATTCAGGTTCTCCCTCCAAGGGAGTGGTAATAATGGGATTTAGCATCTACCCAGAGGGGGGAAGGAAAAGAGGGAGTTGGCAGGAAGGTTAAAAGGAAGGGCTCATTGGGGAACCAGTGCCTCTCTGGTGTCTGTTGGGATCTCCTGGGCTGAAGAATAGGAAGGGAAATGCTCCCCATAGCACCTCTGCTGGGCTTTCTGGCAACCTAGTGGAATCCAGGCATTGGGCAGGCTTGGGCAGAGGAGAACCCCAAGAGGGATCTGGAATAGGAAAGAGAAAGGGCTCCTCTTGGTGTTTTCACTTTTGGCCCCTCTAGCAGCCTAGTGGGATTGGCAACACAGGATGGTGGCCATATAAGTGGAGGGAAGGAGATTGATTTGAAAGGTGCCCTGGAGGAATAATTAACAAGATTTAGTATTTGGTTAGATATGTGGAAGGAAGGAAAATGAGAAGATAAAGATGGATTACAGACATAGATGGTATAGTGGCACCCTTGACAGAAATAGGCAAGTTCAGAAGAGGAGCTGATTTTAAGTGAAAGATAGCTTTATTTTAAATCTGAGGTGCCTGTAGTTCAAAATATCTAGTAGGCAGTTGATGATGTGGCATTGGAATTGAGAAGAGAGAGTAGTGCTATGTAAATCTGTGAATTAACTTCATAAAGATAACTAATTCCCTGGAAAGTAACGAGATCATGAAGAGAGGAAATGTTGAAAGGGAAGATGTTTTTTGGTAGTCAAAATGATAGAGTAAGTAGTAATTCACTCTTATTTTCCCTTAATGACCTCTAAAAACCCAGAAAATATTGCCTTAATCAAAGCAATAATAAAATAAAGGCAATAAATAAAACCTTAGTATAGCTGAACCAACAGAAAGACAGGATGCTGCAGTCTTTTAGCCCAGGAAGCTTGGGGATTAACAGGAAAGGTCCCTCTTGCTGTGGTAGAAGGGGGAGCATTACAGAAAAGGAGGCTCCCCAGCAAGCCAGTGATAATCCTCAACTCAGCAAACCAACAGGAGATCCCCAGCCCCATGGTGATGAAGCAAGGAAGCACCAATACCAGGACTCACTGAATGCATTGGCACAGGAATGGGAACTGGTAGACTCCAGCTTAGAAAACCACCATATGTGCCAGTGGGCAGGCATCCTCTAACAGTCAAATTTCCCTGTGCTTCAGCACAGCTCCAGGAAGCACAACTCCAGGCAGGCAGGTATCCTCCAGCAGCCAAACCTTCCCATGCTTCAGCACATGTGGGCAGGCTTCTTCCAACAGGCAGACATTCCAGTGCTTCAGAGCAGCCTGGGTGAGCAGGCATCCTCCAGGTATCAGATGTGTTCTGCTACCCTGAAAGCTTACATGTTGCTGACCCCAGCTCAGTACCAGGTGAGTTGTCAAACCTCTACATCCCCCAGCTGGCTGCACCTGAGACACCAGCACACAAAGCCAGTACAAACCTGGTCCCCAGAAAAAGACACTTAGGAGAGTTCCATCTGTGCTGCAGCAGATGAATTCAACTTTAAAAGCTGGGAAATAGGCAAACATCATCAGCAAAAAGCAGAAATAGACACTGACCATAGATTCTTTATATGGGGACAGGGAAGATCAAAACACAAATTCAGAAGAGGAAAACACTGTCAATATACTTACATCCTAAATCTCAAAGGGTAATATGAACTGGTTTAAAGCCCCAAAAGCCTTATTGGAAGAACTCAAGAAGGATTTTGAAAGTCAGATAAGAAAAGTAGAAGAAAAATTAGGAACAGAAATGAGAGGTATGCAAGAGAGAGTCAATAGCTTGAAAAAGGAAGGACTAAAATTGACTATAGAAAACAAGTCCAAATGGAAAAAAAGTACACTGAAGAAAACAACTCCTTAAAAAGTAGAATTGGCCAAATGGAAAAAGAGATACAAAATATAATTGAACAAAAACGATTCATTAAAAATTAGAATTGGGTAAATGGAATTTAATGACTCTATGAGACATCAAGAATCAGTCAAACAAAATCAAAAGAATAAAAATATAGAAGAAAACATAAAATACCTCACTGGAAAAACAACCGACCTGGAAAAATAGATCCAGGAGAGATAATTTCAAAATTGTTGTTCTTCCTGAAAGCCATGATAAAAAAAGAGCTGAGACAGCATCTTTCAAGAAATCATCAAGAAAACTGCCCTGAGGTCCTAGAACTAGAGGGTAAAAGAATCCACTGATCATCTCCTAAAAGAGATTCCCAAATTGAAAATGCCAAGGAATATTCTTGCCATATTCCATAATTATCAGATCAAGGAGAAAATACTACAAGAAGCCAGAAAGAAACACCATCATGGAACCACAGTTAGGATTATGCAGTACCTTGCTGTTTCTACATTAAAAGACCAGAGGGCTTGGAATATGATGTTCAATAAGGCAAAGGAGCTTAAATTACAACCAAGGATCAAGTATCCAGCAAAATTGAGCATAATCTTTCAGAGGAAGAGATGGACATTCAAAGGAATAGGAGACTTTCAAACCCTCCTTATGAAAAGATAGAAAATTTGATCTTCAAATACAAGACTTGAGAAGCATAAAAAGGTAAACGGGAAAGAAAAAACAACATGTTATTTAATAAGAGCAAACTGTTTACATCCCTACATGGGAAGATGATACTTATAACTCTTGAGAACTGTATCTTTGTTATGACATATAGAAGAAGTATACATAAATTGAAGGTATGGGTATGAGTTGACTTTGATGTGATGAAAAATCTAATTAAGTGGTGAAAAGGGATTATACTGGGAGATGAGGAAAGGAGGAGACAGAAAAGGGTAAATTATATCACATGAAGAGGCACAAAGACCTATTACAATAGAAGGAAAGAAGGGAGGGATATGAGCATTGTTTAAACCTCATTTTCATTGGATTTGGCTCAAAAAGTATGTTATTCATACTCAGCTATAGAAATCTAACTTACCCTATGAGAAGTAGGAGGGGAAAGAAATTGGAGGGGGTGGATAGAAGGGAGGGAAGAAGTAGTAAGGGAAAAGGAAAAAAGAGAGGGGCTAATAGAAGGGAGTGCAGATTGAGGAAGATGGTGGTCCAAAGCAAAATTCTAGGGAGAAAGAAGAGAAAAGCATAAAGGGGGGTGAGGGGTTGAATAGGATGGAGAAGGACACACCAACAGTAATCATAAGTGAATGTGAATGGAATGAGCTCTCCCATAAAATGGAAGCAGATAACAGAGTGGATTAAAAGCCATAATCCACAACATAATATGTTGCTTACAAGAGACACATTTGAAACAGAGGGAAACACAGAGTAAAGGTAAAAAGTTGAAGTAGAATATATTATGCTTCAGCTGAAGTAAAAAAAAAAGCAGGGGTAGCAATTCTGATCTCAGACAAAGCAAAAGCAAAACTAGATCTAATTAAAAGAGATAAGGAAGGAAACTGCATCCTGCTAAAAGGTACCATAGACAATGAAGTAATAGCATTACTAAACATATGTGCACCAAGTGGTATAGCATCCAAATTCTTAGAGAAGTTAAGGAAGTTACAGGAAGAAATAGACAACAAAACTATATTAGTGGGGAACCTCAACCTCCCTCTCTCAGAACTAGATAAATCTAACCACAAAATAAACAAGAAAGAAGTTAAGGAAATGAATAGAATTTTAGAAAAGTTAGATATGGTAGACCTCAGGAGAAAACTGAATGGGGATAGAAAGGAGCATACCACTTTCTCAGCAGTACATGGAACTTACACAAAAATTGATCATGTATTAGGGCATAGAAACCTCACAATTCAATGCAGAAAGCCAGAAATATTAAATGCATCCTTTTCAGATAATGATGCAATAAAATTACATGTAATAAAGGACCATGGAAAGATAGACTAAAAATTAATTGGAAACTGAATAATCTAATCCTAAAAGAATGAGTGAGTCAAACAACAAATCATAGAAACAATCAATAACTTCATTCAAGAGAATGACAATAATGAGATAACATATCAAAGCTTATGGGATGCAGCTAAAGCAGTTCTTAGGGGAAGTTTTATGTCTCTAAATGCTTACATGAATAAAATTAATAAAAAAGATCATAGAATTGAGCATGCAACTGAAAAAAAGTAGAAAAAGAACAAATTAAAAATCCCCAATTAAATACAAAATTAGAAATTCTGAAAACCAAAGGAGAGCTAAATAAAATTGAAATTAAGAAAACTATCAGACTAATAAATAAAACTAAGAGCTGGTTTTATGGGGGGGAAAACAAATTGATAAACTGGTTAATTTGATTTTAAAAAAGGAAGAAGAAAACCAAATTACCAGTATCAAAAATGAAAAGGGTGAATTCACCTCCAGTGAAGAGGAAATCAAAACAATAATTAGGAGCTATTTTGCCCAACTGTATGCCAATAAATTTGACAATCTTGGTGAAATGGGTGAATATTTGCAAAAATATAAATTTCCCAGGGTAAGGAAACAAAATACTTAAATAATCCTATTTAATAAAAAGAAATTGAAGAAACCATCAATGAACTCCTTAAGAAAATGTTTTCAGGGTCATATGGATTTGTAAGTGAATTCTACCAAACATTGAAAGAAAAATTAATTCCAATACTATATAAACTATTTGGGAAAATAGACAAAGAAGTCCTACCAAATTCTTTTTATAACACAAATATATGCTGATGCCTTAAGCAGGAAGAGCCAAACACTAAACATGTAAATACTTGGAAAAATATCTGAAAATGACAGTTCTACCAAAATTAATTTACTTATGCAGTGTCATACCAATCAAACTACCAAAAACTATTTCAAAAGCCAGAAAAAATAGTGGCAAAATTTATCTAGAAGAATAAAAGATCCAGAATATCAAGGGAATTAATGAAAAGAAATTCAAGGGAAGGTTATCTAGCCATACCAGATGTTAAATTTTATTATAAAAAAGTAATCATCAAAACTACTTGGTACTGGCTAAGAAATCAAGTGGTGGATCAGTGGAATAGGTCAAGAACATATGGTCAATGATTATAGTAATCTACTCTTTGATAAACCCAAAGACCCCACTTCTGGGATAAGAACTCTCTAACAAAAATTCCTGGGAAAACTGGAAAATAGTATGGCAGAAAGTAGGCATAGACCATCTTACACCCTATAGGCATAGACCATATAATACCCTATACCAAGATAAAGTCAAAATGGGTTCATGATTTAGATATAAAGGCTGAAACTATAAGCAAACCAGGAGAGCAGGCGATAGTTTATCTTTAGATTTACAGAGAATGGAAGAATTTATGACCGAATAAGATAGAGAACATTATGAAATGCAAAATGTATAACTTTGATCACATTAAATTGAAAAGTTTTTGTATAAAGCCAATGCAACCAACATTAGAAGGGAAACAGAAAGCTGGGAAACAATTTTTACAACCGTTGTCTTTGATAAATGCCTCATTTCTAAAATATATTGAGAACTGAGTCAAATTTATTAGAATACAAGTCATTTCCCAAATGATAAATGGTCAAAGGATATGAACAGGCAGTTTTCAGATGAAAAAATTAAAGCTATTTTTAGTGATGTAAAAAAATATCTAAATCACTATTGATTGGAGAAATGCAAATCAAAACAACTCTGAGGTACCACATCACTCCTGTCAGATTGGCTAACATGGCAAAACAGGAAAATGATATATGTTGCAGAAGATAAAGGAAACTTGGAACACTAATGCATTGTTGGTGGAGTTGTGAACTGATCCAACCATTCTGGAGAGCAATTTGGAACTATTCCCAAAAAGCTATAAAACCATGTATACCCTCTGATCCAGCAATATCACTTCTAGGTCTATATCCCAAAGACATCATACAAATGGGAAAAGGACCCATATGTACAAAAATATTCGTATCAGCTCTTTTGGTAGTTGCGAAGAATTAGAAATTGAGGGTATGTCCATCAGTTGAGGAATGGTTGAATAAGTTGTGGCATATGAGTGCAATGGAATACTATTGTGCTTTAAGAAATGAAATGCAGGCAGATTTCAGAAAAGCCTGGAAAGACTTATATAAACTGATGCTCAGTAAACTGAGTAGAACCAGGAGAACATTGTATATAATAACAGTAACACTGTGTGATGACTAACTTTGATAGACTTAGTCTTCTCAACAATGCAAGGATCTAAGACAACTCGAAAAACTTCATTATGGAAAATGCTATCCATATCCAGAAAAAGAATTGTGGAATCTGGATGCAGATCTGTTCATAGTAATAATACATACTATTTGCTCTTTGTTTTGTTTCTTTTTTTTCTTGTGGTTCCTCCCATTGGTTCTAATTATTACAACATGACTACTATGAAAATGTTTAATATTAATGTATATATAGAGGTTATATCAGATTGCATGCATGCTGCCTAAGGGAGAGTGAAGGGAGGGAAAGGACAAAATTTAAAACTCTGTGGAAGTGAATGTTGAGAACTAAAAACAAATAATTAATTTTTAAAATTAAAAAAAAAGATGAGGGGGCACAAGACAGTTTTTAGATACACATGCAGTTAGGGATCAGTATGTAGAAGATGATCTAGCAAAGGAAACCAAGAAGTGGTCCAGCAGTTAGGAGGAGAATGAAAGAGATGAGGATATCTAGGACAGAGTGATTGTGTGAAATGCTGTAGAGATGTCAAAGAGGAGAACTGAAAGCTAGCCATCAGTTTTAGTAAGGAATTTTGGAGGAAACAGTTTCAGTTACGTGATTACAATTGTAAGCCATATTGGCAGTTTACATTTCAGAAGAGAGGGAGAGAAGAGGAAGCGGAGGCAATGAGAGTTAACTACTTTTTCCAGGTTTTTGGCTGTGCAGGGAAGGAAAGAAATAGTACAAGAGCTTGAAAGGATGGTAGGGTCAGATGAAGGGTTTTTTCAAGGATGGGAAGACCTAGGCCTGTTTTTAGACAGCAGAGAAAGAGCCAATAGATCGGGAGAATTTCAAGACTGAAGGAGGGAGGATGATTTTGGGGAGTATCTGCTGGAGGACAGGGAGTGAATGAAATCAAGGATATATAGAGGGAGGGAGTAACCCCATCTTTCACCTTCCCTGAAATTAATTGCAGCTGGACAGCCCTTTTGTTTTGTTTTTACCTGTAACATTGCCCTCCAAGGCAACAAGACATTACTAAAACCAGTTTACAAAAATAACCTGCCCCTGAGGGCGTTCAGCTGAGGTAGAAAATAATTTTTTGAGCATTAGTAGTATCTTTTTTAAAATTAAGAACTTGGCTGTTATCAAAAACCACAATCATATATATATAAAGAAGAACAGAAAAAAGAGAATTGCATATGAAACTGTAAATCTCAATTATGTATAGCTTGAAGGTTTTTGAAGTATATAATAAATTCAATACAATAATTTCAATACTGACCTACTTGTCGTATTTCTTTATAAATTTCTCTGTGCTTTTTTCTATGTATTTTATAAATGTTTCATTGATATTCTTTTCTTCTTTAGCAGGTTATCACTATTACTACTCTGCATACCTCTCCATACTCTCTATACCTCTAAACAAACAAAAAACTAATCCCTTCCCTTATAAATAACTAAGAATAGTCATGAAAAACCATTGACTGTGTCAGATAATGCCTGTCTTGTTTCCAATCTATGTGATACATTGCCTTTCTTATCAAGAGGTGGAATATCTTCTGGAATTGTGTTTATTCATTCTAATTCTAATTAAAATTCTTAAGTCTTTCCTTTACAATATTATAGTCATGTTTAAGTTATTGTTTTAGTTCTGCTTTATTTATTCTGCATTGGTTCATAGAAGTCATCCCAGGTTTATCTAACTCTGTCCTTTTTTATTATTTCTTATAGGGTAATAATATTCTAAGTGGTAATAATATATTAAAATATTTAGTGACACTATGTAATCTTGAGTTAATTTGTAGAAGAATGTTAACCAAATATGAAATAGTGCTTCTCATGTAAAAATAATAAAGTTGTTTTTATTGTTTCAGCAACATGACTTCTCTATTTCAGAAAAAAAAACGAAGACTGCAGGAAATATGACAAATAATCCTCGTAGCATTCATGCAGAAATAACTTTTCAGCAGCTCAGAGGCATAAGCATTTCTCCAACTTTTATGTCACAGCAAAATGTCACTTCTCGTACTATACAGATGTACCAAGGCAACCGAGATGATGGAAGGTAAAGCTATAAATTAAAGAGTTTCAATTAGATGATCTCTCAGGTCCCTTTCTAGCTATAAATTCTGTGATTCTCTTTCCTGAAGTAATATGATTTCCCCCAATTCTTTTGTCATTATCTTCTCTGGCAGCACCCCCAAATTTCCATTTGAATTTTTCTTCATCTAAGAATAAGGAGCTATGAAATATGGAGTTCCTCAGATTACCCAATTTTTTAAAATAAAAATTAGGCAAGAGTTCACAGAATACTTAATTCACAAAGAGTTTAAGATTTATCCAGACAGAGTACAATAGGGTTCTGAGTTGAGGGGACCTTTGGAAAAAAAACGCCTTGTATGTCATTTTTCCAACTTTCCTTTAAAATCATCTAATTATTCTAGCATATTCATTGAGTATGAAACAAAATGGGTTACCCTCCTACATTTACAAAAGAACACATAAATTCAAGTCTGAGATTATGTGGGGCAAATATCTGGAAAATCTTTGCAAATCTATACCAACACTAGTTGATAGCACTTTTATTCCACTCAGTCCTATAAACCCGATTTTCTGTGTCAAGCAATTTACATAATTGGTACAAAGATATAAAAGTAGGAGATCAATTATATAATGAGATGCTAGATAGAGAGAGAGATAAGTGGATGAATAGTGGTAGTTTTAAAACTATAGACAAATGGCCTTGTGTGTGTCGTAGCATGTCAGAAATGCCGGTGCTGAAACAGAACCCTGCCTAAACATGGAAAGAAATAATCTTTCCATCTTTGAATATCCTTATTTGTAAATAGGAAACAACAAAAACAGAAGACAAGCAGCAGCAACCACCTAACCTTCTCAAATTCAAATTAGTTTACAATGGAACTAAAAATGAAAGTTATGATTTTTTCTCCACACCTGGGTTTTACAATTTTTATGCCTCTGAAATTTTTTACATGCTTCATCAAATGAATTGTGCCATATGAAATGATTATATTACTATTCTGCAAATTAAGTTGTTCTTAAATAAGCCAAGTCAAAAGTAGCATGACTAAGAAGTATTTTATTTCTTACAGGATGCTTGGCAACAACTTTTCCAGACAAAATCGAATGTAATTTGCGTAAGGAAAATGAACATGAACCAAGAAATCTATTTCTGTTCAGTAACAGTGTAAATAAAAGCTAGCAGATAGTAGTGGGTGATGGAAAATGTGAATAAGTACATGGTACTGGTGTTAAAGGAAAAACTCAGCTTTAATTAACATATGGATGGAGAACTTCATCTTCTCTAGTTCCATATAATAATCTAAATCTCACCCTTAATAGATTTTATTTGTTAACATCTCACAATTTTAATGCAGTTGTCAAGAATTGTTCTCTGTATATTTGAACTTTAAAGAAAAATCACAAGTTGTTTTGCAACTCACATAATTTTAAAAAGGTAGACATGAAAAAGCAAGGCAAAGAAATAACATTCTGTTCAGATACATCTTATTGAAAGATAATAGAGGAAATAACTGACTTTGTAGTGTGTGTATACATATATATGTATGTGTACAGAGATACACACACTCATTTAGGGTTTCATAAAGTTCAGCAGAATGTTTCTTGTTAAACACAGCTACCACTTAAAGCAAGAGGATCTCACAGTTGTGTTCAGATACAGAATTATGTATACCAATAAGAATCTAAATTTTTTACTAATGAATCAGTCATTGGTTTATGCTCTTAAGAATAAAGGGAAAGAGCTTAATAGTGGTCCCACATGGTCGATTGGCACACAATAAATAATTTTCAAATTCCAAAAGTCATGTTTGAGCTGGTTGTCCACCTTTTTAAAATTTTATTTTTAATGATTAAATTCCTCTTACAGTGGTTTTTAAATGATATTACCTCACACAGAATTAGTAAAGTCAATTAAAGCTATCAGCTAAAGTATTTGAACCTTTCATAGGTTTTTAATGTAATTCTTAAAATGGGTTACATATTTCTATTTTGTATTTTGAAATATAGAAACAATGTCTTGGTTAAGCACTGGATGTGATTTTCACAATATTCTCTGTTTACATAGACTAAACTATTTTTACTAAGTATTTGCCATTTAAAATATTACTATTTTTAAAATAAATGTCATTGAAGTTATTCTAGAAGTTACATAATTCAAATTATATGTACTGTAATTTCTTTCTAAGCACTATATATTTTTAATATAATTCATCTAACTCTCAAAGTATCAAGAGTAATGAAGAGGTCAGTTATTCAGTGTTTAAATTGTGTTTATTCTGTATGTTTTTCAATCTCAATGCTATTTACATGGGAGTAAGACTTTACAAAAAAAACCCAAACCTATGCAATTTCAATGACATCCAGGAGATGGCAGTGTTGCTCTTTGAATTGTCCAAAGTCAAAGCCAACTCCTGTACTTAATGCTGACTTTAGAATTACACCAGAAATTTGCACTCTTGTTGCTAGGCGGTCACCTTCTCGTTTTACTCTTATGAGTGGTTAATAATTTTGAATTACTATTCACCTTTGAATTAAACTCTGCCATTTCTAGGCCTTGTTGAATAATTAATTATATATTTATAGCTACTCTGAAAAATAATACTATTTTAAAATACCCAGCAATTTTGTTGTAGCATATTGATAGGAGTACTGGATTTGAAGGTTGAATATCTGAGTTCGGATCCAAGCTCTGCCTTGTTCTAGGTCTTAGGTCTTGGGAAAATCATTTCATCTCTCTTGGAGTCAACCACCACATCCATGAGATAATGTAGGGTCACTAGATGAACTCTAAATTGTTTGAACAAAGGGTCTAAAGCTGCCTTTTTCTATATTGTCAGATACTAAATAACACAGTTTTGTAGTAAGTTTAAAATAGTGCCAGAGATGAACTAATGAATTATTAGTTCAAAGGAATTATAACTTTAGGAATTTTGAAGTGGGTACACTTTTAAAAGCTTTGTGTTAATTTTCGACAAACACATAATTTGTAGCTTTTAAAACGTAGAACTAGCCAGCAAAAGGACTTGTGATATCTAAGGGCCAAGAGAAGGTTTGAGATTACAAGAATGCCAAATGCATTACAACCAGGCCCCTAAAACAATAGAGTAGAATATGAAATATAAAATAAGATTAATTAGGTTCATTATGATTTTTGTGGGAAGGAATATTGGAGAAAATGCCCTTTTAAATCATCTGCTTCCTACCTACAAAGATCTACTTCACATGGTTGTAATTAGGAAAGTACTTTGTAAACCCTAAAGTGCCATATAATAAATGTATATTTTTATCGTTATTATTATTATATTACATTAAAATGATTATCTTATAAGTAAGGTAGGGTTTTTGCTCATATCTTTATGTCTTTCAAGTATTGTGACTATAGATATAGTTTAATGACAGGTTTAAGTTTAGATGACAGGTGTCAGTAAAAAGATTTAGGTATATGAGTGTGCCCAAGCACATTTGTATATATATGTATGTATATGTATGTATACACACACACACTTATGAAGCTAACTTTAGAAGAATGCTTATTCACTTCCCTCCTTCTTTTTGCAAAGATGGAAGACTGAGAGTGGAACCTAACTGACCACGTTAGACTTTTTTGATTTATTAGCTAGTTTTGCTGAACTGTCATTTTTCCACTTTTTTATTCTTTGTGAAAAGGGATGAGAGTGAAACCTCTTGATAAATGTAGGTGATATAAAATGAAAACTACCAATAAAACTTTCTATTTAAAAAAATAAAGAATTGAAAGATCAGACACTTGAGAAAATTGTTAATTAAAATCTCATCAGGAAGGAAAACAAGACTAAATGTTAGGTAGGCCTACAAATAAAAGAATGAGCCAGACTCGAGATTTGTGGCCCTGAAAGCTACCAGAATGGAGTTTTAAACGTCAGTTGGCTCCAGATGTTAAATAAACAAAGGAAAAAGAGCTGTTTGTCTGGGAGATAGGGGATCTTCAAAGACTGTGCTCATTTGTCTTAGTCAAAAAGGTATTTCATTTGCTTATCCTCATTTATTGTGATTTACAATTTCTTGGCATTTTTTGAATAAAGATTCATTTTATTCTAATAAAAAAGGAATGCTTACATGGTAATGGCACTGTGTCATTTTTCATTGTCATTTTAATTTCATTTCATTCATTTCACTCCATTTGTGAAGTGCCACACATTTTACAAAGCATTTATTTTTTTTAAACAGATCTAATCCTTAGTTGTATTGCAGACTCTCTTGGATTCTGTGAAATGCTGTTTTCATAAGGGAAAGTGAATTATTCATCGTTCCAGTAAGTATAGAAGTAAGCACACATTACAAGGCCTCTTGGGGATCCCAGTGAGTCTTACATCCAATAAGATGGAAACCAACAGCTTTTTCTTATACCTCTGCTATAAAACACATAACTTCTGAAAGTACTTAACTACCTTGCTTGTTGATTATGTTGCCCTTTTCTTCCAATAATGAGAGTATTCGTAGAGGAAAATATGCACTGGGAGTGTAGTTTTTAGCTAGTGGTAGTCTTTAAGGCAATACAGCAGTATAAAGTAGATAACTGCAAATATTATACTACTTCAAGTTCCTCTTTTTAAAAAAGTACAATGAATTTAAAGTATTATATCATTGATAATAATTTTCATTTATTTCCATTTTGCCAAATCTGATTTGATAAAATTATGCAAAAGATATTTTTAAAAATCAGCTTCTACATTTTCAGAGAAATTTCTACTTGGCAAAAATGAGCTTTTTTTTCAAAATATGAGTAAATTTTTTCTTAATGTTATGCCTATGTATATCAAATAATTATGAAACTATATTAGTCCCAAAATCACCAAAAAAGAAAAACTAGTTCCAAAAGTATTCATACATCTTTTCACAAGGATTTACTCTAGTTATTCAAAACAACCAGATATATATGTGCATATATACTTATATATTGTAATTATATTTTTATGTGTCATTTTTAGGTTAAAAATATGCCAGAAATTATTTAGTTTACCTCCAGACAAGTTTGGAGGGATAATTTCTCTTTCTACTATGCTTTGAAGTAAATTCTCCTTACTTCTACAGTTCCTAGTGGTAAAAGGAATACTCATTTTAATTATTTTTTTGGTTCTGAAGTGTTTGTAAAAGAGAATCTATATTTGGCCTTACTCATCTTTCTTAAATTTTGACCAAAAAACCACAAAACACCTGGTAACCAATAATTTTATTAAATTAATCTATTTAATTACATTACTATATGACAATGAAAACTGATGTGAAACCTTTTTCCTAAAAAGACCTATTCCACATTTTAGTTAAAGCTTTCATTTTAGTAGTTTTCATGTAAAACACCTAATAAGTATTTAAAATAGACAAAATTTTGTTCTTAGATATGTACATAACAAGTCAAGAAAATGCAATGAATTATTATTTTAAAACTTTGAAAAAATAATTTGGTCCCCAAGCAAAAAAAAAAAAATTAAGACCGTAAATCAGAAGCAATTGCTCTCAACTACGGCACTAGCATTGTCATTCTGTCTTGTTTACTGAAAAGCATATTACCTTGATATTTTTCCTAAGAATTTCTAAAAATTATCTTTGTGTTTTCACTGATCTTTTTATTCTTTACTTTCTAAGCTGAAAGGGAGGAGGATGAGAGTTCTTGGGTTTTTGTTCCCAAAAATATTTTGTGTTTTAACAGTTTTAAAAAAAAGTAATCCATAAACATATATCAATAGCATTTTAAAGTTTCCAATTATTTCTAATTCCTTCCTATCAATTTAGCTGAAAACAGGTATTTGCAAACACTGGTAGCCTAATTTCTTATGGCCTTTCAGTTTTATGAAGTGCTTCAAAAGAGTTCAATCAGCCTTAATGGTGCATTTTTAGTTAGGGAAACAGAATGGAGAGAAGTCAATTTGAGCTCCCCAATGAACAAGTCTCTGCAGAAAGAATAGGCATAAATGGGTTTAGAAAACAGAGCACAAGTAAAATGCAGTGAGCAGAGCACTCAAGGAAGCCAGATACAATGGAAAGAGTAAAATACTGCAGAGCTTTTTAAACTATATACAATTGGAACAATGGACTGGATCCAGCCATCTATGTTATAAACTGTTAGGAGACAGGTGAAAAGCAAGCTGGAATTCTATAAGGGGTGTTGAAAAACAGTAGAATGAAGAGCTTTAAAGCTAAGTAGAATGAATGCCATGATTCAGTGGGATGGAAATGAAGTCAGTATTGGCAGATTTCTCTGGTTAATTTTTTCTGTGAAAAACTATTCTGTTTGGGGGTATTAAAGCATTATTACAAAACAAACGTTATACTACAGTTTGCTTTAGGCTATCTCCACTTGAGTTTTAAAACAACCCTGTAGAGTTCAAATGAATGTCATTTTTTTCTTCTTAACCTGAAGTAAAATTCTTATAATGTTATTTTATTATATGAATATTATGATTGAATAATATTTGTCTGTAAATGCAAATGTGCCTTTCAAAATGTCAGTTCCCCTGTCAAAATGTAAATATCAAGTTGTTTTGATGACAGAAATATAAATACACAAACTTAAATAACTAAAAACAACATAATGTATTCTCAGATTACTCAGGTTAATCCCTTATTTTAAACAAATGATTACAGCATAGTAATTAAGTGCACTGGCAAAAATTATCATTTGTCATATGGCATGGTTCATATTTTTATGCTTATTCAAGATGGTTATTTTTATTGTTGCTGTTATATTTGAGTAAATTTTTTCATTAGCTTAATGAGGTTTCATTGTGAAAATAAAGCTAAGTAGCAGTAATACAGTGAGCGTAGGAATACCATCATAACCCATAAGAAAAGCAATATGTAAAGAAAATCATTCTACTTTTAAATCAACATCTGAAGTCACATTCAAAGATATTTTACCTTTATTTCCTTGTGACAATAGTTAGAATGATTTTAGAATAATTTAGCTCCCAAGAGATTGTTGAATCCCTAAGATTTAAAAATTAAATGTGAACTCTGTAGCAAAAACATGGTGACATTATAAAATACTTTGTTGTGCCATTGCTATTTTATCCACCTACTTACCATCTATAGAATAAACTATGGAAAAATTGAAACCACAAGATCATATTAATTAAATCTTAGTGCACATTTAATATAGTATCATTTGTATTATCTCAACCAGAATTTTTCACATGACGACTCCCCAAAATGTTACCCAATAATTTATTAAAAATATATCAAATACATATGCCAAGTACTATAAGGAATACAAAGATCTCACCAATGAACTTGGAGTCCAGTAGAAAGAATAAGAAAAATAAAATTATAAGGCAAAATATTGCAAGGTACATACAAACTGCAATGGAGGTTCAAAGAGGGAAAGTTCACATGAGGTGGCAGGGTCAGGAGAGGTTTCATTCAGGAAGTGTTATTTGAGCTAGGCCTCAAAGGGATGTATAAGATTATTAATAGACAGAGATGAGGAGGAAGGTCATTCTAAGCAGAGGGGACAGCATGAGCAAAAATGCAGACAGGAAAATGTGGGTCTATTCAGGCTAGGTAGTAAGCAGTTCTGCTTGTCTGTAAGTACATGGAAGGGAGAATTATTGGTAGATAGCCTGGAAAAGTTGGTTGGGGTCACATTGCAGAGAGCTTTGATGTTTTTGGTTCTAGATTTTCTTTTGTAGGCAGTTAGAACACGGAAAACTTTCCAGGGGGAAGAGGGAATTCAGAGGATGGGGAAATGACACAAATGGAATTATGCTTTATAAAGATTAATCAAACTAGTATGGAGGATAGATTGGATCAATAAGATACCAAGGATAAGGAAATCCATTTGAAAGTTATTGCAATAATCCAAGTGAGAGATAATGAAGGCCTGAGCCAATGTGTTGACACTAATAGAAACAGGCATAGATGAAACATTGCACAAAGAGAACAAACGTAGTAACTATTTGGACACAGAGACAAGGAGAAGGGGATTCCAAGGTGAAAACTTTCAAGATGTGACAGATAATTGTGGTTCCATTCATAAAGCTAGAGAAGTCAAGAAATGAGCTGCAAGTTGGGATAAGCCAGAGGTGGAAAGATGAGTTCATTCAGGGACATGTTCAACTTGAGGTACCGGCAAACCGTCAACCACTAGGCAAGTAAAAGTATGGGACAGAGGCCAGCAAGGGAGGTTCTAACTGGGAAAATGTATGTCAAGGAAATGAGAGAGATGGGCCAGTAGTTTGAGAGGACAGCAGGGTCAAGGATATTAAATGAGGAACAATCAGTACTGAGGGAGAAAATGGAAGGAGAAGACAAAAGGAATGATCGATGGAGAGAAGTCAAGAAGAAATGGGGTCAGGAACTTGAAGAAGGGCTCAGTGCAAGAAGTGATGGAGAGGGAAGGGGAAGATAGGCAGGTTTGGGGATAAGAAGCTGAAGTGACTCAAAAAATGTGACTTAATTCCTTACCATAAGGAAAAAAGGAGTCTTGTCATCTGCTGAGGGTTAGGTGAGAGAAAGGGACAGAAAGCTTGACTTGAAAGTGAAAAAAGTCTGGGCTACTGAAAGAATCTGGTCAAGAATACCCAGATGAATAGAAAGAGTGCAGATGGGCAGAGGGCAGTTATTCAGCTGAAGCTGCTTACCACGGCTTAGTTTATAAAATGAAGAGGTTAGACTAGGTCAAAGATTCTTACCCTTTTTTTGTCATGGAACCCACTGGCAATCAAAATGATGTTTTGAAAGTCACAAAATATTTAGGATTGCAAAGGAAAAGTTAAAATACAGCTCTCAAGATACTAAAAATAAAAATGCTAATGGTCCCCAGGTTCAAAACCCTGGGATTAGATTGATCTCTGATAACCCTTGTAGCTCTAAACTCTATGATCTGATGTAGCTATATCTCCTGTTTTGTAACTTCAGATCTGATAATCATGACATGTTAAACTTTATACATGTAATATGTAACTAATACAAGTGTGGAGGAAAGAGGATTAAGCATTTCTTCTTTAAAGATGAAATACAGACTTAATAACTGCTCTTTGGGTCTGGTCATTCATGTTCTGAATCTACCTAACTCTACTGAAGTCTAGCCCACACACCCCAATCTTTCCTACAAAACTAATTCGAGAAACATTGGCAAATGCTTGGTTAACATCTAGGTAAACTATCCTTCCTTTCCTGTTATCAACTGATAAAATATTTTTGGATCATATACTTCATGTGGGGGTAGCAGAAGAGTTGATTATTTCCTGGAAAGGAATTAAACTACATTTTCAACATTCTCCTGCTCAAAAAATGATTAACCTAGTGTGGTATCACCTCTTTGTGATCACTGCCTCCTTTTCTAGATGACCATTAATCAGTCTGTTAGTCTAAAATTTTTGTGAGGAATTGTAATTAAGCTCTCTGGCTTCTTTTGCAGATGCTCTTCTCTCTCCTTTTGAAAATTTAGTCAACATTCACCCTTCACCAGTCCAACAGCAGTCTTTTGCTCTCTATGGTCTTTCAGAGATCATATGCAAGTGGCTTAATAATCATATTTGTTTATTTTTTTCAATACCATGAATTGTAGTTTATCTGGGTCTTAAATTCATTGAGTGGATAGATGCATTTTTACTATTTCCCTATATATCTTGGGTACCAATTCTTTATTGGTCAGTTTGGTTCCACCAAATAAAAAGATCATTCTCTATAACAAAGAAAATAGAAGCTTTAAGATAAGAGTTGAGAAACTATACCATCCCATAGACCTATCTATCCTGAAAAAAGACAGAAAAGCAGAGATAATGGACTGAGAAAACAGACAGGGGTTGAAGGAGTAAATATTATGAAGAAAGAAAAGGGTGAAGGGAAACAGAAGTTTGTGATCTGAATGAATAATTCCAAAATCAATATTTTCATGGGATGATTAAAAGTCTGGACGTAATGAAATCAAGCAGACCACTTGAGATGAGAAGGTGAAAAGTGTACAGTGAAGAGTTTATAAGAATCAACAGAAGGGATATGGAAATAACCAGAAATGGCAACCAGGGTTGATGTAGAGCTCAGTTCTTAACCATTTTCTGTAATGCATTTCTTTGGAATTCTAACAAAGCCTTCTCAAAGAATTGTTTTATTGTCTATATACTCATGACTTCAGGAAATGCTAAATACTAGTTAAGGGTTAGTGAAAAGACTAAAGCTGTAATTTTGCTTATCCAAGTTACAGAGCTTCTGAAACCTATCTATGAACCACAGACTCCAGGTTAAAGAACCCCTGGTGTAAAGAGAGATTATAAGCCAAATGCAGGCACCATTGAGGAATATGATGAATTGGCAAGTAACTAGGATGAAGATAGGGAAGATGTAATTGGATCAATCAGTGAACATTTTATTAAGCACCAATTATGTACCAGGCACTTTGCTAGATGTTAAGGATATATAAAATGAGGCAGTCCTTGCTCTAAAGAACTTATATTCTATCAGGGAGACACAATGTACATGTGTCATTATAAACAGAGTAAATGCAAAATAGTAAGTTAAACATAAGTTAAAACTAAATAAGGATAAACCTAAGAGGGCATCAGCAATAAGAAGATTGAGAGGTCTTATGCAGAAAGTGGCACTTGAGCTGCATCTTGAAGGAAGTAAGGTGAGAAAGAAGTATATTTCAAAGGTATGGAAATGGAAGTGGAATGCCATGTGTGAGGAAGAGAAAGAAGATCCTTTTGCTGAACACTAGAGTCTGGGAAGGAGTGTCATTTTTATAATATTATATTATAATAATATTTTATAATATATTATATTATAATAATTAAATTATAAAATTTATAATATTAAAGAAATACATTGGGGCCAGGTTAAGAAGGACTTTAAAATCTCAACAGAGAAGTTTTTACTTTAATCCTGGGAGCAAAAAGGCACATCTGGACAAGTGACTCTGGGCAAATCATTTAACCCTGTTTGCCTCAGTTCCTCATCTGTATAATGAGCTGGAGAAGGAAATGGCAAACCACTCCAGTGATCCAAGATATTTATCTAAAACCAAAAATTAGCTTCATTTGCAATGGACAAACATAGAAAACTGTCTCTATAAGATCAGAGGTAAAGATATTATCTTTCTCCACTATTATTTGGCTTTAAAAAAAAACACCTGTAATTTCTTCAGAGTAGCTAATGAAAAACTTGAGCAATGCATACAGGCACTTTCTCTGCAACTTATAGTTCTAAAGCATCGTCTAGGGCATTAAGAGGTTAAGTGATTTACCCAGGACCGTACAAACAGTATGTGTCAGAGACAACATTTGAACTCAGGTTGAAGAACATCTATCTACTGTCCTGCTGCATCTTTTAACTCTAGAAATGCAAGCTATGACAATGAAAAAGAAAGATAAAAGTTATGAACCTCAACAAAGGGGAGACAAAATTATCACTCAATTGTCATGGTGGCTTACCTACAAAACCCCAAAGAATTATGTAAAAAACAAAGCAAGATGATTTGTTTGAATATAGTGGCTTGAAACAAAGTAAATTCCAACAAATCATCAATATGTGTTTATAGTATTAAGACTAACCAGGAGGAACAGAGACTCCATTTGAATTAACTACAAAGGGAGGCAGAACCAGTATGGTCGAGTAGAGGCAGGGACTCACAAAAGCCCTCCCCCAAACCCTTCCAAATAGCTTTAAAAATAACTCTAAACAAATTCGAGAGCAGCAGAACTCACAAAAAGACTTGAGTGAAACAAATTTCCAGCCCAAGACAACTTAGAAGGTTGGCAGGAGAGAAGGTCGTATCAGACTGGGGGAGGAGCAGAGTCCAGCAAAGCCAGCGCCAGCATAAACCAGGCCCCAGCAAAGCTGGAGCAGGCCTCGGGCAACTGAATCACTCATAGCGGTGGCAGCTTCCAGACCTCTCAGTCCAGAATGCCAGACGCCTTACAAGGTCAGCAGGAAAGGTCCATCGTACCTGAGTGAAAGTGAAGTGAAGTCCAGTGCAGGCCTCACCATCACAGCGCTGGCCCCAGCAAGCCAGGATCAGGCCTTAGGAGTGAATGAGTCAGTAGCAGTTGTTTCTGGAGTTCTCAGCCCACAGAAGGTAAGGTGGCAGAACAACTGGTCAGAAGGAGATTACCGAAATCTCTGTTAGCACTGAGGCAGGACTCTGTTGCTTTGCCCATGCTTGGATCCAGGTTCTGTGGAAGACCCAGAGTGAGGAGGAACGCTAGCATAGCAGAACTTGCAGCCACAGCAGAACGGGGACCCATAGTTCCAGGGTAGAAAAGGTTGAAAAGGGCATTTGCTCTTAGACCAAAGCACAGGCCAGGAGAGTGGTAAACATCTTCCCTTAGATAATAACACCTTGTAAGGACTGAAAACTTACAGGTCTCTGAAGACAGCTATACAAAACTTCTGAAACTTGGGACAGTATGTCCTCCCTCCTGGAAGCAGAGCCCTCCATTAACAAAGACTTAAAAGTCAACTAATAAGCTGGAAAAACAAGCAAACAGCAGGGAAAAAACTCTGGCTATTGAAAGTTACTATGGTGACAAGGAAGATCAAAACACACTCTCAGAAAAAGACAAAATAAAAACTACATCTAAAGCCTTCCAAGAAAAATATGAATTATTCTCAGACCATGGAAGAGCTCCAAAAGGATTTTGAAAATCAAGTAGAGAGGTAGAGGAAAAATTGAGAAAAAGAGAAATGAGAGTGATGCAAGAAAATCATGAAAAGCAAGTCAACAGCTTGGTAAAGGAGACACATACACAAAAGAATACTGAAGAAAATAACACCTTAAAAAACAGAAATAACTACAAAAACTGGATGTTAATATGCCAAGAAGGTAGATTCAGGACTTAGACAAATACAACTATAAAATTAATTATGAAAATAAAGGAATACAAATAATTGAGTTATTTCATGATATTCATTGTCCATAGTTGGGCTGCGCCAATATAATTCAAATAGTACTGTATTCCCTAAATTAATTTACAGATTTGTTTCTATACTGATCACATGCTAAGGGGTTACTTTATAGAACAAGCCAAAATAATGGCAATATTAATTCATAGGAACAAAAGGTTTAGAATTTCAGTGAAATAATCGGGAAGATAGAAATGAAATAGCATTATGAAAATTCAAACTACATTCTAAAGCAATTATCTGAATTCTTTGGTGCTAGTTAAATATTTGGTACTAGTTAAAATGGTTTTTCCAACAGTATGTATGACTTTGAGAGTTAGATGATGAAGAAAGCTCAGTGCCTCAGAATTGACACGTTCAGATTGTGGTACTGGAGAAGACTTTTGAGAGGCCCTTGAACAGCATGGAGATCAAATCAGTCAGCACTTAAAGAAATTAACTCCATTTATTCGAACAATAAATGCTGAAGCTGAAGCTTAAATACTTAAATCCACATAATGAGAAGACAGAACTTATTGGAAAAGACTCTGATATTAGGAAAGATTGAAAGCAAAAGAAGGGGATGGCAGAGAATGAGATGAATAGATAGTATCAAGGAAGCAACAAACAGGAGCTTAGACAGACTTTGGAAAACAGTGGAAGACAGAAACCTACCTACAACTTTTTAGATCATCTTTGAAAGTTGCTGAGATCATCTCCTTGTGGCCAACCTGGTTGTAAGCCTCTCTGACTTTAGCTAAGCTGATCTTTGGATGAGCTATGCAGGACTACCTGAAGTTTCTAAAGCTTTGTAGGACACACTAGAGTTTGGCATAACTTTCAAGAACCCAAGGGGTTACCTCTATGTCATCATGAGGCATTGAAGGATTAATATTTGAGAGGGAGCTATCATTTGACTCTATTTATATAAAGACATACAATTATTCTTTCACATTTTGAACATAGGATATATACATATCACTTTCATTTTAATCTTTCTCAACATGTCTATAAATTGAGACGCTCATATTACCTATCAGTTGTAGAAGTAGTAAAATGGTGTGCATGTGGACATTCTTGTGTTTAGAAGGAAAACCATAGATAACTCAAAAAGACAATTACCAGAGCAGCCAATCCAGCACAAGCTACTTAGTGTCACATAGGGGAACATAGATGACATTTGTACTTACTCAGGTTGTTAATCCAAACCTGTGCTCGGTTGGCACCTCAACTGTAGGACAAAGTTCTAACCAAGCAGTTAGCTGGCATCCAGTCATCTAACATATTGCCAAACCTGAAAGCAGCCAAAGTAGAAGCATCCCTTCAGTGTGTTGGCTGAAAGCATTATTTCCCAACTGGGAAAGTCCAAACAGCTGTTACGGCTAAAATAGAAAAAGAAAAAAAGGGGGATAGCTTTAGTAGCCAGAAAATTTTTGGTTTATTTGTAGTAGAAAGGGTAGGGATTTGAATAAAATGATAAAATGGAAAGAAGGTAATATGATTCCTTTTGATTAGTAGAATTTTTTAAATAAATGTGAAAAATGAAAGCAGTTCCCCCTCTGTTTTCTTTACTCCTGTTAGAGACAAAATAAATTCTATACTCTGTGGCTGAACAGATCAGAAGATACAAGGCTATAACCTCTAATTTGGGATCAAGTAAAGGGTGAACAATTCTACTCTGAAAATAGATTGCATTTAACAGCTGAAATGGACTTACTGTTGCCAACAACAGTGTTGTAAAGGGGTTGACAGAATCTTGTACAAGGAATGAAATGAGGCACCCTTTCTAAATTCATATTACTACTAAAGCTTCTATAATTTAATGTCCTCTCAGCACTCCCCCTCCACCTTCCATATGCTTGAATACCATTGGTTAATTTCTCACCAACAGACTTTTACAAATTGAAACAAAAAATTGGGGCATTTGAAGAATTTCTCTGGTCTTCCTAATGATAGGATAAAGAGCAATACTTTTGTGCCCCAAATGATAACACTTGTATTTATAGCCAGCCACAGGAGCCTGAATCCAGAGCAGAAAGTTAAAGAGTGAACCTTCTAGGTTTTAAAATGTTAAATAAAGGGGAAAGGAGCAACAGGATGAATTGACAAACTTAAAAAAAAATGTGCTGCTTTTTAAGAACAGGAAACTATAAGGGCTACCTAAAAGTGGCCTTTCTCTGATGGCTTGTTTTCTATCTCTTTCAATGGTTTCTTTTCTTCATCTCATTACTTAGGCTATGGGAGTGGATCAATGATCTATCCCTGGCCTCCTCTCTACTCTCTCCACTTCAGTTATTAACCCTATACAGAAAATTCCCAAATCTATATATCTAACATATTCAGCCTCCTTCTCTCACCTTTTTCAGTTGACTGATAAACATCTATATATCATACTGGCACTTCAAACTTGATATATCCAAAATTTAACCCATCACCTCCTCATAACCAAAAATCAAAAACCTTTCCTTCCTCCTAATTTCTCTATATCTATTAATAAGACACCATTCTCTCAGTTATCCAATCTCATAAACTTAAAATCACCTTTGACCTTTATACAATTAATTATTTGGTAAATTCTGGCATTTCTGTCTCTTCCTTAAATATGCTCTATTCACATTACCATCACCCTAAGTCAGTCCCTTATCTCCTTTCACCAATGTCTATGGATGAAACAATGGGAGTAAGCTCAGACGTGATCACAGCACTCTGGACTTTCCTTTGTACTTATTTGATCTGTCATACCTATTTGTGTATATATCTTATATCTCCTATGGACTGTAAGCTCCACAAGGGCAAAGATTTTGTAATTTTTCTATCTTTTTAACATCCAATGCCTAGTATAGTACCTTAGGAATTTGAAGAGAAGTGTGGCCTAGTAGATAAAGATAAAGAGAAGTGTGTCCTGGTGTCAGTCAGGAAGATCTGGGGTCAAATACTGCTTTAGACATTTACTTAGCTGTAACTTGCAACGGGCAACTTGCTTAACCTTTCTGAAGTTCAATTTCCTATTTACAAAATGGAAATGATAATGGTAGCACCTACCTCATAGGGTTGTTGGGGAGTCAAATGAAAACATACACAAAAGTACTTTACAAATGTTAAAAACTTATGAACATATTAGCTATTATTGTATAGTGTTCATTTAAATGAATCATCAAATCCCAAGTCATTTGTAGAGTCTTCTGGGCTTTTAATAATCAATTTTCCCACAGCTTCCCAAATCTGTAGTAAAAATTGTGTATCCTGGGGTATTGGACAACTCCTAGAAAATGAGATTACTTTGGAGGTTTTTTGTATTTTTAATAAGATCTGATACAATCGGTACTCATGGGAAACTCTACAAAAGTTTTTTGATTAATAATGCTATACAAAATGTGTTTAATAATACCTCAAATTTGTATGCCCCTTTTAGACTTGGTAAATCTGTAAGTCATAAGGGCAAGAATAATTACAATATAAGGCTTTAAGTTGCTGATCTACAAAGCCAGGAAAACAGTAGAGACAACGGATTAGCCTCCAGGATAAAGACCGACTCCACACCTTTTTCTTGATACCACTAATGGGAATGCAGAGTTAAAAAACAGGGGAACCCTAAACCCAGGAGCTGTTTGTCTATTATTTGGCAGATGACCATACCTTGCAAAGAATGAAGATTTGAGAAATGCACTGGGTGATCACCAGAAGTAAGAATAAGATCTCTCATGGAAGGAAAAGTTGGGAGGAAGAATGGAGAGGCTATAGCTTTCTGCATTGTCACCTCCTGCCTACAAGATTCAAACAAACAAACAAATCCTCAGAGACCAGATGAGGGAACAGAACTAGAAAGGCTTCTAATGATTCTAAGTTAAGGGTTCCTACCGTTTCTGAAAGAACACAATACTCTACCAACTCAGGGCTACAGATGAGTCTGAAGTATGAAGTATAGAGAATAGAGCTTCCATTGAAGACTAAACCCAGCTGAGCAGAGCAAAGAGGTCCAGCTGAACAAGTCTATCAGAGTGATCCATGCAGCTGGTAAGTGACATACTGTGAGGCACCAGCCCAACCCAGCAGCAAAGTGACCCAACCCAGGAGAAGAGTAGCCCAACCTAGCAGCAGATTAGCCTGTCTAGCCTGGACACTCAGCAGTGAAGCAGGGCCAGTTCAAAAGATCCGAAATACAGCTCCAAACTGAGTTGCTCTGGCCATGGCAGTCAGTCAATAAACATCTATTTAACTCCTACTATGGAGATACAAAATAGATAATAGAGTCTGCTCTCAAGAAGTTCATAGTCTAATAGGGAAAGCAAAACAGAAATGATCTATGTGCAAACAAGCAATATATGATAAATTGTAGATTATAAATAGTAGAAAGGTGATGGCATTAAGGGAAATAAGAAAAAGTTTCTTATAGAAGGTGGAATTTTAGCTGGGATTTGAGGGAAGTCAGGAAAACCAGGAGGCAGAGATGCAGGGGGAGACAATTATTATTCTGGCCAGAAAACAATCCATGAAAATCCTGGGAGTTGGCAAATGGAATAATTTGTAAGGAACAGCAAGGAAGCCTGTGTCACCACATTATAATGTACAATTTTAATGTAGATACAGAGGAGAGAGAAAGGTATAAATAAGATATAAGAAGACTGGAAATGTGCAAGAGGAGAAGGTTATGGAAGGCTCTATATGCAAAACAGAGGATTTTATATTTGATCCTGGAAATGATAGGGAGCCACTGGAATTTAGCGAGTAAGGAGGTGACAAGATCACATTTGTGCTTTACAAAGATCACTTTGAAAGAATAAATTTGTGGTAAAAAACCAAACAAACAAACCCTGTTGGTTGGAAAACCAAGCAGCAGGCTACTGTAATAGTCAAACCATGACCTGATAAAGCCTACATGAAGGTGATGGGATGGTCAGAGAAAAGAAGAGGGTGTATGCCAGAGATACTATGAAGGTAAAAATCAAAAGCCTTTGGCAAGTGATTGGATATACAGCGTGAGGGAAAGTGAGGAATCAAGGATGAGACTTAGGCTGTGACTACAGATGACTGAGAGGATGATGAGATCCTCAACAGTAATGGAGAGGGTTTGGATGGAAAGATAATAAATTCAGTTTTAGACAAGTTCAGTTTAAGATGTCTACAATACATTCAATTTGAGATATTTAAAAAAACAGCTAGAGATGAGAGACTAGAGGTTAGCAGAGAGGTTGGGGCTAGAAAAGTAGATCTGAAAATCATCAGCATAGAGATAATTGAATCTATGGAGGCCAATGAGATCACTAAGTAAAATAATAGAAGGAGGAAAAAAGAGGGCCCTGGGGGACACCCAATGTTAGGGGGCATGACTTGGATAAAGAATCAGCACAGGAGACTAAGAAAGAGCAGTCAGATACAAAGGAGAAGAACCAGGAGAGAGTCATATCATGAAAACCTAGACAGAAAGAGTATCAAGGAGAAAATTGGGATTGACAGTGTCAGAGAATGCAGAAAGTCAAGCAAGATGAGGATTGAGAAAGGGCCATTAGATTTGGGAATTAAGAAATAAATAGCATTTTGAAGAGAACAGTTCCTGTTGAATGATAAGGTTGGAAGACAGACTGTGAGAGAATTAATAGTAGAGGAAGTGGAGGCACCCATTGTAGCCTTCTCAAGGAGTTTAGCCAAAAAAAGGAAAAAGAAATGTGGGATGATAACAGAAATGGATGAAGGATTTGTTTTGTAGGTAGTAGGGAAGCAGCCAGTAGACAGGAAGATTGAAAATAAGTAAGAGAGTGCAGATGACAGAGGGCACAAACTGCAGGATAAATGAGTGTCACTTGTGCATGTATCATGGTTTTTTGCCTTGGCAAGAAGGACAACCTTATTATGTGACTCAGGGGTGAAGGAAAAGATAGTGGCAGAAAGCTTCTAGGGGCTGTGAGATAAGGAGGAAAGGAGAAGAAGGAAATTCAGGAATATATGAAGCAGGTTTCTCAGCTCAGAAGAAGGAAGGAAGGGGAGCAATGATAGGCTAGAGGACAGATGAAAAGGTTGAGAAAAGTTACATTAGTGGAATTAATTAGGAAGATATAAAATGATTGCCTTATAGTAGTGAGAGCCCAGTCTAGATTAAATAACAAATTTGTAGTGAACCCTGTCATCACAGTTTGGTGATCTTCTCAAGCTTCATTCAATAGCATATGTGTAGAAGGAAAGACAACAGATGGTGGGAGTGGGGGACAGAAATTAGGGTTTGAATGACAACAGCCTGGGGTTCAGAATCACAGGATTCAGGAAGGGATTGGTGGGGAGGAGAGTTTGTTAATCACTGAGAAATGAATTCAGGAAGGTTTTCCTTGCCCCTAGGGGCTTTCTGAGGGGAACAACTGGTTCTGAAGTGGATAAGCAGAGAGCAAAGTCTAAGAATAGTGAGTCATGTTAGAAGGTTGTCTAAAATAGTTTAATGTCAATATCAAGAGGGTGGAAAGTGAAGAATTAATCCTAGGATTTGTTTTTTAACAGTGACATCACTGAGATCCAAATGAGAGGGGGAAATGCCCAACAAATATAGAGATGACAACGGATGGGGAGGAGAGAAGTACTTAATACCATGAAGAATAGAATTATATTTCAAAATGTTGTTGATAAGTCAGAGAGACATTGGCAATTCTTACAGTGATGTTGAAGAGAAAGTTTGATGCTTAATATACCTGAAGAAAGAAAATAAACTGTATAAAAAAAATGGGAAACAGCTTAGCTTAGGTAATATTTAGCTTAGCTAATATTTAAGAACTAGGAGTTAATAAACCTTCATTACAATACAATTTCTACTTTATATTTTGTAATTAAAAAAAATTCAGGAAAATTGAGCAAAGTTCAAAAAGTAGTGGAAAAAATGGAACCTGAAGGAGATATTGAGCTCATAGAATCATAGTTTTAGATCTGGAAGGTCATAGAGGTAATTCAATCTAACTCCCTCATTTTACAGATGAGAGGAAACTTAAGTCCTGAAAGGTTAGGTTACTTGCCCAAGGTCACAAGTTTGTAACTGGAAGAGCTAGGATTTAAACAAAAGTCTCCAAATCCAATACCCTTTCCCCTACATTACACTGCCTCTATAGCAGAGCCCAAATGAATCTGTACTAGTTAAGGTAGGGCACATTAATTAAAATTTAGCTAATTGAGACCTGTAGAAACAGACTAGATCTTTATCTCATCTTAAAGAAGGAGTGTGTACAATACTGAAAATTTATAATTGGCATAAAAATAATTTCCTAATGAAGAATATTACTTTAAATTGTAATTGTAAATTCTTTCATTCTAAAAATATTTTAAAATAGACTAAAATTTGACCTATTACATACAAAGTATAGTCTTGCCTTCAAGAAAAGCTGATTGTATAACAATGGACTAGAAGAAAATCTGGATTCTTTCTGTTCTCCTCTTTATCATGACTTAGCTATGAAATTTTGAGTAAGTTATGTAGTCCTATAAAATGAGAGGATTGGATTAGACGATCTCCATTATACCTTTGACTTCTAAAATTCTTTGAATAGCTCATCCTTTCCAGTGCTAAAGTTCTGTTTTTGCTACAATCTGGCTCAAAAAAAAGCCAAAAAAAAAGGAGACATAGAGGAGAAATAAATTCACATAAGTGAACAAAAATAAGGAATTTGATACTTTAATTTTATAATTTTAATTTTGATACCTTTTAATGATACTTTTCCTCTGCTTTAGATAGTTTGGTTTATTTAATTTATTCTTACTTGCTTTTATTTCCTAAACTCTGTCTCAGATCCTGATTTATATACAATTTTTCCTAACTCAAAGTAAATGGAACTAATGCTCTTCAGGTCTATACATTATGATATTTTTTTTAAAAAAGACAGGGAAAAGAAGGAAGGAAAAAGAAAGAAAAAAGAAAGGAAGGGAGAAAGAAAAAGGAGGAAGGAAACAAGGAAGGAAAAAGAAAAATCTGCATCAGTATAAAAGAGCCATGAAAATTTCATCTTTTTGATAGAAGGGTATCAAAGGCAGGCTATACAATGGTGGACATTGTATAATCTCTCTCCAAGGTTGCCAACAATCTTTGTTAATGCTAAATCCAATGACCTGACATTAGGCCTTCATTCTACTGACTTCTTTGTAGCTTTTAATGTTATCTGTTGTGCTCTCCACACCTCCTCAATACTTTTATGTCCTTTGATTTCTCTTATATTATTCTCTCTTAGTTCTCTTCCTCAATACTTGACCATTCCTTCCCAGTCTTCTTTTTTGGATCATCATCTTTCTCTAACCCACTAAACTTGGACATTCTCTAAGGTTCTATTCTGGGCACTCTTTTCTCTAAATACCTTTGATCTTATTCGTTCTCGTGGGTTCAGTGATCACCTCTATGAAAATGATTACAGACCCACATATCCAATTGTCATCTCTCTCCTGAACTGCAGTTGCCTGCTAGATACCTCCATCTGTACTTATCCTAGCCATCACAAACTCAACGTGTCCTAAATAGAATTCATTATGCCCATCCCTCCTCCAAACTTCTCCATTTCTGATAAGGACATCACTGTCCTTCCTGTCATATAGGTTCCCCACTTTAGAGCTATCCTTGACTTAGCTTTCATTAACAATTGCCAAGATCTATCGATTCTGCCTCCAAGACATAGCTCAGATCAATACCCTTCTCTTCTAGTGAAATCCTTCATAACCTCTCATCTGGACCAATGAAATATTCTCCCTTTCTCAAGTTTCTCCATTCTACAAACACTTGCAAAAATGATATTATTCGAACACAGATCTGACCATATTCCATTCTGTCTTGAAAATTTTCATTGGCTCCTTGATGTAACTTCTTTTATCCCTAGGATGAAATATAGAATCTTAAGCCTAAAATTTGAAATATTGGATGATTTGCTCCCGCTTACTTTTTTAGTCTTATTTCTTATCTTTCCCTTCACATTTTTCTTTTCTAATCAAACTGGGTTGTTACTTTTCTTCATTTACATTATTATATATACCAATTTCACACTTTTGTATAAGTAGTCCACCATGTATGGTTTCCAGGGCCAGAGTCAAGATGGCAGAGCAGGGACCTGCCTGAACTCTTTCCCCAAACTCCTCAAAATACCCCTCAGAATAAATTCTAGAGCAGCAAAATTTCCAAAATGACAAAGCGAAACAGAGTACCAGGCCAAGACAATCTGGAAAGCCAACAGGAAAGGTCGGAGTTGCACTTTCATAGACAGGATGGGAGAAGGCCTACACACACACACACACACACACAGACACACACACACACACACACACACACACATGGCACAGGGTGAGCTGAGTATGAAGGGAGGATACCTAAAAAATAAAATCAAGAATTGAGAGGAATGTGCTGGGAGAAAGATAAAAGGGAGAGGTAGAATATAGTAAATCATCTTACATAAAAAGGCAAGAATTTACAATAGAGGGAAAGATGGGGGAGGTGAGAGTGAATAAGTAAGTCTTACTGTCTTCGGATTTGGCTTAAAGAGGGAACAACACATTCATTTGGGTATGGAAATCTATCTTACCCTGCAGGAAGACAGGGGGAGGAAGATAGGAGAGGGAGGATAATAGAAGGGATGGCAGATTGGAGAAAGAGGTAATCAGAAGCAAACACTATTGTGGGGAGACAGATCAAAGGAGACAGTAGAATAAATGGAGGGCAGGACAGGCTAGAGGGAAATGTAGTTAGTCTTTTCCAAAATGACTATTATGGAAGTGTCTTGCATGGCTATGCATGTATGACCTATATTGAATTGCTTGCTTTCTCAATGAGGGTGGGTAGGAAGGGAGGAAGGGAGAGAATATGGAACTCAAAGCTCCAAAAATGAATGTTAAAAATTGTTTTTGCATGTAACTGGGAAATAAGATGTATAGGCAGTGGGGTATAGAAATTTATCTTGCCCTACAGGAGAATAATGGGAAGGGGGATGGGAGAAGAGGGGAGGTGATAGAAGGTAAGGCAGATTGGGAGAAGAGGTGGTTAGATTGCCCACTGTCCTGGGGTGGGGGAGGGGAGAGATGGGGAGAAGATTTAGAATTCAAAATCTTGTGGAAGTGAATGTTGAAAACTGAAAATAAATAAATTAAATAATAGAAAAAAAAAAAGAAAGTTTCTCTGCATTTCTAATTCTGGCTATGTTGGGGAGGTAGAGAAGAGATAACACAGATAAGAGGGAAAGTAAGCTTTTTTTTCCCAGTCTGCAGAATTTTGTGGCATTCTAACCTAATTAGAGACTAAATTTGTGACTGAAATGTAATATCTCCACTGTGAATTTTCAAATTGTGATTTGAATGTTTTTATAAATGCAGAAATGTTTTATTAAGTTTTGGTTTACCACTCTGTAGAAATTATTTTAAGGAAAAATAGGAATAAAACTTTGTGAAAGTTACATGGAAACAGCACTTAAACCTTTTATCACTCTTTCTCCGAATAGAGAAAGATTTATTGTTTTAATGAAAATGGAGAAGATGAGCTAACTGACTAAAAGTGTACAAAGAAAAGAAAACCTTGTAAAATCTCTTTATCTGTAAATTTGCCTGGTTCCTTGGGATCATCTATTTGAGCAAAGCCATAAAATCTTATCAGACCCATCAAAGAACTTGCTAAATATTATGAAATTCTAAAATAATGAATTGGTTTACTAAGAAAATGGAATCCCCTCTTCTCTCACAAACATTCTTTTTCAAAAGGGGTTGGGGAAATTTATGTTTGCATATGCCATAAAAGGGATTTATGTGATGATTTGTGATTATGAAAATTATTATCCAGAATATTATATATTGAAACTACATCTTAAGTCAACCTAGTTGGAATAGACTCTGGTATTAAAGATTTATTTTACCTTAGGAGTTAATATTCAATACTTCAAGAGATGAATATCTATTAATTTAGAGATAGTAATTAGCCAGTGTTTTTCTGGGTTTTTATTAAACCATCACATATGAATATCCATATACCCACATAGAGTCCCAGAATGTGATTATTTTCTTAATTGCTAATTATTCATTTTTATACCTGGATGAGTTTAAACTCAACAAGAAGAAGAAAATAAGAAAAAATTCTTGAGTGATTTTTTTTGAAAGGCAACAACGTGAGAGAAATAATAACAATTGTATCTAACTTTAAACTATGATTAGTGAGACTTGCTATTTGAGATAAAATCTCTTGCAATTGTAATTTGATATTCTTCGAGTTTTGAATTAAGGTATAATTTTGTGAATTTTCACTAAGTTAGTAATCTACCATTCAAGAGAGGTGCCATGAGCTATTTAAAGGGAGTGTAATCTGAGAATTTCTGCAGTACATGTCTGTGTCTGGGAAAGCCAAGAGGCTGACCTTGCATAGGAGAAGGTAGGAGGCTCTTGACTCAGATTATTCATTATGTTTTTCCTTTTTGAATAGGAATATTTCCTGGTTAAGCCTAAACTTGGCTATAATACTCTGTGAACAACATGGAACTTTGCGGTATGATTGGCTATTCCAAAAAGTTAACTATGACTGCTACCTGAAATCAAACGGAATGCTTTACCCTGTTACCTATGCTCAGTCACTCTGTGACCTTAGACTTAGGCCTGCGGGACCAGTCTTGATGTTGTTACAATCAAATCTATCCTTCCTTTCATAGCAAATCTCTCTAACCATGGCAGGTAAAACTGTAATTTTTTTTAATATAACGATTCTTTTTGTTGCAATGTTCCAGCACCTCGGAATTGCTATAATTGGATGCAAGTATAAGATCCCTTATGAGGTAGCCTACTTTGATGTTTTTTCTATAGCTCGATAAGGTCTGAACTGGTTTTTTTTTTTAACACATGAACTAATTATTGGAAGGCCAATATGATTCTATTTTGCTAGATTATAATAAGTCTTATCACTAGTAGGCTTTAGCAACTTTAGCTAGAGAATCTCCACAAGAACTTGGAATGGTCAAGAAAATATCCCCACAAAACTGCCCTGATCCACAGGTACCTAAAGATCATGGACACCACCAAAGGTCCTGACACCCTTAAAGCTGTAGCTGTACTGGATTTCTTTATTCACTCTATTATAATTTTGTTTGCTTTGTCAGTTCTCTGTGTGTTAGGAACCTAATACCTATTCCATAGGCTGTGTATCATTTTTGCTTGAACTGATATTGATTTGGGAATTATAAAAGCAAAATTCTGAGACTATAGTCTTAAAGGGAGGAATTGTGGGTACCAGAAAAAACTAAAGCATCTCCATTTTGCCTTGCCTTTAACCTTTTTTATATTATAACCCCATTCCTCTTGCAAACTTCCTTACTACTGAAAGAATAAGGTCTATTAGGGTGGGGTTGCAAGAGATAACCTGGAGAAGAACCTTCCTTGTTACTAGCCCCAACAATAAGTCTGTCTAGTCAAAGGATACCACATCCCTTATTCCTACCCTGCAAGTCCCCAGCAACTAGCTGTCCAAGCCTAAGGTAACCCATACTCAATTCACCTCCTACCTAAATTCAAACCTATAAAAACTTTGTACTTTTGTTCTTTCAAGCAGTCTCCTTCCCTGGGAGTGCTGTTCCTTTGTAGGTGAACTCAATAAACACTTCCTAGTTACTTGGGTTTGGGTTTGGTTCTGGCTCTGATTTGTTCTGGCACTGACAATTTTACCTATAGCCACTTGCCAGTTGGCAACTATGCATATTTACATTGCTTTTTGGCCCATCCACATTTTTCATTCTTCAGATATCATGAAGTTGACAAGATATGTCTTTGCAACAAGAAGAAGTTTAAGATAGTTGAAAGTGCTCTGCAATTTTCTGAATACAATACAGATCATTTTCTTCTTGCTATTTAATTCTGGACACAGTTCATTGTCCATTATTATAAAAATCTTCATAAATCTTAGCACAGTGTAGGCATTTAATACTTATTACCTTGTCTTGAGGAAATAATATCTGTTTTCTTAAGAACTAGTAAGAAGGAATTTTCTTTTTTTAATAAAAAAAGCATAGAATGATTATTGACATTCAGCATAGTCAATGATAGAGCTAATGTTAGAATTCAGATATTCTTAGTCAGAGGACAAGTTTGTTTTTTTTTTTAACCATAGGACTACCTGCATACCTCCCAGAGCTGCAATTAAAAGCAATAAGAATTATGTATATGCGTATGCACATATGTCCTCACACACACATATATACATACACACATGTGTAAATACATGTAATTGTTAATACTCTCTTCATCTTGAAATTACTTCATATGTCCAAGGTCACACAGCTAGTGAGTGTCAAGTGTCTGAGGTGAGATTTGAACTCAGGTCCTCCTAACTCCTGCACTGGTGTGTACCACCTAGCTACCACACCCCCACAACAGATAAATTATTAAAGGATATAAACAGGTTGCTCTCAAAAGAAGAAAGGTAAGTTATCAGTAGCCATATTATAAAAATGTAACAGATCATTAATAGTAACTGAAAAACAGGTTAAAAGAATTCCAAGTTTCTACTTCCTACCTATGAGATTGCCAAAAGTGACAAAAAGAGGAAACTGGCCATTGTTAGATGTACTATAGGAGGTCAGGAAAACTAAATACAGTTGGAAACTTTGAAGTGGTTCAACCATTCTCGAAAGCCATTTGCAACTATACCAAAGATGTTACTATTCTATAAACACTTTTTCACCCAGGGGCGCCACCACTAAGTATATACTCCCAAAGAAATCCAAGATAGGGAAAGTACCATATGTACAGACATATTTACAGTAGCACTTTGTATTGTACAGAATAACTGACAAGGAAGTAGATAACATCAATAAGAAAACAGTGGAATAAATCGTGTGATATGACTGTTGTCAACTGGTAATTTAAGTGTCGACTGGACTGAACTGACCTCTAACTGTGGATGAACAGAGCAAGCTAGAGACAGGAGAGTCAGGAATCAAATAGAAGTTTTAATATTCTAAGTGAGGAAAGCAGCTTGCCTGTGAACTCCTCCTAAGACGGGAGGCTCAGTGGCTTACGGCAGGGATAGGGTTTTCAAGTATGAAAACCACAAATGGTTGGACCACAACACAGGCATTCTTGGGTCTTATGGCGTTAGGGTCGTTGAGCATTATGATTGTTTAGCAGCGTATAAAGATAATTGATCATAACTACCATAGCAGTTCTCCAAAAGTGAATATCTTTCCAACGACAATCATACCTAACAAGGAATTAGTACACAATATTAACAATAGGTTAGTATGTCAGCTTAGTCACTCTTTTATATTCGGAGAAGTCTCTTTTTAAGGTCAATTAAATAAACAACATTTTCAGACCTCGAAATGTGAAGACCCCTGCTGTTGTAAGGATCAAATGATTCCCGTTTAGACCCTTTTGATTAAAAACAGGGCAAGAAAAAGTATGGGAACCCTCAAAGATGATTTTGAAGAAGGAGAAGAGCCCAGGCTACACAAACAGCAATCAGAGACCATTAAGCAAACTGTGACAAGTGCTTGCTTCATTCTTTATTTCTTCAGAATGCAGGGTAAATGGCATTTTACATTTCAGCCTTGTTGCATTTAAAGTAAGGCCCCCAGCTAAGTCATTTTCAAGACCAACTCCAATCAAAAGATATTGCTTAAAATTTCCCTATTACTGCAGATGTGAAAGGAATGATTGTCCATGCTGATGAACCAAGAAGATTGCCTTGAAAAGAATTTGATAGTTTTGTCTACCATTCCCATTATAATGTGATTACAATCTGTGAAGTGGCTTAAAAAGAGAAAAAGATTGACTCATACTGAATATCAAGATGGTTTAAGACAGCTGTCTTTAGTCGCCAGTTTTACAGCTTGGTTGTTTTGTTTTGCACAGAAGGGGAATTCAAAGCCTGGGATTGGTGTTTCTATATATTATTTATCTTTATCCTAATTATTTTATTTATTGACTTCTTTATAATTTAGTATGAAATTCACATCCATATTCTATTTTTAATCAAAAGGGGCTAAATTCTGGAAATCATTTGACCCTTACAACAGCAGCGCTCTTCACATTTCTAGGTCTGCAAATGTTGTTTATTTAATTGACTTTAAAGAGAGACTCCTCAGAGTATAAAACAGTCCCTAAGGTGACATAATAATCTATTGTTAATATTGTGTATTAATTCCTTGGAAAGATTTAGAGAATTGCTATGGTAGTTGTGATCAATAAATTATCCTTATTTTTTGGTTTGGTCTTTCAAGAAGGGAAATATAATTTTTTGTGCTTAAAAAAATGGTGTCTTAGGGTGGAGGAAATAAAATAAGTACTCTCTACCCAGCTCCAGCACCTCCTTCCATGCATTGTGACCCTGGGCAAGGCTTTTATCACTTGTAAAAGACTGAAAAAAATACCTATCTCTCATGCTGTAAGCAAAGTACTTTGTAAATCTTAAAGTACCACATAAATGTGAATCGTTAGTATAATTACACCTAAAATACATACATGGTTATATATGTGTGTGAAGTAATGGAAAATGCATTCAACTTGGAGTCAGAAGATCAAGGTTGGGACTCCAAGTTTTGTTGTTTAGTAGTTGTATAAACCTGGACAAGCTATTAAACATCTCTGAGACTTCTTTTCTTTCTCTGTAAAATGTGACCACCAGCTTGTGAAAGGCTGAAATGAAATAATACTTCTAAAGTATTTTGTAAAACTTGTAGCATTTATATAAATGTCAGCAATTATTAGCATTATTAAGTATAGTCTTTTTAAAAATAGCTTTCATGTTCCATAGGATGTCCTTTATTTAAACCCTTAGTATGCTAAGCAAGATGTAAAATCTAAAAAATCACAGCATTTTAGAGATAATTTTGTCCCTAATTTAGAGATAACTTCCTTCCCTAATTTTACAGATAAGGTAAGTATGGCTTACAAAGTTCAGATAATGACTAAGTAGAGCTAGAATTATAATCTAGGTATTCTGACTTGTATTTCATTGTACTTTGTGCGATATATCACACAAATCAACTTCTTTTACACTAACAGCACTGTTTTCTCAACCTTTAAGGTTAAATTTGGAGAAGGGTCTCATTCTCTGCCCATACTACAGGATTATTGTGGTTCTTCCCAAAGAGTATCAGGTAAATGAGGTGGCTACTCACTGGTGAAGCACAAGGAAAAAGCAGGTGTAATAAATGAAAATAATGTAATAAGGATCGTTATCTCAGAGTGGAAGTGATTTTTTTAAAGAAGGAGTGCTTTGGTATCTGAAATAACTGGCATATTTTTGCTGGGGGAGGGGAAAGAGGAGTTATAGGACACTGATGTGGAATTGCCTGGAGTCAAATGAAGGAAGAAATCTGTGGTTTATGAGGAAGTCTTGTGTGTGGGTCTTTTAAGAGCATTTATTTTCTTCAGGTAACACTTCTTTTTTCCTGTATTTGAGCCAGGGAAAGTAAGAAAAATTACAAGTTAATATTTTTAAAAATTTACTGTACATTAATTGCACCTATGTAATAGGGAAAAGGATATAGAGAAAAATAACAATAAGCAAAGTGAAAGAAAACCTTTGTTTCCGTAAAACATTTGAAAAGTAAGCATAGTCCATGACTTTCCTTAGCAAAGTCTAAGAACATTTAGACACCTTAATGTTGTACAAGGAAGTTTAGGGAGTCCTCATAGCTTAAGGTGTCAATATCTCTAAACCAACATGAACAACTCTTAATACAAATACTTTCATTTGGCTTTTAAAGAGGTGAGTCTCAGCATTCAAAGAGTTTCATTAATACTTTCATTTGGCTTTTAAAGAGGTGAGTCTCAGCATTCAAAGAGTTTCATTAAACACATGATAAAAGAAAAGTATGCCCCCAGCTTCGAGACAGAGCTTGTTTGTAAATCTTGTCCTTCTGACCAACTTGGAGTGATAAATAATAAGAGAAAAATTTCATAGGTCAGGTTTTTCTCGAAAATTGAACGTAAGTATTCTCAAAATATGATGCAGCATACATATTCATGCAAATATAGTCCTCTCCAATGTGATGTGTCACACAAGTTCATTTTTGCTATACTGTTTTTTCCAGGTTAATTAGTAATGTAAAATGCAGTTGTCCTAAAAATTAGAATTTATGAACTTAATATTAAAATGTGTATGATAACATACTACTAAAGACACATTGCTAAAGGAAAACTACATCTTCCCAATTACTATTTTTTAAGACATTCATTATTAATAAGGGCACAAACAGTACAATTTTAGTCATTAGTGGTATAACAAAACACAATTCTTGCTTATTTAATTTTATAAACTCATAAAACTGAATCTAGCAAGTTTTTGTCCAAATTATATATATGTGTGTGTGTGTGTATATATATATACATATCAATATATCTAAAATAATAAAAAAAAACTTATAAATTTCACTCCCTAATTCTCTGCAGAATTTATGTCACAGGTGATTTAGCAAAGGTTATTTTCTACTATAAAAGAATGAATTCCAGGCTTGCAGAGGACTTCTATTGATGTTAGAATGTAGAATTTGGTTATTCAGCATTTGAGCACATTTTTCTCTCCAAACACACTAGTCTGCTATACACTACTTTAATTCTTAGTTCCACTAGATGGTTGTAACCATTTCCCTACTCATCTGACCGTAAAAAACTGTATTTTTATAACCTTTTAAAATAATGACATTTTAATGATTTCTTTCTTAATAAGAACCAATTATTTTCCCCAAGCAATTTTCAATAAAACATACTAGAACTATAAAAATTATATTATGTCCATCCTCTTCCCTGAGTTAGAGTTGGAAGAGACCCTAGAAATTGTATGGTTCCTTCCTCTAATTTTACAGAGGATATTGACTCTCCCAAAATCACACATTAAATTGAATTCAACAAGCTCTTAGATGCCAGGTACTATACTAGTCAGGGCAGCTAGGTGGTGCAGTGGATACTGCACTGGACTTGGAATCTGGAGGACTCATGTTCATGAGTTCCAATCAGGCCTCAGACACCTACTAGCTGTGGGACCTTGGGCAAATCACTTAACCCTGTTGGCCTCAGTTTCCTTATCTGTAAAATGAGCTGGAGAAGGAACTGGCAAACCAGTATCTTTGCGAAGAAAACCCCAAATGAAGTCATGAAGAATTAGACAAAATAGAACAATAACAATGCTAGTCATCGGAAGCAGGAATTTGAAGTCACATCCTCCTGTTTCAACAGAACAATTTATACTTTACCGCAGTGACTCGTGTAGGAGATATACACATAATGATTCAAGAAAAAACCCTAGATGTGAGACTAAACCTAAATTATAGGTGAATTGTTCCAGGACAAAGAATGGAAGAACGTGAGGAAGATGAAGCCTACCTCTGCTTGCTTGAGAGGCCAAGGTCTCCCAGGATTGAACCCAACTGGAAAGCATGCCAGGGTCCAGTAAGCACTTTAATTATTGAACAATTAGCTTGATACCAATTTAGTTAGGGTCCTTAAGCACTTTAATTATTGAACAGTGTAACAATAAACAATCTGACATACATGGGGCCCTGCTATCACAAGTTCTTAGATATGCATTTATAAAAGGAAAGCAATTTTTGAGGGGCCAACAATCTCCTTTAATCAAGCATATATATCATTCACCCAGTTTAGGGGAAAAAGTGAGCACCCTGAACTTCAGAGAAAATACAGAAAAATCAAAAGTCAACAGATATGGCTTCCAACTGTCTGACCATAATCAATACATGGTTGGTTGTTGTCCTTCATGCTCAAAGAGGACCAAAATGACATCACCTTGATAAAGTGAAGTTTCAGTGTATCTGACTGTGACTAATCAGACCAATACAAATTTGGAATGCTCTACCAAAGGTTGGGCACAGACATTCTGTATGAATATTTGGGGTGGTTACTCCAAATATGCGCATCCTACATTTCCTTTGTGCTGTCTCAATTCTGCTTTGCTCAAAGAGCACAGCACCTTTTCGGATGTGGGCACACCATGCTGAGCAGTCCTGTGCCAGTGTCTCCCTTGTTGCACAGTCAAATCCAAAGTTCTTGAGAGTGTCCTTTTATCACTTCTTCTGACTACCATGTGATTGCCTGCCCTGCCCGATTTCTCCATAAAATAGTCTTTTTGGCAAGCATACATTTTGCATTCAGACAACATGGCCAGCCCATTGGAGTTGTGCTCTCTGAAGCATAGTTTGAATGCTTGGCAGTTCAGCTGGAGCAAGGACTTCAGTGTCTGCTACCTTATGCTTCCAGGTGATCCTCAGAATCTTCCTAAGAGAGTTCAAAAAGAAGTGATTCAGTTTCCTGGCATGGCACTGGTAGACTGTTCATGTTTCACAGGCATACAACAATGAGGTCAGCATAATGGCTCTGTAGACCTTTAGTTTGGTAGTCAGTCTAATAGCTCTTCTCTCCCAAACTTTTCTTCTGAGCCTCCCAAACACTGAGCTCTGGCAATGCATGCATCAACCTCATTGTCATTTCATACATCCCTGGAAAGTACACTACCAAGGTAACTGAACTCATTCAAAACTTCTCCGTTTGTTGTCACTGATGGTTCCATATATGGATGGTAAAATTGTGCTTTCTTGCTGTAAAATTAGCACAGGCAGCAGAGAATTGATCCATACTTTATTGCATCTTATCTTTAGAGGCTATATTGAGTGCACAATCATCTGCAAACAGAAAATCATGCACCACAATTCCCTCCACTTTGGTCTTGACTTGTAGCCTTTACAAATTGAAGAACTTACCATCAGTACGGTAGTTGAGCTTGATGTCGTGTTCATCCTCACTGAAAGCATTTGACAAAGTGACTGAAAACATCATGCTAAAAAGCATGAGAGCAAGCACATCACAAATCAACAGATAGGTCCAACTGTTTGACCACAGTTACCAGAGAGGGAAGCACCAATATCTGCATTTTCAAAGCCAGGGGCTCCTTAGTGGCTTTCCAGAGTCCAAATAAAACACTTCCAGTCAGTTAGCCCCAAAGCAAAACCTCTCAGGTATTTTATACCTCTCAGAGTATTTTATACATTTTTTACAGCCAGAGGACATCAGAACTCTTGAGAACCAGTGCCTTATTAACAAAAGGTGTGGACTTTCCCACAAATCTTCCAAGGTCCATTGAAGGGTGGGGAAGATCTTTAATCACATTAAAATAATTAACAATACAAATATCTATACTCTAAACTCTTATTCTGTACTTTACTCCTAGTAAACACATTTTGTTCATAAAAGCAAGATTCAATCAGAGGCACTTGACTATACTAAAACAAAAACTGCAAAAGGTCCAGTAGTACTTTACTTGCCATTTTAAACATTCTTTTTCTACTGTGTAGCCCCTCTTTACTAGACCCAAACAGAATGTCCAATCAGATTCAGTCCTGGAGAGCCTGGCCTCTCTAGCAAGTGGAGGTAGGATCCATTTTCCTCACTCTCTTCAACTCCTTGCCCTTGGACAGTTACCTACAAATTAGGTTTAGTCTTATTTCTAAGGTTTTTCCTCAAAATCTGAGAACAGAAAAGTACTTGGTATAAAATATGAATCAAGTATGGGACAGATATTTATTTCCCACACACAAAAGAAATGCCAAAACACCTATGGCTCTCAAGGGCACGCTGACGATTAACAGCACTTGGGGAAGGTTTCAGCTGGTCTGTAGGGTTTAAGCTGGTATACACCCTGGTAGTTGTATTTTTTTCCTACTTTGTGAAGAGAAAAAGCTAACTTGAGGAGGATGGTTTGCTATAGAAAGTGGGATCCCTTGAAAAAGAGAGAATAAAAGGGAAATGTTGGAAAGAAAAGCAATGTGTCTGTGAGTGACTGATGGCAGAGACATCTGCAGTACCCTTATTCAGATCTGAGCTTACAAGGGAAACCATGAAAGCTAAAAAAGACAAGTTGGAAGTAATTGACTGGGTTTTTTTTTTGTTTGTTTTATTTCATTTTTTGAATTAAAAAAAATTTTAATCAAATAATTGGAACCCTAAGAGAAAAACAGACATGAGATGGTTCTCCTTCAGATGGCTGGGGAAATCTGTCCTCTTATTCTGATTAAAGTGGAGCAGCTGACTAATTTTATTTCTCACCAACACATGTGGTTGACCATACTTTCTTTTTGTCCCATTGCTGTGGTCATGAAGAGGTGGGACAGCTCTGAGAGTCACCTAGGAGAAAGTGAACTTTCTTTGGGCAGGGCTGGGATCCCAAACCCCCATCCCTTTGTTAGAGAATATTACTTTTCTAACTGGGAGCACATTCTTGATTCTGTTCAGGCATGTCCCACTGTTCAGTACCCCATTTGGGGTTTTCCTGGCATTTCACCATTTCTTTCTCCAGCTCACTTTCTGAGGCCAACAGGGCTAAGTGACTTGCCCAGGTCCCACAGTTAGTGTGTGAGACCAGATTTGAACTCAGGAAGATGAGTCTTCCTGACGCTAAGCTCAGCACTCTATCCACTGTACCACTGGGAGCATAAACACAAGTCATTTATGTTTCATAACTACACTTTCAGGGCAGAATTACTATGAGCTTGGGGTCTTTTGAAATATGCCTCAGACATAAGCTGAATGTAATAACTCTTAGAGCTACAACAGTTGGATGATAAAACAAGTGGTAGTGTTAACTATTGTTATAACAAGCAAAGAGGTTGATGCTGAAAACCATCTAGAGATAAAGCAGGATAAAGTAAGGTTTTGTTGAGGTCTGGGGTGCTGGAGGCCCTAAAATACCAACATGCCAGGTCCTGCTACAATGAATTAGACACAAGCCTTTTTAAAGCCAAAGAAAAACAGTTTATTAAAGACTCTTAAGCAGCCTAAGCATTTGTAACACTTGTATTAACAAGCGGGCCAGATAGAATCTCATCTAGACAGGGTCTGAGCTGGATTGAATCTGAGTGCCTTCATGGAGGCAAGATGGAACTTAAATACTGAAAAAGACTGAGGGAAGAATTTAGGTGCCGCCAAGTAGTCTGGGGCCCCAGGGATGGTCTTGATAGGGGTGGTATGGGAATAACCAGTACAGATGGAATCTAGGAAGGATCTTGATGAGACTGGTCAGTAGGTGGGGGGGGGAATGGGGTTTTGATAGGATCAAGGGTGGGGAGTGCAATATAGACTGGGCACAGGGATAACAAAAGGCCCATGGGCTTCCCGAGACTGCCAGATCAAATGGGAAGATTAGATTTGAGTAGGAAAGGCCAGATTAAGTGGGAAGATTCAAGGGGAGTTTAAGGAGGTCTCCAGAGTCTGAACCCCATCAGTTTCACTAATGAGACATCTGACATTTTACTCAGTTCTACACCATCCAAACAATTCCCAGTACAAGCAAAATAGACCAGTCCTCTCACTGATCATGTCTTCTCCAAAAGTGCTAGAGTAGTGGGCCAGGATTCTTCTTTGCAGCTATTCAGTTCTAACCCAAAGGGTCGGGTCACTCCCAATCCTGGACATATACATCTCAGGATGGGTATAGGTATTTGTTCATCTAAGATAAAGAAAGAAAAAACACATAAGCAGAAAAGGCAGCCCAGGTGCAAGTTATTCTGAGTCACCATGTCCCTGTACCCCAGAAATTTCCAAGTGGGATGCTGGATCACACTCCCTGAGAGAGCTCCTATAAGCCAATTCAACCTATACAACACTTATGTTTACTCACTTGAGAGAAGTAGATACAATAGATATCATTATCCCAATTTGATATACGAAGAAATTAAGATGCAGAGAATGAGTGATTGGCCATCAAGTGATTAGCGAATGTTTATATATAATCAGTACTGAAGGTAGGTTTGAATCTGGGATCTCTTCTGACTCCAAGTCCAGTGGTCACTACACCAGAGTTAGATAGTTTTCTTATGTACTACTACAGTATATTATCTCATCATACATATGTAATATATTACAGATAAATATATAACAATCATATATTAATTGATATTAATATGTAAGTGTTATATTAATTATTATTACGATGGCCAATATGACATTTTTATTGCTTTCCAAACTGATTTTGAGAGTCAAATGATTTGAGTGCCATTTAACAACATTGTGCTACCTCTAAACAAGCATTATCTGTGAGCACTGTTTCCTTTTTTTAAGTTTTAAATGGAAGACAGTACCACAAGATAACCTGTGAGAGGTAAGTCAAGTCAGTGCTGACTTCACACAAACACAACAGAATGAATCCTTAGAGAGGAAAAAGATCTTTAAGTGGCCTGCAACTTATCCCTCTATCTTTAAGCAAGACTATATTCACCATTTACCTACCATTTTATTTTAAGTATAATAAATTCTCCACCAAATCACCAGGGCCTCTATGAGATAAGAACACATACAGGGAAACAATTTGTGCATATCAAATGAAAACCACAAATTATTACAAACAAATTTTCAGGAAAGCCTCTTAGTTAAACTCTGTATTGCAGCCATTTTGGTGCCTAACCAAGCCATTTCACAGCTTCCAATGTTAAATTCAAACAACTGAAAAAATATAACCCCCGCAATTTGCCTTTTGGGGTATGTGTTAAACCTCCAGCACCTGTTTCACACTGACATTAATACAGAAGAGAAAGAGCACATGGGCTTCCAGCAATGTGATGGGCATGTATGAATCCCCCAGTAAATATCTTGAAAGGAGCAAGTACTTTACCTAAATATAAGCTGCGCTATGAGCACCGCAAAGAAATTAGAAAGTAAAGCTAAAAAAAAAAAGACAAAGTAATTTCAAAATAATTTTCAAACTGATGAGGGCTGGAAAGGGGGTGTGAGACTCCCACAAAGACCAGGGTACCAGGGGCAGGTCGTCTGGAGAAAAATTCACGAACTCAAGCATTGTTAAAGTCAACGTAAAGATTTATTATGCTTTTCAGCGGGCAAGAGTTCTTAGGGGACCTGCAACCTTAAAGGGGTACAGGGAAAGTTTATATAGAGTATTCTACAGCATCACTTGAGCCAAATATGCTAACTAGGAGTTTTGGGGTGGGATCAGGGAGTGGTTAAGGAGTGAGTGGTCGGTTCTTAATGGAATATGTATTCTTGGTATCTACTGCAAAGGTATTTTACCCAAAATTTATGAGGAAATCGGGGGGGTGGGGGGGGTGTGCTATCTGGAAGTGTGGTTTTAGGCCTGAAATGTCACTAAGCCAACCAATGGTCAGGGCTGACCAGGAAAAACCAGGCTTCTCTTGTCAATGTCTTGTTAGACAAGATTAATGTAAAGGTGTATAGATATGTCTAAGTCTACGAAGATGGGATGCTTGGTTGTATGTACTTAGGCCCCAGTTCTAAGAGAGCTCTATAGCAATGCCAAGGAGGAAGGAAACACTTTCCCACTAGAATGAATGCAACTTGAGGAAAGGGATCACTTTATTCTGTGCCCTTCTCCAGTGCCCAGCCCTGTACTTTCACAGTGTTCTCCGTTGCCTGGGGGAGGAAGGAGAGGGACCCAGGAAGGCTTCAAGCAGGAAGTATCATTCAAGTCAGGGTTTGAGAAACAATCAAAAGGCAGAGATTTTAAAATAAATAAATAAAATCGTGTTCCCAATGGGCTTGTAATGGTGGGGGATAGTCCCCAGGGCCTGCGATGGGCTCTTATAAACACAAAATCCTCCTAGGGTCTTAGAGATTTATAATAATTGGAAATAGTTGAACACAGACCCTGGTACATAGCTCTAGTAACTATTCTTATATATCGTTGGTGTTAGTTCAACCTGAACACTTTACAGATGACCCTGAGAGGTTAAAATTGACTTGTTCAAGCTGGCACACTTAGCAAGGGGCAGAGATAGAATTTGCCTAGAGGCACAGGAATGTGTGTTCCTCCGTTGCTAAAGAAGACCATGCCATTAGAGAAATGATGACATGACTTGCACTTGACTTTGTTTTGAGTGAGGGAGGACTGTGCAGGTCACCAGCCTCGCTTGTCCAGAGCCATCTGAACCCAGTGACCAGATATTCATCAGGATGACTGGAGATGAACCAGGGTGAGGCAATTGGGGTTAAGTGACTTGCCCAAGGTCACACAGCTAGTGTCAAGTGTCTGAGGTGAAATTTGAACTCAGGTCCTCCTGACTCCTGCACTGGTGCTCCATCCACTGCACCACCTAGCTGCCCCAACATAGGAATGTATTTGTAATGAAGCGCAGGATGGAGTCACTGCCCCTTCCGGCTTATTTTTCCTTTAATCTTGCTTGTGTTTTTTGGAACACCACAGACTATAAGCAGGCGACTCTTCGGTCTGTCAGCAGTGGGCAGTAGCTGCGGCAGTGACTGGCACTGGGGAGGGGGAGGGGGAGGCGGAGGGGAGCGACAGGAAGAAACGGTGACTCCGAGGAGGTAGCACCCTGAAGACAAGGCACCGCCGCGGGAAGCGGGAAGAGAAAAAAGCAATGCCCAGAGAATCTGGTCAGCGGAGGAGAATAACCCCCACAGACAGGAAAAGGAAAACATGGCGGCGCGCGGTTACCCCACCCGGCCGCCGCCCCCATCAGGGAAACGCAGCGGTTGTCAAGGCAACGACGTCGTAGTGCGTCCGGGTGAAAGGTCAGAGCTGGCATCACCGCGGCCGCTTCGCCCGGCGGCGCCTCATCTCCGCCCCCGTAAGATACCGCGATCCCTCACCTCCTCCGGATCCCCGGGGCGGGCACCCCCCTGCGAGGGCGGCGGGCAGAGGGGGAGCCAGGAGGGGGCAAAGGGGTGGGCTCCGCGCGGCGGCGTGTGTGTGGAGGAACGGGCTGGGGGCGGGGAGCGCCCTGCGCCGGGCCGGAGCGTGGGCGCGGCCTCCCTGGGGGCTGGGGAAGGCGGGGCGTGCGCCGCCCCGAAGCCTGGCAACGCCTGGACGCGGCTGGGCCTTGGCGAGGTGAAGCGGAGCGGCGGAAAGGGCGCCCTTTGGATGGACGGGCCCTAGGACGGGGTGTCGCGGGCTGCGCTGCGTGGGGCGCGGAGGTGTATCTCCATTGTGTGCGCTCCCTTTCCGCCCGCCCTGCAGGTCGTCGCTCCCGGCCTTCGCCAAGTGTACATTTAAAATTAAATGCAGCCTCCGGCAGCCCGGGCCTGCGCTTCCTCGCCGGGATGAGTGAGGTACGTTCCCTTGCACCCACGTGCAGCAGGCCTCACGCCTGCCGTGGAACTCTGTGCGTGTTTTACCTTAAACAGAACGGGGTGGAAGCCCCTTCCCCTGTTCAGGCGACTTCGGTTTCCATCCCGTTAGTTTGCTAAAGTCCACCCTGTTCATTGATTTTTTTCGACAATTGGAAGAAAAGCTGGATTTTTGAATGTCTCTGCACATGTATTCGTGGAATTTGTCCAGTATTAATTTCTTGACTTCGTTATTAGGTTTCTGTTTACCATTCTCTCAGTTTAATTTACAAACTGCTCTCTAGTTTCGAGCGACCTTTTGCAGCTTTATTTCCCTCTTTTAGGAGCCTTCTACTGTAGCTGTTCACGTGGTTACCGACTCTTCCCCTTTACAGAGCTCCTGTTTTTCTGCTTCAGGCTTTTCCTATGTCATTTTCCCAATGAAGAATGCCCTCTCTTATTCTCTGCTTATAAAGCCTAACTTCATTCTCTATCAGTCATTGGGCATATTAAACACCTCCCTCTTCCAGGCTGGGAGTTTTGTTGTCTGCTAGGAATACATATACTAAAATGACATTCACTTGTTCCTCTAGAGAACTTTTTATTCTCCATATATGTTCACAGATAATTAAATACACGATATATACAAAACAAATAGACGTTGAAGTTAGAGGGGGGCACTAAGAATTGGGAAAACTTGCCCTGTGTTGTACAGGCAGTAAGCAGAGTTAAGATTCAAACTTTAATTGTCTAAGCTGAAATCTATTCTATTACCCTGTTGATTTCTCTGAACTTATATATGACCTTTCAGTTCTGAGATTTTGTGGACTCCTATAGCATTATTTTCTACATCAACCATCTGGTCCATACTGCCTGATAGTGTTTATTTTTTAAAATTACTTATTAATTCTCTAGATTGTCAGCTTCTTGAGGGCAGGCAATATATCTTAAATATTTATCTTTCTATGTGGCTGGTACAATACTTAAACTCAGTGGATATTTAATATTTGAATTTTTGTTAACATGCAGCAGAAACAGAATTTCAAGTTCAAGGACTACTGTTTTTGTACTTTAATAGTATTAAATGAATTTGTACTCATCAGCAGTTGATGGTATGTGTTCTTATATAGAATAATTCTTAACGGTACCAGAGACATCTCTGGCAACTTCCTAGGGAACACTGAAAAGCAAAAGAAGTAGTCTTTCTTTCTCATCTCCCAGGGATCCTGTCCCCTTAGGCTGAGTTTTGCTCAGTCTTCTTAATTCCCCATTTTGGCATCTGACTGAGACCAGTTCTCCCCAACTAAAGTTTCTTTTGCTCCAAAACTACCTTTCCTTTATCCTCTCCCCTCTCAAATCAAAGCATCCTTTTCTCAAGAAGCAATATAACAAAAATAACAGTATTAGAAGCTGGGACAACTTAACTTCTTATTCTAATACTGCCAGTAAGTAACCAAGCAGTAACTAGTTTGAGCCAGTCATGTAAACTATGGATCTCACTTGCTTCATCTTCAAAATGAGAATATTGGACCAAATGTTCTACTAAGTCCCCTTCTAACTTTATAATTCTGCATTATAAAATCTTAATCTTGGCTAGATGTTGGAAAATGACTTAATGTCTAAAAGTAGTCTAAAAAATCTTAATCCTCCTAGAAGGTATTTGCATTTTAAAAGAACCGTTCAGTGAAGAGGCTTGAAACTAGTTGTCTTCCAAGTCAATTTTTGTTGAATTCCATTCCTAATTCTTGAAATATTTCGAGGGGAAGGTACTTTTGAGCATAGTATTCTTTCTAGTCTTACCAATCCATACAATTGACCTAATCTTACATTGCTGTCTTTGCACAGATAATCTGACTGCCTTAAAGTTTCTGGGCCTGTGCTGGAATCCTTCTTTCACTTTCCACCTAACCAAAAACTGGAGTCAACCACCTAATGCTTGCCTTCTGTAACGATTTCAGTCTATGTAATATAGCCCTTAAGTATTTTTGTTTTCTTGGGATTTTTTTTTTGGAGGAGGAAAGGATAGGTAATTGGAGTTAAGTGACTTGCCCAAGATCACACAACTGGTAAGTGTCAGGTGTCTGAGGCCATATTTGAACTCGGGTTCTGCTGACTCCAGGGCTGGTTCTCTATTAACTGTGCTCTCTAGCTGCCTCTTAAGTATTCCTTAAATAAACCTTAAGTAATCACTTAGTCAACAAACATTTATTAAGCAATTACCATATGAAAGACATTGCATCTAACATTGGGGACACATATGCACACAAAAACCCTATAATCCCTATCCTCATGGAATTTATATTCTAATGAGATAGACAACATTTACATGCAAGATACATACAAAACTGAATGGAAGATAACTATCCTGCCCCCCATTTATTCTATACTCTCTTTGACCTTGTCCCTCCCCAAGACTGTTTGCTTCTAATTACCCCTTCCTCCCATTTGCCCTTCCTTCTATCATCCTCCTCACCCCTCTTATCCCCTTCTCTACTTTCCTGTAGAGTAGTGTAGTGTAAGATAGTGTAAGATAGATTTTCATACCAAATTGAGTGTGCATTTTATTCCCTCCTTAACCCAAATGTGATGCGAGTAAGCTTCACTTTTTCCCTCTCACCTCCCCTTTTTTCCCCTCCATTGAGAAAGCTTTTTCTTGCCTCTTTTATGAGAGATAATTTGCCCCATTCCACTTCTCCCTTTCTGTTTCTCCCAATATGTTACTCTCTCACCCCTTAATTTTTATTTTTTTATATATTATCCTTTCCTATTCAATTCACCCTGTGCCCTCTGTCTATATGTATATAATCCCTCCAACTAACCAAATACTGAGAAAAGTCTGAAGAGTTACAAATATTATCTTTCCATGTAGGAATGTAAACAGGTCAACTTTAGAAAGTCCCTTATGATTTCTCTTTCCTGTTTACCTTTTCATGCTTCTCTTGATTCTTGTGTTTGAAAGTTCAATTTTCTATTCAGCTCTGGTCTTTTCATCAAGAATGCTTGAAACTCCTCTATTTCATTGAATGACCATTTTTTCCCCTAAAGTATTATACTCAGTTTTGCTGGGTAGGTAATTCTTGGTTTAATCCTAGCTCCTTTGACTTCTGGATTATCATATTCCAAGCTATGCAATCCCTTAATGTAGAAACTGCCGGATCTTGTGTTATCCTGATTGTATTTCCACAGTGCTAGAATTGTTTCTTTCTAGCTGCTTGCAGTATTTTCTCCTTGACCTGGGAACTCTGGAATTTGGCTGCAATATTTCCAGGAGTTTTTGTTTTCAGATTTCTTTGAGGAGGTGATTGGTGGATGCTTTCAATATTTGTTTTGCCCTCTGGTTTTAGAATATCAGGGCAGTTTTCCTTGATAATTTCATGCAAGATGATGTCTAGGCTCTTTTTTTGATCATGGCTTTCAGGTAGTTCCATAATTTTTAAATTGTCTCTTCTGGATGTATTTTCCAGGTAAGTTATTTTTTCAATGAGATATTTCACATTGTCTGCTATGTTTTCATTCCTTTAGTTTTGTTTTATAATTTGATTTTCCATAAAGCTTCCATCTGCTCCAATCTAATCTTTAAAGAATTATTTTCTTCAGTGACCTTTTAGATCTCCTTTTCCATCTGACCAATTCGGCTTTTTAGGGCATTCTTCTCCTCATTGGCTTTTTGAATCTCTTTTGGATTGTCTATTTTTTAAAGTGTTATTTTATTCAGCATTTTTTGGGTCTCCTTTAGCAAGCTGTTGACTAGTTTTTCATGATTTTCTTTCATCACTCTCCTTTCTCTTACCAATTTTTGCTCTACTTCTCTTCCTTGACTTTCAAAATCCTTTTTGAGCTCTTCCATGGCCTGAGACCAATTCATATTTTTCTTGAAGGCTTTGGATAGAGGAGCTTTGACTTTGTTTTCTTCTGTTTGCATGTTTTGGTCTTCCTTGTCACCAAAATAACATTCTATAGTCTCATTCTTTTTCTGTTTTTTTGCTTATTACCCCAGCCATTTATTTGACTTTTTGAGCTCTTCATCAAGGTAGTTCTCTGCTTCTGTGGGGGTGGAGGATGTACTGTCAGTTGCTTGATCTACCCACAATCTATGGGCCTAGAGCTCCAGAAACAGTGGCTGCAGCTGCCCTGCTGCTGCAGGTTCCCTCTCCCCTTCTCCCATCAGCCACCCTGGGCCTGAGGCTGGACTACTCCACTGTCCTGCACTGGTTCCACAGGCTTTTCCCACTGACCTTCCAATTTATCCTCAGTATTTCGGGGTTATGAAGTCTGGAAACCACCACAGGTGTGAGAGATGCCATCTTTCTGAGGCCTACTCAAGTGCCCTCTGTGCACTCATGACCCATACTGGATTCACTCTGCTCCCAGCATGGTTCAATAGATGCTTCCCAGTGACCTTCCATGCTGTCTTGGATTGTATAGTTGCTTCACTCCATCATTCTGTGGGTTCTGCAGCTCCAGAATTTGTTTAGAGCAGTTTTTTACAGGTATTTGACTGGGTGTGGGGGAAACACTCTGGAAAGTCTATGCTGTTACTTCACCATCTTGGCTCTGTCCCCTCTTAGACCCCTCTAATACTTAATTTTGAGCTTCTTTTATATGCCGGGATCGTTTAGATTTCTTCCCTTGAGAAGTGCTTGTTCATGTTTTTTAGCTATCATGTGGGGAATGGCTTTTGATCCTGTAAATAGAATTGGTTCCTTGTATGAGGCATTTATCAGAGAAACTTGCAGATATTTTCCTTTTAATTTTAGCCAATTTTGTTTTGTTTGGGCAAAAACTTTAAAATTTTCTGTAATTAAAATTGTCCATTCTATCTTCTTTGATCCTTTCTGTCCCTTTTAACTGTTCCTCAATCCATAGATCCAAGGACATTTTTTTCTTAATCTTCTGATTTGCTTAACTTGTTACCATTTTGTTTGTCATGTAAACACTGAAGTTTATTTTGGTAAAGAATTTGAGATGTTGATCTATATCTAATTTCTGCCAGCTTAACTTTCCAGTTTTCCCAGCAGTTTTTGCAAGTAATAAGTCTTTACTCCAGTAACTAGGATCCCAGAGTTCATTGAACACAAAGATTCTGTGTTCATTTGCTTTTGTATGCTATATACTTAATTTCCCCTTTGAACACATTTTAAAAAAACCCTGAAAATACATATTCTCATGTTAGCCATATCTGAAAATGTAGGTCTCTTTCTACATTTTAAGTTCATTATTTTGGTCAGGTGATGAGTGGTGTGTTCTCATTCCTTTGGACTTTTGATTTATCATTACATTGATCAGCTTTCTAAAGACTTTTAAAGATATTTTTCTCTATATGTTATATAAATTGTTCTCTTAGTTCTGCTCACTTTGCTCTGCATCAATTCGTAAAAGTCTTCTTAGTTTCTTCTGAAGTTGTTCATTTCATCATTTTTTATGGCATAATCACCTTACACTCACATATCACAGTTGTTTAGCTGTTTCCTAATTAGAGAATACTCCCCTCCTCTTAGTTTCCAATTTTGTGCTTCCAGTGGAAAAAGCCGTTATAAATATTTGTATCCTTAAGGATCCTTTTCCTCTTTCTTTGGGATAGTGAGTAGTGAGTGGTATAGCTGAGTTTAAGGATATGCACGTCGTATTACATTTAAAATAATATAATTTACATTGGCATTTCTGGGAATACACTGCTTGTATAACACAGGAAAAGTTCCAAGAGCACTTCATTTGGAGTAATATGAGTTCATTTAGTTTCTAACTTTATTACTTATATATATAAAATGGAGTTGGATTAGATGATCCCTAAGGCCCTCTATAGCTCTGAATTTTAAGAGTATATGAATCCTTAGAACTTCTGCCTATCTATCCCTATAAGTAATTTTATTGAAGGGAGAAAAAAACAACTTACAAAGCACAATAGAAAAATGACTATGGTGGGATAGTATGTGAAGTCACTGGAAAACCTGAATTGAGTATATGGAGTTTGTTATTTAAATGACTCCATGATCTCATTGATGGGTTGTTTTTTCTTTTGGTACATAACTGTAACATGTTCATTCTGTATGATTTCATGTTGCCTGTGTTGTCCCATGGAGCTTGACTTTCCTTTAGATATTTTGACTTTTTTTGGATTCCAATACAACACTTGGGCTGCCCAGTTATTCTCTCTTGCTGTCCTTAACTGATTGTCACACCTTCTTTTTAAGTCTTTAATTTCCTAATACTTTTCACACCACTTTTTCTTCATAGAGTACCACTAGAAATATGTTATAGCAGACTTAGACTTGCTCTGCTTCTCTCTGGCACCCCTTGAATCACAAACCGCTTTGATTCTTTAGGATGGTATTCCAAGATTTGCAACCATACAGCATCACCAGGAGAACATTTGTAGGTTTTTAAAAAAATACTAAATTACTTACTTAGGTACAATATGAAATCATAAATATGAATAGAAAAATATAACATTTTTAACATATAACATAATATAACATATAACAATAACATTTTAATTACTTTTTAAATTTAAAAATTTTAAACTTTTTAAATTTACTTTAATTACTTTTATTATTTAATTACTTTTAAAATTTTACTTTAATTACTTTTAAAAATTTATGAATATAACATTTTCAAATGTTGATTTTTTTTTCTTTTTTTTCTTAGATGGAGTTCCATTTGACAGGGAAGATGAGACTTTCACTATATTTCTGAATAAAAAGAATGGGTCCGGATGTGCCTTTGCTAAATGATTACAAGCAGGACTTCTTTCTGAAGCGCTTTCCACAAACAGTTCTTGGAGGTCCTCGATTCAAATTAGGCTATTGTGCCCCTCCTTACATATATATTAATCAAATAATTCTTTTCCTGATACCATGGGTTTTGGGAGGAATAGGAACACTCTTGTACCAATTAGACATTCTAAAAGACTATTATACTGCAGCACTTTCAGGTGGATTAATGCTTTTTGTTGCATTTGCCATCCAAATGACAAGTTTATACGCAAGAAAGAAATCAGTGACTGTAGAACGAATGCTGAGTCCAGATACCTTGATGGATGAAGATGAATATGAATCTTCAGGTTGTGCAGATGCTGAAACAATCAAGTTTATAATTCCAGGAAAGAAATACATGGTCAATACTGTTTTCCATTCTGTACTTGCCGGAGTAATTTGTGGACTTGGAACATGGTATCTGCTTCCCAACAGAATAACTTTATTATATAGTAACATAGGAGGCACTGTTATGATATTTATCTTTGGATGGGTGACAGTGTGCATAGGAGAATATTCATTAATCATAAATACAGCCACTGAGACTGCTACTTTCCAAACACTTGACACTTATGAATTTACTGCTCTCATGAGGCCTCTTTATATTATTTTCTTTATTGCTGTGGATCTTGCACACAGGTAAAAAATTTATAAGCTCTTTTATACCTTCAGTTGCTTTAGGCAGATAGTGTAAATTATAAAATAACTTTCCTAAAGAGAAAATAATTTTAAATAATAATTCAAATACCTTTATATGATCATAAAATTAGATTTGTTGAATAATGTTTTAAAAGCATAAAATCAGTCCAACTCTGCTAGGATTAAGGCAGTTATCCAGATAATCATGAAAGAAGGGGAAAAAAAGACTTTTTTATGAAGTAATTGCTTCAAATTCTATACTCTATACTGTACTCAGTTATTAATATCATTTTTTCATGAAAAGGTGAATTATTTTTCTTTTTGTGGGAATTATTATTTTTCAAGTAACAAGTTTTTAAAATAAATTAATCTCTCCCAATATGTCCCTTTGTTCCCATTGAGCCAGTTTTTTAAAAAAATCCTTTAATATATTTCTGCATAGTGTGGAAAAATATTCCTACGTTAACCATGTCCAAAAATGTATGTCTCTTTTGGCATTTGAAAGTTATCACCTTTCTGTCAGGAAGTCAATGGAGTGTTTTGTCTTCATGCTTTTGGACTTAGATTTTTTATCCTTGCATTGATCAGGGTTTTCCAAAGTCTTTCAGCGTTGTTTTTCGTGATAATGTTAATACTGTATCATTCTCATTTTGTTCACTTTTCTCTGTATCAGTTCTTAAAGGTCTTCTTAATTTCCTTTGAAATTGTCCATTTCATCATTTCTTGTGGGACAGTAATATCCCATTACATTCAGATACCCCACTTGGTTTAGCTATCCCCAATAAGATGTCACCCTTGTTGTTTCTAATTTTTGCCTCTCCTAAAAAAAAACTTACAAATATTTGTGTCTTTTTGCTCTTTCTTGGATTTCTTAGCAACATAGGCTTAGTAATGTCAGAATTGGGTTAAAGGGTTTTCAGAGTTTGGTATTTCTCACTTTAGTTCCAAATTGCTTTCCGGAGTGACCGGACCAATTAACAGCTTCACCAACAGGGCACCAGTGTACCTATCTTCCCATAAACCCTCCACACTTCATCATTTTCCCTTTTTTGTTATCTTTACTAATCACAATGATGGGATAGTACCTCAAAATTGCTTTAATTTACATTTCTCTTAATAGTGATTTAAAGCTTATTTTTATGTGATAATTGATGACTTGAATTTCTTTGAAAACTACCTATTCATATCCTTTGGCCATTTATCTATTGGAGAATTGTTTTTAGTCTCATAAATTTGGATTAATTCCTTATATTTTGGAAATGAGACCTTTATCAGAGAAACATAAAGATTTTTTTCCCATTACTTATTTCCTTTCAAATTTTTACTACATCAAGTATTTTTAGTGAAAAACTTTTTTACTTTTAAATAATCAAAACTTGCATTTTGTGCGATGGTTTTATATTTTTTAGAGTATTCTGTGCACAGTATTTTCATAAATAATGTTTTTAAATAAATGAGATTTAAAATTGATAATGTAAGTAATCTAACTCTTTGTGTTAATACTAATTCATAAAAGAACCAGACATGAATCTTTTGATGAAATTAGCTCTAGTATGGAAAAAAATGTGATTAGTTCCCTATAATTTGTACAGAAAATTTATTAAATGATAATTATTTTTGCTTGCTCTCCTCTTAGCTTGACTCTTATTTCTCTGTTTCTATAGATTGCAGCTTTCTGTTCTCCAGGTTAGTATCCAGGTAGAACTATAACAGGCACTTATGTATTTTTAGTCAGTAAAATAAAACTGGCTAACTCCTAGTGTCTTTCATTTATTTTTAATATAGTCCTTCTAGTTATACTACATTTATGAAGAAGACTGACTATATAGTATTTATATAGTTTCAGCAGCATGGCAGAAATATAAAGTGTTATTGATGATTTGAGAAGAAAGCATTTTTACATGTTGATCTCTTTCTGGTGGTATCCTTTGCAGCATTAGAGTAACCAGATAGATTATACTTGAATACTACTTTTAAAAAGTTATGAAGAAATGTATTTCTATGTATATCTATATATGTACCCCCTTAACAGAAAGAAAGGTTTTTTTTCTTTTTTTAGAGTTTTTTCCAAGTCTTTTTCCCTTCAGTCTATAACCCATACCATTGTTTTAAATGGTAATTACAAACCTGATGTCCTGATTTTCATTTGGAAGGTCACCTCCCTGGATAACATCCCAGCAGAGATTTAGTGAAGGGAGAATATAAATATAACATGGTTACTATTCTTTATTGCTTTGCATTTTGCTTATTCCTAAACTAACATTAAAGTAAAATTTTGCTAAAAATCTGACTGGATTTAATAGATGTAAGGCACATTTTATTAAAACAATTTTGAAAAGAAAAATTATTGGGAAATTGCTATATTCAAAAAAAAAGGAATTCAAAGAAAGTCATAAAACACCTACTCTGAATATTAAAGTCAGTGGAAAGTAAAAATTAGCCTGAAGATTGGTCATTTCTGCTTAGTTAATTAGGGAGAATTAAGTGACACTAATAGTATTAAACATAAAAATGATGTTTATGAGAATAGTTATTAACCAAGATTCAAATATATTCAGAATTTGCACATAGCTCTTCAGGTGAATGCTTTCAGAGGCAAGTGATCATCAAATCAAACACTTTTATCTCTTTAGATTATAGGACATCTAAAAAACCAAATCAGTATTACATCTCTTTTTAAGATATGAATAAATGATTGCTTTCTTTTTAATAATACTTTACTATAGTCTTAATCATCATCATAAACAAGTACCTTATATTCAACATATGTAGTTTTTCAGCATGTAAGTTGTTTGATTTAAAGATCCTCAAAGCATAACTTCATTTTCCACTGATAATGTGAATATTATGTAAGTGAATTTTTTCTGAAGCTTATGTAGCATTTTGAGGTTTACAAAGTCTTTTTTCACAACAATCAAAAAGTAGGTAGTACATGCTTCATTACCCTCTTTTACGGATATAGTAACTAAGCCTCCAGAAGCTAATCAGCTTAACTAAGGGATACAGTCAGTATGTGTGGCTGAACTGGGTCTCCTTATTTCTGGTCTAATATTCTTTCCACTTCAAATGACCTGGTTTGATATTTTTTCACAAGGTTAATAAATTTTTTTTCCCAAAACATCAGAAATATTTTCTTGAGTGGATAAAAGTAAATTTAAATACTTTTTCCCAATTAAAAGAAGAAAGGATAACATCATAAATGCAAATTACAAAACAACTGAATTTTCCACTGCTGTAGACTAACTCACTTTTGATTAGTCATAAAACTGCTGCTTCCACATGTAGAGATGGTCTTTCCATGCCATAACTGGGTATTTTTTTCCTTTAGTCTTAATATAAACAATATTGAATTAAATCATGATTTGAATGAACCTATATGTAGAACATAAAATTTAAATAGGATGACTTTGAACAATATAATGTAGGAGACATTTCTTTTCTACACAACTATGTTCTTTCCATTAGCTTGTTTTGGATGATGTGATTGCTTTTTATGGCTTGTGTTTTCTTTTAAAAACTAAATGAAATTGGTTTTAAAAGTTAGCATTTTTGACTGCACCTATATCATCTATTATCAAGTTGCTTTTTGAGGAGGAAAAGAAAGGAGGAAGAAAATTTGGAACTGAAAATATTAAAAAAATGAAAAAAATTTTATTTATGTAAAAAAATTGAACACCCTAAAGTAAAAAGATTAAAAAATATTGCCACTATAGAAGCTATTGAAAAAAAATTCAGCATTATGCTGTTACCCCTAAGTTCATGTTTCCTTTGTTCAAAAAATATAAAGGACATGCATTCTCCTATATCACTGTGCTCTCTCCCTCTCTACTTTTTGTTTATTTACTTCTGATATATTGTTATGTACTTGAGTAGCATAGTTAGTGGTGTTATCTTGGCTTTAATTATTTTCATGACTTATTCATTGAACTCAAGGTCTTCAAAACTCTGTTCATGGTTTTCCTCTCATATTAGAAAATTGGAGGTAGAGGATCTTTGGCACAGGTTAGCATCTTTGCCTTTGAATTGAACTCAGCTAATTGACTTTAAGGGTATTCATTCATGAACAATTCATGTTTTGGACTGTTTATCCTTCTTAAATATTAGAATTGTGCTGTATGTGAAAGTTTGGGGAATTATCTACAATTATTCGTATCTGTGTTTCTTTTTCTGGAAAGAGCCTTCATTATGTACCATGGTGTAGGAGAAAGATCACTGGAAGATTGAAAATCAGGACCTGAGTTCTAAGGCTGACTCTGCTATTTACTGGTGCAGGGACCTCTCTTAGATTGTAAGCTCCTTGAGGTCAGGGACTGTCTTTGTCTTTTTTTGTATCCCTAGTCCTTGGCATAGTTCCAGGCACATAGTAGGTGCTTAAGAAATGTTTATCAAATGAATGAGTGACCTTGTACAAGTTAGCTAACTTAACAGAGGACCTTAGTCTCCTCTTCTATCAAATGAAATGACTGGAATAAATAATTCCAGCTCATTTCAGTTCAGTGAATATCATTCTGGTCACTGCCTTGGAGATACAAAGACAAAACCATTCCTTGGAACTTAGATTCTACTGAAATACCATGTAATAACTTATTTTTGTGTAATTTTGGATTTTTTTTTTGTAGGTTTACAGTTAACTTGCCAGTTCTAGAGCAAATCAATCAAATTTTGCACATCTTATTTATATTTTTGCCCATTCTGTGGGCACTGGGGACTCTGCCCCCACCTGATGCACTTTTTCTGTGGGGAATGGAACAGGTTTTGGAATTTGGTCTTGGAGGGTCACCTATGTCAAGCCACATAAGGTAAATTTATTTTGGAAAATGTTTTTCGAAGTGTTACAACATTTTTCTTTTTTTTAATTTTATGACTGTCTTTTGCTTTTATATTACATTGATTTCCAAAGAAATAAGAATTTTCCCTTGTAACAACATTACAGAAATGTTTTTTTTTCTTTTCTTCACAGGTTAATAGTAATGTTTCTTGTTTCTGCTGGAACAGCTATAGCATCCTATTTCATTCCCAGCACAGTTGGTGTGGTACTTTTCATGACTGGATTTGGATTCTTCCTAAGTCTTAACCTAAGTGTAATTGGTCATTCTGTACTTGAAGGCAAAATCAGAGAGAGAACTCCAGCCAAATCTAAGACTCTGCGTAATAGTTCAAAAAAACACTTTGGGTGGCAGGAATGCCTTTTTTATTTCATTTTGCTAGTTTTTGCACTAATTGAAAGTAGCCTTCTTCATTTCTTTGCTGGTTTTTCAACCTTTTCCAAAACCAGTCCCCAGACTATTGTTAGTTATATTTTAATGGTACTATTTATAGTAACATGGCTGCTTAGGGAAATTCAAAGTGTATATGTATTTGGAATTTTCCAAAATCCTTTCTATACAAAGGATACGAGATCTGTGACTGTCTTCTTGGAGAAGCAAACAAGGCTTGTGAAAGTTGGTGTTGTCAGACGAATATTGCTTACTCTAGGTAGGAAAATCGATTTAACAACATAATACTAAATTTCTGAATTTCATAATATTTTACTAAGTAAAAAGTGGTTTACTATCATAATTTTTTAGTCAGTTACTTCAATTATGCATCTGTCTCAGTTTACCAAATTAAATTATGATAGAAGGCATTACCCATGGAAAAATTTAATTTTTGTTCATTATTATTTCAGTGTCACCTTTTGCTATGATCGCATTTCTTTCACTTGACAGTTCCTTACAAGTACTTCACTCTGTATCTGTTTGCATTGGATTCACAAGAGCCTTTAGAATGGTAACTTTTATGTGTATTTAAAGTATCTTACTATTGCCATATTGAGGAAATGTTTGACTACTCTAAATATATATAATGAAAGAAGTTGAGGGGAATATAATTTTTCTTAGAAGTAAATTCTTCCTATTAAAAATTGTCAATGTATTTACTACAGGTATGGCAGAATACAGAAAATGCATTATTGGAAATGGTAGTTGTATCATTGATGCAGTTATTCTTACTCAGTAAAGACTTATGGTGGAACAGAAACCTGGACACAGGAATCAAACTTTTATTGGTAAATTTAATTGATTTTAATAACCTAATGCATGCCCCTTCTCCTTTTTAAAAACATTTTTCTCAGTTTGGAAGTAAATATTCCATCATTTGACCAATCCTGTCTTTGGTTAGACTCTAGGTCATTTACTTTAATATTGCAAAGTTAAAAAAGGTTTGGGAATTATAAACTTTAAAATATTAAACTAGTATGATATCATTGACTATATTGAGCAAAAATAAAGTGTTGGGAAATGTTGAAAAGTAGGAATTTATTTGTAAAGTTAAAACAAAAAAAGACAACCAACCTACTTTCCAGTGTACTTTCCTGACTCTAGTAAATCTTTTAACACTAATGTTCTCTACCCCACTCAAAATACAAATGAGGTCTTTTTTATGTTTATTTTTATTTATAGCTTTCAACATTCATTTTCACAAAATTTTGAATTACAAATTTTCTCCCCATCTCTGCCCTCCCCCCACCCTGAAACACTGTGCATTCTGATTATCTCTTTCCCCAATCTGCCCTCCCTTCTATCACACTCCTCCCTTCCCTTATCCCCATCTTCTCTCACATAGGGCAAGATAGATTTCTGTACCCCATTACCAGTATTTCTTATTTCCCAGTTGCATGCACTCCTCCCTTCCCACCCATCCCCACTGAGAAGGCAAGCAATTCAATATAGGCTATATATGTGTAGTTTTGCAAAAGACTTCCTTAATAGTCATGTTATATAAGACTAACTTTATTTCCCTCCATTCTAACCTGCCCCCCATTTATTCTATTTTCTCTTTTGACCTTGTCCCTCCCCAAAAGTGTTTACTTCTAATTACTTCCTCCTCTCATTTGCCCTCCCTTCTGTCATCCCCCTACCCCACTTATCCCTTTCTCCCCTACTTTCTATAGGATAAGATAGATTTTCATACCAAATTGAGTGTGCATGTTATTCCCTCCTTAAGCCAAATGTGATGGGAGTAAGCTTCACTTTTTCTCTCTCACCTCCCCCCCTTTTCCCCTGCATTGAAAAAGCTTTTTCTTGCCTCTTTCATGAGAGATAACCTGCCCCATTCCATTTTTCCCTTTCTCTTCCCAATATATTCCTCTCTCTTAATTTTATTTTTTTAGATATCATACCTTCATATTCAACTTACCCTATGCTCTCTGTCTATATGTGTGTGTGTGTGTGTGTGTGTGTTTGTGTGTGTATAATCCCTCCAACTACCCAAATACTGAGAAAAGTTTCAATAGTTAAAAATATTATCTTTCCATTTAGGAATGTAAACAGTTCAACTTTAGTAAGTCCCTTATGATTTCTCTTTCCTGTTTACCTTTCCATGCTTCTCTTGATTCTTGTGTTTGAAAGTTCAATTTTCTATTCAGCACTGGTCTTTTCATCAAGAATGCTTGAAAGTCCTCTATTTCATTGAATCACCATTTTTTCCCCTGAAGTATTATATTCAGTTTTGCTGGGTAGGTAATTCTTGGTTTTAATCCTAGTTCCTTTGACTTCTGGAATATTATATTCCAAGCTATGCAATCCCTGAATGTAGAAACTGCCAGATCTTCTGTTATTCTGATTGTATTTCTGCAATACTTGAATTGTTCCTTTTTTAGCTGCTTGCAATATTTTCTCCTTGACCTGGGAGCTCTGGAATTTGGCTACAGTATTCCTAGGAGTTTCTCTTTTTGGATCTCTTTGAGGAGGTGATTGGTGGATTCTTTCAATATTTATTTTACCCTCCGGTTTTAGAATATCAGGGTAGTTTCCCTTGATGATTCCATGAAAGATGATGTCTAGGCTCTTTTTTTGACTTTCAGTTAGTCCCATAATTTTTAAATCATTTCTCCCAGATCTGTTTTCCAGGTCAGTTTTTCCAGTGAGATATTTCTACATTATATTCTATTTTTTCATTCTTTTGGTTTTGTTTTGTAATTTCTTAGTTTCTCATAAAGTCATTAGGTTCCATGTGTTCCACTCTAATTTTAAAGAAGTATTTTCTTCAGTGAGCTTTTGAACCCCCTTTTCCATTTGGCTGATTCTGCTTTTTAAAGCATTCTTCTCCTCATTGGCTTTTTGGACCTCTTTTACAAATTGAGTTAGCCTATTTTTAAAGGTGTTATTTTCTTAAGAATTTTTTTGGGTCTCCTTTAGCAAGCTATTGACTCACTTTTCATGATTTTCTTGCATCTCTCTCATTTCTCTTTCCAATTTTTCCTCCATCTCTCTTACTTGATTTTCAAAATCTTTTTTGAGCTCTTCCATGGCCTGAGACCATTGCATATTTATTTTGGAGGTTTTGGATGCAGAAACCTTGACTTTTATGTGTTCATCTGATAGTATGCATTGTTCTTCCTCATCCAAAAGGATGGAAGAAAATGCCTGTTCACCAAGAAAGTAGCCTTCTATGGTCTTATTTTTTTTTTCCATTTCTTGGGCATTTTTCCATCCAATTACTTAACTTTTGAGTCCTTTGTCAAGAGGAGGGTATATTCTGGGGACCTGTAAGTTATCAGTTCTTCCAGGGTGGCACAATCAAGGGAGAGGAGTTTGCACCTCTCCTGGCCTGCACTCTGGTCTAGGAGCAACCACAAGCACTCTTCTGTCCAGCATCTGTGAGTAGGATTCCCTGTGCAGAGCCACCACCAGCTTCACCATGCCAGCACTCCTCCTCATGCCAGGACCACTAAGAGCTGAGATCCTGATCAGCTGCTTGGTTCCTCTGGGGCTTTAGGCAAAAGGCTCCAAAAATTAATGCTGATGCTACAATGGCTGCTGCTGGTGGGGCCAGACTGAGTTCCCTTCTCACCCAGATGAAAAAGCTTTCTTACTGACCTTTGAAACTGTCTTTGGCATTTGTGGGTTGAGCGTTCTTGGAACTGCTGCTGCTCCTCGCGCCCTGAAGCCTACTCTGGTCCTTTCCCTGCCACATCACACAGCCAAAGCTGGACTGTGCTCCACTCCGCACCTGGTGTGATAGATCTTTCCTTTCGGCCTTCCAGGCTGTCTTGATCTTGAAATCTCTTTCACTCTGTTGTTTTGTGACTTCTGCTGCTCTAGAATTTGTTTAGAGTCATTTTTTTACAGGAATTTTATGGGCTATGTAGGGGAGCTTCTACAAGTTCGTCCTTCTACTCCACCATCTTGGCTCCGCCACTCCAAATGAGGTCTTAAGATATCCATTGACCACTTCGAGTGGGATTATTATGTACATAGGTTGGCAATAAATTTCTTTGGAAAGCTGGAAGCATTTGATTATCATTAGGCTGGAAGTATTTGATTATCATTTGATACAAAAACAAAAGATAATCTATTTTCCTTCATGCAGATAAGTAGACATTTCTACATAGAAGATCTTTTACGGGTAGAGAGGCATGTCTTCTTTGAGGACATCGTATTAGCTGCTGGAGTTAAATTAAGCAGCCTCACTGAAATATTCTCTAAAAATTCAGAAATATTTTCCAGAAAGAATTACTTAAAAATGTCTGAAGGGGAAAGAGATAGAATGTTAATAAATTCTGTTTATATGTACATGACAGTAGTGCTGAACTTGTTCACACATTTGTATCTTTTACTATATACATGTATATTTATAACGCAAGTAAGGAGCCATTTTAGCCTAGCGTATTTAGCAACACTGATGTGTGCTTCCAAATTAGTCAGAAAGAAGAAAAGGAGAAGAAAAATTGTGGAGGGAGGTATGATGGGAAAAACTAGGACAAGATTTGTCATGTATACATACTGTTGTGTGTATTCCTTTGTGTGAGGGTTGTACTAGATGGACATTGAGGTTTCTTCCAACTCTCAAAATTCTTACTCTGTAACCTTACTATGTTCTGGGCATTATTGTGCAAGGCAGTAGGGATACAAGGGCAAAAATGAAATAGTGCCTGCATATAAGGAGCTTATATTGCATTGGGGAGACAAAATGTGTGTGTGTGTGTATACACACACACACACACATATGTATATACTTTCAGAATATGTACAGGGAAGATTTATTTGTTAAGAAGGCTATCACAGCTGAAGGGGGAGGGTAGGACAGAAAGGCTTCAGGTAGGTGATGGCATCACAGCACACTTTTGAAGGAAACAGTATTTTTACAAGAAGGAAGTGAAGTAGGAGTACATTCCAAGCATGAGGGAAAGCCAGTGGAGACCTAAGAGATGGAAGAGTTATACATAAGGAATGAAAAGCTAGTTTGTCTGGACCAAGAGTATGCAAAGTGGAATAATGTGTAATAGGACTGAAAAAAGTTGTTTAGGGCCAGATAGTAAAGTATTTTAAATGCTAAAGACATGAATTTAAATTAAGAGGCAGTAGGGAGACATTGAGTTTATTGAATAAAGTCATCTTGGCACTTAGGTGGAAGATATATTAGAGAGGAAGGTGCTAGAGAGAGGCAGAAGTAATGAAGACCTAAATTAGAGTAAGGGCTGTATAAACGAAGATAAAGGGATAGATGGGAGTGATATTGTAGAGATGAAAATGACAAGATTAGACAACTGACTCAATGTGAAGAGTCAGAGAAAGTGAGGAGGCAAAAGCAATGACAAGATTGGAAAAACGGGTGACTAGAAGGGTGTTGGTGACCTCAGCAGAGGAAGATAGATTTGGAGGGAAATATAATGAGTAAGTTGCCCTTGCTGAACTTCTGTCATTTAGCCCATATGAACTACATCTTTGGTTATTAAAAGAACTGGCAGATGTGATTGTTGATAATGAAAAATGGGGTAGGAGCCCCAAGATTGGAGAAGGAAAATGTACCAACTTTGACAAAAGGGAATAGAACAGTATATAAATTATAGGCCATCAAGCTTTATTTTGATTCCTGAGATAAATCTAGAATGGATCATTAAAAATTATCCTTTAATGGTTAGACAGCATCTCAAAAGGAAAGAGATGACTACAGAGTCAACATGACTTCATCAAAAATAAAGCAATACTAGCCTAATTTTCTAATTTTCTAATATCTCTTGTACTTAGGGCACATCTGGTACGTAGAAAATGTTTAATAAAAGTTCATTCGTTTCAAAAAAAAGTGCTAAAATCTTTTGATAGGATGACTAAACTTGTAATAAGGAGAAAATCTGTAGATACAGTTTACCTAGATTTTTAGCATATTTTCAGTGAATGAATAAACTTTTATTAAGCATTCACTATGTAACATACACTGTCCTAAGTACTAGAGGTAAGGATAGAAAAGTAAGATAATATTCTCTACTGTCAAGGAACTCATATTCTAATTGGAAGAGAACCCATAGAAGGTTTTGTGCCTCACACTGTTCTACAGGAGATAAAAAGATATGGGCTAGATGAGAATGCATTTCATTGGATTTGAAACTGGTTGAATGGTTAAAGTTAAGAGTAGTCATTTATGCTTCATCCAAGGGAGGATGCCAGGGATCTGTGGTTTGACATGTGCTTTTTAACATTTCTTCAGTTACTTAGATAAAGTCATTAGATAAAGTCATAGATGGCACACTCATCAGATTTGCAGAAAACCAAAGCTAGGAAGGATAACCGGTACTGATGAGAAGAGTCTAGATCCAAAAGGATCTTGCCTGACTAGAGCATTGGACTGAATCTAGTAAGAGGAAATTCAGTAGGGACAAATGAATATATATTACTCTTGGTTTAAAAAATAATCAGCCTCTTGAATATAAAATGGAGGCATTAAAAAGCAGCCATTCTACAGAAGATTCAAGCATTTTAGTAGACTGCAAGCTAAATAGGAGCAAGCAGTGGAGTGTGGCAGCCAAAAAAGTAAATTCAGAAAATGATCATTTTGCCTCTTCTTTACTTATCTTTATTCTCTCACTTTCTTTTCTTTTTTTTTTTTTGTCTTATTGTTATAGCCAGGACAAAGAGAAATGGTGACAAATAGGCCTCCTTGTTTCACCCTTGAATTTACTGGAAAGGATTGTGGTTTATCTCCCTTACAAGTCAAAGTAGCTCTCTTGGTTTTTATATATAGACTACTTTTTAAAATTCCTATTACATTTCCTATATAATATTATATTTTTTACTTTTTTTTAACAGAAATGAGTATTTTGTTGAAAACTTTTTCTGCATCTGTTGATATAGTCATATGGTTTTTGTTGCTAATATTAGTTATTTAAGTTTATGATTTTCCTATTATTAAACCAACCCTGCATTTTTATATCAATCTAAGCTGGCTATGATATGTAATCATTACTATATTGTTATTTTAACCTCTTTGCTAATATTTTATTTAAAATTTTTGCTTCTATGTTTTTGAGAGATATTAGTGTATAGTTTTTTATCTGTTTTGCATTTTTCTATGTATCATTTTATTTGTCAATACCATATCTGTGTTATAAAAGGAATTTGATAGGATCTTTGCTATTTTTGCAAACAGTTTATACAATATTGGAATTAATTTCTTTAAATATTTGATAGATTCACTTATATATCCATCTCATCTGGAAAAATTTTATTTGGAAGTTAATTTATACCTTGTTCTTTTTCTTTCTCTGAAATTGGATTCTTTTGAATTCCCTGTTCTATTTGAGTATTTTGTAGTTTTGTAAATACTCATTTATTTCATTTAAGTTGTTGGTTTTGTTTATTATATGTAGTTAGGAAGAATAATTTCTAAAAATATCTTTTGTCCTTCATTTGAAAGGAATTCTCCTTTCTCATTTTTGATACTAGTTTTCCTCACTCTTTTTAATCAAAATAACTAAGGATTTCTCTATTTTATTAGTTTGGTGTCTTCCCTCCCACTAATAGCTACAAATATTCAATAGTTTTTTGGGTTTTTTGTTTTAATTATGTTAATTTTTTAATTTTCAAGACTTCTGTTTTAGTGTTTAAGTTTTTTTAATTTGTTCATTTCTTGGTATTTTTAGTTACATTTCCATTTCATTAATCTGTCTTTCTCTTTTTTGTTAGTAAAATGTTTAGCGATATGAAATTTCCCCTGAGTACTGCTTTGGCTCCATCCCCAGAATTTTGGAATATTATCATTATCTTTAATGAAATCATCAGTAGTTTTTATGATTTTTATGACCCAATAATTTGATTTTTAATGTTTTTTCATTGACCTTTAATATAATTTCATTACAATGTAATCATTAAATGATATGTATAATATTTTTGCTTTTCTGCATTTGTTTGCAAGGTCTTTATGTCTTAAGATTTGATCAGTTTCTGTAATAGTGTAGTTGGTAATGTTTATAAATGTATACATCTATATATCTATATATACATATAAATATGTGTATAGATAGATCACCACATCAACACACACACACACACACACACACACACACACGCACACACACACATACTCCTTTCTGTTTCCATTTAATAATATCCATAGGTCTATCTTAACTAGTTTTGCTAAAATTCTCAGAACATTAATTTCTTTACTATTTATTTTTTAGTTAGATTTATCAAGCATTGATAGGGGTAATTTGAGCTCTCTCATTATTATAGTTTTATTGTCTATTTCTCCTTGTAATTCATTTAGTTATTCCTTTAAGTATTTAAAAATTATACCACTGGGTATTATATGATTTCATCATTTCAGTTACCCTTTCAGAAAAATGGAGTTTCCCTTTTTGTTTTTATTTTAATTGTCTATTTTTGCTGTTGCCTTGTCTGGAATCATAATCCATACCTTTTTTTGTATTTAGCTGAGGCAAAATAGATTTTGCTCTAATCCCTTATTTTAACTTTTTGTTACTTACCATACTATGAGGGAGTTGGATTTTTCTCTCTAACCTGTTCTGCTCACACTTTCTATTTCTGGGCAAACTCATCCCGTAGCAGTTATGAGAGTTAACTGTTTATTTCCCTCCATTCTGTTCTCTTATCCTTTTCCATCTCTATGTACCTCTTTCCCTGTTTATTTCAAGTTGTTGCACTTTATATTTGTTTTATCCTTTTCTTCACCTTCTCTTCTCCAGACTTTAGGTGTTTCTCCTTTCACTCTCTTCTTTACCCCTTACATTATCATTCAAATTTAATTAGATAGCAGTATGAAAGAAATTAAATTTAGACCAACACCTCACGCCTTGTTACAAAGATAAGTTACATTGGATATAAAAGGTTGCATCATAAATAAAGGAGAGAAACTTGGAAAAAATTACCACGTATCAGATTAAGAAAAGTTAATGACCAAACAAGGAATAGAGAGAATCACAAAAGGTAACATGGATAACTGTGATACGTAAAATTAAAAAAATTTTGTACAAACAAATCTAATAAAGTTAAGATAAAAAGAAACAATCAACTAGAAAAAAATCTTTATAGCAAGTTTGTCTCATAAAGGTCTCATTTATACATTCAATACCCTATTGATAAATGATCTAAGGATATGAGCAGATGGTTCTCAAGGGAAGAAATCCAGGCTATTTTCCTCATTTTGACCCTTGATGAAATCAGTTCAACTCTGCGCTGACCTCTTCTTATGAATCCCTACTGGGTGCTTGATAAATGTTATTGATTGATTATTCATTCTCTATATAAAATCAGCTCTCTTTAAATTGACCTGTCTGCCATGTCATATAATGAGTCTGTAAAATTTTTGGTGAGATTTCTGACACTTCTAGCTTATCATTTGGCCTCAGTGAGACTGAGACCTGTTGAAGACCTTAGCTTGAAAAGGCCAAGATCCCCCAGTGCATCCTGGGCCATCTCCACTAGTCCTGATCTGTATCTAGTCACTGGATCCAGATGGCTCCAGAGGAGAAAGTAAGGCTAGTGACTTTGCACAACCTTCCCTTATGTAATTCAATTAGCTTGCATGTTATGGCATCACCTTCCTGATATCAAGGTCCTCTTAGAGAATGAAGGACAAATAGCAGGCTTATCATTTACAACCAAATAATTAGGGAACTTCACTGTCTGATATCACCCTACATGATGTGATCAGCACCTTTTGCAAGCATATGGTTTAGAAAACTCAATGTTTATTTACAGGTCCATGAAAAGAAATAGAAACCATATTAAATAGCATTAGCTACTGGTTAACTTTTCCCCAGAGACCTATAGTATCAGCCACTTAGTGATATACTAAGCAGAGGACACAATAAGTGTGTCTTCCACCCTCTAATCAAGATAAGGAAATACTTATTTTCTGGGCAAACATGGTCAAGAAGTTAGCTTTTACTTTGGGGCTTGATTAAAAATATAAAGTATTAAATAAACAATTCATGTGTTCATGACTTGGCAGATTCATGGGGGAAAAATGGTATGACCAGTTGAAGAAGATGCCTGAAGCAGTGACTCTAAAGCTGTATAGAATTAGAAAGGGTCTTTCCTTAGATTTCATACTTGATTTCGCTCTATGAGGCAAAATCACTGTGGCTGTTTATCACCTGCTCTCTAGCTTCAAACAAAAGTTTTAAGGAATAAGTAATGTAAAACCCTAGGTAGAGGCCAGTGTCACCATTACTCACTGTTTACTCCAACTAACTTAGCAACAGGCATTAGGAAAGGGAAAGAAGGGGAAAAGAGGGAGAGAGTTATATGCCATTATGTTACTTGTGGTAGGTATTGTATTATCCCCATTTTACCACTGAGGAAACTGAGATAGGCAGAGTTAAATGATACTCCCATAGCTGTCTGAGGTCAGATTTGAATTTAGGTCCTCCTGATTTCAGACACAGCTCTTTAGCCACTGCTCTGTAGCTTCTGTGGAGAAGACAGACAGAAAAGCATAGCTTTCCAGAACAAAACCTTAACAAGCCTATTTTTATTTTGTTTTGTTTTAAAAGAGTAGTTGTGCATTCTACAGCTTAGTTCACCCAACATTTTAGCACCTGTCACCAGGAGAATAAGTGAATAGGTTTTAGAGCAGGAGTTCCTAACCTGGGGTCTGTGAACTTGAAAAAATATATCTATTTCTGATACTACATTTCAATATAATTGTTTTCCTTAGTAATCCTATGTATTTTGTTTTATACATTTACAAGTATTGTAATGAGAAGGGATCAATAGGCTTCAACAGACTGTCCAAGGTGTCTCAGACACAATGAAAGGGTAAGAACCCCTCTTGTAGAAACTTTCCCAACTGTGCATGTGTGTAAATTTTATAAACGTTTTTGTAATCTGGCGGTTAGTCATGAGATTTGGAACTAAAGGAGACCTCCAAGGTGATTTAGTCTAAGGCCTTCACTTTAAAAATTAGTATTTTATTCTTTTTTTGTTTGTTTTTATATTACCTTCTTTTAGAAGTATATTCATCCCCTTTCCCCAATCTTTCCTTATCCTTTTGGAAAAACAGAGAAGAAAGAATGAAAAAAGAAACAGGGCAGCAGCACTAACCAACACATGCCTCTATGCCTGATAGTATTCACAGTTTTCCAAGACCTGTAGGCCCACACCTCTGTAGGGAAGGGACGGGCAGATGTTTTATCTCAACTCTTCTCCTTAGCCAAACTTGTTATTTATAATTAAACAGTATGGTTTTTGTTGTAGCAGGGGTTGTTTCTTATCTTGTTGTTTAGTTACTTCGGTTGTGTCTAATTCTTTGTGACCCTGTTTGGGGTTTTTTTTGGCAAAGATACTAGAGTGGATTGCCACTTCCTTCTCCAGCTCATTTTATAGATGAAAACCTGAGGCAAAAAAGGTTAAGGTCCAAGGGCACACAGCTAGTAAGTGTCTGAGGCCAGATTTGAACTCAGGAAGATGAGTATTCTTGACTCCAGGCCCAACACTGTATCCAGTGTTTCACCTAGCTGCCTCCTGTTATTTTACTTACTATTTATTGTTGATTTCATGATTCTGCATATTTCTTTGTATCTGTTAATGAAAAGTCTCATGTTTTTCTGAATTTTTCATGTTCATCATAAGGTACAGTAATAATCCATTACATTCTTGTACCACAATTTCCTTAACCACTTCCCAGTTGATGGGCACCTGCTTTGTTTTCAACACATAAAGTGCTGCTATGAATATTTTATAAAGGAAGGAACTCTGTAAATATGTGGCCAGGTCAGAATGTTGGGCCAGATCTACAAGATCAAATTTAATAGGCGTAAATGTAGTGTTATACTTGTATGACTAAGAAGCAGTTCATCTGACAAATGGTGAGGGATTTTTGTGCAATCAAATGCTGTTGTGTCAAAAGTGATATGGCACCCAACAAAGTTAGTGCTCTCTTACCCAGCAATAGAGGTTTAACTGTCAAGAATAAGAAGCTGGGAGTCAAGTCAACAAACCAACATTTATTCAGTACTTGCTGTGTGCCAGGCACTGTGTTAAGCAACAGAGATACAAAGAAAGGCAAAAATAGTTCCTAGCTGTAATGAATCAACAATCTACAACATGTAAACAACACTGTATAAACCGGTGATACACGCACACATGCACGCACACACGCACACACACTTATGGGAGGTAAGGACAGAGGGAAGTCACTGGCATTGAGGAAGACCAAGAAAATCTTGGAGAAGGTGGGGTTTTAACGGAGATTCTAAGGAAACCAGGAAGCAGAGATGAGAATGGAGGGAATTCCAGGCCTGAGGGATAGGTAAGCAGTGAAAATGCCCAGAGCTGGACAACGGATTGTTTTGTTTAAGAGGAGTAAAGTATAAGGAAACTTGGAGAGGTAAAAGGGAGCAAGTTGGCTTTAAACACCAAACAGGATTTTGTATTTGATCCTGGAGATAATAGGAAGCCACTGGAGTTGATTGAATAAGAGGGTGACAAAGTCAGATAATGCTTTAGTGAGGTCACTTTGACAGTTGAGTGGAAGATGGACTGAAATGGAGAAAGACACGAGACAGGTTATTGCAGTAATCTAGGTATGAAGTGATCAGGGCCTTGTGCCAAGGTGGTGGCAGTGTCACAGGAAAACAGAGGGGCCCATAAGAGATTTTAGGAAGGTAGAAACCACAGGATTTGATTATTAATTGAAAGGAGCAGGAGGAGTCAAGAATGACACTTAGGTTGGAAGCCTGGGTAACTGGAAAGATGGTGGTGGTCTTAACATTAATAAGGAAATTATGAGTGAGGAGGATTTAAGGTAAAAATTCTACCATCTTCTCTATCCTGACCAAACCTAATAGACTGTCCTAGTCAGTTATCAGAAGCACATTTAAGAAAAGGCATATATAAGTTGAAGAATATCTGCAGGAGGGGTTCCTCCCCATATTTATATTGTATAAGAGGAAAATATCAACACAAGTGTGAGGCTAGGAGATGGAGAGGAGAGAAAGAGTTCAAGCTCTTGGGGTACATTGCCTTGAAAAGTAGTGGATTCTCTAATTGCAATTTTTCAAGAAAAGATTGGGTGACACCACTATTTTTCTAGTCTCAGATTCATAGTTTTAGCCTTATCTTTGACTCCTTGCTTGGCCACCACACATATGCCAAATGTTTCTGTTTTGACCTCTACATCTTTCATATCTGACTCTTTTTTTCATACTGATACTACTTCAGATCTCTGCTCATTATCTATTGCCTAGTTTATTGCAGTACCTTTCTAATTGGTCTCCAAACCTCATCTTACCTTAGCCCATTCCACCCTGCTTCCAAAGTGATTTTCCTTAAGCACATTTCTGACCATGTCACTCTCCTGCTCAGTAAGTTTTGGTGGCCCCCTTTTCTAGGGGTTTTTAAGGCCTGCACCACTCACAACCTTTCAGCCTCATTATATATTACTCTTCTTACCTGTTAAGGTCTAGCCATATTTTTCCTTTTCTCTGTTTCTCACACATGGCACTTCAGCTCCCATTTCCATGCCCTTGTATTGGCTATCCCCTGTCTCTAGAATGCTCTTGTTCCTTAATACTGCTTGATAAGAGACCTTCACTTCCTGTAAGACTCAGCTCAAGCACCCCTTTCTACATATAACTTTTCCTGATCCTCTCAAAGACTATCTTACATTTAACTGATTAGTAGTTATTTGTGTTTTATTTTCCGTATGTTTATTGTATAAATACTTTTAGAAGTGTTTGTTGTTTCCTCTATTAGAGTTAAGCTCTTTGAGAATACTGATTGTTTCATTCATTGTTTCTCTATACCCTGAGTCTGGCATATAATAGGTCCTTAATAAATACTTGATTGACTTACATATACATACACGTGTGTGTGTATATATACATATATATATTTATACATATATATATGAGATATGTACAGAGAATTCTTGTTCCTGTCCAAGTTATGCCAAATATTCTTGAGGTCTTTTCTAGTTCTGAGATTCCATGAAGTAAATAGAAATATATACTTTGTTTTTATATTTTCAGGTTGGTATTATTCGTGATCGACTGCTTCAGCTTATCACCAAATTGCAGTTTGCTGTATCTGTCCTCTTGACATCATGGACAGAGAAAAAACAGCGTCGAAAATCTACCATCACTTTAATTACACTCAATATAGTCTTCTTCCCAGTTGTGATGTTCTTCATAGTTCTTTCTACACTACTTTCTTCTCCTTTGCTTCCCCTGTTCACCCTTCCCGTGTTTCTGGTTGGGTTTCCAAGACCAGTTCAGAGTTGGCCGGGACCAGTAGGTGCAACAGCATGCATTTGTCCAGATACAGTTTACTATGAGCAAATGGTTCCAAGTCTCAGTGCTGCACTTGGATCTGCAATGGCAGCTGGTAGTTTAGGTAAGTAACTAAGCTGTAATTGAGGTATTTTCATCTCTAAATTTAGAATACAGATCATTCTGGAGAGATTATTGTTCTCAAGAAAAAACTTGAGCCTTTTGACTGCACCCACATATAAAAGTTAAATTTTAAAATATATGGTAGACCAGAAGCAAAAACAAATTTACCTTTCCATGTTGAGATAAAAATTACCAGTGTTAAGAATCTTTGTTTTTTTATTAATTAAAACAAGTGATAGTTGAGAATTAAAAGGGTTCATCTTATTGATTAAAAATAGTTGTGAATTCCATCACAGTTCAGGGTTCTGTCCTGTAATCAAAACATAAATATTCTTAAACGACTTACATGAATCTGAGGCAATGATAAATAGAGAAACTCAGTGCATATGATGAATTAGGTTTTTAAAGAGAATCAGCATGGTATGTCAGTAAACAAACATTTATTAAGCATTTACTATATGCCAGGCACTGTGTGCTAGGTCCTGGGTCTATAAAAAGAGGCAGAAGATACTCCCTGCCCTCAAAAAGGTCACACCGCAATGGTGGAGAAGACATGCAAAAAAGAAAACAATGATCAAATAAGCTACATACAGGATAAATAATAGAAAGTAATCAGCAGAGGAAAAGCAAGAGAATTAATGTACTATAATTTGTGGTGTTTTTTGTAGAAGATTTTAGTTTGGATTTAAAGGGTGCCAGGGAGTTGAGGAAGGAGAACATTCCAGTCATGGGAGATGGCCAGAGAAACTGCCCAGAGCCAGGACATGAAGGATCTTGTTCATGGAATAACCAGAAGGCCACTGTCACCAGATTGAAGAATATGTGGCAGGGAATAAAGAGTAAGGAGATTGGAGAGAGAAGAGAGGGCTAGGTTATAAAAAGACTTTGAATGCTAACAGACTAGATCCCAGAGGTGATAAGGAACCCCTGGAGTTAATTGAGTCTGGGAAAACACATGGTCTGACCTGCACTCTAGGAAAAACAATTTGGTAGCTGGAAAGGATGGATTAGGATGGGAAAAGACCTGAGGTAGGCAATGTTATTGTTGTTACTATTATTTTTAATGGTAAAGTAGTGGGAACTGACCATAAGTCATATGAAAAGTATAAAAAGTTTGTTTTATTCCACTTGCATGGTGATTTCATCAGTCCAACCTGGTTGCTGAAGAAAAATAATCCTAAAGAAACAAAACCTTTCTTGAAGTAATTTTGTCCTTTGCACTTACCACTCCCATCTCCCACCCTTCTGAATCCCTCCCTCCCAAATACATATAATACTAAAAATAATGCTTTTAGGAAGAAAATAGAATGTTTGGTGGAAATGAACTTACTCTTTTGAGTAATATGGCTGCATTGCAACTTTTCCACCATATGCTAATTGTACAATGACTTGTACTATAGTTCATAAGGTCATTTTCAAGAAAACATGTAATGTAGTAGCAGATATTCAGTCTCATATGGTATTTAAATATTGACAGGTAACTTTCTGGCAAGCTGAGTTTAGGCACAGAAAGAATATATGTTCTCTACCCTGGTGAAACAGTTATATACAATTTTTCTAAGTATTGTGAAGGGATTTAGAAAAAAATATTTTTAAAGAGAAATAAGAACCAAAATCTTTCTTGATATTAATATGCTGTCCAACAAGACTGAATTAATTTACAGTGACTACGTACTTAATTTCCTTTAAAAAAATAGTGTATTATTCAGTTTCTACTGTGTTATCAGTTTTAAAAGATTATCATTAAAATATTTGAGTAGTTTCAGCATTTCTCACTTTACCCCCATGCTGGTCTGGGATAGGGTATATAGTTATAGAACTAGTAATAAAAAAACAATGAGAGGGTAGAGAGAAGGATAAGAATATATCCTCTAATGCAGTGGTTTCCAAACTTTATATCATCATGGTTCCTCCTTTTTTTATAAGAAAGAAATTATGTCCTCTCCATTTTTCACAAAACAATCTATACAGATAATTTTCTTGGCTCATTTTTCATTCAAATAAATTAAAAATCTAAGTATGTAACAAATCAAGAATTTGACATACAATAAAATAAGTTACATAGATACTGTTAATAGCTAGGTGGGTAGTGTAGCTAGAGTATAGTGTAGAATTCTGGTGTAGCTAGGTGGTATAGTGTAGAATTCTGGGCCAGGAATCAGGAAGATTCATCCTCCTGAGTTCAGATATATCCTCAGACTCTTAGTAGCTGTATGACCCTGGGAAACTCACTGTTTGCCTCAGTTCCTCACCTGCAAAATGAGGTGGAGAAGAAAGTCAGAAACCATTCTAGTATCTTTGCCCAAAACAACCCAAATGAGGTCATGAAGAGTGACATGACCAAAACAACTGAACAACAGCATTTTATTAATAAAATCCTTCAGTATTTTTATATTTCATGTCAACTGTAATAATGTTATCAACATGATAGGACTTCCTTCTATTCACTAAGCTTCCCCAAACAAGCTATATTTATAATATTGCTATTTATAATTCTTTTCCAAACACCAATTACAAACAGTATTTTATCTTTCAAATAACTTTCTTTAGGGCAAATATAACATCATCTATTTCTTTGATATTCTTCACAATAAATAGAGGCATACCGCAGGTGCTTAATAAATGCTTGTGAAATGAATTACTTTATTTGTACCTGGATGTCTCAAACCAGAAGGATTATTTGCAGACTGTAACAAAACTCTGCATATGTCCTCATGAAAACCCAAGATTTCTTGCTGGCCTATATCAGGGTCTTAATACTTCCCAGGTATACTGACAGTAAGACTAATAGTTGGTATTATAATATGATGGTCAATTGAGCTTTCAGCTTTGTGCAACACTAATTATAGTAATCTGAGTGGCATTTTTTTTCAGGGCTTTCTATCAAACTATGTTGCAACATCATTGTTTACAGTTTTGGAAAAGCCATTTGTTTCCATAGTTTGGGAATCAGGACCCAGAGCAGAGATTAGAGACTGCTATTTAGAACACTTGCTCAATAGGAACAGATAATTATTCTTGAACTTTCCAGTTTTGTGTGGTCTGATGACAAACATTTCAGCAACATGTGTGTTAATCCTCCCCCCACTCCCTACCCATTTCTACTGTCAAATGTAACACCTATTACATGGAGTTTGTCCAGATGTCTGAAATGTTTCTCAAGTAACTTTCAACAGCATAAAGCCCCATTTCTCACAAATAACATGATGAAAATTGTAAAAAATTAAAAAAAAATGTATTGCTTTGTTAAGGAACTTTTATTCGCCCTTAGCTACAAATAGTAAGATTATCAGATTCAACTTTCTGTCACAAGATAGAAATTAAACCAGAATTGTCTTGTATCTACACCAAATAGATTCCTTATTCATTCATATTTAGAAATATGTAAATCTTTCAAATAAAGTACGATTACTGCTCTGTACCAGTCAAGTGATGGCTGAATTTCTTCTGTTACATTTGCAAGTCAGGTAGTTTTAAAATTGAGAATACATTATGTAAATTTCCAATTTTTATAAAAGTATCTTGGTTATAGTGTAAATTGGAGGATATTGAATTTATTCATTTAAAATTCTTTGTTTTTCATAAATATCCTTCAAATATACAAATTTCAGGAGGAATTTATAATTTAAAGTGAAATTGCTAACTTTGTTATTATTGCTTAAAAAGGGACAAGTTCTTCTTTTGATGTACTTTGGCATGAGAAAGGCAGTCTGTTTTACAATAACATAGAAGTGTCCAGTGATCTCCCATATTTCCAAAAAGCCTTCCTTTTAATGCATTATTTTTATAAAGCCTTATTACTCTTGTAACAACTTTAATAACTGTAGCTCCTCAGTCATTTCTTAACACAAATTGGGTAAGAGGTTACATTTTTAAACTACTGCTTATAGACTTGCATTTCATTCTAACATTAATTGGCATTCTGTTAACTTCGAAATCCAGGACAATTAATCCCTTATTGTGTCATTTTCACTTAAATTCTGTTAGTATATTGAAATTTTATCTGGATGTAGCATTATGATTAGGTTTGCAATTCAGCCTGTCAATAAACATTTATTCTTTATTTTGTGCTAAGAGCTTAAACTGCAAAGAAAATAAAATTGTCCCTGCCATCAGAGAGCTTACATTCTAAAGGGGGAGACAACATGTAAATTAATAACCATAGACAAGATCTATACAGAACAGATGGAATGTCACCAAAAAGGGAGAAGCATTAGGAACTAGGAAGCCTAAGGGAGGCCATCTGCAGAATGTGGGTCTGGATCTAAGTCTTAGAAGAAGTCAGGAAAATCAGGAGATAAGAGATGAGAAGGAAAAACATTCCAGTCATAGAGGACAGTCAGTGAAAAAGCAGAAAGATAGGAGATGGAGTGCTCTGAGGAACTTCAAATAGGTCACTGTCACCAGATCTTGCAGTGTATAGGTTAGAAAGGGAGTGCATGTGTTCATTTAAAGGCTGTTGGAATACACTAGACTAGAGGTGATGAGATCCTGCCAGGGTAATGGTTAAATGAATGGTCAGTCAAAATAAACATTTTCTAAGCACTGTGTGCCAAGCACTGTACCAAATACTAGAGATAACAAAAAAAAAAAAAAAAAAAAAAAAAAAAACGCAAAATTACAGTCCCTATCCTCGTTCTGATGAGAGACTAGGTAAATCTGTAGGTACCTACAAAATGTCTTAGATGGATATGTGATCTGAGTAGATGGAACATGATCTGAAAAGGCAAAGCATTATGAACTAAGGGATCAGGAAAAGTGTCGTCTAGAAGGTAAATTGTGAAGTGGACTTGAAGGAAGCCAGGAAATTAACGGTCAAGAAAAGGTGGGCTGGGGAAGAGCATTCTGTCATGGGGACAGCCAGTACAAAGGCACTGAGAGGAGAGAGAGTGTTGTGTTTGATAGCAGTGGTAGTAAAGTATAAGAAGATGACTGACATATACTTCAGGAAAATAACACTGGCATCACCCCAGATTGATCAAGATGGAGAGATTTAAGCAAGGAGACCAACCAGTTAGAAGATGATTCTAGTACTTACTATGAGAAGTACTGATGACCTGAACTAGAGTTGTGGCTTGCAAATGGAGAGATGGGGGATGTATGTAAGAAATACAGTAATAGGAAAAGGTAGAAATTTGATACAGTTGCTTCTAGTTTTGTTTTTCTGGGAATTTGAAAACACATGCATAACATAACAGTAAATTAAGTATTAGTAATCTAAGTTGTTGAGCACTGTGTGTTATAATTAATTTTAATGCCTTTTCTTGTGAGAAATAGTTTTCATTTTCTGTTTTTTACTAAAGAATAGCAGGAGTTAAAAGTCAGTCTCCAAAATGTTATCACATCTGCCATAACAAAAATACACTTTTCTAAACCCCACATAGAAATAATGAACCTTTTCTACTCTATTTTAGGAGTCCTTTTACCTGGGTCACATTACTTATGTCGTTTTCAAGATCGACTTATCTGGGTACTAGTTCTAGAACGAGGATACACTTATTGCTGTATTAACATTAAGGTCAGACCACCAAATTTCTCTCTAAAGTTTATATGTTACATGTAAAAATGTTTCTGTGATCAATTTAGTAATTCAAATACATAGCAGTTTGAAGTAAATTATTTTTTTGTTAAATTTGAAAATACATATTTTAAAAAAAATTAAATATTCACAATGAAATAATTACATATTGACATTATGTAATCTGTTATCAGATGATAAGTAGGCAAAGAAGCTATATAGATCAATCACCTCCTCTCTAAGTTCCATTCTTTTTGCCCTTGTCCAACCAACCAGCCCCAAAGTTTGATTCTGTAATATTGACTTTTAGAGTCAACGGTGTATGGAGAACAGTATAGTATGAGCTTTCTTAAACATTACACAATAGTCTCAAATTGTTGCTGGTTAAAATTGATACTACAACCTCATAAAGAAGAAAAAGCAGAAAATTGTGCTATAGTATTAGAGTAATTCCCACTGCCTTCTTTTCTGTTAAGCCAGTGGTCCCTTCTAAATAGAATTTCTTTGGCCATATTTTTTTGTCAGGTATTTATGTTTTTTGCATGTATTTACAATTTTTTATAGCAAAGTAACAACTGCTATTAAAGCTTCCCTACATAATTCATTTTAGCTCAGCAGTATTTGAAATCATTATGCTTCACAGAAGGTATTGGTCATTTTGAAGAAAAAAAGATTTCCAGCTTTAGAATGTTCTAGAAATTGACTTTATAAACAATATAATTGTGGCCTTCCAAGTGCAATGTTCCTTATGATTGCCATAACAATAATATTGTTATTAATATTTCTGTAATTTAGCACTCTTCAATTGTCCTTAAAGTCCTATAGAGACATGGAGGTGAAGAAACTAAAGCTGAGAGATTAGATGACTTGCCCATGGCCACAAAAGTACTAAATTGCAAAGGCAGGATTCACACCCTGGGTCTTCTAACTCTAAATCCATTGTTCTTCAATCATACCATGCTATGTCTAGATGTAAAAGATAAGGTATAGCTCTTGATTAAGAAGAACTGATTTATTTACCATATTTTTACTAAAGAAGAATACATAATATTCTAAAAATTATTAACTTTTCTATGTGTAAGTAATTATGATCAACCACTAAACAATTATTAAGAACCTCCTATGTACCAGGCACTGTGCTAAATGCTAAGGATACAAAAAGAGGTGAAAGACAATCCTTGCCCTCAAGGAGTTTACAGTCTAATGGGGGAGAAAATAAGCAAAAGCAAATAAATATAAATAATGCAAGCTATAATACAAGATAAATATGAAAAAATAAATAGAAGACACTTAGCATTAAGAGGGGTTGGGAAAGGCTTTCACAGAATACACTCAAGAAATTTTTGTTTCTTCTTTCAGGGATTAGAATTACAAGAAACATCATGCCACACTGTTGAAGCTAGAAGAGTTGATGAAGTTTTTGAAGCAGCCTTTGAGCAAGAGGAATATGCAAAAGCACCTCCACTCAATGAGCACTTTGGAAATATCCTAACACCCTGTACTGTTCTACCTGTGAGACTATATTCCGATGCCAAGAGTGTTTTGACTGGTATAATTGATTCTAATGAAAATTTACAAGAGTTTAAAGGTGACCTCATAAAAATACTTGTGTGGATACTTGTACGATACTGCTACAGAAGAACCAAAACACCAAAGGAATTTGATGAAACTGAATGTAATGGTGTGCCATCTTTAATCAGGCAGCCTGAGCTGAATAATTCACCATACCCACAAGTCCCCAGTGATACAGATAGTTTAAATTTAGAAACACCTGGTGAGTGGTCTGATAATGACTTTTTTGATGATGAGTTCACGACCAAAAACGAAAATGGGAAGTTAAAAGTTTTGCCAAGTACATCTTTACCTATTCCAGGATCAGTGGAATCACAAAGTATACATGGCAATTCAGCAGAGACTATTTCAGAAGATAAACTTTATAAAGCAGTTGCATTGGGACTTCCTGCTGTTGACAAAGGGAAGCAAAGAGAGGTGATACACCTTCCTCTGTTGGAATTTAGTTGTTCTCATTCACAGCTATTAAGCATACCAGAAGAATGGAGGTCTAGTTGTTTGCCCAAATCTAGGATTAATGAAATAAAGCAGTTATTTCCAGAAGATTGGTACCAGTTTGTTATAAGTCAATTGGAATCTTTGCATCCAAAAGAAAATCTTTCACATATACTTGAAGAAATAGCAAAGGATGAAATTTTGAAAGACTTATATATTCATGCAGTGTTGTCTTGTTATTTTAGTTTTTTTGGAATAGACAATATGGTCCCTAGCCCTGGTCACATATTTAGAGCTTACAATAGTGGCATTCCTTGGTCACTTGGTTTGGACTGGCTGACTGAAAAACCAGAACTGTTCCAACAAGCACTGAAAGCATTCAGGTAAGAGATAATTTTGCTTCTTTATGTCATAGCATTAATAGTAACCTTCCTTGATGTACTACTCTGCAATTTTATTTGGCAGATAGCCCAGTATTTTTTCCCCAATTAATCTCAGAAAAATGTTTTTGTTTAACATGAGACAGTTTCCACTAAGCAGCCCAAATTCATAAGAAATTCATTCCTTGAAAACATTAGGCAAAACTGTCTAATAATGTTACTGCTACAAGCTTTACAAATCACTGTCCATTTTTATAGTTTGTTGATTGTTAGAGAAAAGGAAGGGCATGCACTTGAGCTTTGGTAACATGGACCAACTGTCAATACAAGAAAATCCAAGGGGATGAAGAATGCCTATTTATGTGTGACATGCAGTTGATTAGACAAGCTATAAAGTGTGATAGTGAACTGGATGTGGAATTTTATAGGAAGAGATGAGCAAGGCAGGTTGCGTTGAAGAAATTTCACAGTACACAGCACAGGCCAGCGGGAAGGCCCTTGGGAGACCTGAGGCAGCAGCAGGCGGAATGGCGGAGTGGCAGCCCAGGGGAGAGACCAGTGGAGCTGAGCAAATGACAGTTGCTGAGCCCCAGATATCAGCCACAGCATCTCCTGAGACTTTCAGCCCACAGATTAAATCTATAAGTCACCTACTTGAACTTCCAGGAGCCAGGATGGTGGTGTAATCAGTAAATGCTCTCTCCTCCCCCCTTGTTGACCTCGAAAGAATGATAAAATATTTTCCCAGAAAAATCCCGGATCAGTAGGCATAGTGAAGGGACAAACAATCTCATAACATGTGAGACTAGGAAAATAACTAAGGGGGATTCCTCTTACTGTGGCAGAGGCAAACCAGAAGGAGAGGGGCCCCAGGGCAGTGGAAACTCACACTAGGACCCAGGTGTGCCTCAGCACTAGGAGAGGAGCTCCAGGGGAGATGGAAACTCACACTATGACCCAGGCGAGCCTCAGCGCCCCAGGAAAAATGGGGAGATAATAGGACAAGTGAGAACACTAACCCCTGAGCTTGCCTTGGCTTCAGCTCAGCTGAGGAGATCTCCCATAACCAAATCACCCCTCCTCTACACTTAACAAGCTAACCCCAGGGCAGATCAGGGAAACACAAAACAAAAATATAAAAAGACACCTGCCCTTAGCTTTTTCACACCAGTCAGCTCAACATCAAGTTCTGCAGCTTCCGACTGAAAGAACCAAAAGCCACAACACACAATCACCATCATGAACAAGAAAAAGCAAAACAAGGACGAAAAACCGCAGAATCTTTCAATGTGGACAAGGGCCAAAACACTAATACCAAAGAGGTCAGTAGTGAGACTGGACTTCCATATGAAACTTCAGAAGGGACTGTGAACTGCTCACATGCACAAACAGCTCTCCAGGAACAACTGATGAAGGAAATAGAAGAAAAACTGGCCAATGATTTTAGAAGTATGAAAAAAAGAATTCACTGATGAGAAAATCTCTTTAAAAAGGAAAATTGGACAAATGGAAAAGGAAGCACAAAACCTAACTAGAAAAATTGGACAAATGGAAAAGGAAGTTCAAAAACTAACTGAAGAAAATAATTCCTTAAAGGAATAAGTGGACAAATGGAAAAGGAGATGCAAAAGTTAACTGAAGAAAACAATTTGATAAAAATTAGAATTGGGGAAGTAGAAACTAATGACTATGAGAGAGCAAGAATCAGTCAAACAAAATCTAAAGAATGGAAAGATAGAAGAAAATGTAAAATATCTAATTGGAAAAACAACTGACCTGGAAAATAGATCCAGGAGAAAAAATTTAAGAATTTTTGGCCTGTCAGAAAACCACAATGAAAGAAAGAGTCTGGACAATATCTTCCAGGAAATCATCAAGGAAAACTGCCCAGAAGTGCTAGATCCAGAGGGCAAAATAGTCATCGAAAGAATCCACTGTTCACCTCCCAAAAACTAAAAACACCAAGAAATATTGTTGCCAAATTTCAGAACTATCAAGTGAAGGAGAAAATACTACAAGCAGTCCGAAAGACACCATTCCAATATCAAATAGCTATAGTCATGATCACATAGGACCTTGCAGCTTCTACATTAAAAGATTGAAGGAATTGGAATATGATATTCCATAAGGCAGTGGAGCTAGGACTACAGCCAAGGATCAATTACCCAGCAAAGTTTAGTATAACATTTCAGGCAAAGAGATGGTCATTCAATGAAGTAAGGGATTTCCAGACCTTCCTGACAGAAAGGCCAGAACTCAATAGAGAATTCGATCTTCAAACACAGGTCTCAAGAGAGGCATAAAAAGGTAAACAGGGGAAAAGAAAAAGTTGTTACTCAATTTGAACAAACTGTTTACCTCCCTATAAGGGAAGATGATACCTGTTAATCTTGAGAATTGTACATCTCTTATGAAATATGAAAGGGATATACATAGAAGGAATGGGTATAAAATAAATGATGTGATGATAAAAATATGATTTAAGAATGCAAAGGGTTTGTAACAGGAGGTGTGGAAAGGAGGAAGCAAAAAATGGTAAATTACATCACAGGAAGAAGTACAAAATTATAGTAGAGGGAAAGAGGGGAGGGTGATGAGCATTGTTTGAGAGATACTGTCATATGATTTGGTTCAAGGACGGAGCAGTACACTTAAGTATATAATTCGAACTAGCTCTGAAGGCAGTAGGAGGGGGAAAAAGGGGAGGGGAAGCTAAAAGGGAGGGAAGAAGCAGTAAGGGTAAAGAGGAGTAAAAGGGAGGGGGGATAAAAGAAGGAAGGGAAGGCTGCAGGTGGTGGTGTGAAAAGTGAAAACTATTAAGGAGGGGAAGGGAGCTGGGAGAACTAAAAGCACAAAAGATGGGAAAGAGAAGGGAGGGAAATACACAGATTGTAATCATAACTGTGAATGTGAATGGAATGAACTCTCCCATAAAACAGAGAAGGATAGCAGAATGCATTAAAAGCCATAATCCAGCAATATGTTGTTTACAAGAACACATTTGAAATGGGGGGATACACACAGGGTAAAGGTAAAAGGTTCAAGCAGAATATATTGTGGCTTCAGCTGATGTAAGAAAAGCAGGGGTAGCAATCCTAATCTCAGACAAAGCAAAAGCAGAAATAGATCTAATCAAAAGAGATAAGGAAGAAAACTATATCATGCTAAAAGGCACCATAGACAATGAAGCAGTATCATTACTAAACATGTATGCTCCAAGTGAGGAGAGATTGGGGGAGTTGAAGGAAGAAATAGACAGCAAAACTATACTAGTGGGGGACCTCAACCTCCCCCTCTCTGAACTTGATAAATTTAACCTCAGAATAAACAAGAAAGAGGTTAAGAAGGTAAATAAAACTCTGGATAAAGTAGATATGAAAGATCTCTGGAGAAAACTGAATGGAAATAGAAAGGAATATACCTATTTCTCAGCAGTACATGGTACATATACAAAAATTGACCATGTACTAGGATGTAAAAACTTCATAATCCAGTGCAGAAAGGCAGAGATAGTCAATGCATCCTCTTCAGGTAATAATGCAATAAAAATTATAGGTAATAAAAGGCCATGGAAAGATAAACTAGAAATTAATTGGAAACTAAATCTAATCCTAAAGAAGGAATGGGTTAAACAACAAATCATAGAAACAATCAACAACTTTATTCAAGAGAATGACGATAATGAGACCACCTACCAAATCTTATGGGATACTGCAAAAGCAGTTCTTAGGGGAAGTTTTATATCTTTGAATGCCTACATAAATAAAATAAAGAAAGAGAAAATCAGTGAGTTGGGCATGCAGCTGAAAAAGCTAGAAAAAGAACAAATTGAAAATACCAAATTAAAAATACTGAAAACCAAAGGAGAGATTAATAAAATTGAAATTAAGAAAACTGTCGAATTAATAAATAAAACCAATAGTTGGTTTTATGAAAAAAACTAATAAAATTGATAAACGTTTGGTCAATTTGATTTAAAAAAAGAAAGAAGAAAATCAAATTACTAATATCAAAAATGGAAGGGGTGAACTCATCTCCAATGAAGAAGAAATTAAAACAATAATTAGAAATTACTTTGCCCAACTTTATGCCCATAAATTCGACAATCTAAATGAGATGGATGAGTATTTTAAAAAATACAAACTGCCCAGATTAACAGAAGAGGAAGCTGAATACTTAAACAATCCCATCTCAGAAAAAGACATTGAAGAAGCCATCAATGAACTCCCTAGGAAAAAATCTTCAGATGAATTTACAAGTGATTTCTATCAAACACTTAAAGAACAGTTAATTCTAATACTATATAGACTATTTTTGAAAATTGAAGAAGAAATCCTCCCAAATTCTTTTTATGATACAAATATGGTTTTGGTACCTAAACCAGGAAGAGACAAAATAGGGAAAAAAAATTATTGACCAATTTCTCTAATGAATATAGGTGCAACAATTTTAAATAAGATTTTAGCAAAACGAATACAGCATCTTATCAAGAGAATAATACATTATGATCAGATAGGATTCATACTAGGAATGCAGAGCTGGTTCAATATTAGGAAAACTATTAGCATTGTCAATCATATCAACAACAAAACTAACAGAAACTACATGATAATCTCAATAGATGCAGAAAAAGCTTTTGACAAAGTACAACACCCATTCCTGTTAAAAACACCAGAGAGCATAGGAATAAAGGGAACTTTCCATAAAATAATAAGCAGTATCTACCTAAAACCTTCAGCAAGCTTTATGTGCAATGGAGATAAGCTAGATGCATTTCCAGTAAGATCAGGGGTGAAACAAGGATGTCCATTATCACCACTATTATTCAATATGGTACTAGAAATGTTAGCTGTAGCAATTAGACTAGATAAAGAAATTGAAGGCATAACAATAGGCAAAGAAAAAACTAAGTTATCACTCTGCAGATGATATGATGATATACTTAGAGAATTCCAGAGATTCAAGTAAAAAACTACTTGAAATAATAATCAGCTTTGGCAAAGTTGCAGGTTACAAAATAAACCTGCACAAATCTTCTGCATTCCCATATGTTAGTACCAAATGCCAACAACAAGAGACAGAAAGAGAAATCCCATTTAAAGCTAGGGTAGACACTATAAAATATTTGGGAGTTTACCTGCCAAAACAAATCCAGGGACTGTATGAACACAATTACAAGACACTTTTTACGCAAATAAAGTCAGCTCTTAATAAGTGGAAAAGTATTATTTGCTCATGGGTATGCTGAGCCAATATAATAAAAATGACAATTCTACCTAAATTAATTTACTTATTTAGTGCCATACCAATTAAACTATCAGAAAATTATTTTCTAGAGCTACATAAAATACTATCAAAATTCATCTTGAAGAACAACAGGTCCAGAATATCAAAGGCACTAATATAAAGAAATGCTAGGGAAGGTGGCTTAGCTCTACCAGACCTCAAATTGTATTATAAGGCAGCAGTTATCAAAATCAATTGGTCCTTTCTTAGAAACAGAAAGGTAGACAAATGGAATAGACTAGGTACTCAAGACACAGTAGGTAATGAATATAGCAATCTACTGTTTGATAAACCCAGCTTCTGGGGTAAGAACTTACTGTTCAACAAAAATTGCTGGGACAGCTGGATAACAGTGTGGTGGAAAGTAGGCATAGACCAATGCCTGACACTGTACACAAGAATAAAATCCAAATGGGTACACAATCAGGGTATAAAGATTGATGCCATGGACAAATTGGAGGAGCAAGGAATAGTGTATTTATTAGATTTATTTTAGAAGGGAAGAATTTTTTTACTAAAGAAGAGATAGAAAGCATTATGAAGTGCAAGATGGATAATTTTGATTACATTAAACTGAAAAGTTTTTGTACTACCAAACCCAATGCAACCAAAATTCGGAGAAAAGTAGTATATTGGGAAAGAATTTTTACAGTTAATCTTGGAAATAAATGCCTCATTTCTAGAATATATAGAGAACTGAGTCAAATGTACAACAATACAAGTCATTCCCCAATTGATAAATGGTCAAAGGATATGAACAGGCACTTTTCAGAGGAAGAAAATAAAGATATCTATAATCTTATAAAAAATGCTCTAAATCACTTTTGATTAAAGAGATGCAAATCAAAACAACTCTGAGGTACCACATCACACCTATAAGGTTGGCAAACATGACAGAACAGGAAGATGATAAATGTTGGAGAGGATGTGGGAGAGTTGGAGCACTGGTCATCCAATCATTCTGAAGAATAGTTTGGAACTATGCCCAAAGGGCTACAAAAATGCGAATACCCTTTGACCCAGCATTATTGCTTGTAGGCTTGTATCCCCAAGGGATCATAAAAATGGGAAAAGGTGTCCCACATGTACAAAAATATTTATAGCAGTACTCTTCGTAGTTGCCAAAAACTTGAAATCAAAGGGATGCCCATCAATTGTGGAATGGCTGAATATATTATGGTATATGAATGTAATGGAATACTATTGTGGTATAAGAAACGATGAATAAGAAGACTTCACAGAGGCCTGGAAAGACTTATATGATCTGATACTGAGCAAAAGGAGTAGAACCAGGAGAATTTTGTGCACTTTTTTTGGTAGACTTGGAACTTCATAGCAATGCAAGGACTTAAAAAAAGCTCCCAATGGCCTTCTAAGGCAAAATGCCTTCCACATCCAGAGAAAGAACTATGGAATTCAATTGCAGAATGTAGCAGATAATTTGTGTGTGTGTGTGTGTGTGTGTGTGTGTGTGTGTGTTATGTTTTGGTTTGTTATATGATTTCTCCCATTCATTTTAGTTCATCTGCACAGCATGACTATAGTGAAAATGTATTTAATAGGAATGTATGTGTAGATTCTATATAGAATTGTATGCTGTCTCAAGGAGGGAGAGAGGAGGTGCGGGGGAAGGTAGGGGTAAACAAAATCTAAGTTATATAGTAACGATTGTAGAATACTAAAAGTAAATAAAATTAATATATAAAAAAAGATGAGGTTCATCAGTGGAATGTAGAGGTGCATGGCAAATGTCAGCAGACAGTGACACATTACAAATGAAGAGTTAAATATGAAAAGCCATGTGTGAAGCATAGTCAATAGAACAATTAATACAGTATTAACAGTTTTGTAAAGAAAAGCAACCTTGAAAGAATTAAGAACTCCGAACCATGAAGTGACCAATCATGATTCCAGAATGCCTTTAAAGAAGTACATTTAGACTTTACCTGATTGTTGTTGTCCTTCGTTCTCAGACAGGACCAAAATGACATCACCATGATAAAGGGAAGTTTCATGGTGTCCTCCTATAACTGGTCAGACCAATACAAGCTTGGAATACTCTACCACAGGTTGAGCACAGATAGTCCCTGTGAATATTTGGGGTGGATGTCTCAACTCTGCACATCCTGCGTTTACTTTGTGCTGTCTCAATTTTGCTTTGCTCAAAGAGCACAATGCCCTTTCTGATGTGGTCATGTCACACTGATCAGTCCTGTGCCAGTGTCTCCCATGTTGCACAGTCAAATCCAAAGTTCTTGAGAGAGACCTTGAGAGTGTCCTTGTATCATTGCTTCTGGCCACCATGTGATCGCCTGGCCCATCTGAGTTCTCTATAAAATAGTCTTTTTGGCAGGCATACATTTTGCATTCAGACAATGTGACCAGCCCACTGGAGTTGCACTCTCTGAAGCACAGTTTGAATACCTGGCAGTTCAGCTGGAGCAAGGACTTCAGTGTCTGGTACCTTTTGCTGCCAGGTGATCCTCAGAATCTTCCTGAGACAGTTCAAATGGAAGCAATTCAGTTTCCTGGCATGGCGCTGGTAGACTGTCCATGTTTCACAGGCATATAACAATGGGGTCAGCACAATGGCTCTGTAGACCTTCATTTTAGTAGTTTAATACCTCTTCTCTCCCATACTTTTTTCAAAGCCTCCCAAACACTGAGCTAGCTTTGGCAATGCATGCATCAACCTCATTGTCATTGTGTACATCCCTGGAAAGTACACTACCAAGGTAAATGAACTTCTCCATAGCATTCAAAACTTCTCCATTTGTTGTCACCAGTGGTTCCACATGTGTATGGTGTGGTGGTGGCTGATGGAGTACCTGTGTTTTTTGGTGTCTACCCGTTCCACCTAACTCTCACCGGTGGCTCCAAGAAACTGCAACATGCACTATGACCACACCCAGGTAAACTGTTTCAGCAGATGAGCCAAACCAGGTTGAGGGTAACCATTGGTGAGTTTGGTGGGTGTCTGCCCCAAGCATTTGAAGACTTCCTCTGGTGGAGTGTGTGGATGAGAACAATTTGATCCAGCAGCCATGAAGGCAGATGAAGATAGAGAGATGATGAACCCAAGATTAAGAATGAGGCATAAAATTTTGACATGACCAATGTGGGAATTTGTTTTGCTTCATTATGCATATTTTTTACAAGAATTCTGTTTTTCACTTTAGGGGTGGATAGGAAACAGGGGACTCTATTTCAGTAAAGTTATCCTTCCCATCCTCCCCCAACAAAAAGATAAAAGAAAAAAAGGAAGCATAGACAGAAGCTTAGACAAGCAGGACAGCTTTCCAAGTTCCATGTTGATTCAAGAAATCTCTCATCCTAAGTGGAATTTACACGAGGGATTCCAGGATGGTTAAACATCAGGAAAGCAATGTATATAATTATACATATTAAAAAACAGAAACATCTAAAAACCACACAATTGTCTCAAAAGATGCAGAAAAAATATTTGACAAACTACAATATTCACTTAAAAAAACCCTCTTCAAAGTATGGGCATAGAGGGACCTTTTTTAATATAAAAATTATGTTAAAAAACAAAAGCAATGATCACTTTTATAGGATAACACTAGAAACTTTTCCATTAAATACAAGAGTAAAGCAAGCATTCCCATTCTCTACTATTTTTGATATAATTCTACAAATGCTAGTAATAAAAATAAGAGGAGAGACAGGTAAAGAAAAAAAATAAGACTCCATATTTGCTTTGAGAGTTTGCTTGGCTGTTTTCTTAGAAAATCCTATTTGCAAAATATTCTTAAATAAAGAACTGGAGAAGCTAGAGTAATATTCATTGCTTATGGCTGAGTCATGCTAATATATTAAAAATGACAATACTACCAAATACCAAAATTAATTGAAAGTTTTAATGCTGTACCAATGAAATTCTCAAAGGAATACTTTACATAGTTTGATACAAGAATGACAAAATTCATATAGAGAAATAAAAGATCTAGAACATTAAGAAAATTAATTTTTTAATGTAGGGATGAAAGAAGAATAGCCCTTTTAGACCTCAGATTATATTAGGAAGTGGCAGTTAGCAAAATCATATAGTAGTGGTTAAAAAATAGGGAGGTAGATCCATGGAACATACTACAGAAGAAAGAGACAGAGTCAGTGGAACTTAACAACCTAGAATCCAATAAACCAGAAAACATAAATTGCTGAGGAGTGAACTTTTTTTGATAAAACTTCCTGTTTTTTAGGAAAGCAGTCTGGCAGAAATTAGGCTTAGACTAATACTTTATTCCATATTCCATAATACATTCCAAATGGATACATGACTTTAATATTAAAGATAATACTATAAAAAATTAGAGGAAAGGCAGATCTTATGCTTTTCAGAGCAAAGTATTACATATTCTACATATTTTAAAACCTTTTCAATGTATTAATATTTTTAGGCTTATATATTTGCTTTTTTTAATTTTAAAAAATACTATTTGTTATATAGGAAATCTCTCTGGGAATGAGAGAAATACTAGACGATATTGTGGCTATTTAAAAAATAAAAACCATCACTAACAGTTTATTTAAAAGGAAAATTTTATTTGAATTTATTTTATGCTTTGAGAATTAAATCCCCTATATAATAGGGATTCACGGTGTCATATGAAATCCTCTCCTTTTCTAGATTTTATGTGAACATGTTTGTTTTGTTTGGTGTTTAAGTTCAGAACATAAAAGGGAAAAAAAGAAAGTTTAAAATTGTGTAAAGGATGTCATTTATGACTGGAAAAGAGTCTAGTCACATAGACCCATGGACCGCCCATTGTTATTTAATCGTTTTTCAGTCGTTTCTGACTCTCCATGAATCCATTTGGGGTTTTCTGGGCAGAGATCTTAGAGTGGACTGCCATTGCCTTTTCTGTCTCATTTTACAGATGAAAAAACTGAAGCAAACAGGGATAAGTGACTTGCCCAGAATCTCACAACTAGTAAATGTCTGAAACCAGATTTAAACTCAGGTCTTCTTTACTCCAGATCCAGCACTCTATCCACTGTGCCATCTAGTTGCTCTGCACACAGCCTGTGGCCCTTTTATTGGTATATATACAATGTTCTTAATGAACTCAAGAAAAGCCCTTGTCCACCACATTGAATCTCTGTAGTGTATTCATGAGAAGACATAGACAGTGGTTACACAGCTTGGGCAGTGTTAAAAGTGGGATTTTAAGAACCAGAACTACTCTGTTAGGAGCTAATATATAACCAACTCTATTTTGTTATCTATCCACCATTTTAATAAGGTCAAACTATTTACTTCTTAAATGTGAAAACACTGTCTGTAACTCTTAAGAATGTTCTTTCTAAACTAGTTTAAAGAATATACTTAGATAGAAAATTTGGAGTTGAGTTGAGTATGGTGAGATGAAGCTAAAGAATACATAAAATTTGGTAGGGGAGAGTAAGATGGAGCAGTTATGGCATACAAATGAAGTGTGAATGGAAGAACTGTTACAATGCAGGGAAGAAGGGAATGGAGGACTGGAAGTGCTAGAACCTTATTCTCATCAGAGCCGGGTTAAAGAGGGAATAACATATACATCTAGAAGGTCTAAAAGTCTTAACTCACAGAGAAGTAGGAGGGCAAGGGGATAGGGTTAGTGAGGGACTCAGGATGGCTGAAGAAAATGCAGATTAAGAAATAAGGCAAAGGGATAAGATAAGAGAGGGACTCTTAGAAGCTGGTACAGATTAGGGAGAAGGTGGTAAGTAATAAATTAGGCTGAGGAGAGACAGGGTAAAAATAGAGGGATAAAAGGATAAACGGGGTGGGTAGAAGGATATACACAAATAGTAATTATGACTTTGAATGTGAATGGGATTAACAGAAATGGATAGCAGAATTGATTAAAAATCAGAATCTGACAACATGTGGTTTACAAGAAATACCTTTAAAAAGGAGAGATACACATAGAGTAAAACTAAAGGGCTGGAGTAAAATTTATTGTCACTGATGCAAAAAAAAAAACAACAAAAAACAAAACCAACAGGTAGCAATCATAATGTCAGACAAAGTTAAAGCTAAAACACATTTTTAATTAAAAGAGAAACAGGGGAACTGCATTATGAAAAAGCAACATAGATAATTAAGTAACATAAATACTAATTCTATATGCACCAAGTGCTATAGCAACCAGATTCTTAAAGGAAAAACAATAAATTACAGGTGCAAATACATTGGAAAAATATAATGTGGGAGAATTCAACCTTGCCCTCTCAGAACTATATAACTAAGGAAATAAATTAAGAAAGAAGTCAAGAAAATGATGAGAATCTTAGATAAGCTAGCTATGATAGATAGCTTTCTGGAGAGAATTGAATGGGAATAGAAAGGAATATATCTTTTGTCTCAGTAGTACATGGTATCTTTACAAAAATGGACCATATATTAAGACATAAAAACTTTATAGTTAAGTATAGAAAAGCAGAAATACAAAATGCATCCTTTTTAGATCACAATGCAGTAACAATTATATTTAATTAAGGACCATGGAAACAAATTAAAAATTAATTGGAGGTTAAATAACCCTATCTTAAAGAATGAGTGCTTAAAGGAAAAGTCATAGAAAAATAATTTTATTAAAGGGAATGATAATAATGAGGCAACATACCAAAATTTATGGTATATAGCAGAATCAGTAATCAGAGGAAAATTTATATCTCAAAATTCTTATATCAATAAAATAGAGAAAGCACACCGATAAATTGGGTATGTAATTAAAAAACTAGAAAACATTAAAAATCACCAATTAAACAGGAAATTATAAATACTAAAAAATAAAGGTGAGATTAATAAAATTGAATATAAGAAAACGATTGAATTAATAAATGAGTTGGTTTTATGAAAAAAAAATAAAATAGATAAACCATGGGTTAAGAAGACTTATTTATTTATTTATTTATTTATTTATTTATTTATTTATTTATTTATTTAGCTTTTTACATTCATTTTCACAAATTTTTGGGTTCCAAATTTTCTCCCCTTTTCTCCCCTCCCCCCACCCCAATACCCCAAGCAATCTAATTTTCCCTATCTCCAATCTGTCCTCTCTTCTGTCATCCCTCCCTTCCCTTGTCTCTATCTTCTCTTTTCTCCTGTAGGGCCAGATGACTTTCTATTCCTCATTAACTGTATGTCTTCTTTCCTAGTTGCAACAACAATACTAAACAATTGTTCCTAAAACTTTGAGTTCCAAATTCTCCCCATCCCTCCCTCCCCACCCATTCCCTTTGGTACGGCAGGCAATTCATTATAGGCCATATCTGTGTAGCTTTGGAAATGACCTCCCTGATAGTCGTGTTGTGTAAGACTAACTGGATTACCATCCCTCCTAACCTGCCCCTCATTGTTTCTCTTCTGTCCTTTGATCCTGTCCCTCCCCAAGTGTTGACTTTCAATTACTCCCTCCTCCCTTTGCCCTCCCTTCCATCATCCCCCCCCAATATCTCGTTCTCCCCCGCTTTCTTATACTGTAAGATAGGTTTTCATACCAAAATGAGTGTGCATTTCACTCCTTCGTTTAGTCAAATGTGATGAGGGTAAACTTTTGTTTGTTTGTTTGTTTTTTTTTTTCCCCTCAGCTCTCCTCTTTTTCCCTCCACTAAAAACATCTCCTACTTGCCTCTTAAATGACATATAGTTACCCCCTTCCATTTCCCCCTCTTTCCTCTCACTACATTTCTCTCTCACCATTTACCTTAATTTCTTTTAAGGTATGGTCCCATCCTATTCAGTTCAATCTGTGCTCTCTGTCTCTGCATGTGAATGCATGTGTGTATGTGTGTGCATGCGTGTACATGTGTATGTGTGGTCTCACCAACCACCCAGATACTGAAAAGTTTTAAGAGTTAGAAATATTGTCCTTCCCTGTATGAATGCAAACAGTTCATTTCTGGTAAGTCCCTTAATACTTCTCCTTGCTGTTTACTTTTGCATGCTTCCTCTCATTCTTGTGTTTGAAAGTCAAATTTTCTTTTCAGCTCTGGTCTTTTCATTAAGAATGATTGAAAGTCCTCTGTTTCATTGAAAGACCATATTTTCCCTTGAAGTATTATACTCAGTTTAGCTGGGTAGGTGATTCTTGGTTTCAGTCCTAGTTCCTTTGCCTTCTGGAATATCCTATTCCACGCCCTTCGATCCCTTAATGTAGAAGCTGCTAGATCTTGGGTTATCCTGATTGTATTTCCACAGTACTGGAATTGTTTCTTTCTAGCTGCTTGCAAGATTTTTTCCTTGAGCTGGGAGTTCTGGAATTTGGCCACAATGTTCCTAGGAGTTTCTCTTTTTGGATCTCTTTCAGGTGGTGATCGATGGATTCTTTCAATGCTTATTTTGCCCTCTGGTTGTAGAATGTCAGGGCAGTTTTCCTTGATAATTTCATGGAAGATGATATCTAGGCTCTTTTTTTGATCATGGCTTTCAGGTAGTCCCATAATTTTTAAGTTGTCTCTCCTTGATCTATTTTCCAGGTCAGTTGTTTTTCCCATGAGATATTTCACATTCTCTTCCATTTTATCGTTCTTTTGGTTTTGTTTGGTGATTTCTTGGTTTCTCATAAAGTCATTAGCCTCCATCTGTTCCATTCTAATTTTGAGAGAACTATTAAATTCAGTGAGCTTTTGAGCCTCTTTTTCCATTTGGCTCATTCTGCTTTTGAAAGCATTCTTCTCCTCATTGGCTTTTTGAACCTCTTTTGCCAATTGAGTGAGCCTATTTTTCAAGGTGTTAATTTCCTCAGCATTTTTTTGGGTCTCCTTTACCAAGATATTGACCTTTTTTTCATACTCTTCTTGCATCTTTGTCATTTCTCTTCCCAGTCTTTCCTCCACCTGTCTAACTTGCTTTTCAAAATCCTTTTTAAGCTCTTCCAAGGCCTGAGCCCACCCAACACCCCCCTGGGGTGTCTGGGGTACTGAGGCCCCGCCCTCCACATCTTTCCCTGATGGGAAAAATACGTTCTCGTCCTCCCCATCAGATCCGAAGGTCGGGATCATTTGCATTTGTTGGAAAAAACTCTCGAAAGTCTTATTTTTCTTCCCCTTTCTAGGCATTTTCCCAGCCAGTTACTTGACTTCTGAGATTCCTTTCCACCCCCGCCTGGATCCGCCCAGCTAGTGCTTGGCCTCTGAGATTCAAATGCGCTTTCCCGCAGCAAGCTTTAGTTCTGGCGCAGGGGTGGGGGCAGGGCCGCCTCCTAAGCTTGGGCCCTCAGGGGCTTTCCGCAGAGACTTTCAGGAACGGAGCGGGTGGGGGCGGGGTGGTGGGCCCCGCCTGCTGTGCTCAGCTCCCTTGGGGGTTTTATTCAGAGGCGTTCAGCAGTAGAGCAGGGTGGGGGCAGGGCCATCTCCCCTGCTCGGCTCCCTCAGGTTGGAAAGACCTTCAGTATTGAAGATCCTACCTGCTGCTGGGGGATTCCTGAGTCCCGGGCCGCTGCCGCCTCAGCCGCCCGCCCACGCCTCTGTCTCCGCCGCTTCCTGCCCCCGTCTCTGCCGCCGCCGCTTCCTCCCGAGGGGGCCCGATTCACGGAGGCGCTCCGCTCCCCTCCCCTATCGCAGCCTTCTTTCTTACTGACCTGTAGTTTCTGTGGGCGGAGGGACTTTCCCGGCTGCCGGAGCTTCCCCTGGAGCTTTCCTCTCTGAAGTCTGCTCGGGTCAGCTTCTCTGGGTCACGGCCAGGGGTGGGGGTGGGGTCCGCTTTCCGGAGTGCGATGGACCCCGGGGACAGCTCTCCAGGGTTCAGTGGAACGGAAATCTCTTCCCCTATGTTTATGCACCCCCTGCAGAGATTCAGAATTTATGGGGATCTCCTTTTACCTCAATTCCATGGGTTGTGGGCTCAGAGCTCGTAAATGTGCGTCCTTTTACTCCGCCATCTTGGCTCCGCCCCCAAGAAGACTTTTAAAAAAAAGAAAAAACTAAATCATTAGTATCCAAAATGAAAAGCACAAATATACTACCAGGGAAGATGAAATTAAAGATATTTTAGGCATTAATTTGTCCAGTTGTATGCCATTTTATTTAACAACAAGAAAAATGTAAGAACACTTACAAAAATATAAACTGCCTAGATTTAACAGAAATGGAAATAGAATATCTAAACAAATCTATTTTAGAAAAAGAAATGCATCCTGAAATATCTGGCAAAGAACAGGAAGTTTGCAGAATGCCCATCAGTTTGGGAATGATGGAATACTACTGTGCTATAAGAAATAATGAATAGGTTGATTTTAGAAAAATGTGGCAAGACATCCATGAAATAAGAATGAGTAAAACCAGTAGAATGTTATATACAGTAATGGCAATATTGTTCAAAGAATAACCGTGAACAACTAAGTTATTCTGAGTATTATAAATACTCAGATCAGTTACAGAGGACCTGTGAAGGAAAATGCTTAAGAGGAAAAGCTGATAAATAGAAGAATTCATAGTATGGGGTGTGTGTATATGTGTGAAATGGTGGACTTCTCTAGTGGGGTTTGGGCAGGGAGGGAAGGAGACAGTTCAGAACTTAAAATGTAACAAAGAAATAAATTAAATTTTTTAAAAATCTGCATTTTTAGTAGGAATACCCAAATTACTGAAATCACAGTATTGTAAGAATGGAGTTGAAAAAAATTTGTATTTCCTCAAGTTAAATGTGCTTATATATTCTGGTTCCTTTGATAAAATTATGTTTAACTTGTATTTCCGTTTGGATTATATGAAATTTTTTTAATATGGCCTAATGTATGTTTTGACATTATAGTCACAGATAATTTAAGTAAATTCTTTCTAATCTATTTGCATGTAATGTATATAATTCCAATCTAGTTCCTGAAATGTTGGACTAAATTAATTTCATTAATGACATTGATCAAAAGTATACAAAAAGATTTTTGGTTCTATGTTTTTCAGGTATGCCTTTAAGTTTATGCTTGACAAGGCAAGTTTAGGTCCAATAGAGGACTTCAGAGACTTGGCTGGCTACTTAGAAGAATATGAACATGACTGGTATATTGGTTTAGTATCTGATGAAGAGTGGCAGGAAGCAGTTATGCAAGAAAAGCCATACCTTTTTTCTTTGGGGCATGATCCTAATATGGTAAGAAAGACAAAATTTCAAAAATATTTTTGTTGCCTAAGTCAAGCCTCACCTCAGGAATGAGTTATTTCAAATATTATAATTAATGTTTTATGGAGATTTGGCATATTCTAGGTAATTCTGCCTATATAATTATGTCTTTTAAATATCTGATAATTTTTACTTCATGCATTACATTAAAAAATTTAATTTTGCCTTCTTAATAACAAATTCAAATTATTATAAAATTAGTCATCATTTAGGGGTAGAACTAACCATTCATTAACATAGGCAAAATTATTTCAGCTGTCAATCATCCTACTTAAGTACCTACTATGTTTCAGATACTGTGCTGGGGATAAAAATACAATAAATAAAATAATCCCTAACTGTCAAGCTCACCTTCTAAGAGAGGGTATATTAGGACGTAGATGAGGGAGTAGAGCATGAATGGGAAATGGAACCTCAAGAAGGCAAAGAAGGTAGTTGGGAAGGCAAGGTAAATAAGAAAAGGTAAGGGAACAATTAAGAGAGTAAAGCAGATTATCAGCACTGTATTAGTGGGACAGATTGAAGGAGAGGTGGTTGTGGCTAGGCGGGAGGGGAGAAGTAGGGTTGTGGATTTGTTGAGCCTCAGGAAAGGAAGTTGAAGGGACAATCAAGTTATTTATTTAGAAGTAACTGGATATAAAAGTTTTAGCCAGGTACTTTGGATACAGTATTTGTATTCCTTGCCTGTCAGTGTAGTGAGATGATTTTGTAAACTCTTAAGAATTATAGAAATATTCATTGTTATACATAAAGAAGATCCTTTTTCATAGATTCACATCCCAACTTCTCTACGTCTTAATAAATGGTCTTTATGAGTTACAATTATAGGCTTTGGGGGAAGTAGAACCTCAGTGTCCAGTGACTAATTTATGAGCTTCCTTAAATTTAGCTAAGAATTTCAAGTAATAGCTTGTATGCATTGTGTTTCTAAGCCTGTTCTCAAAACTTTTCTACATCGGTAGACTTGCCCAAATTGGGCTCCATTTGCAAAGCTGGTAAGAACTCAAGGTCTCCTCAGTGGCACAGTGAAATATCAGAGTAAGGTGTTAGTGAAAGGAGTTACTGTTAATAACATATGTTAATAATAATGAATAAGAGAAGCAGTATGGAAAGTGTTGGACTGGAATTCAGAAAGACCTCGGTTCAACACTAGCTCAGGGAACTCTTTCACACTACAGATTCTGGATGAATTGGGATCTACATAAGGTAGAAGGAATTTCCAATCTAGGCATTCCCAAACAACAAAATCACCCATTTCTGATATATTAATATGAAAATGAACTAAACACTTGCAGAATGCTTATTTTGACTTTTACATGGAGATGTAACCATATTCTTATGACCACTTACAGTTTAACCTATTAAAATACTTGCAGCTTAAAAATATCAGTTTAAGGGACATGTACCATAAACAGATGTTCTTAGAATTTATGCTAATGCTAGCTTAAATTTGACTACTAATAGAAAAAATTATTTTAATTATGTATTTATGCCTTTGCTGACAGATTAACTCCATGTTAGCATACCAGCTCGAGCACATATGATAAGCAATTACAAAACCACTGAAAGTTCCCAAGAATGCCTTATGAATATACCTTCCTTGTTAGAAAGACAGGGGATGACTGGGAAGTATTGGGTACACCATCTGGTACAATCATCATGTTTTGCTTATTTCTTTTACTTTGTTGTAAGAAAGGATTCAGTATGTGAAGAGAGACTGGAGTGACTGTGATTTAAATGATAAAAATATCAATGAAATTTTTTAATGTGAGTTTCAAGCAAGGGTTGGATGACCATCTACTGGGTATGTTATAGTGGGAATAATTGTTCAAAAATGGGTTAGACTATATTAGACTACCTTTGAGATCCTTTCCTACTTTGAGATTCTTTGATGTAATGTAGAAAATTTGATGTGCACTTTTAAAAACATTTATGGCCTGTATGCTTTTATATGTAATTGATATTCAACATTAAATATGTTGATTTTTTAAAAATTTTTTTCCTTTCCTTTAAAGGGAGTGTATACTGGGAGAGTACTTACTCTTCAGGAATTGTTGGTCCAAGTTGGAAAATTAAATGCTGAAGCTGTCAGAGGGCAGTGGGCCAATCTTTCATGGGAACTGTTATATGCCACAAATGATGATGAAGAACGTTACAGTATACAAGCTCATCCAGTACTTTTAAGAAACCTTACTGTACAAGCAGCAGATCCACCTCTGGGATATCCAGTTTATTCTTCTCCACCTCTCCATGTGCCTTTGATCTAAAGCTCCTTTTTGGACTTGAAATTTTCATATTGTCAAAGAAATCTTTTAGTATTTGAGTCTTAGAATCAGCATGATGTTTAGATTTCTATAACTTCATTGGAAATTTTTAGAAAATCATCTGAGAAAAAATAAGCTGCATGAAGTTAATCCTTTGTCCATAGAAATGATAAAGAGCTTAATGAGCTCATTAATTTGGAATTTAGAATGATTTATCTTAAATGTGTGATATGTGGACTCTGGTAGTCTTTTTAGAAAATACAATGAAACCTATGTTTTCTAGAATAACAACTTTCTACTAGATTAGATAGTGAACTTTTTTATGCTTTTTAAAAGTGACAGGTAACTTGCATTTCTAAGCAAGCTACAGCTATATCTGTATCAGTGTTTCTAAATGATAATGGACCCTATAGTAGGTGACCAAAATGTACATACAAAATTTATTTAAAATAAAATTTTGATATTTTATTACTTTACACTGTGTTCAATTTTAATCTTTTGCTGTATTTTTGCATATTTTTAAATGACAGCTTTAGGCTATCATTTAATAAAATCTTTTCGTTCTTGCAAAAGAATACTTTTGGTAAATGTGAACGAGAATAAATGTGTTTTATTCTATTAGGCAAATACCTACAACATTAGAAATAGCTAATGTCTTAAGGAGCAAAAAAAAGAGAAATATAGGAATGGGATAAATTTTTCATAAAATTTGGTTCTCAGATTCCCAATGAAAGCTTAGGTTTCTCAGCTGGCATTTTTGTGCTAAAAGAAAAATTTATCTGCATCAGTTAAAAACAATACATCTTCTATTTTGGATTCATATCTTGTAGCATTCTTCTTAAAAGCGATGATGTAGTGTTGGAGAAAAATGAATGTGATATAATTGAAAGCACGTGAAACAATTTTGCTTTTAACTATTAGGAACCAGCTAAGGTTAAGTTCTTCAAGTCACTAAATTTCTTTGGGCCTCATTTGCATTTGAAGAGGTTGAGCTAGAATGATTTTTTATGTCCCTCACAGCTCTAAAATTATATGCTCCTTATTCTATGATCATCTGTGGCTTATTTTGAAATGTTAAAAATAATATTCTCACATTACATAAATAAAACAGTTCAGATCAATATTTTCCTTGGTAGGTTTTGTATATTTTGTGTTCTATAGTTATCTTGTTAGAACTTTGATATTTATTCATAATTTATGTCTTTAATTTTGCTTTCTTTTTTTAAAAGAGATTTACACAAATTTGTGGAGGAAGATCATTTTCAGCTGATGAACAGTTTTTTTTAAAAGTAGAAGGGTGGCATGGTTATAGGCAGTGGTATAAAGGAGAAATTGAAAAGGAGAGAAGCTGGACATAAAAAGAACATATGGGAAGCTATTAAATAGGATTCCAGACGGACAGATGCAGAGCCTGAAAGGACCTTAAAGCTCTAGTCCAACCCCTAATTTTACAATAAGGAAACTGAAGCCCATGGAGGTCATACAAATAGCAAAGTGAGGATTTTAACCTAGGTAAATGCATTAACTCCAAAACCAGCATTCTTTCAAGTGTACCAAGTCATCTTAGGGAAAGAATGGTAGGTATCTAAAGTAGTATGGTCACAGAAAGCATACAAAAAGAGAATGATCGTTGTCATTCATTCTCGAAGAAGACTGAAATGACCTCACTATATTGTGATCAAGGTACAGTGTGTCTGATTTTGGCTGATGAGCTCAGAAGGCTCTACCACAGATTGGTCACAAATAATCACATATGTTATGGGTGATTATGATATTCCACAGGTCAAAGGAGCTAGGATTAGGATTAAAACTAAGAATCACCTGGCCAGCAAAATTGAGTATAATACTTCAGGGGAAAAAAAAATGATCATTCTATGAAATAGAAGACTTCCAAGCATTTTTGTTGAAATGACCAGAGTTGAATGGAAAATTTGACTTTCAAACACAAGAATGAAGAGAAGCATGAAAAGGTAAACATAAAAGAGAAATCATAAGGGATTTACTAAAGTTGAACTGTTTACATTCCTATATGGAAAGATCATATTTGTAGCTCTTGAGACTTTTCTTAGTATTAAGGTAGTTGGAGGGATTATATACATACAGACAGAGGGTACAGGGTGAATTGAATGATATCTAAAAAAACCAAATTAAGGGGTAAGAAAAGAATATATGGGGATGAGAAGGAGAAATAGAATGGGGTAAATTATCTCACATACAAGAGGCAAGAAAAAGCTTTTTCTTTTTTTAAAAAAAATTAATATTTTTACATTCATTTTCGCAAAATTTTGGGTTCCAAATTTTCTCCCCATTTGTCCCCTCCCCCCACCCCAATACACCAAACATTCTAATTGCCCCTATCACCCATCTGCCCTCTCTTCTATCCTTCCCTCCCTTCCCTTGTCCCCATCTTCTCTTTTGTCCTGTAGGGCCAGATAACTTTCTATTCCTCATTGCCTGTATTTCTTATTTCCTAGTAGCAAGAAAAATACTTGACAGTTGTTCCTAAAACTTTGAGTTCCTACTTCTCCCTATCCCTCTCTCCCCACCCATTCCCTTCGGGAAGGCAGGCAATTCAATGTAGACCATATCTCTGTAGTTTTGCAAATGACTTCCATAGTACTTGTGTTGTGTAAGACTAACTATATTTCACTCCATCACATCCTGCCCCCTGTTTTTTCTATTCTCTCTTTGATCTTGTCCCTCCCCAAGAGTGTTGATTTCAAAATTGCTCCCTCCTCCCATGCCCTCCCTTCCATCATTCCCCCACCCTGCTTATTCCCTTCTCCCCCACTTTCCTGTACTGTAAGATAGGTTTTCATCCCAAAATGAGTATGCATTTTATTCCTTCCTTTAGTCAAATGTGATGAGAGTAAACTTCATGTTTTTCTCTCAGCTCCCCTCTTTTTTCCTCCACTAAAAAGTCTCCTGCTTGCCTCTTCTATGAGAGATAATTTGCCCCATTCCATTTCTCCCTCTCTCCTCCCAATACATTTCCCCCTCCCTGCTTCATTTTTTAAGATAGGATCCCATCCTATTCAATGCACTCTGTGCTCTCTGTCTCTGTGTGCATGTGTGTGCGTGTGTGTGTGTGTGTGTAAACCCACCAACTACCCAGATACTGAAAAGTTTCAAGAGTTACAAATATTGTCTTTCCATGTAGGAATGTAAGCAGTTCAACTTTAGTAAGTCCCTTATGACTTCTCTTTGCTGTTTACCTTTTCATGCTTCTCTTCATTCTTGTGTTTGAAAGTCAAATTTTATTTTCAGCTCTGGTCTTTTCATCAAGAATGCTTGAAAGTCCTCTATTTCATTGAATGACCATTTTTTTTGCCTGAAGTATAATACTCAGTTTTGCTTGGTAGGTGATTCTTGGTTTTAGTCCTAGTTCCTTTGACTTCTGGAATATCCTATTCCACACCCTTCGATCCCTTAATGTAGAAGCTGCTAAATCTTGTGTTATCCTGATTGTATTTCCACAATATTTGAATTGTTTCTTTCTAGCTGCTTGCAATATTTTTTCCTTGACCAGGGTTACTCTGGAATTTGGCCACAATGTTCCTAGGAGTTTCTCTTTTTGGATCTCTTTCAGGCGGTGATCAATGGATTCCTTCAATACTTATTTTGCCCTCTGGTTCTAGAATATCAGGGCAGTTTTCCTTGATAATTTCATGAAAGATGATGTCTAGGGTCTTTTTTTTGATCATGGCTTTCAGGTAGTCCCATAATTTTAAAATTGTTTCTCCCAGATCTGTTTTCCAAGTCAGTTGTTTTTCCAATGAGATGTTTCACATTATGTTCCATTTTTTCATTCTTTTGGTTTTGTTTTGTGATTTCTTGGCTTCTTATAACGTCATTAGCCTCCATCTGTTCCATTCTAACTTTGAAAGAACTATTTCCTTCAGTGAGCTTTTGAACCTCCCTTTCCATTTGGCTTATTCTACTTTTTTAAAACATTCTTCTCCTCATTGGCTTTTTGAACCTCTTTTGCCAATTGAGTGAGCCTATTTTTCAAGGTGCTATTTTCTTCAGCATTTTTTTGGGTCTCCTTTACCAAGGTATTGACCCGTTTTTCATGCTTTTCTTTCATCCCTCTCATTTCTCTTCCCAGTTTTTCCTCCACCTCTCTAACTTGATTTTCAAAATCCTTTTTGAGCTCTTCCATGGCCTGAGCCCATTGAATATTTATTTTGGATGTTTGGGATACAGAAGCCTTGACTTCTACGTCTTTCCCTGATGGTAAGCATTGTTCTTCCTCATCAGAAAGGAAGGGAAGAGATATCTGTTCACCAAGAAAGTAACCTTCTATGGTCTTATTTTTTTTCCCTTTTTTGAGCATTTTCCCAGCCAGTTACTTGACTTCTGAGTTTCCTCACCACACCTACCTCACCTCCAGTTCCACGCAGCTAGTGCTTGGGGTCTGAGATTCAAGTGCTGCTTCCCAGCTTCAGGACTTTCAGTGGGGGCAGGACTGCTATTCAGTTTGAGATTAAGTTCAGGTGCTCAGGTAGGGGCAGGGCCACCTCACAGTGCTCATTTCCCTCAGGGGGTTTATGGGGAGACCTTCAACAATGGATCCGAGCCCCTGCTTGCTTCCGGAGCTCCTGTCTGCTGCTGCCTCTGCTGCTGCCTCCTGAGGGGGCCTGAGTTATGGGGACACCCTGCTCTCCTCTTGGTGAGCCAAACAGGCTCTCTCACTAACCTCTGGCATCTGCGGGTGGGTGGACTTGTGTGGCCACTGGAGATTCCATCCCTGAAGCCTACTCGGATCTGGTCCTCTCGGTGCTGCGCAGCCAAGGTCTGGGCTCTGCTCCGGTATGGTGGGTGACGGACCTTTGGTGTCAGATTTTCAGGGCTCTCTGGAACAGAAATCTCCACTCCATTGTTGTGCAGCTTCCACTGCTCTAGAATTCGTTGGGAGCTCCTCTTTACAGGTATTTTATGGGCTATGAGTTAGGAACTAGCATATGTGTATGTTTCTACTCTGCCATCTTGGCTCCTCCCCTAGAAAAAGCTTTTTCAATGGAGAGGAAGAGGGGTGACATGAGAGGGAAAGTGTGAATCTTACTTTCATCACATTTGGCTTAAGGAAGAAATAACATGTACACTCAATTTGGTATGAAAATCTAACACTACAGGAAAATAATGGTAAGGGGATAAGTGGGAGGGTGGGGGGATGATGGAAGGGAGGGAAAATGAGAGGAGGGGGTAATTAGAAGTAAGCACTTTTGAGGAGGGATACGGTCAAAAGAAAATAGAATAAATGGGCAGAATAGGAAGGAGGGAAATATAGCTAATCTTTCACAATATGACTATTATGGAAGTGTTTTCCGTAACCACATGTGTATAACTTACATTGAATTGCCTGCCTTCTCAGTGGGGATGGGTGGGGAGGGAGGAAGGGAGAGTAGTTGGAACTCAAAGTTTTAAAAATGAGTGTTAAAAATTGTTTTTCCATGCAATTGAGAAATAAGATATACAAGCAGTGGGGTATAGAAATCTATCCTACTCTACAGGAAAATAGAGGGAAATAGGATAAGAGAAGGGAGGAGTGTGATACAAGGGAAGGCAGATTGAGAGAAGGGTAATCAGAATTCACACTGTGTTGGGTGGGTAGAGGGGAGAAATGGGAAGAAAATTCGGTACTCAAAATTTTGTGGAAGTATCTGTTCAAAACTATAAATAAAAAAAGAAGAAAGAAAAAAAACTTGAGATCTCTGGCATAGCCTTTTAGGCTATGTATTTTGATAGTCTCCTCTATACTAGGGAGGTATCAAAAAAGTATTTTGATGCCTCCTCTATACTAGGTAGGTGGCTTAAAGGATAGAGCACTGAACCTAGAATCAGAAAGACCTGAGTTGAAATACGGCCTCAGACACTTAAGCTGTGTGACCCTGGGCAAGTCATTAAATCTCTGTTTGCCTTGATCCCCTGGGGAAGGAAATGGCAAAACCACTCTGGTATCTCTGTGAAGAAAAACCCATGGACAGTATGAGCCACAGGATCATGAAGAGTCGGACACAAGGAACAACGAAATGACAAAAGGAATCCCAAGATAAAGTCACTGATATATTCTATTTCGGGAGACCATGTATGTATATACAAAATATATGCTAGGTAATTTGAGAAGAGGAAAGCACTAGCATTTCAAAAAGCAAAGACCCGTGTAGAAGGTGGCAGTTGAGCTGAAGCTTGAAGGAAACTGGATTCCAAGAGGTAGAGAGATCAGGCAGGAATGCTTGCTAGCCATGGGATCACATAACCAGGGGATAGAGTGACTTGCCTGAACAAAGGAAGGTCAGTATGGCTAGAATTCAAAGTCTGTAAAGGTGAGCAATATGAAATAAAGCTGAAGAGGTAGGGTGGGGTCAAGTTGTAAAAGGCTCCAAGCAATAGCTTCTGTTGAATCCTAGAGTTTATTTGAGTAGGGGAATGATATAGTCCTACAATTTAGAAAAACCTCTTTGGCAACTCTGTGGAAGATGCTTTGGAATGGAGAAAGTCTTAAAGACAAGAGAAACCAAGTGGGAGGTCTTTTGCAATAGTCCAAGCAAGAAGTGATGAGGGCTTGCACTATAATGGTGGTTTTGTGAATTGAGAAATGGATGAAATCAAGAGAGAAAAAAATACAAGCAAGAATTTGGCAACTTGATTGAATATATGGGGTAAGGAGTCAAGAATGACAAGGTTGTTGTAAGTCATCTCAATTGCATATTGAGTCATTGGAATGAGACATAGTGATCCCTATACCTGCATATGTGAGCTTTCTCCCCTGCCCCCACCAATTAAATTGTGAGCTCTTTGAGGGCAAGAACAATCTTTTGTTTCTTTTTGTATACCTAGCCGTTAGCACAGTCTCTGGCATGCTCTACTACCATCTTCATCATGCCTGACCCAGGATAAGCTTATCACAGGAAACTCATCATCATGGAGGTTGTTTCACCTTTGGGACTCATACATCATTAGTACCTTCAGTTGCTTCTGACTCTCTGACTGGAGATTTAAAGGGTAGAAGCAAAAAACTCCTCTCATAACCTCCCTTTATAGAGGGCCCAATGTAATTTCTTCATTTGTCACCAGCTACTCTGCTTGGTTTCATCTCCACCATTATCATCATTACCCTTTTGTGGGGTACCCTCTTCCCTCTTCTTTAACAGAAAAGATCATTTTTTGTATATTGTCTTCCCTAATTATATTGTAAGCTCCTTGAGGGCAGAGACTGTCTATAGTGCCTGGCACATGGTAATTACTTAATGTTTATTGTATTATAATAAATGTTTATTGACTGTCTCCTACATTACACATTTCTTTAACATTTTCTCACCATAAAGTACTTTTCTACATTACCTCATTAGATCTTAATGACTCTGAGGGATCAGAGATCCAAGTATTATTCTCTCCGCTTCATAAAAAAAATAAAAAACAGGTTTAGAGAGAAAAGCAACATGGCTCCTTCATGTTACTAGCAAGGAACCAGAGCTAGGACATGGACCCAGTTTTTCTGACTCTCAGTCAAGTACTCTTTGCATTACATTCTAATGTATTTAATTACAATCATGGGAATGAGATTTAGACCTGAAAAGGACCTTAGAGATCATCTAGTACAAATCTCCAGTTTTATAGATGAGTAAACTAAAGACTAGTGAGGTTGTCACCCAAGGTCACATATAGTAAGTTCCTAGAATCAGGATTTAAATCCAGATCCTGTGATTCCTAACTCTAGCACTCTTTCCATTAATTATAGAGGGTATTTGGTCACAACATGGAAGCAGTTTCCCACAAGGGGAAAAGAGAAAGAACCAAAGAGATGGTAACCAGTGAGTTCACATTCTATCTTTTCTATATTCTAATTTATGTATTATATCTATTCTATATTTGCAAAGGAAAAGAGTTACCAGACAAAACTCTACTTCCTTAGCTCATTACACAAGCCAAGGAAGCAAAGAGAATACTTATTCTGATGAATAGTCAAGCTTGTATAAAAGTCTCTCAGTGGAAAGATCACTGCATTTTGAATTATGACTGGTGCAAATACTGGCTCTACTGGTTTACTGTCTCTGTGAACCTGGATAGGTCATTACCTTGATGGACTATAAAGTTAGACCTGTGAGTAGAGAGGAGGAGCCATTGGGGTCTGTCTACAGAGGCTAATTTCTGGAGAGGGTCCAGTAGAAAGAACATCCTCAAAGTGATGCAGAAACCACCATTTCCATGCCTTGAAATCTTCTTGGTCTCCAACTAAGTTGGGGAGGAAGGAAACAAGGAAGCCCTGGGAGGTGAAGGAACCAGATTTCAGGCTTGCAGAGAAGGAGGTGGTGGTGGTGGTGGTGGTGGTGGTTCATCCATTCTCAAAGAAGACTACTGACATCTGGGGGGTGATGTCTTGATTTGCAAATGGAATGGATTTAAGTGAGGCAAAGCTATGCAAAGTCATTAGCTTCACTCTCTATCCTCCAGTCATCAGAGTTCAGTGGCAAAACATATATCAAGACAAGTAGCAAGGCCCAGGATGCAATCATTTGTCCAAGGTCATATATCAGGTGAAAAAAACTGAACGTCAATACTCTCTTTCCACCATATACACTGCTACCCATAGAATAAGATGAAAATTAATAGAACATAAGAAATATAATGTAAGAAAATTGCAAAGATTTTTTTGATAACAGTATTTTCAACCATAGGCAATGGAGTCACCACATTTGTTCTTTAACTTACCTATCCTGGATATTTTAATATTCCATAGTGGAGCACATTTACCATCACACAACTGACAAAAAAATATAGTGAATATAAGCTCTTCCTACATTTACTGAGAAGGGAGAGGGAAGACATAACAGGATGTCCCTCTCTTTGTACAACTACACCCTATGAACAGACTCTCTTACAGGGCCTCCTGTGTTGCTCTCTCACCCCTCCCATAACTGACTTTGCCCTAAGTGCAAGGATTCCTAGTGAAGACTCTGCATAAAATGTTAGCATTGGATGACATGATATCTATGTTGGTCTCTTAGCTCTACATCCATAATCTTATAATAGGGGTTTTTGTCTTTCACTTTAGAACCACACCTCACCTAGAACTTCTGCACAGCCTGGGAAAGCCTCTAACTCCAAAAAGTGTGTACCTTTCCAACTTAAGATTAATTTAAGTAACAGTAGACAATAGTTTATTGTAGGGGAAGAAACTGCCACATTATACTTATGTTTCAAGGAAGCAGTATTGGATAGTGGAAAAATCCCTAAATTAAATAGCAGAAGACATCAGTCATAGCGTCAGCTCTAATATCATTGACTTGCTATTAAGATAGCTAGGTGGCACAATGGATAAAGCACCAGGTCCAGAGTTAAAAGGACCTTAGTTTAGATCCCGGCTCAGATACTTACTAGCTATGTGACCATGGGCAAATCACTTAACTTTGCCTCAGTTTCTTCACCTGCAAAATGAGCTGGAGAAAGAAATGGCAAACCACTCTAGTATATCTGCCAAGAAAATCCCAAATGAGATCACAAAGAGTCAGACACAACTGAAAAATGACTGAACAAATATTTGTTACAAGAATTTTTTCTTTTTTCTTTTTCCTTAATTGATGAAGGTGGGGAAACAAATGGTGGAGGTAGGTCTGGGCACAGAAGGTAGGAAGGTGAGAAAATAGCTTTTTATTCATTAAAAAATACAACAAAGTGTAATTTAAAAAAACCTGGGTCACACTTTCTTCACATATAAAATGAAGATTTTAGCCAAAATGGTCTCTAAGATCCCTTCCATCTCTGAAACCTGTTTTCTTTCTTTTATGTTGTATGCCTTGAAAGGCAGCCTGATATAACTGAACTTGGAAACTGTTAAAACTTGATTCCAAATCTTATCTCTGATGCTTAACTGTGTAACCACAGGCAAATCAATTAATCTTCTTGGTTTCTTTTCATCTGTAGTCCTGATAATACTTGTAATATCACAGTCACAATGTGCTTGTAAGGATGGAAGACTATAAAGCACTTTTTAAAAACTTGAATTGTGGGGGCGGAGTCAAGATGGTGGAGTAGAAAGACTCACGTATGCTAGCTCCGAACCCACAGCCCATGGATTTAATGTAAGAAGAGCTCCCCACAAGTTCTAGATCACTGCAGGGTGTGCAGAAACACAGTGGAAGAGATTTCCGCTCCAGAGAGCCCTGGAGAGCTGTCCCCAGGGTCCGTCGTGCTCCGGAAAGTGGAGTCCACCCCAGTGCTGCCATGGCGGTGCGGCCCCAGGGCAGCAGATCTGAGCAGGCTTCAGAGACGGAATCTCCCATGGCCAGGAAGGTCCCTCCGCCCACAGACGCTACAGGTCAGTGAGAGAGACATCTGGGCTGGCCAAGTGGGGAGCGGGGTGTCTCCGTGGCTCGGGCCCCCTCGGGAGGAAGTGGTGGAGGCAGAGGCGGGGGCAGAAAGCAGCAGAGGCAGAGGCAGGGGCCCGGGACTCCCCGAGCAGACAGGATCTTCATTACTGAAGGTCTCTGCATAAACCACCTGAAGGAGCTGAGCCTGGGAGATGGCCCTGCCCCCACCCGCTCCATTACTGAAGATCTCTGCATAAAGCTCCTGAGGGAACTGAGCCTGGGAGGTGGCCTTGCCCCACCCAAGCACCAGAACTTAAGCTCACATTGAATAGCAGCCACAGCCACCTCAGAAAGCCCACTTGAATCTCAGAGCCCAAGCACTAGCTGGGTGGATCTAGGCGGGGGTGGAGAGGAATCTCAGAAGTCAAGTAACTGGCTGGGAAAATGCCCAGAAAAGGGAAGAAAAATAAGACTATAGAGAGCTTCTTTGAGCAGGTGCAAATGTTCCCACCTTTTGGTTCTGGTGATGAGGAAATATTCTTGCCATCAGGGAAAGATGTGGAGGGTGGGGCCTCTGTATCCCAGACATCCCAGGGGGATGTTGAGTGGGCTCAGGCCTTGGAAGAACTCAAAAAGGATTTTGAAAAGCAAGTTAGACAGGTGGAGGAAAAACTGGGAAGAGAAATGAGAGAGATGCAAGAAAAGTATGAAAAATGGGTCAATACCTTGGTAAAGGAGACCCAAAAAAATGCTGAAGAAAATAACACCTTGAAAAATAGGCTCACTCAATTGGCAAAAGAGGTTCAAAAAGCCAATGAGGAGAAGAATGCTTTCAAAAGCAAAATTAGCCAAATGGAAAAAAAGGTTCAAAAGCTCACTGAAGAGAATAGTTCTCTCAAAATTAGAATGGAATAGATAGAGTCTAATGACTTTATGAGAAACCAAGAAATCACAAAACAAAACCAAAAGAATGAAAAAATGGAAGAGAATGTGAAATATCTCATGGGAAAAACAACTGACCTGGAAAATAGATCCAGGAGAGACAATTTAAAAATTATGGGATTACCTGAAAGCCATGATCAAAAAAAGAGCCTAGACATCATCTTCCATGAAATTATCAAGGAAAACTGCCCTGACATTCTACAACCAGAGGGCAAAATAAGTATTGAAAGAATCCATTGATCACCACCTGAAAGAGATCCAAAAAGAGAAACTCCTAGGAACATTGTGGCCAAATTCCAGAACTCCCAGGTCAAGGAGAAAATATTGCAAGCATCTAGAAAGAAACAATTCAAATATTGTGGAAATAAAATCAGGATAACTCAAGATCTAGCAGCTTCTACATTAAGGGATCGAAGGGTGTGGAATAGGATATTCCAGAAGTCAAAGAAACTAGGACTAAAACCAAGAATCACCTACCCATCAAAACTGAGTATAATACTTCAGGGGAAAATATGGTCTTTCAATGAAACAGAGGACCTTCAAGCATTCTTGATGAAAAGACCAGAGCTGAAAAGAAAATTTGACTTTCAAACACAAGAATGATGAGAAGCATGAAAAAGTAAACAGCAAAGAGAAGTCATAAGGGACTTACCATAAGTGAACTGTTTACATTCCTACATGGAAAGACAATATTTGTAACTCTTAAAACGTTTCAATATCTGGGTAGTTGGTGGGATCACACACACACATGTACACACATGCACGCACACACAGAGTCAGAGAGCACACAGTGAATTGAATAGGATGGGACCATATCTTAAAAGAAATTAAGGTAAATGGTGAGAGAGAAAGGTAGGGGGAGGAAAGAGGGCGAAATGGCATGGGGTAAATTATATGTCATTTAAGAGGCAAGCAGGAGACTTTTTAGTGAGGGAAAAAGAGGAGAGCTGAGGAAAAAAAACAAGAAGTTTACCCTAATCACATTTGACTAAAGGAAGGAATAAAATGCACAGTCTTTTGGTATGAAAACCTATCTTACAGTACAGGAAAGTGGGGGAGAAGGAGATGAGCAAGCGGGGGGATGATGGAAGGGAGGGCAATGGGATGAGGGAGCAATTTGAAGTCAACACTCAGGGAGGGACAGGATCAAAAGACAGAATAGAAACAATGAGGGGCAGGATAGGATGGAGGGTAATTCAGTTAGTCTTACACAACACGACTATTATGGTAGTCATTTGCAAAACTACCCAGAAATGGCCTATATGGAATTGCCTGCCTTCCCAAAGGGAATGGGTAGGGAGGGAGGGGATGGGGAGAATTTGGAACTCAAGTTTTAGGAACAACTGTTTAGTATTGTTGTTGCTACTAGGAAATAAGACATACAGTTAATGAGGAATAGAAAGTCATCTGGCCCTACAGGAGAAAATAGAAAATGGAGACAAGAGAAGGGAGAGATGACAGAAGAGAGGGCAGATTGGAGATAGGGAAAATTAGATTGCTTGGGGTATTGGGTTGGGGGGAGGGGATAAAAGGGGAGAAAATTTGGAACCCAAAATTTTGTGAAAATGAATGTAAAAAGTTAAATAAATAAATAGATAGATAGATAGATAGATAGATAGATAGATAGATAGATAAAAAAGAATACAAAAAAAATAAAATAAAAACTTGAATTGTACTAAAAGTGTCAACTATTCAGACTCTTGTGCCATAGATTTCTGTAGTCATTTCACTCTTAGTAGTTTAATGTAGTTACTCTAATTTAGAGTTAAATTTTAACAAAAAAAAAATGTATATAATACCAGGGAGGAACTGAAGGGGAAAAAACTCCACTCTTTCCACAGATGAGGAAACAGTAATTCAGAGAAAGTCATGTGACTTGCCCAAAGTGACAAGAAAAAGAAGCCAGGGAGAGTTCTCACAAATGAGACTGAGGCTTTTAGATGTTCTGGAGAAAATGATCCAGGGGCTCAGAAGCCAGAACAAGCTTTGGTAATTAGGACCTGAAGTCAGTAGGATATCAACTCTAGCCTGTTAGAATAGAAGATGGGGATGGAAATAGCATCTATAATTCTTTATGTAAAGAGATGAGACCTAGATGTATTTTCTTTAGGAAGCTGGAAGCCACATCAGATTCCTTGAAATAGCCTTGAGGATCCTTGCAGAGGGACCTGAGACCCAAAGGCCTCCAATATCTGAAAGAGGCCCATCAGAGTACAGCATAGGATAGAATTCAACTGGAGATTTTGAGCAGAAAAGGAGACAAAAATGGTTCAAGGCCAGCATCTGCATAAGAACCAGGAGACTGAAAGTCAGATACTGAGGTAGAAAGTGGATTGGCGGGGGGGGGGGGGGGGGGTGGAGTCAAGATAGCAGAGTAGAAAGATGCACATACACTAGCTCTACCCCCACAGCCCATAAAAGACCTGTAAAGAAAGACTCTCAACAAATTCTAGAGCAGCAGAAGCCACAGAACAACGGAGTGGAGGTGATTTCCAGCCAAGGTTGACCTGAAAGGCCAATGGGAAAAGTCTGTCACACTGGATGTAGAGTGGAGCCCAGCCCAGCCTTGGTTGCACTGAACTGCACAAGGAGGAGAACCAGAGCAGGCCTGGGGGAAATACTCAGCAGCAGTAGCAGCAGTTGCAGATTCCTCAGCCCTCAGGCACCAAAGGTCAATGAGAGGGTTTTTTTTCAGCTGGCCAAGAAAGGAGCAGAGTCTTCCCATAGCTCTGGCTTCAGGCAGTGGCAGAAGCCACATGAGGTGGTGGCAGCTCCCACAGCAACCTGCATTCGTTGTTGGATTGTAAAACCCCTGGGGGAACTGAGCAGCTGATCCTTACAATCATGAAAAGCAAGTCAACAACTTTCCAAAGGAAACCCAAAAAAATGCTGAAGAAAATAACACCTTTAAGAGTAGACTAACTCAATTGGCAAAAGAGGTTCAAAAATCCAGTGATGAGAATAATGCTTTAAAAAGCAGAATTAGCCAAATGGAAAGGGAGGTTCAAAAGCTTACTGTAAAAAATAAAATAGAGAAAACAGAATCCAATAACTGGATGATATAACAAGAAATATTAGAACTGAACCAAAAGATTAAAATTCTAAGTTATCTACTATAAAAAATAACTAAGTTGAGACACAGTTCAAAGAGAACTTGTTTAGGAATCATCAAACTTCCTAAAAATTATGGCATGAAAAAGATTGCCATATTTCAAGAAATCACAAAAGAAAATTAGCAATACCCCCAAAACATCGTGAACTAAAATATATGACTCAAGTCAAAGAAAAGAATACTGAAAACAGACAGGAAGAAAGAATTAAAGTACTTTGGCTGTGACTACCATTAGAATCATGCAAGACGTAGGAACAACTACTGAAAGGAGCAGAGAATCTTGGATTGTGATATTCCAAAAATGATAATCCAAAATTCTTGACTTATAACCAAGAAAAATTTGACTTACAAAACTAAAAGTACAGGGGGGAAATGAAATAAAATACTTTTCAAGTATTCCTGACCAGAGCTGAATAGCAACTTTGAAATGCACAATAGTAAAGGAAAATATAGAAAGATTCGAGTAATTAGAAGGACTAAAAAAATGATGATGTTTACATAATAAGGAGAGAAGAGACAAAGGCACCTCCAGAATCCTACTATCTTGAAGGGTCACAGGGGGAGTTAAAAAAGATAGTTTAAAGGTTTAAATTTTATTTTCTTGATTTTTTTAAGAGAAAAAAAGGGAATGATAAAGGAATATGCGAGGGAACAAATGAGGAAAATGAGGAAAGAACTTAATATTTTTTATAATTAAGCCATGCAAGAAGAGTAAAAAATACAGAAGAAGAAATGAAGTAGAAAAAGTTGGGATCCCAGGATCTCATTCTTTTCTGAACCAGACAAAGGCACACACACAAAATTTTGTGTAGAAATATATTGAAACAATTTGGTACAAGACAATGGAGCATTTAAAAAATATTTAATCTTTTATTTTTTTGCCCAATTACATATAAAAACTGTTTAAATTTTTTTAAATTTTGAATTAAAAGTTAAGTTCAGAATAAAATAAGTAAAAATTTGAAAATACTACATCATTAATAATAGGACACATTTAACTCTCAAGTTCCACCTCACACCCATCAGAATGTCAAGGATGAATGAAAAAATGACTCTAAAAGTCCTATTCTACGTGGTGGGGATACAAATACAAAATGTCAGCTAATCCTAGCAATCAGGGGGCTTACTTTTTAATATTGGAGTATAACACATATAGGAGAATGATAGTCGTGGGGATGAAGAATTGGTCATGGAAATCATAAGGAGAGTGGATGGAGTCTCAGGGAAATTGTTACATTCTTTCTAGGAATAACTGTATTGATTTAGTTTTGACTCCCAGAGATAGAGCTGGAAATAAAACATAGGAAGGGGGATGGGGCAGTATAGTATGAAGATAATGGGTAACTGTGCAGGAGCCTGAGCCAGGCTAGAAATGGTGAAGTCTCATTGATTAGAAGCCCAGGGACTCGGAGCCAAGGCTCAAGTATGTGTTTGGAAGTGGAAGGTAGAGCACTGGAACATGGAAGGAAAATGGCTAGCAATATGGAGTCCCAGGTCAAATGAGAAATGATGAAATCTTGCCAATAAGAAGCCAGGCACTGGGGCCAGTGGGTTGGATGATGTGATGATAAAAAGGGAAAAGGACTATTGCTGACTGTTAACAGACAGACACCTTGGTTCACTATAGATTGGGCTCCAACAAGAAATAATGTCAAGAATTATCACTAGGATGCTTCCATTCCAGCAACAGGCAGTCCCTAATGTCGGTGCTATAGAAAGTGAAGAAAGTGAAACTTCAGCTTCTGATGTTGGTTAGTGCCAGCCACCTAATTTGTTTCTTTTCATATGGATGCCATTTATACTGTGCTTGTGTTCAGTTTACTATGAAAATATCCTTATAAGAGCAATAAAAGAGATCTTCAGAATACTTAATTATTTTTATTGATGTTTTTTTGTTTTTCATATTATTGCCACTTTCTGATAACACCCTTCAAACTCTTGTGACAAAGAAAAACACTTAACACAAACCAACATACTGAACATGTTTGTCAGGACATATATCACTGTATGTAAAGAGAAGGGCAGTAGGTTTCATTTCAGTGCTCTGAAATAAAGGCCATTACATTAATCTGAATTCTAATTTCTTTTAGTCATATTTTCCTTTACAATATTTTGGTCATTATGTATATTTTTGTTCTCTGGGCCCTACTTTTGACTCTATATCATTTCATTGTCTTTCCAAATTTCCCTAAATTCCTTATAGTCACCATTTATTATGGTGTAGTAGTTCTGGAAATTCATATCACAATTTGTTCGAATTCTCCTCCATAAAAAGGCACCCACTTTGATTCCGTTTTTGCTACCACAAAGAGAGCTGCTGTGAATGTTTTGGTATGGATAAGAAAAAGAAGGTTTTTTGATGGATGATCCTTGAATAGTGATTTAGGGTCACAATGTAGTTAGTACTTGCTACAGTTTCTTCACTTGCATTAAAAGTCCCAACCATTTCTTCTGTGACTTGAGTAAATACTAATGGAAGTTGATTTTACCCCTCTTTCTTCCTTATGTATATGTGTCATCCTGGGAGACCTACAATACCTCTTAGGGAACTCTGGATATCAGTGTTTAGTGGTAAGGCCTAGCCTAAAAATGCCAAGGTCTCCCATTGCATCCTGGGTCATCTCCAGTCATCCTGATGAATATCTGGTCACTGGATTCAGATGGTTCTGGAGGATAAGTGAGGCCAGTGACCTGCACAGCCCTTCATCACTCAAAACAAAGTCAAGTACAAGTCATGTCATCATTTCTCTGATGGCATGGTCTTTTTTGAAAACGAATGATGAACACAATAAAAAGTCCCTAAACTATGTCTTCTCCTTGAACCTGGGATACCACTACTATTCATCTACCTCAAAGAGATCAGAGAGGAGAAAAGGACTTACCTGTATGAAAATATTTATAGTGGTACTTTTTATTAGAGCATTTCAGTGCTCTAATAGAAGAACTGAAATTTTCAGAAGAACTGAAAATAAAATGGGTGTCCATCAATTGGAGAGTGGCCAAACAATTTGTAGTATAGGAATACAACAGACATTCTTATACTATAAGGTATGATATAAGGGAAAGATTCAGAGAAATCTTAGAGCACTTCTTAAGAACTCAGGCAGAATGAAGTGAACAGAAATGCACCAATTTCCGCAGTGGCTATACCATTGTAAAAGAAAACAGCTTTGAAAAACATTGATCAATTCAATAAACAATTAAAACACTCTAAGTCATAATGAAGCATACTTTCCACCTCTTGAGAAAGCTGATGAATTATAGGTGCAGAATGAGACACATTTTCAAATATGACCCTTCTGTGAACTATGTTTTCTTGTTTGTACCTATTTATTATGAGAAAGGGCTTTCATTTTCTTTGAGGGAAGAGAGAGAAAGGAGATTTGTGGGTAAGGATTGAAGTGAATGATGATAATGATGTTCCTCTTTCCCCCAAAAGAGAAAACATAATAGCCTTAAGAAAATATTTTTTAAAACATATCCCAAAGGGGTGATAGTAGCTTGGCAAGGGATGCAAAAAAGCAGGGCAAGATGCTACCATGCTAAATAGATAGATAGATAGATAAATGAATAAATGAATGAATGAATGAATAAGCAAATGAATGAATAAATAAATTAACAAATGAATGCATTAATGAATAAATGTGTGTATGTATATATGTTATATATGTTTACATATATACACACAAACATGTGTAAACATATGTATTTTAAAATCAAGATATACCTAATATTCAGTTTCATATATAATCTATTTTTTCTGTTCTCCTTTGTATATGAAAATGTTCATGTTAGTCAAATTCATGATTTTTTTAAAAGAGGAAAAAAAAAACCCCATTATGGTGTTCTTGTTACCTAAGCCTAAAATACCTTTTCTCCTTCTATATAATATTTATCTGTCCTTCAAAGTGCAAGTCACACCTCCTTTATGAAGCTAGTTACCCCACCTCCATCGTCTCTTCTCTTTTTTAAATTCCTGTTGCAGTTCCTACGTGCAGGAGACCATCCAACATCTGGGTTTTTCTTATATTGTTCTAGAATATTCTAGCACAGACAGCTGAGAAGAGTAGTGTGTTGTTTACACCTTAGACCTGGAGTCAAGAAGACCTGGCTTCAAATCTAGCCTCAGACACTTACTAAGCAAATCACTTAATCTTTATTCATCTCAGTTTCCTCATTTGTAAAATGGGGGTAATATTGGCACTGCCTCCCAGGATTGTTGCAGGGATAAAAATGAGATAAGTCGTTAAAGGCTTAGTATATTGGTTGTCTCATAGTAAGCATTAAATAAATGTTTATTCTCTAATAAATATAGTCTAACCCCTCTATTTTACAAATAAGGAAGCTGAGACCCAGAGAACTCAAGTGACTTATTGAAGGTCACACAGTTAATAAGTGTTAGAGGTAGAATCTGAACCTGGATCATTTGTACTCATATCATATAATCTGTAGTCTAGGTGGATGTGTGTTTTACACCACTTTTGTTTTTACAACACGGATAGTTCATATGATGTCTTTGATTGCGGACCTCACTGAGGAGGCCCTGGAATGTTGTGGGGTTCTGTACAATCCTCATGTCATTCCTAAACAGCAGGATCTGAAAAACCTTAACATCAATATGGCAACTAGCTGGCATAGTGTATAGAGTGCTGGACTTAGAGTCAGACCTGAGTTCAAATCCTGCCTCACACACTTTTGATAAGCAAGTCCCTTAACATCTCTGCATCTCAGTTTCCTCATCTCTAAAACAGGAATGATGATAATAGTACGTACCTCACAAGGTTGTTGGGAGGATATGTGACCCTGTTTTTGTGACTAGCATGATGTTAGTACTTACTGGATCTTGACCAAAGTTATTTTTGTGGTCATGTACCTTAGATTCTGGGATGGGAGACACTTTGTATGAGAAGGAAGCTTAAAAGGCCTAGGAGTTGGGTTTTACGACTGGGGCCATGGTTATTCCCCAAGGCAATTATGTGCCTTGGAAGTGAGCTTGGTTTGACTGAACTCAAACCATAGCCTCTTAGTATAAACAATATTTTTTTTTCTTAGTGTTTCCATAGAAGTGTTTCCCAAAGGAATACCTCATCTCCTTTTTGGTAGTAAACCCCATTTGGAGTTTCTCAAACCTAACCAGATGACCAATGTCTCCTTTTTTTCCCCCTGTTATCAGTTATTTTTTTTCCAATTGCAAATAAAGCAAAGCAAGTTTTCTTTTCTAAAAGTTTTAATCAACAACATAGTATTATCTATACTGTTTGGTGTGACTGAATATGTGATATACTGAAGAAAATAATCTATCAAGTCCTGCCTGTGACCATTCTGTAATGACAGTAAAGATGTCCTTAATATGTGAATAGATCACACAATTTTTTGAAGAGGCATGAGTTGGTAGTTTTTAATGTCTTGGTCAGCTGGCGGCGCAGTGGATAAAGCACCAGTCCCAGAGTGAGGAAGATGTCCCTTAACTTCTGTTTGCCTCAGTTTCCTCAACTGTAAAACAGGGCTAATAATAGTACCTACCTTCCATGGGCTGTTGTGAGGGTCAATTGCAATCATATTTATAAAAAGCTCTTAGTACAAGTAGGCACTACATAACTGTTCATTTCCTTTCCCTCCCACTTCGGTTGAGGTAGAGAGGTTGGTTTAAAGTAAAAATTGTGATATTTTAAATTCTCTTGGAATCTTCTCTTTTAGGTTTCTTTATAATTGATCACTATGTTACCTCCAATAAATATTATTTCTGCATATATCTGGTCGGATCCAGCAATTCTTCCTAACTCCTCTCTTCTCTTCTCTTCTCTTAGAACAATCACAAAATTTTATTTCAGATGACATACTAATGGAACAATCAATTCATTTAGTAATGATAATTTTATTGTCGCAGTAACAATATCTGATGCTTCTCATTTTCTGTGCAAAGTTGTTCTTACATGTATTTTATGTCTTCAGTTTATATCACATATACTTAGAGTAATTAATTGGAATATAATTATTATGATTAGTATTTATAAACTTATTAAATAAAAGACAGGATAGGTGCAAGGTTATACTGCTTCTACTTTTCCATCCTCTTCCTCTGTAGTATTTTGTAAGCAAGTTTGTACTCTAAACCTATTTTTTCCTTACTGCCATCTCTCTCCTTGGAAAAGATGCTAAATAAATATACGGTAGTAGATTAATGAAACAATATCAACAATTTTGGCATGTATATATTTTATACTGTTAAGGCACCAAAGTCAGTTGTTCAGTTATTTTTCAGTTGTATCCAATTCTTCATGCCCTTATTTGGGGTTTTCTTGGCAAAGTTACTGGAATGATTTGCTATTTCCTTCTCCAGCTCATTTTACAGATGAGGAAACTGAGGTAAACCGGGTTAAGTGACTTGCCCAGCGTCATACAGCTACCTGAGGCCAGATGTAAACTTAGGATTCTGACTCCAGACCTGGCCCTCTATCCATACATGTAATTAGGTTTAATAGCATTTGCTAGGTTCTACCTATATTACAGGTAGATGTGTTATCTGTCTAATGCTTACTAAATTGTAAACTTCTTGAGCTCAGGAAGAGTATTTTATACATTTTTATGTCTCTTACAGCAGTGGACAGAACTGCGGCCAGGCTATGCATATCCTGTATGAATCAATGCAGGTAATCAATTCATTTTCTTCCAACCTAAATTTAAAGTGAATATACTAAAGTATTCGTACCTGTGTTTTAAATGATAGACTTTTATTATTTTCTTTTTCCCATCATTTCCTTTTTATCTTCTTTCTCCTACCCCTTCTGAAAGTCTTCCTCTCTAGCAAAGAATTGTTTTAGAAGGAAGAAGGGAAAATAAATTCACCAAACCAATTGACACAATAGCAAAATCTGACATTGTATGAAATGTTACATATCCATGGATCCACTCCTCCCCCATCTCTGCAAAGGAGCAGAGGGAGGTGTCCTCCTGTCTCCTTTGGGACTAAGCTATTTCTTCATACTTTTACAACAGACTAGTTTGACTCTTTTGTTATCGTTTTTCTTTTTTCGTTGTTGTAATCACTATCTATATTATTTCTTGCCTCTATTTATTATGTTCACTGTTTCTTACAGTATAGCATATTCTATTACATTTATGTACCACAATTTACTATTTCCCAGTTGATGGGAATTCACTTTGTTTCCAGAGTAGAAGTGTTTGGGTTTTTTTAACTCAAGAATATGAAACATAATGTTTAAAATCTTTATTGCAGTATTTATGATTTGTTTTATGAATCAAGTTATAGAAATATAAACTGCATTTAAAGCATTTCATTTTTCCATCTCTTCAATTACAATGGAAAGAAAAATGCCAGTATTTTTTCACTTTGATTTCTTCTTCATTAGTTTGAAATACGAGACATCAGCATCCTGAAACACAAAGATAGTTACATTAGACAACAGTAATCATTCCACACTTTTCTTACTTCTGTTAATGATGGAGACATTTTTGGGCTAATCCTATAAGTTTTGTAGTGTGCTTAGGGCCAAACTCTGCTTTATTGCTGTCACTGGAATGTTGGGAAGAGAAAGAAAGCCTTGTAAAAATCTCATTCAGTTAAAGTCAAGCTCTTCAGCATCCACTCCAAACAGAATATGTTCCTTGGCCTACACTTACTTTTTAACAACAATTTTAAAAAAGAACAGAAAGGGGGTTTGCTTAAGAAGTAGAACTTCTGAAGTATAAAAGATGTACGTCTTCAATTATGTGATGGATATTATAAGACCTTGATCTCTGGCTTTGGGTTGTAGCAAATCTGGATTTTCCTGTAACTGCAGCTCTCTACCAAAGGATAAACCTATCTCAGGAGCCCTGAGACAAACATCAGAGTATTACATTCATCCTTTCTGTGATGTCTACCAGCATTGTGTCTAGACTTTTGCTTCCTCCTCAGGGGAAAGGAACCTCAGAAACTTCTGTAGCCTGATTGTAACAAAACATTCTTTTTACTTCTGTAAACCTCACGTAAAGGATTGTGCTCGGTTTCTACAATTCTTGGAAAAACTGGATAGATTCAAATTTGAATGATAAGCACACATCAAAACTTCAGACTTTAGCAAAATGTTAATCCCCTGATAATTTATTGTAAAACTGTAATCTAACCAGACATGCAATCAACTGCATTATTATATTAAGAACAGTTAGCATCTGCTTATCCCACTTTTATTTTTTTTTACCATTTTTTTAATATAAATTTTTATATTTAACTTTTTACATTAATTTTCACAAAATTTTGGGTTCTAAATTTTCTCCCCATTTGTCCACTCCCCCCACCCCAATACACCAAGCATTCTATTTTCCCCTATCACCAATCTGCCCTCTCTTCTATCCTCCCTTCTTTCTCTTCTCCCCATCTTCTCTTTTGTCCTATAGGGCCAGATAACTTCCCCATTACCTGTATTTCTTATTTCCTAGCAGCAAGAACAATACACAACAGCTGTTCCTAAAACTTTGAGTTCCAAATTCTCCCCACCTCTCCCTCCCCACCCATTCCCTTTGGGAAGGCAGGAAATTCAATATAGGCATATCTGTGTAGTTTTGCAAATGACTTCGATAATAGTCATGTTGTGTAAGACTAACTGTATTTCCTTTCATCCTATCCTGCCCCCCATTGTTTCTATTCTGTCTTTTGATCCTGTCCCTCCCCGAGTGTTGACTTCAAATTGCTCCCTCCTCCCATTGCCCTCCCTTCCATCATCCCCCCCTTGCTTATCTCCTTCTCCCTCACTTTCCTGTGTTGTGAGATAGGTTTTCATACCAAAATAAGTGTGCATTTTATTCCTTCCTTTAGTCAAATGTAATGAGAGTAAACTTCATGTTTTTTTCTCAGCTCTCCTCTTTTTCCCTCCACTAAAAAGTCTCCTGCTTGCCTCTTGAATGAGAGATAATTTACCCCATTCCATTTCACCCTCTCTCCTCCCACTACATTTCTCTCTCACTGTTTACCTTAATTTATTTTAAGATATGGTCCCATCCTATTCAATTCACTCTGTGCTCTCAGTCTCTGTGTGTGCGTGCATGTGTGTATGTGTGTGTGCATGCACACATGTATGTGGGTGCATGTGTATGTGTATGTGTGTGTGTAATCTCACCAACTACCCAGATACTGCAAAGTTTCAAGAGTTACAAATATTGTCTTTCCATGTAGGAATGTAAACAGTTCACCTTTGGTAAGTCCCTTATGACTTCCCTTTGCTGTTTACCTTTTCATGCTTCCTCTCATTCTTGTATTTGAAAGTCAAATTTTCTTTTCAGCTCTGGTCTTTTCATCAAGAATGCTTGAAAGTCCACTGTTTAATTGAAAGACCATATTTTCCCCTGAAGTATTATACTCAGTTTTGCTGGGTAGGTGATTCTTGGTTTTAGTCCTAGTTCCTTTGACTTCTGGAATATCCTATTCCACACCCTTCGATCCCTTAATGTAGAAGTTGCTAGATCTTGAGTTATCCTGATTTTATTTCCACAATATTTGAATTGTTTCATTCTAGATGCTTGCAATATTTTCTCCTTGACCTGGGAGTTCTGGAATTTGGCCACAATGTTCCTAGGAGTTTCTCTTTTTGGATCTCTTTCAGGTGGTGATCGATGGATTCTTTCAATACTTATTTTGCCCTCTGGTTCTAGAATGTCAGGGCAGTTTTCCTTGATAATTTCATGGAAGATGATGTCTAGGCTCTTTTTTTGATCATGGCTTTCAGGTAGTCCCATAATTTTTAAATTGTCTCTCCTAGATCTATTTTCCAGGTCAGTTGTTTTTCCAATGAGATATTTCACATTCTCTTCCATGTTTTCATTCTTTTGGTTTTGTTTTGTGATTTCTTGGTTTCTCATAAAGTCATTAGACTCCATCTGTTCCATTCTAATTTTGAGAGCAATATTTTCTTCAGTGAGCTTTTGAGCCTCTTTTTCTATTTGGCTAATTTCTGCTTTTGAAAGCATTCTTCTCCTCATTGGCTTTTTGAACCTCTTTTGCCAGCTGAGTTGGCCTATTTTTCAAGGTGTTATTTTCTTCAGCATTTTTTTTTGGGTCTCCTTTAGCAAGGTATTGACCTGTTTTTCATGCTTTTCTTGCATCTCTCTCATTTCTCTTCCCAGTTTTTCCTCCACCTCTCTAACTTGATTTTCAAAATCCTTTTTGAGCTCTTCCATGGCCTGAGCCCACTGGATATCTATTTTGGATGTTTGGGATACAGAGGCTTTGGCTTCTATGTCTTTCCCTGATGGTAAGCATTGTTCTTCCTCATCAGAAAGGAAGGGAGGAGAAATCTGTTCACCTTAAAGTAACCTTCTATGGTCTTTTTTTTTTTCCCTTTTCTGGGCATTTTCCCAGTCAGTTACTTGACTTCTGAGATTCCTCTCCACCCCTGCCTAGATCCACCCAGCTAGTGCTTGGGGTCTGAGATTCAAATGCTGCTCCCCAGCATCAGGGCTTTTAGTGGTGGGTGCCGCTGCTATTCAATGTGAGCTTAAGTTCTGGTGCTCAGATGGGGGCCGCACTGCCTCCCAGGCTCAGTTCCCCCAGGGGATTTATGCGGAGATCTTCAGCAATGGATCTGAGGTCCTGCTTGCCCCGGGAGCTCCTGGCCGCCGCTGCCTCTGCTGCTGCCTCTGCCACTGCCGCTGCCTCCCAAGGGGGCCCAAGCCTCGGAGACACCCCGCTCCCCTCTCGGCCAGCCCAGAAGTCTCTCTCACTGACCTGTAGTGCCTGTGGGTGGAGGGACTTTTGTGACTGCCAGAGGTTCCATCCCTGAAGCCTGCTCGGATCTGCTCCTCTCAGGGCTGCGCGGCCAGGGCAGGGGCTCAGCTCTGTGTCTGGTGCCCAGCAGACCTTTGGTGACAGTTTTCCAGGGCTCTCTGGAACGGAAATCACCTCCACTGCATTGCTGCATGGATTCCACTGCTCCAGAATTTGTGGGGAGTTCTTTATACAGGAAATTTATGGGTTGTGGGTTCCAGAGCTAGCATATGTTAGTCTTTCTACTCCGCCATCTTGGCTCTTCCCCCTCCCACATTTAAAAACTGTTTTTCTGCATTTCTGAACTAGAACATTATCTGCTATGATTTGTCAGAGAAAATTACAAAGGAAATGTTTAACCATTTACAGAATAGATATATTTGAGAAGAGATGAAGGGCAGATTAATCTATTCAATCTATTTTTCATCATGGAAAACCATAATAAAAAAAAGAAAAAAAGGGCAACTAGGTGGCACTGGTGAGAGGAACGGCCCTAGAGTCAGACCCACTTGAATTCAAATCCAGCTTCAGACACTTGACACTTAGCAGCTGTGCGACCCTGGGAAGGTCATTTAACTCTATTGACTTGTCTCCTCCCCGAAAAAAGATAATGAAAAACCATGAACAAATAATTGCTAACATATAGAATTTGTAAACTGGCAGAAACGTTAAATTCACAATGTGAAACATGTTTTTACTTCCACTCCCCCATCCAAGATAAATATTCATAAGAACACTATGTGTAGATAGATAAACTCTTCCAATCCTAAAGTTTGGACCTCAAGAGAGACGTAAAATTTAAAGCAATACATTTTTAACCTTTAAATTTATCTCTTTATAGGCTGTGTTAAAAATAGACTTTTGTCAATTCATTTATTAATAACCTACTATGTGCTAAGGTACTCTGCTAAGACTGTGAATACAAGAAGAAAGGCAAAACCTTTCAGAAATCTTCATCCTCAAGGAGCTCACAATTTCATAGGTTCTTCACTACCATTGTCATCCTTCTCGGGAATCTCTCCAACTTATTAATGCCCTTCTACAATGAGGTGCCCAGAAGTGAACACAAAACTCAAAGAGTTATTTGACTTGGGCAAAGTCCAGGGGACTATCTCCTCCCTAATCCTGGATGCCTCACCTCTCTTAATGCAGTCTAAGATTTCATCAGCTGTGATAATGCATTGGGCTCAAACTGAGCTCACAGGGCATACCACACCCACATCTCTCTCAGATGAACCACTGTCTCTACTCTTAAATTCTGTACTTGTAAAGTTGGGTTCTTTCTTACCCTTACTGCAAGACATTATTAAACCTCTTTTTGGTATATTCACCAGTGTTCTAGCCTGTCAGTCCTAGAACCAACATGAGCTCTGTCTTCTCATCTTAAAACCCCTTGAAATCTCTTTACCCTTCTCCTCTCTAAGCCTACCTCCCCTCCCTCCAACAGATTGCCCTCCGAATCAACTCCTTTCTCTAATCTAAAACCTATTATTTCCCTGCTGCATATAAATATGTCCAAGCCTCTCCTCTCCTTAGAAAGCCTTTCTTAGAGCCTACTGACGGGGTTCAGACTCTGGGAACTTCCTTGAATGCTCTGTGAGTCTCCCCACTTAACCAGGCTTTTCACGCTCAAATCTGTGGCCATGGTCTGTTACCTCTTGATTGCCCCACCTGCTTCTCACCTGGGTGCTCCATAGTCCGTTATCCCCAGATTGCCTCCAGCTGTTTCCAGCCTTTGACCCATCTGGGATTCCCTCTTTGAACTTCTTCTCAGGACCCTCCCTAGACCCCTTGTCCCATCACTCTAGACTACCAGACCACCCCCCCATCCCTCCTGTAGTCTTTTCTGTATTTGGTCCCACCTCACCTCCATGAAGGCGCTCAGATTCAGTCCAGCTCAGACTCCAATACAAGCATCACAAATGCTCAGGCTTCTGAAGAGCCAACCCAATTTGGCAAATCTTTAATAAACTTGGTTTTCTTTGACTCTAAGATGGCTCGAGTCGAATTCATTCAAGCACGACCCAGACTGTTGGTATTTTGGGGTCCCCCAGCACTCCTAAACCTCATCACTACCACTCCCTCAAACTTCCCTTGTTCTACCTTCCCCCCTTCTTAGCCGAACTCCTAGAAAAAGCCCTTACTATTTCCTCTACTTCTCCTTTCTCAGTAACTCTACTTCAGCCCTCCCTCACTGTAATCAAAGTCAGCTGCAAGTCACATCATCATTCCCCTGCTGCCACGGTCCTCTTGGAGAATGAAGGACATACACAACAACCAGCTCTACTTACCTTTCTCTCACTTAGTAGCTTAAGTCTTTCTTGATTCTGATCTATCCTCCACACAATTGCCCAAGTGACTTTCCCTAAGCCCAGGTCTGAGCATGTCACTTTCCTAAATCAATAAACTGCAGTGACTCCCTATTGCTTCAGGGCAGCTGGGTGATGAACAGTGCTGGACCTGGAATCAGGAAGATCCATCTTCATGACTTCAAATCTGGCCTCAAATACTTCGCAGCTGTGTGACCCTAGGCAAGTCACTTAATCTCGTTTGCCTCAATTTCCTCATCCATAAAATGAGCTGGAGAAGGAAATGGCAAACCATTCCAGTATCTTTGCTAAGAAAATCATAAATTGAGTTGCAAAGGTACTGAACATCAACAACCTATTGCTTCTAGGGCCAAAGGTAAATTCCTCTGTTCTGTCTTTACACCCTGGCTCTAATTTAACTTTCCAGCCTCATCCTATATTACTCCCCTTCCCACAATCTACAGTCTAAACATCAAATCCTTACTCTTCAGTGACTTTGTGCTGGCTTGGTGCCCATGACTGGAATGCATTCCCTCCTCTCCTCTGCCTCTTGGAATCTCTTACTTCATTCAAAATGCAACCCAAGCACTCCTAGCCTTTTCTAACTGTCCCCCTCGACTGTTTCCCTTCTGTAAACTTCCATTTTATTTTGTATTTATCACTTATATATATATATATATGTACACTTAAATGTATCCCTTATAAGTACATATGTATTTATATGTGCATTTATCACTTATATGTCCTTCTATGTACATATCACTTCTATGTACATTTACTTTTGTCTTTTGTCATACATACGTATGTTGATATATGTAGATATAAGTGTACACACATATTCACATACACATGTGTATGAATATATTCACACAGAGAGAGAAATAATGAGCAATAATATCTGGTCACATATGCACATGAATATGTGTTAATACATTCACACACATACAAGTGAATATGACATATATATATAACATGTAATGTGTGCATTTATGTATAGATAGGCATGTAATTAATAGATTTATTATTCTCTTCATTAATTAGTGACATATAAATTATTACTATATTATTATATATTATAATTACATGTAATATAATTAGTGACTTAATAAATACATTGCTGGGCCACTATCCATGGCTCAACAAACATGTGTTTCAGGATTCCAGGAAGTAGTGCATCTGGGTTTGGTGTCTTACACTCATTAAGGGCAGCTAGGTGCTTTACTCCCATCTCCCAGTTTCTCTTGCATTTCATCTCCCCATGGGCGTTTTTGTTCTATCTTTTTCCTGCCCAAAGGTCATTGGCAGAAGAAACAGAAGCAAATAACAGCCGAACAACAATGGTTTCTCTCATCTGTTTCCGCTTTCCCATCCCCCACCCAAGCAGTCCTGCTATACCTTCCTTGACTACCCTATTTTCTCCAGTACAGTCAAAAACAGTCTCGAATCCCCTCTCATATCTGTCCCAAACCCCACTTTTATAGTTTTGTCAGCTTTTTCTCACCAGCATCACCTCATTCAGGAATTTTTTCACTCCTGAGACTGTTTTTAAAGGAAAGTATCACACTTTTTACTCATCTTACATCATCCATCCTTCCTTCCATTTTTTGTATATATCATTTTAAAATATCAGTTGGTTGATGTGTTTGTTTTCTGTACAACCACAGAAGTTCCTGTAGACAACTTCCAGGTCTGCACCTCCTCAGAGCTGCTTCTCTTTGTATCTTCTGAATAAAGCTTGCTACTCTCTCCTATCCTGACTTCCCCTGTGATAATAAAAGTTAGTGTTGTTACTCAGCTGTCTGACTCTTTGCGATCCCATTTGGGATTTTCTTGGCAAAGATACTGGAATAGTTTGCTGTTCCTTTGCCAGCTCATTTCACACATGAGGGAACTGAGGAAAATAGGGTTAAATGACTTGCCCAAGGTCACACACCTGTTAAGTGTCTGAAGCCCGATTTGAACTCAGCAAGATGAGTCTTCCTGACTCCAGACCTGACCCTCTATTGACTATACCACCTAGTTGCCTCCAGAAATAGCTCATATCTAGCATTTATATGGGGCCTTAAGTTTTACAAAGCATTGTGAAATATTATCCCACATGATCTTATCTTATAATGATATCTTATAATATCATTATCTTATAATGATAGGTGCTATCATTATCCCCATTTTATAGATGAGGAAACTGAAGTAGAGGTAGGCCACAAGAGAGTCACTAGCTCAGGGAAACACAACCAGTAAATGTCTCAGGCTGGGTTTCAACTTGGGTCTTCCCGACTCTAGGTCCAGAATTCTAGCCTCTGTGGAATTTTAGGCCATGGGACACTCCTTACTATTCCTCTGAATCCTCTGAAATCTGTCCTCCTCAAATCTAGGATGCTTATCAGAATGTGACCCCACTTTCCTTTCTTTATCCCAAATGCTAGTACAGAATGGTCACTTCCCCCTTTGGTTTCCATTCATTTTCAATCCAGTAACCAATTCCTCCTTGCTGGTGAGAATCAGATCAAGACTAGGAGTTCCCTTTGCAGGTTTCTCTGCTCTTCTAAGGATAAAATGGTTTAAGGCAAACTAATGCTCTGTTTGAGGCAGGAAGGAAAAGATTCAGTAGGTAGAAAACTTAAATCCTCTCTCATTGCTATACAACTCCTTCATGCTAGACTCTCTGAAACCACTTCACTTAGCTATTTCTGTCTAGGGGGTCTGCAGGATATTTCAATGACATCCCTGCATCTGTTTCTGGCTCCTCTCCCAAATTCATCTTCAGGTACTCTCAGAACTGGATGTCCTGTAGGCATGTCCAACTCAATGTTCCCAAAATAGACCTTACCTGCCCCCCTCCCCAAACCCACTGCTTTTCTGAACAGAAGTTCAGAATGTATGTTGTTAAGGGTACTACAATCCTTTCAGTCACCCAGGTTCAAAAACCTGGCCTCATCAACAACTCCTTCCTCTTACCCCACATGTCAAATCACTTGACAACTCTTATCTATCTTCTATTTGCAACGACCTTAATTTCCTGCTTCAAGACTCTCTCCCTCTTCCAGTCTACCCTCCTCACAGCAGCCAAAGTGATTTTCCTAAATGGTAGGTTTGATCACATCACTCTCTTCCTCATTAACTTCCAGTGGCTCCCTATTACCTTTGGGATCAACTATGAACTCCTCTGTTTAGCATCTTTACCTCTTTGCATCCTGCCCCCTTCCTATATTTCTGTTCTCCTTACATGTCACTCCCCTCCACACATTCTATATTCCATTCAAACGGATCTCATTGCTACTCCTCACTCATGATGGTCTAGCTCACATCTCCAAGCCTTCGCACTGGTTGTCTCTCCCTCACTGCTCCCCTCCCCCACTCCACCAATGCCTGGAGTGTTCTACATCTCTTTTTCCTAGAATTCCAGGTTCCCTTCAAGAGCAGGCTCCAGGGAAATTTTTTCAGTGAAACCTTTTCTGGTCCCTCTAGATACTAGCATTGCCTCTAAGGAGTTCAAGATCTGCTTTGTTCTTTGTATTAGCTTAGGGTTATGTACACATCAGGTGCTTAATAAATATTAGCTGATTCTTTCATTAACTGATTAACTTAATTCTTCTATAATTTTTGTTGTTGCTCAGTGGTATCTGACTCTTCACAACTCCATTTGAGGTTTTCTTGGCAAAGGTACTGAAATGTTTTGCCATTTCCTTCTCCAGCTCATTTTACGGATGAGAAACTGAGGCAAATAGGGTTAAGTGACTTACCTAGGGTCACACAACTAGCGAAGTGTCTGAGGCCAGATTTGAACTCAAGAAGATGAATCTCCAGGTATAGAGCTCTATCCACTGCACTCTATCTTCTGAGCTACCTACTATGTCTTTTTACTACTACATCTGACTTTGCTTTTTGTTGGGGTGTAAGCTCAGTTTTCATGTGAACAGTCTTGGGTCAGGTAAAGGTGAGGGCTTCTAAACCGCAGAGCTCTCAGGAGGCCCCCCAGGGAACACCTTGGAATTGAGGAGTGAATCACAAGCTATCTTGTTTTTCCACCTCTTCTCAGCGAAAAATTTGCTGGGGAGAGCATCCCACCCTTGAGATTGGTCGTAGTCTGAGCACACCTGTTGTTAATTGGCTAAAGGGCTGAGAGTATGCACGGTGTCCATGTGCGAACTATGCAGCTGGGAGAGCTTAAATGGGGATCGGAAAGCCTGGGGGTTGGGTTCCTCTCTCCTCTGGAAGGAGAAGGGGGCTCCACGGGGAGAACTCGTCCTGCATGCTGACATGTAGCTGGTATCCGGAACAAAGCCTACACTTGTGTTTGCCTCTGGAGGTCTCTTCTCTCATTACGTTTATCCGGCTGATCACCGAAGAACTGAGTTAGGTAAGACGAGCCGGCAGCCCGCGGCAGTTGGGCCAGACAGCTTTTCGCTACCTATGTGGCTTTGGGCAAATAACATTCTAGGTTTTCCCTTTGTCTGTAAAGTGGGGGAATTAGACCAAATAACCAGATGTAAGTCTGCGAGACTGATCATTCAGCCAATCACCCATTTATATAGCTTCATTGCTAGGTAAGAAATGACCCACATGACATAATACTGCCTAATAATCCTTTCTGCTGTGCCACCTTGACAATGCCGCTACTGCCACGGGAATTCCTGCCCTGGGACTATACTATCCTGATTGGGGAGAGGTTATTACATTGAGCTAGCCTAGACCTCTGACTGTGCTTTACTCTAGCCATCTTCCTGCTGTATCTCACCACACACCCCTATCCCAACTATCCTCTATATTTTCTTGTCCCCTTCTGAGCACAGAAAGCAACATTGATTCTGAAGAGCCTGTCAACTGACTGACCTATAGCTGCATACCATCCCTGTGATTTTCTAGTTAAGAAAGCCCTTCCCTAGGCATCACTCCCCTATACCTGTACTCTCCCTTGTTAGAATGGCCCTAGCACTTGGCACAGTGTGCTTGTCACATAACAAATGTTTTTGGCTTGTTCATTAAAGGAATCAATTAATATTAGGCAGCAAATGACTATATAACCAATGTGTCAATTTTTAAAAAAATATATGCATACATATACATACAAGCTTATAGAGTACACATACATATGCATATGCATATGTTTATGAGCATACACTATTTTATAAAATTTCATTGCTGTTGGGAATTTCCAGCAAGAAAATTTGTCCTACCAATGTAACTAGCCTTAGAGAATTGCCTGGAGCACTGAGAGGTTAAATTACTTGTTCAGGTCACCAAGCAAGCATGTGTCAGACTGAGAACTTGAACTCAGGAGATGGACAGGCAGTTGGACAGAGAGACAGACAGGTAGATTGAGATAGATTGATTTGAAAATAATAAAACATGAGAACCAACAAATTCTTTGTATTCTCCTGCAAAACTATAGAAAAAAATGCATAAGACCATACCAATCCACTCTTAAAATATCCAATCATTCTGCATTGCAGCTTGCTGGTTAGCCACCAGGCCCAGGTTGGGGCATACTGCCAGATATAGCAAAAAACCAAATATGGTTGCTCAGAAATCCAAGCTTCTTTTAGATCATTGGCCATGGAGACCAACATCAACCGAACACAGCGACTGGTTGACATCATATGTAGCTGGTTTCTTGGGTTCTTTATTCTCTGGAAAATTGAAAAAAATTCCAGTGCTGTAAAGAGTCATCCAAGATTGGTTGTTTATTAAGTTCTATATGCTGAACATGGACTATTTATTTTCTCAGTCACATATAATAAATTTTTCTGATACAGAAGACTGTAAGAGGGAAAAATTGAAATGTGTAGCAATTCAATAGAAAGAGCACAAACACATACATATACACCAAATGCTCCTAAAATTGAAAAACATTTAAATATAGATTTCAAGTGTTCACTTTTAATGGATCATTAAAAGTAACTAATATTTGGGAATAATTAAAATTAACTTTCTGGGGAAACATTAGCTTAACCCAAGCAAGTCAAAGGAATTTCTTGTAACTTAACAGATGTCTGCCTCAAAGAATTTTCTTAGATGCCCATAAGCTAGGTTCTCATAAATGAAGAAACTTGGACTTCATCTCACCATAATTAGTACACTGGTCTAAATATAGGCTGCCCTTAGATGAGGGGGGTTGAGAAAGCAAGAAAAACGTTCATGGAAAATTTTTCTTTGGTTTCTTTTACAAATTGAGCTAGAGCTAATTAGTGAATTGATGAGGTTTCACTTCTATTAATGTATGAGGACATATCAGATTATACCTCTCGATTGCCTTACAACTCAGGATAAGACAAAGGAATGAGCCAAAAGAAGTACAGAGCTATGTGTGGAACGTAGCATCTCTAGTCCTGATTGCATTTACAATGCTGGGTTGGAGTCATAAAATACTCAAAAGAATATTTCTTTAACCTATTAAAACTTCTAATCTACATATATTAAGATAGCAATGATACCTATATAATTCATATTTTTCCAAATGCAAAAATTCTTACCTTTGAGACTTCTTCAGTAAAGGCGTTTTGTACAATGTTTGACTGTACAGGTCCAGGACAAATGTTCATAATTGTTATCTCTGGATACATTGCAAGTTCACTTCGGAGGCTATTAAAAAACCCCTAATAGATCACCCCCAAAAGAAGTTTTTGTTATTAAACGTAGACATAAGAATTAGTTTTTAAAGTATTTATAAATTATCAGCCCATCATAATTCTTTTACCATAATTTGTTCTTTGGATAATGATATGTAATAAACTTTCACCATTGAAAAGCAGAAATTTTCACCATTTATTGTATTAGACCTCAGGACATCTAGTTCCACTTGTGAACAAATGCAGTAATTCTTTTAACAACATTCCCAAAAGGGAGGCATCCAGCCTCAGAATGGGCACAAGTAGCTCATGAATCTCATGAGACAGACAGCTCATTCCATTTTCAGACAGCTCTAACCCTTAAGAAGTTCTACCTCCCTATAAATTCTACACATTGGTTCTAGTACTGCTTCCTGGAGATAAGCAGAATAAGTCTAATTCTCTTTCACATAACAGGCCTTCAAATAACTGAATCAATCAGTAAGTGCTTATTAAATACTTAATAATCATACATAATAAATAATTAATAGTACCTACTGTGCTAGACACTGGAGATACAAACACAAAATGAGACAGTGGCTATTGTAAAGGCATAGACAACCAATAGTACCTGGGGAAAAGAACTCCGACATATTGAGACATATAAAAAATAGATGCAAGCTAAGGGGGAGGGCGAGAGAAAAGACATCAATAGCTGGGGGTGGGGGACTCAGCAAAGGCTTCCTATAGAAAATGGTGCTTTAAATCTTCAAGAGAGGCATCTATAATTCTAGAGGTAATAGGGAGCCACTTGGATTTACTGAGGAGGAGAATGACATGGTCAGAATTGCACTTTAGGAAAATCATTTTGGTAGCTGGGTGGAGAATGGTTTGAATATGTTGGCTTAGTGCAGGGGTGGGGAACCTGTGGCCTTGAGGTCATGTGTGGCCACAAACTTCAGTTTGGATTCAGTGTAAGGGCCATACTTGAGGACCTAGAGGGCCACATATGGTCTTGAGGCTGCAGGTTCCCCACCCCTGGCTTAGTGGCAATGAATAGTAAAGGATAATGCCGACTTTGGAAGCCTGTGAGGATGGAAGGATAGTGGTGCCCTTAACAGAAATAGGTAAGATTGTTAGAGAAGTCGGTTTGTTATGATCCAGTACCCAAACTCTGTGGGAGTTTTGATATAGTACAGTTCAAAATATCCAACAGATCATTCATGGAATGGGACTAGAACTCAGGAGCCTAGGGTCAGATAGACAGGAATCTGGGAATCTCCTTGGCAGAAAGAATCACTGAAACCATGCAACAATGAGGTCACTGAAAACAAAGAAAAGAAAGTGATCATGTCTTCCTCTAGACTGTCTGTTCTCCAAGCTAAACATTTCTAGTTCCTTCTAATTCTTCTCATACGACTTTAAATCCCTTCAGCACACCCTTCTGTGGACACACTCCAGCTGCTGATGTTCCTCTGAGTGTCAGGTGTGGCCATGTGTTATACACTCATTCAGTCAGAAAATAGCTCATGAACGCACCATGACACAGGGAACACTTGCAGTGGATTTTAATAGCCACAAAGAACTGTACTTATAATTGCTGGACTCTTATTTTTTTAAAGTATGATACTCTTGTATCTATTGTGTATAAAATATGAGAAGGAAATACTGCTCAATAGAAACCAACACTGTGGCAAAGGTAACTCCTCTACTTCCTTTCTTCATGTAGCAAATGATATTCAGCCTCACCAAATGTTTCATACAGGTTTTTAGTGGGAAGATTACTAGTTTTAAAATAAATCAAATGGTGGTTTGCTTAATTCATTTTATAAATCTTACTGAAAGCCAAATAGACTTAAAGATAATGTTATTTGGTTGCAACACTGTGTGGGTTGGTAGATAATCTTCTCTTCTCTGCGTTACCCCTCCCAGCCCTACCCCAACCCCATCATCTGTTATGAAATGCTTCATCATGAACATTCAAAACATTACAGAGACAACAGATGACCCCTACAGCCCGAGTGGGAAGGCCAAAAGGTGTATTTGCTCCATTCTCTGCCGTATATTTACAGTTTACCAATTTATTACAAACACACTTGTTAGCTACACTTTAGAAAGTTATTCAGTTAGCCCGCTGAGACTGCAAGGTGGTCAGGAGGCAAGGGCTTGGTTGGGGTACCTGAATGACAGTACCATAAATACATAGCAAGCCTTTTGCACAGCAGCAGTATTGCTATGTCTGCTCAAATATTCTTCTGTCTTTCATCTCCTTAAAGGCAGCATACCTTGGCACAACGAAAGCTAGATTTGGGGTCAGAGTCCCTGGAGTCAGATTTTGCCTTTGCCACTTGTGAGACCTTAAGTAAATCACTCCTTGGATCTCTATTTTCTTACCTATAAAATGACAGTTTTTATTACATGATCTTCAAGATCCTGACCAGCTTGAAATCAATGAGCCTAAGTTAATTTTCTTACCCCTTCCATCAATTTTGAAGAAGAAAATGAAAGATCTTTTTCCTTGCCACATAATTTCTTCCCTGCTAGTAACCCCTGTTAATTGGAACAATCCCGAACTTCTGTGGTCAAAGAAGTAGCTACAACTTGGTCAGATTGTTAACCCCTTATTTATGTAGCCCTGACATTAAAATTATCTCCAGGATTGTTGCTTCTTGCTTCTCCTGTTCAGATTAGGGAGAGGGAAGGAGGAAATTGAGAATTCACTTTGATAATGATTCTCTACAAGGAACATGCCTATTTGCAGTTTTTGAGAGGAAGGCACTCTGTTCTGATGGCACTCCTGACCCCAGTATATATTTGGACAGGAATATATTTGAAGGAGTATCTCCTGGTGTTTCAATTGAGGGGGTATAATGGCAATCCACTTGGGATCTTTGGCTCTTTTTGTTTTTACTAAAAGTGCCTCTGACTGAATAATGTGATTGAGGAGCATCTTTCCCACCCATTGAAGGGTCTGAAGCTTGATTAGGGGTGTTGTTTTCTAACAAGGTGCCAAGTACCTTTTGTTTTTCTCTATTGAGGCGCTGGGGTTAGAGGTGTATGACCTAGGGCTCTAAAAAGTGTATAAATACTCTGGGGGTGAGGTTTTCTTGGGGCTTACTGACTAAAAGTGTTTCTTTGACCAGATGAGGATTCTGAGAAGTCTCTAAGGAGTCCCCTGGCTTTGAGAAACCAGATCTCTGGTAATTATGGTCAGACAGTTGTCTGTTGAATTATGGTCAGACATTTTGGAAGCATGTCTGTTGACTTTTAATTTCTCTGTATTTTCTTTGAAGTTTGGGGTGCTGACTCCCCTGAACTAGGTGGATGATGTATGTGCTTGGTTAAAAGATTGATACATGTGTTTGATTAAAGCGATTGTTAACCCCTCAAAAGTTTCCTCTCCTTTTATGAATGCAGATCTAGGAACCTGTGATAGATAGCAGGGTCCCCTGTGTATGTTGGGGTGCTTACTATAACAGGGGTTTGGACAAGATGGTGTCCTCTAGCTCTAAGTCCTGTGATACTAGGATCTGTGTGCCTTTCTTTAAGACAGAGGGAAGTGGATAGGTGGTATATTGTTTTCTGCTCCTTGCCACTACCTAGAAGGTAAGAAAAAAAGTCTAGGGGGAATGAAGGTAATATCTAGAAATACTACCTGTCTTTGATATGTCAAGACTATTTTTTGGAATGTTAAACAACCTACCCATAGTACTATTACATTTCAACTAATGTCATTGCTGTTGGAAATTCTGGTTAATTGAAGAACAACTATGTTGCCCCTCAGAAGGAAATTATGCAACAACCTCTAGGATTGATACTGTCAGCATACCCAGCAAAGTTAAGTGTAATCCTGAAGGAAAAAAACTGGATATTTAATGAATCACCAGACTTTCAGGATTTTATTGCAAAAAAGCCTGAACTCAGTAGAAAATCTGACATACAAGATCCAAGAGAAAGATAAGGTACACATCAAAAACTAATTACAAGGGACTCAATAAGGGAAAGGCTGTTTACTTTTTATAAGAGGAAATATAAAATGTATATCTAAGACTGTTATTAGTAGTTGGGTAGTTTGAAAGAAAAATTGGGATAGATCTGAGCATGATGTGATTTAAAATTTTTTTTTAAAAAGAAAGTTTAAAGAAAAAGTAAAAAGAGTAATTATCCTATACAAATGAGGTATGAGAGAAAGAAGTAACATAGAGGAATTAGATAAAGGAGTAGGGCTGGTAGGTCTAGAACCCTGAACAAATAATACATATATATATCTAAAAGTATAAAAATCTTCTAAATTCAGAAAGAAATAAAAAGCTAAGGAACAGGGAGGGTGGAGAGGGTAAGGGAGGTAATTTTAGAAGGAACCCTACTCATATCAGATCTGTTTTAAAGAAAAAAAACAACATATACATTTAGAAGGGAATAAAATTCTCCTAAATTTATAAAGAAAAAAGAAGAGGAGGGAATAGGATAAGGGGAGGAGGGGGTAACAGAAGGGCATTTAGATTAATGGGAATGCGAGAATAAGGGAAGGATCTGTGGAGGGGGGGTGCAAGTTAGGTAATAGGAAGTTAAGGTAGTGGGTAGAAGTAAAGTAGAGGAGTCAAAAGGGATAGTAAATAAGAGATAAGCACTAACAGAAAACAAAGATCAGAAGCAGCATTTATTAGGAGAAAAGCAGGGGTACTAGTCATGATCCCAGCTAAAGTTAATGCTTAATTAGATTTAATCAAAAAAGAAAAATAGGGAAACTGTACTATTAGATCAGTCATATTAGTCAATATTGTTTTAGAGTATTTAAAATAACTAGACAGTATGAGGTTGGAATATTGCTGTTGTGTAGGAAATGATGAGTGGTTGGCTGTAGAAAAATTCGGAAAGACTTGTACTTATGAAGGAAGATGTCATCTACCCTCAGAGAAACAGGACATACAACCGTAGTATGGTCTTACAGAGATGCATATGAATGTGTATGTGTGCATATGAGTATAATTATAGATATGTGTGTATAAAAGTAATATGTTTGTGTGTGTGTATAATATATACATGTGCATGTGTACCTATGGGTGAATATTTATATCTATGTATGTATGCATATATACATGTACATATATCTGCAAGTAATTGTAGACTCCTTGGGGGAAGGGAGAAGGAAGGGGGAGAAAAAATAAAGTAAAAGTGCACAGCAGAGAACAAAAGAAAAGGACAAGGAAGCAAAGATGGACAGCTCTTTACATAACACTTAGTATTTATTATGTAAGCTTTATTGACATGGAAATTTATTGCTGTACATTTTGAATTCTCTCTCATGCTCTGCTGTGCACATGACATGCTTTTTTTTCCTTTTCTTATTAGTAATGAAAAAGTAATGGTAATTTATTGATACACATTTTGTAATATGTAAATAAATGTAATATGTATTATGTAATATGTAAATAAAATAATTTATTAATTAATTTACTTAGTAATAAAAAGAAATGGGAATTTATTGATACACACTTTGAATTCTCTCTCATGCTCTGCTGTGCACAGGAAAATGTTTTTTTTTTCTTATTTTGCCTTTAAGATTATTATATTTTCTATTTTATTTTCTTGTGTATTTACATTTACAATAGAATTAAAAAACTTATAATTAATTTTATGTGTGTATATATATACATATATATACGTAAAATTATGAAATGTCACACCTGCAATTGAACTTTTTGCAATGACACTCACTACAGGTATGGAACTATCTTTTCCGAACCACCAACTTGGACAGATGTCAATGAGTCCCTGGTCAGCAGGGAGAGGAAATGTGGGGCACAGTATACTGGGGAGAGTTCTGAATATAGAATGTTACTTAATTTCAGTAAGAGCCAACTTACCTGAAGAGCATGTTTGCTAGCAGCATATCCTGAGGCAAGAGGGACTGCTACATGGCCCGCTATACTGGACACTGTAACAATCTTCCCTTGCTTCCTTTCAATCATGTGAGGCAAAACACATTTTGTTAAGGAGATAGTGCCCATAAAGTTAACTTCCATTATCTCTTTATAAACATCCAGGTTTGTTTCCACAAACAAAGAACGTTGAGACCTTCCACCATTGTTTACCAGAATGTCAATCTTGGGTAAAAGAAAAAAAATAGAAAAAGTCCAAGTGATTATATTATTAATTGAAATAATTTTTTCATTCGAAAATTACTGTACTGAAATATTAGGTAAGGCATCATAGTTCTAGAGAGAACACAAGTCAACAACTCAGAAATGGAAACAGAGAGGCAAAATCATTATTTCAGTCCCCAATCTATTGCCTCCTTCCATAACTCACTTATAGATAATTGGTGGCAAACTAGATAGAGGCCTGGACCTGGAATGAGGAAGACCTGAGTTCAAATCCAGTTTCTCACCCTTACCAGCTCTGCAACAATGTCTCTCAGCACCAGTTTCCATAAAATTGGTACCTACCTCCCAAGGTGGTTGGGAGGATAAAGTGAGATAGTATTTATAAAAGTTCATTGCAAACCTATAAATTCCAGCTATTATTATTATCATGAAAACCTTTTGAATGAAAGGCCCACTGCTCTAAAACTGACAAAGGGTAACCAATTGATTAATTTTCATTTTTCATATAAATCATTTCTCTAAACTGTATGCATCATGACATACCTTCTATAAAGTAAGCATACCTGGGTAACAATAAGTCAGCTCTTCCCGCTATACCTTAGACCCAATTCTACTGACAGTTTAAAAAAAATTGCTGGCATATAAATCCCTCCCAGGATGGTGTCCCATCTATGCCTCTGCCTTGTATCATGCATTCTTGCCTGGGGCTCTTTCTTTACCACATGACTCTTATGTCTGACTGTGGAACCCTCACAATTTCTACAGTGCAAAGTTGACAACATTTTCATTCGTGTTTCAGAAATAAGGGATTCTGAAATATGCTGAAGCAGACACCTAACTTACTGACTCTCTCTTGTAGGTTACAGTTACATACATATGCATACATATTTTTATACATATACACAAATATGTACATATGTATGTATATGTATGTATATATATATTTCCCCCCAATTAAATGTTAAAAGAATTTTTAATATATTTCCTGAAGTTTGGGGTTCCAAATTCTATCCCTTCTGCCCTGCCTTCCCTCCACTATCCCTAAAATTGTAAACAATAGAGGTCACACATGTTCAATCACTTAAAACATTTCTATATTTTTTGTACAAGCCGACACAAGTTCTTAAAAAATGAAAGAAAAAAAGAAAAAAGAAAGAATGAAACTGAAAAGTAGCATGCTTCAATCTGTATTCAGACAATAGCACCTGTTCCTCTAAAGGCAGATAGCAGTTGCAGGTACTTTTAAAAACAAAACAATGTCAACCAACTCAAAACACAACTTACTTGACCAAAATGTTGAAGAACTCTTTTTGTTGCTGCTTCATGAGAACTTCTCTCAGTCAAATCAAGGGGTAAAACAAGAATATCCTTTTCTTTCAAGTTGCTAATTTCTAAATGAAGAGGTTGACACATAGACATGACTGACAGCTTACTGCTTGGGCACATTCTCATTTACGTTAAACACAACTCTCTTCCCACCATGAAGAAAATGTACATTGCTAGGGTAGAGTTTTCCATCAGTTTCTAAAAGAGGTGTCAGATATGGACAATTTGGAATACTAGAGGATACAGGATATCTTCTTAGGAAGATATTTTGGTTGGATTATCAAAAAGTGGGCTATGCCATTTCTACAGGCAGAAGTCCAGCAACAGGAACAGAAGGGATCAGGCTGAAGTGCATATTCTATTATAAAGTCAGAAGAAAGACCAAATCAGATTTAAGACAACCCATTGGGAAGCACAAAAGGACTATATATATTTGCTATTTATTTAAGATTAGCAAGATGTCAAAATCAATTGTTCAGAGAATATAATTTGTTGAGGTATTTGTTAGGAATGATTTCCAAATAAAATGTAGCAATGATTTTTTCAAGGAAGGGATAACAGCCCAATGACCCACATGGACTCAAAGAATATAATATATTGCAAAAAGGAAGGGGGCATAATTCAAAGGATGTGTGTGTGTGTGTGTGTGTGTTTCAGCTTGGGATCTGTTAATGTTAGGCTCGTTCCCTACAATGTACCCTTAAAAGCACATTTCAGCCAGAAGAGAGCCATGATAACTTGCCAATGGAAAAGAGCTAGCCTGAGAGTTCTGAATTTCAGAAGGAGGACTGATTGGATACAATATGGTTCTTTCTCTCTTATCACCAAAACAAGACTATGTTTGCAGATGGAAAAGAAACTTTTCTAACAAAAAAATTCAAAATTCTCAGGGTTTAGGGCTTGAATTTCTAATAATAACTATCAGCTAGGATACTGGAGATTACTTCTAAATAACACACCAAAAAAATTTGAGCCTTATGGTCATATTGATGACACCACCTTCAGTGTTATTGGCATTATTTATTACTGTTGTTACTGTTATAATTATCTATCCCCTGCACTATCTCTTTATTTTGTAGAGCAGGAAATCTAGGAGGGGCAAGTGCCTAAGAAAGAACCAAAGGGAATGGTATGAAAATTCTGAATAAAAAGGAATGAGGTATGGCTCAGGGTGGGAAAAGGGGAGAATTAAGAAAGACTTTATGCAAGTGTACAAAATATAATCCAGGTCCTGGCAATGATGTCATCAAGATGAAATCATAGAAGGGCTGGAACACGGAGTACATGGGTGAATGAGGGGTGGGGTGGCAGATTTGGATCCAAGCATTCAAATTAGGGACAAGAGAACCCCTCCCCCCAAAAATAGTTCTACCAAATTCATATAATTGTATCTGAGTTTAGACTTTAAAGAAGATTTATGTATATAAATGAAGTGTATTTGCAACTTTACTTACCAAGACATTTATTTTTCACCCTTTCTAGTTCATTTACTTTTCTTGATGACAGCACAAGGGATGCTCCCAATTTAGACAACTGGTAGACAAGCTCCTCACCAATTCCACTTGAGGCTCCTGTCACCCAAATTACCATATCAGACAACTCCCATTCTGTTCAAAACAAAATGGGAAAAACAGAGCACCTTGGTTATACCAACATATAAATGAATAATGAATCCCATCCCTTCCTCCCAAAAATAACTTTAACAGAAAAGGATATCACCTGTAGGAAAAATATGAAAATAAAGTTTTCAGTGAAGTCTCAGAATATTATTGATAACTTCTGAGAGAGTAGTTTGAGTGATGAGGTTGAAAGCCAAAATAGAAGACCAGAGGAGAGAAGTGGAGGCAATGACTATGGACAGTTTTGGCTGTAGAAATAAGACAGCTGTAGGATAGTAACATAAGGGTAAGGTAAGTCACAAGATGGTTTTGCTTAAAATGAGGAAAACCTAGGCACATTTATTTTCCAAGGAGAATGCAACAGAAATTGAAGATGTGTGTATGTTCATCCTTCTTTGCTGACAAAGACCAAGTCATCAGAGAAATTATGACACAACTTGCACTTCACTTTGTTGTGAGTGAGAGAGGACTGTGCAGGTTAGCAGTTGCACTTCTCCTGCAGAGCCATCTGAATCCAGTGACCAGATATTCATCAGGATGACTGGAGATGATCCAGGATGAGGCAATTGGGGTTAAGTGACTTGCCTAAGGTCACACAGCTAGAAAGTGTCATGTGTCTGAGGTGGGATTTGAACTCAGTTCCTGCTGACTCCTACACTGGCACTCTATCCACTGCTCTACCTAGCTTCCCCAAAGAGATGGAAGATACACAAAAGAGAAGGGATAACAGTAAGATCTAGCTTCCAGAAGAGACAGGTGGGGATGGGACCAAAGGGCACAAGTAGAGGGTTCAGCCTTAGCAAGGAGAAAGATCACACCTTTGTCAGAGACTAAAACAAAAAAAGAGAGAATTGGAGCATGAGGTTGAGGATTTTAAGATATAGGATGAGGACGGAAAGGATGACTTCTATTTTGCTGATAAAGTAGAAAATAGGATCCTTTTCTGAGAAGGACTGGGGAAGAGGATGTGATATAAGAAGAAACTTAAAAGAGAAACAAGAATTTCTTTTTAATTTATTTTTTTTAAGTTTGGAGTAACGGATGTGGAGAGTGTGGTAGTCAATTAGGGAAAACAAAAAGACTGCTCTGGAAGAGACTTCTGGGAGCCAAGATGGCAAGGTAAGCAGTAAATTGCTGTGGTTCTCCCACATTCACGTCCAAAAGACCAACCAATCATGAAATAGTGCCCCAGAAAAAATGCTGAACAGCAGAACTAGTACCAAGATGGGGGGGGGGAGAAGTCTTCTTTTTAATTATAAAATTTTATTCATTTATCTGCATGAAATATTTGCAAGGAGATTACAGAAATATATTAAAAAGCTCATACATTATGAGCAGGCTGAATTTATGTCAGGAATGTAGGACTGGTTCAATATTAGGAAAGCTATATAATGCAAAAATACTCATTGCTGTCCAGGACCTCACAGTATAATATACAAATAACTGTATACAAATATGACATATCCAGAATAAATCAGAGATAATCACAGAGGGAAGGTATGAACATTCACAGGACTAAGGAAAGATTTCTTTTAGATGGTGTAATTTGAAATCAGGACCTGAGGAAAAGCAGGGAAGTCATAAGGTAGAGATGAGGAGGGAAAGAATTCTAAGCATGGGGAGTAGCCAATGATAAAAGCTGTAGTTGGGGGACGGCAGGAATAACAAGGAAGTAAGTGTCATTGGATTGCAGAGAACGTGGAAGGACTTGGGAAATAAGAAATCTGGAAAGTTTGGAGAGTTCTAGGTTATGACAACTTTTTAAAGCCAGTCACAGGATCTTATATTTGATCGTAGAGGTATGGGAAAACACAGGAGTCTGTTCAATAAGGAGTGGGGGTCACATGGTCTGACCTACACCTTAAGAACATAAACAGGGTGGTCGCAAAGTCAAAGGAGAGAATGGAGTATATATGGAAGATATAGTGAAGGTAGAATGGACAGGCCTTTGCAATGGATTTGGATCTGGGGGAAGTGTGAGAGAGTGAGGAGTCACCTAGCTGACTGGGAGATAGTGGTACTTTCAAGAGTAATATCAAAGTAAGGGAAGAGGTAAATCTTTGAAATAAAAGATGATTTCAATTTTAGATATTTTAAGTTGAACATCCATCTCATTATCCATCTGCAGAGACAGTGCAAGATGCATGTATTGCAAGACATTTTTGTGATGCTTCAGAGTTACACAGCATGTCTACATCCACAATCTCATTTAGTCTTCATAAAACTCTGTACAGAGGCAATCTCCCACCACAGAATATAAGCTCCTTCAGGACAGAGACTGTTTCAGTTTTTGTTTTTGCTGTCCCAGAACCTTGAGAGGTGGTGAGTTCCTCCTCCTTGGAGGTCTTCAAGTAGAGGCTGGAAGACTACTTGTTGAGTAGGTTATCATAGGGATTTCTTTCAAAGATGGAGTGAACTAAATGGTCATTGAAGATGCTCTTTATTTTCAAATTCTTTGATTCTTCTACATGGCTCTCAGTGTGCGTTGATTCCTTCACACCCAGGCCACTGTGCTCAGAAGAGATGGGGCTGGCATTCGTCATCAGCAGAGGTTCCCTCAGTCTTCCCTGGCTCAGACGCCCAACTCCTCTCACTATGAGGGTGGGGGCAAAAGTTCTGGCAGCTAGTTCCCAGGTGGCCTCCCAACCCAACTATCCCCAGTGCTTGCCACTCATTCTGGAGCAGTCCTGGAGCTCAGGAGACTTGGAGGATTGGCAAGAAAGATCCAGCTCACTGAGGTAAAAGGGGAACATATTCCAGGGCAGGAAGGGTCTCAGTAAGCCAGTCACCAAGTCCCACGAGTAAGTAAACCCACATGAGAGCCTGAGCCCCAGTGTGGTGGAGCAGGCAAATGCCAACACCAGGACACCTGCATGCCTCAGCATAGCCAGAGGAACTGGCACACTACAGTTCCAAGAACCACCACATGCTTCATTCAGCACAGCACCTTGCCAGCAGGTGTTCTGTAGTAGCTGGATCTCCAAGTACTTCAGCTTTGTCCTGGGCTGGCATCTTATAGCAACTAGACTTCCATTTGTTTTTGTGCAGTTCCAGGCAAGCAGGTGTCCTCTAGCAGTCCAACCTCCACATGTTTCAGTGGAGCGCCAGAGAAATGCAGAAAAATTCCACTGGGCCTCAGCACATGCTAGACATCAATATGACCCCAGCTCAGCACCAGACCCCTATACCTTCCAGCAGCACAAGCCGATCTCGACCCCACCCCTGGACCATAGCACATGAGGATTCCCCATGGGCCTCAGGTGAAGATCAGCACAGCATCAGGTAAACAGCTAAGGCCTGAAGTTAGCAGCACAAGAAACTGGAGACAGTGCCCCTTCTACCCTGAGAGCAGAGCACAAATTTAAAAGAAGGGGAAAAGGTAAAAAAAGGAAGGGATAAGAGAAAACAACAATAACAAAAAGAAGCTGACCATAGAAAGTTATTAAGGTGACAGGGAAGACCAAGACACCAACCCAGAAAAGGACAACAATGTCAAAAAACCTACGGGTAAAACCTCAAAGAAAAATGGGATGTTGTCTCACGCCCAGAAAAAACTCATGGAAGGGCTCAAAAAAGAGCTTAAAAATCATAGAAGAACTAGAAGTAAAATGGGAAAGAGAAATGAGTGAGGCAAAAAAAGAGTCAACAGCTTGGAAAACTGCTTAAAAAGTAGAATTGACCAGATAGAAAAAGAGATACAAACATTCCCTGAAAATAAAGTACAAAAGCTAATTGAGGAAAACAACCCTTTAAAAGTTAGAACTGAGCAAGTGGGAGCCAATGACTGTATAAGATATCATGTATCAATCAAATTCAAGAGTGAAAAAGGGAAGAAAACATAAACTACCTCATGGGAAAAACAACTGAGCTGGAAAACAGACCCAGGGAAGACAATATCAGAATCATTAGACTACCTGAAAGCCATAATCCAAAGGATGACCTGAACAGCATCTTTCAACAAATTATCAAGGAAAAATTGGCCTGATGTCCTAGAACCAGAGAGGAGAACAGGCATTGAAAGAATCCACTGATCACCTCAGGAAAGAGATTACAAAATAAAAATCACAAGGAACATTATAGCCAAATTTCAGCACTATCAGATCAAGGAAAAAAATACTGTAAGTGGCCAGAAAGAAACAATCCAAATATTGGGGAGTCACAATCAGGATGACAGCTGCAACATTAAATCATCTGAGGTCATAGAACATGATGTTCCAGAGGGCAAAGGAGCTAGGATTACAACCAAGAGTCACTCACCTGGCAAAATTTAGCATAATATATCAAGGGAAAAAATGGTAGTTAACAAAGTAGAAGGATTTTAAGGCTTCATAAGGAGAAGACCAGAACTAAACCAAAATTCTGACCTCTAATATGAAGACCCAAGAGAAGGATAAACAGGTAAAGAGAGAAAAGAACACAGAAGGGATTCAGTAGAGCTTAATGGTTTACATCCCCACATGGAAAAAAAATACTTGTAACTTAAAAATTTGCCACTAACAGTACGGATAGAAGGAATAAACACAGTGTATAAGGTGTAGGTATAAGGTGTATTTGAGGGACTGACATAAAAAGGGATAAGAAAGATCGGTAAAATAGGTGCAGAAAGGAGAGGTACAATGGGGTAAATTATCTCACATGAAGAGGTGAGAAAGACCTATTTCAAGGAATTATCAAGGAAAAATTGCACTGACATCCTACAACCAGATGGCAGAACAGGCACTGAAAGAATCCACTGATCACCTCAGGAAAAAGATCCCAAAATAAAAATCACAAGGAACATTATAGTCAAATTTCATTACTATCAGGTCAAGGGAAAAAATACTGTAAGTGGCCTGAAAGATGGTGGAGGGGAAGATGGGGTGGTGCGGTGGTAGTGATAGGCATAGTTTGAACCTTACTCTCAGCAACATTGGCTCAAATATGGAAAGAATGATACACACAATCAGATGAATGTAGAAATCTATCTTACCCACTAAGGAAGTAGGAGGGGAAGAGATTAAAGGGGAGTGGGGTGGGGTGAGGATTGATACAAGAGAGGGCACATCAGGGAAGGTGGTAGACAGAAGCCAAACATTGGTGATGTGGGAAAGAGTGAAAGGAGATAGAGGACAAACAGGAGGAAGAATAGAATGGAGGGAAATACACAGGTAGTCATCATAACTATAAATGTGAATGGGATGAACTCTCACATAAATCAGAAGCAAATAGCAGAATGGATCAAATACTGGCATCCTTCTATATGTTGCTTAGAAGAAACACACCTAAAGCAGAGGGACAAGCACAGCCTAAAGGAAAACCTGGAAAGATTTGTAGGAAGTGATGCAAAGTAAAATGAGGGGAACCAGGAAAACTGTACACAGAATCAGCAACATCATGTGATGGTGAACTATGAATGACAGCTTTTCTCAGTAACCCAATGATACAAGACACATAAAAGGACTCATGAAGTAAAATGCTATCCCTATCCAGATAAAGAACTGATGGACTCTGAATGCAAATCGAAGCATTTTTTTCACTTATTTCATTCTTTCTCATAGTTTTTTTTTTTTTTGCCTTTGATCTGTTTCTTCTTCCACAACCATCATGAACATGGAAATATGTTTTACATGAGAGCATATGTATAAACTATATCAAATGCCTACCATTTTCAGAAGAGGGAAGGGGATGTGAAGGGAGGGAGAAAAATGTGGAACTCAAAATCTTGTCAAAACGAATACTAAAAACTTTTTAGATTTCTAATTGTGGGGAAAAAAAAATACTATTTAAAGCAAAAAAAAAGAGTGCTATACAACAGTAAAGGCCCTGCTAAGATTAGATAACCAACTTGTAGGCTAGTAGGCATCATTGTGTGGCTCACTCCCACAGCATTCAACAGCACAAATATATCAGTGGAGAAGGGGTTGGTGGCAGTAACCCAGGGTAAAGTATGAGCCATGGATAAAACAAGGAGGCAAGGGATATGAGTCCTGGACAGCATTAGAGCTGAACTAGTTAACTGCAGAGTACAGTGTGTTTCAAACCAAAGTAGTGGGGGATGATACTCAGATTGAAGAGTTCCTGCACCTGGAACAAATCATTAGGCCAGAGGAAGCCTAAATACTATTCAAGGGCCTAACAGCAAGAGGGCAGGGGTCCCAGACTATGGACCTGGTCAGATTCCCGAAGGTGAAAGTTCTGGTGTCAGTGGGGGAGGCACTGAAGAGAGGGCATTGTCCTGAGTGGGGTCTGGTCCAGGAAAGGGAACTTTGTGGTAAAGAAGAGGTGAAGTGTTTGTAGCCATGGTCAGAGCACATTAGCATCATATTCCAGGGCTGTGGAGGTGGGAATTAGGAGGCCTCCAAATCCATGCCCTGAACAGAACTGGTGCCAGAGAATCCCCTCACAGTGTGTCAGTAGGAAAAACAGTCCCAGATCCTGCATGGGAATTCTTGAGGCAGGTGTTGCACTTCTGCTCCTCCCATGGGCATTCACTTAACTCTTTCCCAACTCCTGACTTGGACCTGGCAGTGCAAGGAAAGCTAGAGCTTGATCTCCAATAGCTCAAATTTTGTCTGAAGAAGGCAAAGTTGCAGGGAGCTTTATCACCTCCTTCAGTCTGAGGATAATGCTCTGCCCTAAGTAGTTCAGAAAGTTTTTGTGAGAATTAAATGCAATGTGTGATGAAAAGCATTTTTGTACCATTCAAGTGCCATACAAACTAGGAGAAGCAAAATATTCACAGTTCAATCAGACAAATATAAAGACATTCTCTCCTAACAGCCCAATCCACTTACTCCTTCCAACACCTAAGACAGAGAAAAGCACAGAGAACCAGGGAAAATCCCAATCATATTGATACATGGCCACAACAAAGCAACAAGCTCGTATTCTGACATCTGTTCCACTTACCTAATGCTCCTAAGGTTGCAAGATATAAAAAGCAAAGGAAAGTTACCAGTGTAATAACTTATGGGGTTTAGAAAGGCTTTCCATAAACGCTGTTATCTGCTGTGCCATGAAATTCTACCTGCCTTCAAAATTCAAAGACCCTTGGGGCAGATCATGCCAGTTTTCTCCACTTACTTGTGGTATGGGGGAATGAGCATGGAGTCAGTAGTCAGAGATCCTCGGTTCAAAACTTACCTATTACTTCTGGGATTTGGGGATTTCATCCTTGGAAGGTATATAAAAAGACAACTTTGCAGAACCCTAATAGGTGCTATAAGTTCTACAGAAACTAGCAAAAAGAATCAATAGCCTTTGTGTGTGCACTCTGTAAAGAGGATTCTTGAATCACTTTAAGTATGAAATTTATGCAAATTCTATCATGCTAGGGCAAGACTTACTAAGCATAAACAAATACCAACCGTCGTCTTTCACAACTGCGATGTCTGATGACAGTAGTAGCTCCTTAGGTAAACATGAAAGGAATGGGGGAGCAGGAATGGTTTAGGAAGGGACCATCTTAGATTCACTAGGTGAAAGTATAAATTCGACCCTCCATCCACACAATGGGGGTTCTTGAGGACGAGCCTCCCCACCTGGAAACTTTCCCCCTTCCGTATTTTCCAGACATGTCCCAAGACAAGAAGCAGCAAGGCCTACCCGAGAAAGTTCCTCCCTAGCCACTAATCTAGCTACCCAGTCGGATTTCTCAATCTGTCCTTCCCTTCAGAGAGGGGTTGGGCTCTGCACAGCCCTGCTTCTGGCCTGGTGAGGGAGCGCAGGGGGCTGGAGCCTTTCCGAGCTCTCTCTAGCTCTGAGGGATGCTTGTATCCCACACCAGAGGCGGTGCTGAGCTCACCCCCCACTCCCGGGGAAGCCAGCAGCAGCCACCGCCATCTCTGTCTCACCCGACAGTCCCTAAGGCCCGGACGAGGTCCTCACCTGGCCGGCGTCCCTGCCATTCTGCCCACAGCAGAGTCAGGTCCCCATCTGCTCTCACGAAACGGACCAACTGCACCCCTAGGTATGCGAGCGCGCAGGCCAGCAGCAGGGACAAGAAGAGGTCCCAGCTCATGCTCGCTGCGCCCTGCTGTGCTCCCAAAGACAAGGCAACCCCGCGAAGCCCTCTTCTCCTGGGCAGCGACCTTCCTCTTTTCACCGGGGCTCGGTGCAGGCGCTGCTCAAGAAGCCCTGCAACCATTCCCTGCCAGGGCAGGAATCTAAATATAAAGATTTCCTCAAGCCCCGCCTCCTGACCCTTGTTTGCAATCTGGTCCGCCCTGAACTCCCTGCTGCTGACTGAGAAGGATTTCGATAACACAGGGGACTTGTACGTGAAGAATGGTGAGGGACTTGAGAAATCATTCAGTTCTACCCCTGGTTTTACACACGTGGCTACTGAATTCTAGAAAGGTGAAGTGATCTGTCCAAGTCAGACATAGAACACAGTAGCAGTGCTGAGAATGTTGATGATAATTTGAAACAAATTTTCCAACTTCAAATCAGTACTCTCTCCATTGACCCTAGGGCCCAAACTCCTGGGATAGCCCACCTGAAATGGATGGACTGAGAAAAACACTGGCAAGAGTCAATTAAGAAATTTTAAGAGCGTCTTTATTAGCCAGACTGGTGGCTGTCTCATGGGAAAACCCAGAGGATGCAGCCCTGAACTAAGGCATGTGTGCGCATTTAAGCATTTTGGCACTTCCCGGTGCAGCCTTGCGGTTTCTACAACAAACATTTCTCACAGAACAATTCTGACAGGGGGGCCCAAGTTGCTGCTAGGCAAGGGGGGCCCAAAAGAAAGTGGTTGCCAGGCAAGGGGGCCTAACAGAAAGTGGCTGCTAGCAACTTAACAGATATTTCACAACCCTAGGGGGAATAACGTTTTGACAGGGGCCCAACAGAATGCTGCTGCTAGGCAAGGTTACCCAACCCTGCCCAGCAACCTAACATCTCTCAATCCAGGGGCCAGGGGTGGGGGGTGGGGGTGGGAATTATGTCCACTTCACTCCCCCCTTTTCATATAACTAATTCAAACGGGGGACTCATCAGAGGCCAAAGGGGTACATATGCAAGCGAACAGTCTAATAGATTGGAGGCAATCCCTAATGTACTTAGAGGCACAGTTCACAATGCAAGGGACTATCAGTCAAGGGCTTCATGGCCCTTTAAGATGGAGCTTGAGGTCTCCAGCCAGATGTGCTGTCCACTGAGCAGACGGTGGTGCCACTGGCTTGATGTGTGAACGATGTATCCACGCCTTGCGTCCTGTGACCTTAACTGCTGATGGATTTGACAGGATCACTTGAAAAGACCCAGGATAGTTTTAAAGATTTGAGAGCACTCTGGACCTCATACAGAGGCTGTAAGGACTTAAGGAGGGCAGCATTAGAAAAGTCGTGAAGCCAATCCTCAGAATCAACAAGTCGAGGAACAACCGTGGTGGGGGCTACTCCAAACATGATTTCGAAGGGGGACAGAGAACCATGGGATTGGGGGTATACCTAGCCTGAAGCAGGGCAAAAGGAAGGAGGATCACCCAGGTCTCGCCAGTTTCAACCTTAAGCTTAGCAACATGCTCCTTCAGGGTGAAGGAATACCCTTCATACCTGGCCTGAACTCTGGGCCTATAGGCACAGTGTAGCTTGTTGAAAGAGCTTGTACAACCTGAGACACAAAAGCTGGGCTCAAATGTTATACTGACAATTGATCATAGAAGTTTACTATAGAAGGAAAAAGTAGGGACATGTGATATTGAATTCAGATAGGAGTGAAATTTTCCAATCATGCAGTATCTGTATTATAGCCAGACTCAGGAATAGTCAGGTGGGAAACATTCCTTTATAAAAGGACACAATGGGGAAACTGACCAGGAGGATCCCATCCTAGATTGAGTCTAGAATTGTCCCCTCAGTGTTTCCTCTCCAGACACAAATTTCACCTAACAGTACAGGATTCAGGATCACAGTCCCTCTGAGTAACTTGTGGCATATTCTCCCAGACACTGATTTAATGCAGTCAGCTATACCCAAATTCAAACTTAAGCAAAAATATCCATGGTCCCAAATGCTTTTACCTTAGACAGCAAATTTCGCTAATCACAACTTAAAGCCAAATACAGTTATTTGTATTCCCATGGAGTTGCAATAAGCAATGAAGATTAACAGGACTCACATTCATCGTTCAAACAAATTTCTTTCTTAGGGCTTTGTCAGACTTTGTCCACATGAAAGGAGCCTTGGCAGTTTTACAAAACAAAAGGAATTGGCATAAGTCCCATAACTGACAACAGGAGGACTGTTCTGAACTGGCAGAACCAGTCTAAATAAATTTTTACTCCATTCAATTCTTTCCACACAGTAACCAATTAACAATTTCAGGTTTAGCATTAAAACAGCAACCCAAAAACTTAGTAAACAATCTGGCAATTTTATAAATGATAACCAAATTGTTTTAGCTGTAACCTCTTTAACAGGCAAAGGTGAAAATACCTGGTTTTCTAAATGGCAATTACAAAACATTATAAGATAAGGTTAGCAGGACTGATAAAATTTTAAATAACATAACTGGCCATACGCAATTTTTCCAGCATCTTTTAGTTTCAATAAAATTCAGATTGCAAATTGCTTTCTCTAACATCATTTCTGGATTTCAGAGTAAAATAAAATCTTAATGGCTCTAATTTTTATTCAAGAAATTTTCATGTCTGTGTCCACTCCTTAAAAACGTTTTTGAAAGAAAGAGGTGTGAAACTGCAAGTGGAAGTGAGGGAGACTCTGGAACAAAGTCCAGTGGCACCTAGTCCCCTCCTTTCTACTTGGGAGTTCAAAGCTCGATCTCTGGGGTGTCTTTTTCATTTTCAGATTTAGGCATTTTATCAAATTGCCTTAGTGCCAAATAATACAACAAATTCTGACCTGTCTTAAACATCCAATTAGGAGTGACATGTTTCACTTAAAATATGACAAGAATAACTAGCTTTTAGTTGTATCCCATATACAAAAACTTTTCTCTTTTAGGTGAGACATGAGATATTCAATCTGCCTTACTGATATGAAGGGAAAAAAAAATTCCCAATTTCTTCTTGTCTTTCTCTCCAGGTTCTTCACAACCTGGGTAGAAAGAGAGAGAGAATTTTACCAACAACTTTCCAATAATTTCCAAAACTTTTATGCTCTCCTTAAACTTCATATCCATGTTGTTCTCCTAGTGGGCTTTGACTGAAATCCCTTTAAAACTGCACATATAGTCTAAAACTGCATTAAACTAAATAATACAAGATAGTTTCTCTCCTTCCCTCTCCCATTCTCCTCTCTGATGCTGCAGCCATCAGAGAGAAGGGAGGAGGGGGAGGAAAAGAGATAACATTCCAAATTCCAGCCAAAATGGAGCTGGCCGTAATAATTCACAAACACACACACACACACACAGAACGTGTACACACACAGAACATGTAAAAACAGAACACATATACAGACAATAAAAAATCCAAAAACTGAAAGAAAAATATTGTCAGAAATTCTCTACGGAAATTATAACTTTGGCTTACTTTCTATCACTGTCTTCCAAGGACGGGGAATCAAATCTATCCAGATGCTGATATATGGGATCTGATCTGGATGGCCCAGATCCCCATTCACTATTCTCTGCACCAGCCCTGCAATGGATTTATCAAAAAGTCCACTCTGGTGGCCAATCCACCCCAAATGTGGGCCATTCCTGCTGACAGAATAATTTTTCCTTGGAGACTTTGTACCCATAACCAGCTGCAACTTGTTGGAATTGTTTAAAACATTTTAACATGAATTGTAAGGAGGTCTCGGGACCAGATTGTCCTTGGCCCATGACAGCAGGGAGGGAGAGTAAGACACAAAGTCTGATTAAACAGAAACACAAGACAAGGGAGAAACAGAATATATGGACAGACACAGTCAGGACTCTCGGAAGTGAAAAGGAAATGCTATTCAATTTGCCTTTTATTTTAGCACTGTGGTCGGGATGAACAAAGCCCGATAAAACAGAAACATAGAACAAAAGACAAACAGGATCCATGGACAGACACAATCAGACAGCCAGGACTCTCACGTGGTGTCCCGCTGAGGTCAGTCAGGACTCTCACGCAGCATCCCACAGAGGTCAGTAAGGGTGTTTCTCGCTGTGTCCAGTCTCGCCACTTACTATACCAGGAGTATTCACCAGAACAGACAGGGTCCTCAAAATTGGACAGATCAGAAGAATTTTGCTACCAGGAGCCTGGTTCACATTGCTGTGCTCTGAGACTGGAGCCAGGGAACATCATCCTGTTGACCACCCCCTGAAGTCAAAGCTCAGTCCGGCCATCCAGGGCAGACTGTTTGCCTGTGCATACAGAGCCAAAGGCTATCTTGGTGAAACCTCCAAGTGAAATGGACTGACCAAGAAAAGCACTGACAAGAGTCAATTAAGAAATTTTAAAAACATCTTTATTAGTCAGGCTGGTGGCTGTCTCATGGGAAAACCCAGAGGAAGCAGCCCCAAACTAAGGTGTGCGTGTGCATTTAAGCATTTCGGCACTTCCCAATACAGCCTTGCGGTTTCTACAACAAACATTTCTCACAGAACAGTTCTGACAGGGGGGCCCAAGTTGCTGCTAGGCAAGAGGGTCCCAAAAGAAAGTGGTTGCCAGGCAAGGGGGCCTAACAGAAAGTGGCTGCTAGCAACTTAACAGATATTTCACAACCCTAGGGGGAATAACGTTTTGACAGGGGCCCAACAGAATGCTGCTGCTAGGCAAGGTTACCCAACCCTGCCCAGAAACCTAACAGATTTCTGAAAACAGGGGCCCGGGTGGGGGGAGGGGAGAATAATGTCCACTTTACATCTATCATGTTAGAAAGCATGCACACAAGACCAAGGAAATTTGTTTTGTATAATTAACTCTGGAGAAAGGAGGTCCAGGAAAATCAGGCTGGAGGTGGGCAATTTCTAGGTAGTTAGATGGATCAGTGGATAGAGCACTAGTCTTGGAATCAGGAAGAATCATCTTTGTTGAGTTCAAATCCAGCCTTGGATACTTGCTAGCTGTGTTACCCTGGGCAAGTCATTTTATTCAGATTCCCATTTTGTAAAGTGAACTGGACACAAAAATGGCAGACCATCTTGGCCAAGAAAACCCCAAATGGGGTCACCAAGGATCAGATATAACTGAACAAGAACATGAATACCACTCCCTTGTTCCTGAATGTCTCCTACTTGTTCCACTCTACACCCTGCTTGGTTAGAGGAGGAAAAGATAAGGAAAGACAAGAGCGCTAAGAAGCATCTCCTTCTCTTTCTCCTAATACTGAGTGTCGCCTTATTTTATCAAGTCTCCCTGCAGCTATGGTGACTTTTCCTGAGTGCAGGCATTGAGTCAAGTTACATTGTTACATCCCTTAGAGCCAAGTTACTTTGTGTCCGACTCTGGCTGCTTAGACCAATAAGAGAATGCTCTACCACAAGACAGGCACAGATAGTCAAAGACAGGCACACAAATTTGGGGTGGATTATCTACATTTGTGAATTTCTTGTTTCTTTTGAGCTACTGCAATCCTGCTTTTCTCCTAAAGCACACCACTTTCTCGGATGAGGGCACTCCATGCTGGACATTCATTTACCAGTGCCTCCCATGTCACACCATCAAGTTCAAAGTTCTTAAGAAAGTGTTGAGAGTGTTCTTATATTGCCTTATTTAACTGCAACGTGAGCACTTGCCCCTGTGTGAGTTCTCCATAAAGTAGTCTTTCTGGCAAATACGACAGAACAGGAACTTTGAGATAGGATTTTTTGGGGTGGTTACCCTAGGAATTCTTGATTTTCTTATGTAAGGCTGAGTTGAAGCAGATGTTTTCTGCAATTTTACCTTCTGGGAGAAGGATCAGCCCAAGCATGCTCTGGCTCCTTAGAAGACAAATCCTGGGGAGGTGTTGGAGGATTCAAGATGAATACCTATTCAAAAGTCTACACTAAATGCCCCAAGGTTTAAATATTTTAAGTATCAATCCTCCCAAAAAATAGAGTAGGAATTATTGGCAATGATTCATGTTTTAGGTCTCTGTGCTTAAGAATCTTTTGGGGTTTAAAAAATTTCTTTGTGTGGAGGAGATAAATAGTTACCCTATATCTACTCTACCTGTACTTTGAGATTATTTCAAATTTCTTCTGATGTAACACTGAGAAATCAGATTTTTGGCTTTAACTGATTTTGTGCAAGGTTAGGGGGAGAGAGGAGTACATGCATAAAATGTCAGAGGTATGTTCTTGTAACTGGCATTTTGAAAAGTCTAGGGGTAAGTCCTCTGTGGGGAGTGAGGCCTCTAGCTTTTATCCACCCACAGTGACTGGTTTTGCGTTGTCCCAGTTGTAGGTGAAGGAGATTGGATATGGTATGGTCTTATGAGCTTTGAGCAGCTGGAGTCCATGCTGGAATTTGCCAGAAGCCAGAAGATGATGAATAGTATCCCCAGTGATGACTCAGTTTGGCTATAGCAGAGATGCAGATTAATCCACACATCAGCCATGCTGTGTTTTGGTTGTGGTTAAACCCCAGGCCAATCTCATCAAGGACTGAGATACTAAGGAATGTATCCCCCAGCTGTTTGGGGAAAAGGTTTGCAGTTCTATTCTTGCTTTATCTTTGAAACAAACATCCCCTTTATAAAAGAGGGCTTTTAATGTTGTGTTTTTAAACAGGATAGACAATAAGAGTCTGACCCCTCTCTTTAGAGACCAGGATGAACCCAATCCAAGTGAATTAAGAGGTGAGGGATTCCTTAGTGAGACAGACTGCCCTGTCACCTCACTGAAATGGTCAAACCTTTGATGTGGGAAGACCACTTTGAGAGAAGAGGAGAGAATAGACAGGGATGAGGAGAGACTTGAGGCAGGGAAACAAACCAACAGACTATTGCAATAGTACAACCATTAGGTAATGAGTATACACACCAGGATGACAGCAATGTCAAAGGGGAGAAGGCAAAGTACACATTATGAAGGTAAAATTAACAGCTCTTGGCAACAGACTCAATATGGGAGGCTTGGATGTGAGAGAGTAAGGAGTCAAGGAAGTCATTTGGCACTTAACCTAGTTTCTTGTAATAGTATAAGCAGGAGATTAACAAATTGTTTTGAATAAGGACAATGATAAACCACAAATGCTTAACATTTGGTGCTTGGTTCCTCATTGAAGCTGAGACTTGAAAGGGACCTCAGAAGTCATCTAGTCCTGCGTGTGCTTGAACAGGAATCCCTTCTGAAACATTTCTGATATGGCCATTCAGCATCTAATTGAAGATCTCCAGAGATGTGGCCACTACTACTTCCTGAAGCAGCCTCTACTACTTTAGGACAGCTCTAAAGGTTACAAATTTTTTCCTTCGATTGAGGTGAAATCTGTTTCTCTGAATCTTCCAGACACTGCTCCTAGTTCACAAAAGGAGTAATTATTTCACAGTATTAATCTCCTCCAAAAGGAGTGAGTATGAAAAAAATAGTTAATGGCAGACTTTTCTTGGTACCTAGTCTGCTTTCCCATTGACAATCTAGGCATTGAGGGAACTGCATTAAGCAACTTCCAATTGCTTTTAGAGAATGCATTGCAACATTGGAAAATGAACAATTTTCTTGAGAAAGCAAAGGGGTAATGCACCTGAAATTCCTGATAGTTCAAAATTTATGCCCCAACGAATTCTAATGAGGCCAGAGTACATCAAAACTCATCTCCTTTGTTAGGGTCACCACACATCAGATTTTTTTTTTTTTATTGTAATCCAGTAGAATGAATCTTGCATTTGACATCAAGTGACCTGAATTTGAATCTTGACTCAATGACCTTGGGCAACTTATTTAACTTGTGTCTCAGTTTCCTAATGTGTAAAATGAGAGAGATAGTTTCAGAGATCTCTTAGTCCTCGTCTACCTCTAAATCTCTGATTCTATGAAATAGTGTTTCCCAAAGTCTTAGGGCAGTTTTAACTTCTCATAATTTTAACTCTTTAAATTTTTAAATACTTCCACATCTCAATTTTCCCCATTAAGGTTTTGAAATATAGTGTGTTGACAAAACAAATTGAATGGCAAATTTTGGGGAGTTTTGCAGAAGCTGCAGATGATATGTGAAGTCTAGCAGATAACACTAAAAATGTTTAGAAACTCAGAAATACTTAAAATGTGTTTATTGTATAGTATTGTATAAAAAACACGTATTTTACTTTTAATACCATAATAATTCAGACTGCTTCTCTGGTGTGAAAGGAGGGCCAACAAGTTTTAAGCAGATTTTCCAGATTACAATGGCAGCACTTCTAATACCTCTAATGTGGAAGGGATAACTATATTAACATGTTTCTTATTAAAATTCAACATAAGCACAATCGTGCTATACATCAGTGGTGACAAACACAAAAAAGAAGCAGGGCCCACTAAATCCTACATAAGGATCCCTGTTGGCCACATATTAACTTAGAAAATCACATATTAACATCTGTGTTTTATTGTAATGTTCTTTATTTTGTTAAATATTTCTGAATTACATTTTAATCTGGATCAGAACACAGTTATTAGTGTAGTGGACCACATGTGGCCTAGGACTTGTGTATTTGACAAGTTTGCTGACTCCCCAGATGCTTTTCAAACTTTGTAAAACTTTGTAAAAATTGTCAGCAACTACTTAAGGGATGATATTTTTAATCCTAGCTTTAAGACCTCAAAGAATGAGGTTTTGATGCATACATAACAATTTTGATGTGATCCCCAAAAGAAAAAGTATGATGGAGATATATCAGGTGACTAAGATGGCTGTGCAAGAGGATCTCTTCTGCCAGTCCAGTGCTCAGAGAAAGTACCACCCAGAAACTATTGCATCCATAATACAGGGTACTCAGTTTCTTTGAGCTCTATCATATATTATAATGACATGGAAGGTGATAACTCCTTACTATTTTAGTATTTTATTGTGTTTGAATATTATATTGCATTGTATTTTATCCTCAGATACTTACTTTCCAAAGACCTTTGGCATGTAAGAAACATGGTCATTCTAAGAAGAACAATATTTGTTGCAAAGCCAAAAAAGGTTTTATTCATATGTGTATGTCTGTATAATCCCTCCAACTACTCAAATACTGAGAACAATTTCCAGAGTTACAAATATCTTTCCATTTAGGAATGAAAACAGTTCAACTTTAGTAAGTCCCTTCTGGTTTCTCTTTCCTGTTTACCTTTTCATACTTCTCTTGATTCTTGTGTCTGAAGGTTCAATTTTCTATTGAGCTCTGGTCTTTGCATGAAGAATGCTTGAAAGTCCTCTGCTTCATTGAATGACCCTTTTTTCCCCTGAAGTATTATATTCAGTTTTGCTGGGTAAGTGATTCTTGGTTTTAATCCTAGTTCCTTCAACTTCAGGAATACTATATTCCAAGCTCTTGAATCCCTTAATGTTGAAACTGCTCGATCTTGTTATCTTGATTGTATATCCACAATACTTGAATTGTTTTTTCCAGCTGCTTGCAATATTTTCTCCTCGACCTGGGAACTCTGAAATTTGGCCACAATATTCCTAGGAATTTCTCTTTTTGGATCTCTTTCAGGAGGTGATTGGTGGATTCTTTCAATATTTATTTTACTCTCTGATTTGAGAATATCAGGTTAGTTTTCCTTGATGATTTCATGAAAGATGATGTCTAGGCTCTTTTTCTGATAATTACTTCCAGGTAGTCCCATAATCTTTAAATTGTCTCTCCCAGATCTGTTCTGCAGGTTAGTTATTTTTCCAAAGAATTATTTTTCTACATTATATTCTATTTTTATGTTCTTTTGGTTTTGTTTTGTAATTTCTTGTTTTCTCATAAAGGCATTAGCTTCCATCTGCTCCATTCTAATTTTTAAAGAATTCTTTTCTTCAGTGAGCTTTTGAACCTCCTTTCCCATTTGACTCATTCTGCTTTTTAAAGCATTCATCTCCTCATTTAAAGAATTCTCCTCTTTTGCCAATTGAGTTAGCCTGTTTTTAAAGGTGTTATTTTCTTCAGTATAATTTTGGGTCTCATTTAGCAAACTGTTGACTCACTTTTCATGATTTTCTTGCATCTCTCTCATTTCTCTTCCCAATTTTTTCTCCTTTTCTCTTACCTGATTTTCGACATCCTTTTTGAGCTCTTCCATGGCCTGAGACTATTTCATATTTACTTTGAAAGTTTTGGATGCAGAAGCCTTCACTTTTAGTGTCTTCCTCTGATAGTATGCATTGTTCTTCCTCATCCAAAAGGATGGAAGAAAATACCTGTTCACCAAGAAGGTAGCCTTCTGTAGTCATGTTTTTCTCCCTTTTTTGTGTGTTTTCTCAGGAAATTACTTGACTTTTGAGTCCTTTGTCCAGAGGAGGCTATACTTTGGGGACCAGTAAGTTCTCAGTTCCTCCACGGTCACACAATCAAGGGTGAGTTGTTTGTTCCTCTCCTGGCTTGCACTCTCATCTGGGAGTAATTACAAGCACTCTTCTGCCCATCATCTGTGAGTAGGATTCCCTGGGCAGAGCCACCACCAGCTCCACTATGCCAGTACTCCTCCTCATGCCAGGACTGCCACTCAGGGCTGAGATTTTGATCAGCTGCTTGATTCCCCTGGGGCTTTATGCAAAAGGCTCCAAAAATTGATGCTGTTGCTACAGTGGCTGCTGCTGGTGGGGTCAGATTGAGTTCCCTTCACATTCAGGTGAAAGAGCTTCCTCACTGACCTTTGAAGCTGTCTTTACTGTTTGTGGGATGAGCAATCTTGGAACTGCTACTGCTGCTGGTGGCACCCTGAAGCCTACTCTGGTCTTGTCCCTGCCCTACCACACAGCCAAAGCTGTGCTGTGCTGTACTCTGTGCCTTCTGTGATAGACCATTCCTGTTGGCCTTCCAGGCTGTGGGCTGGAAATCTCTTTCACTGTGTCTTTTTGTGACTTCTGCTGCTTTAGAATTTATTTAGAGTCATTTTTCACAGGTACTTTATGGGCTATGTAGGGGAGCTTCTACACATCCATCCTTCTACTCCACCATCTCAACTCTGTCCCTCCAAATGAGATCTTAAGATATCCACTGACCACTTTGAGTAGGATTATTATGTATATAAGTTGGCAGGAAATTTCTTTGAAATGCTAAGAGCATTTCATTATCATTAAACTAGAAATATTTGATGTGTAGGGTCAGAGAAAGTGAGGAGGCAAAAGTAATGACAAGATTGCAAAAATGGGTGACTAGAAGCATATTGGTGACCTCAGTAGAGGAAGGTAGATTTGGAGGGAAATATAATGAACAAGTTGCCCCTTTTGAATTTCTATCATTTAGCCCAAATGAAGTGCATCCTTGGTTATTAAAACCACTGGCAGATGTGATTGTTGATAATGAAAAATGGGGTAGGAGCCCCAAAATTGGAGAAGGAAAATGTACCAACCTTGACAAAAGGGAATAGAACAGCCTATATAGGCCATCAAGCTTTATTTTGATTCCTGAGATAAATCTACAATGGATCATTAAAAATTATCCTTTAATGGTTAGACAGCATCTCAAAAGGAAAGAGATGACTACAGAGTCAGCATGACTTCATCAAAAATAAAGCAATACTAGCCTAATTTCCTATCCGTATCTCTTGTACTTAGGACAGTGCATACATCATGGTACATAGTAAATGTTTAATAAAGGTTCATTCACTGCAAAAAAAATGTGCAAAAATCTTTTGATAGGATGACTAAACTTGTAATAAGAAGAAAATCTGTAGATACGGTTTACCTAAATTTTTAGCATATTCTCAATGAATGAATAAACTTTTATTAAGCATTCACTATGTAACATGCAAAGTCCTAAGTACTAGAGGTAAGGATAGAAAAGTAAGATAATATTCTCTGCTGTCAAGGAACTCATATTCTAATTGGAACAGAACCCATAAAAGGTTTTGGGCCTCACAGTGTTCTAGAGGTGATAAAGAGATATGGGCTAGATGCAAATGCATTTCATTGGATTTGAAACTGGTTGGATGGCTAAAATTGGAGTAGTCATTAATGCTTCATCCAAGGGAGGATGCCAGGGATCTGTGGTTTGACTTGTGCTTTTTAACATTTCTTGAGTTACTTAGATAAAGTCATAGATGGCATGCTCATCAGATCTGCAGAAAACCAAAGCTAGGAAGGATAACCAGTATTGTAATGACACAGTCTGGATCCAAAAGGATCTTGCCAGGCTAGAGCACCGGGCTGAATCTGATAAGAGGAAATTCACTTAGGACAAATGGAATATATTACTCTTGGGTTAAAAATAAATCAGCATCTTGAGTATGAGAGGGAGGCATTAAAAAGTAGTCATTCTACAGAAGATCCAACATTTTAGTGAACTGCAAGCTAAATAGTAGCAAGCAGGGGAATATGGCAGCCAAAAAAAGTAAATTGAGAAAATGATCATTTTGTTTCTTTTTTATTTATGTTTATCCTCTCATTCTTTTTTCTTTTTTCTTTTTTTTTTGCCTTACTGTTATAGCCAGGATTTCTAGTACCATGTCAAAGAGAAATAAATGGTGACAAATATACATCCTTGTTCCACCCCTGAATTTATTGGAAGGGATTCTAGTTTATCTCCATTATAAATAAGAGAAGCTCTCTTGGTATTTAGATATAGACACTACTTTTTAAAATTGTTACTATCTTTCCTATGTAATATTGTATTTTTTAGGTTTTTTAACAGAAATGAGTATTACATTTTGTTGAAAGCTTTTTCTGTATCTGTTGATATAGTCATATGGATTTTGTTGCTAATATTAGTTAATTAAGTTTATGATTTTCCTATTATTAAACCAACCCTACATTTTTAAATAAATCTAAAGTGGCTATGGTATGTAGTCACTGTTATATAGTTGTTTTAACCTCTTTGCTAATATTTTATTTAAAATTTTTGCTTCTTTGTTTCTGAAGGATATTAGCATACAGTTTTCCATCTGTTTTGAGCATTTCTGTTTATCATTTTATTTGTCAAAGCCATATCTGGGTGATAAAAGAAATTTGGTTGGATATTTTCTTTGCTATTTTTGCAAACAGTTTGTAAAATATTGGAATTAATTTCTTTAAATATTTGATAGATTCACTTATAAGTACATCTGATCCTGGAAAAATTTTATTTGGAAGTTAATTTATAGCTGGTTCTGTTTTTTTCTCTGAAATTGGATTCTTTTGAATTCCCTATTCTATTAATTAGAGCATCTTCTAGTTTTGTAAATATTCATTTATTTCATTGAATTGTTAGTTTTGTTTATTATATATTGTTAGGAAGAATGATTTCTAACAATATTCTTGGTTCTTTATTTGTTGTGAATTCTCCTTTCTGATTTTTGATACTGATTTTCCTTTCTCTTTTTAATCAAAATAACTAATGGTTTTCCTATTTTATCAGTTTGATGTTTTCTCTCCCAAGAATAGCTACACGTATTCAATAGTTTTTGTTTTAATTATGTTAATTCTTTAATTTTCAAGACTTCTTTTTTAGTGTTTAAGTTTTTTTAATTCGTTCATTTCTTGGTATTTTTAGTTGCATTTCCATTTAATTAATCTGTCTTACCCTTTTTTGTTAGTAAAATGTTTAGCAATATGAAATTTCCCATAAGTACTGCTTTGGTTCCTCCCCAAAATTCTGGAAGAGTATGATTATCTTTAATGAAATTATCAGTAGTTTTTATGGTTTTTCACCTGATAATTCAATATTTAATGTTTTTCATTGGCCTTTAATATAATTTCATTACAATATAATTAGTAAATGATACATATAATATTTTTACTTTTCTGCATTTGTTTGCAAGGTCTTTATATCTTATGACTTGATCACTTTTGGTAATGGAGAAGTTGATAATATTTATGTATGTATACATCTATATATCTACATATACATATGTATAGATAGATCACTACAAATGCACACACACACACACACACACACACACACACACACTTTCCTTTCTATTTCCATTTAATAATGTCCCGATGTCTATGTTACTTAATTTTACTAAAATTCTCAGAACATTAATTTCTTTACTATTTACTTTTTGGTTAGATTTATCAAGCATTGATAGGGGTAATTTGAACTCTGACATTATTATAATTTTATTGTCTATTTCTCCTTGTAGTTCATTTAGTTATTCCTTCAAGCATTTAAAAATTATACTATTGAGTGTAATGAGTTCACCATGACTGTTACACTTTCAGAAAAAGGAATTTCTCTTTTTATTTTTATTTTACTTGTCTCTTTTTGCTGTTGCCTTGTCTGGAATCATAATCCATACCTTTTTTTGTATTTAGCTGAGGCAAAATAGATTTTGCTCTAATCCCTTATTTTAACTTTTTGTTACTTACCATACTATGAGGGAGTTGGATTTTTCTCTCTAACCTGTTCTGCTCACACTTTCTATTTCTGGGCAAATTCATCCCGTAGCAGTTATGATAGTTAACTGTTTATTTCCCTCCATTCTGTTCTCTTATCCTTTTCCATCTCTATGTACCTCTTTCCCTGTTTTTATCACTGCTTTTAGAAAATCCTATGATAAATACCTGTGATATAAATACACTATGCCACTTTCCCCAGCAACTTTTTCAAGTTTTTTCATCCTTCTTCAAAATTCTTGTAGCTGCCCCTCCTCCTCTCTCAGTTGATAACCCTGAGAATACTTTACAGAAAAAACTGAAGTCATTTTCCCTTTTCTCCTTCTTCCTCATCTGTCACTCAGATGCTTTCTGCTACAATTTCCTCTTTCACCCCCTGTCTCACATCTACCTGTCAGGCAACCTCATTCCATCCGAACTTTTCCAACCAAATACCCCCTTTATTATTCCCTCTGTGTTATGTGTTTTCAATCTCTTTATCTGCTAGTTCATTCCCTACTTCCTACACACATTCCCATGTCTCACTCATACTGAAGAAGCTCTTACTTGATTTTTCCATTCCCCTTAATCCTCTCTCTCCTCTACCCTTTGGGGCTACACTCCTTGAAGCAGCCATCTGCAAGAGATACTTCCATTTTTTTTCTCCTCTCACTCTCTTCTCCACCCCTTACAATATGGCTTCTGACCTTATCATTCCACCAAAACTATTTCTCCCAATATTGGCAGTAATCTCTTAGCTGCTTAATCCAATGTCTTTTTCTCAATTTCATTCTCTTCAGCTTGTCTTCAACCTTTGATCGTGTTGATCACCCTCCCCTCCTTGAGACTCAATCTTCTGTCTAGATTTTCCAGACACTATTCTTTCTTGGGTCTCCTCCTCCCTACCTAGCCATTCCTCTTCAGTTTCCTTTGCTGAATCCTCATCCAGATCATGCCCTCTAACTATAAGTGTTTCACAAGGTTGTCCTGGACCTTCTTCCCTTTTTCCTCAGTACTACTTAACTTGGTGATCTCTTCAACTCCCATGGAGTAAGTTACCATCTCTATGCTGATGACTCTCAAACTGACCCATACTGCTCTAATTTCTCTGCTGATTTTCAGTCTCACTTCTCCAGTTACCATTTATACATGTCAAACTAAATGTCCAGTAGACACCTTAAACTATAGAATTCCTATCTTTCCCCCAGACACTCTCCCTTCCTTATTACTGAAGAGGGTAATACAATCTGTCCAATCCCTCAGGCTCTCAACCTATGTGACATACTGGATTCTTCACTATCTCTCACCTCCCACATGCAATCAGTTGCCAAGGCCTGTCAATTTTTCTTCTGCAGCATCTTCTATACATCCGTTTTCTGCCTCTGACACTGTGACCACTCTAATACATCCCCTTATCACCTCATATTTGGATTATTGCAATAGCCTGCTGGTCAGTCTACCTGCCTCAAGTCTTCCTCTACCCCAGTCCATCCTCCATTCAACCACTACAGTAATTGTCTTAAAGCACAAGTCAGACTCCATGGGCTCCCTATCACCTCCAGGATCAAAGAGAAATGCTTAATTGTTCAAATCTCTTCATAACATAGTTCCCTCCTGCTATTTCAGTCTTCTTATACTTTATTCTCACCATGCACTCTTCAGTTCAGTGACTCTGGCCTCCTAACTGTTCACTAACAAGATGCTCCATGTCTTGACTCCTGGCATTTTCTTTAGCCATGCCAGAAATGCTCTCCCCCCTCGGATCTGCCTCCTGATTCCTTTCTTTTTAGCTCCATTTAAAATCTCATCTTTTACAGGGAGCCTTTCTCAACCTCTCTTAATTCTAGTGCCTTCCCTCTGTTAATTATTTCCTGTTTGTTTAGTATGTAACTTGTTTTGTTTACATACATTTATTTTCATATTGTCTCCTTCTTATATTTTTAGTTACTTACATGGACCATCTGTCTCTGGCACTTTGCACAGTGCTTGGCACATAGTAGGTGCTTGATAAATGTTTATTGGTTGATTATTCTTTCTCTATATAAATTCAGCTACCTGGAATAGGTCATGCAGCTCTCAGGTCATATAATGATTCTGAAAATTTTTTGGTGAGATTCCTGACTCTTCTATTTTTTGACTGCAGGCAAACAGACCTGCTAAAGACCTGAAAAAGCCAAGGTCTCCCCATGCATCCTGGGCCATCTCCAATTCTCCTGATCTACATCTGGTCACTGGACCCAGATGGCTCCAGAGGAGAAAGTGAGGCTAGTGACTTTGCACAACCTTCCCTTATGTAATTCAATTAGCTTGCATGTCATGGCATCACCTTCCTGATATCATGGTCCTCTTAGAGAATGAAGAACAAACAAATAGGAGGCTTATCATTTACAAACAAATCATTGGGGAACTTCCCTATCTGATATCATCCCAGATGAGGTGATCAGGTCTCATTGTAAACACCCTGAGGGAACTGAGCTCTGGGTGGCAGCCCTGACTCCTCCTGAGCAGCTGATGTTAATCTCACACTGATTAGCAGCACTTCCCCTGACTAAAACCCCTCAGACTTTGGAGAAGCTCATCTGAATCTCAGCCCTGAGTGCTGGCTTGGTGAGTACTGGAGGTGAGGTGGTTGTGGAGAGGAAACTCAGAAGTCAAGTAAATGGCTGGGAAAATGCCCAAAAAAGGGGGAAAAATAAGACCACACAAGGTTACTTTCTTGGGAAACAGGTGTCCTCCTCCATCCTTTTGGGTGAGGAAGAACAAGGCATACTGTCAGAGGAAGTCAAGGCCTCAGCCTCCAGGGTCTCCAAAGGGAACTTAAACTGGGTTAAGGCAATAGAAGACCTTAAGAAACAAGTTAGCAGTTTACTAAAGGAGAACCAAAAAAAAATGTTGAGGAAAATAACAGCTTTAAAAAGAGGAAAACTCAATTGGAAAAAAGAGGGCCAAAAAGCCAATGAAGAGAAGGAGGTTTTAAAAAGCAGAATTAGCCAAATGGAGGAGAAGGTTCAAAAGCTCACTGAACAAAATAATTTGTTGAAAGAGAGAATTGAGTTCAGGAAAATGAATGACTATGAGTTAAACCAAGCAGTTAGTAAACAAAACCAAAAACTTGAAAAAATAGAAGATAATGTGAAACATCTCATTGCAAAAAAACTGACCAGGAAAATAGATCCAGGAGAAAAAATTTAAAAATTATAGGACTACCTGAAAGCCATGATCAAAAAAAGACCCTAGACATTATCTGTCATGAAATCATCAAGGAAAAATGCTCTGATGTTCTAGAATCAGAGGGCAAAATAAATATTGAAAGAATTCACTGATCACCTCCTGAAAGAGACCTGAACAGAGAAACTCCTAGGAATACTGTGGCCAAATTTCAGAATTCCCAGATCAAGGAGAAAATACTGCAAGCAGCTAGAAAGAAACAATTTGAGTATTGCAGAAATACAATCAGGATGACACAGGATCTGGCAGCTTTAACATTAAGGGACTGAAAGGCTTGGAATGGGATATTTCAGAGGTCAAAGGAACTGTGCTTGAAACCAAGAATCATCTACCCAGCAAATCTGAGTATAATACTTCAAGGGAATAAATGGTCATTCAATGATATAGATGACTTTCAATCATTCATATTGAGGAAAAGACCAGATCTGTATAGAAAAATTTGACTTCCCAAGACAAGAATCAAGAGAAGCATGAAAAGGTAAACAGGAAAGAAAAATCATAAAAGACTCTCTAAAGCTGAACTGTAGATTACCACAGGGAAAGAAAATATTTTTAACTTTTGAATCTTAGTATTTGGGTAGATGGAGAGATTGTACATATATACACACACACATACACATATAAAGATAGAGAGTACAGGGTGCGTTAGATCAGAAGAGATGATATTCACACACAAAAAAATAAAATAAAAATTAAAGTGAGGGAGGAAAACACCGGAAAGAGAAAGGGAGAAATGGAACAGGGCAGGCTATAACTCAAAAAAGAGATTAGAAAAATCTTATTCAATGGAAGAGAAAAGGGAGAAGGGGAGAGGGGAAAAAAGAAACTACTCTTTCCACATGTGGCTGAAGGAGGGAATAACATGCTTACTAAATTTGATATGAAAATTTATATCATACTACAGGAAAGTAGGAGAGGAGGTGCCAAGTGGGGTGAAAGGAACGTTAGAAGGGAGGGCATATGGGATAAGGGAGTCATTAGAAATAAACACTTTTGAGAAGGGACAAGGTCAATTGTGGGGGAAAAGATAAGGGGGGATAGAGTAGGACAGAGGGCAATATAATTAGTATTACACAACATGGTTATTATGGAAGTCTCTTGCGAAAGAATACATATATATATAGTCTGTATTGAATTGCTTCCCTCCTCAGTGTGGCTGGGAAGGGATGGGAGAGAAGTTGGAATTCAAAGTATTAGCAACAAATGTTGAGAGTTTTTATTGCATATAAATGGGAAATAAGAACTACAGGGAATGGGGTATAGAAATTTATCTTACCCTACAAGAAAAGGGAGAAGATGGGGATAAGGGAAGGGGGGTGTGATAGAAGGGAGGATACATTGAGGGAAGGAGTAATCAGAATGCAAGGCATTAGGAAGCGGGGGAGGGGAGTGATGGGGAAAAAATTGGACGTGTTACAAAGTGAGGTAAAAGCAATTATATTAAAACAATTGACTAAATTAGTTACTGAGAATAAATCAACAACATCTTTAGTTTGGGGGGAAAAGTTTCAGTCTAAATTTCCTAGAGGAAGGTAACCTTGGATAAAATTTAGCATTGAAAGGAAAGTTAAGGTTTTTATGGTAAATTTGATTTTATGCTTGCATTTAATCAGGAACTAGAACATGAATAGAAAGGCATGTAAACCACTTAAGACTTGCCTCAAAAGACGTTCCTTAGGCAAAGTGAAATTATAATCATATTTAAAACCTGGTTATTAGAACTTTCCATTTTTAGATGCTATGGGACCATTAAGTGACTGTTCTTCTGAGTCTAACTCCAGGTATGGATTGCAAAAAAGGTGATCTGAGCCTCCAGCCCATGATGCCAGTAAGCTGGTGAGATGCTGGTATGAACTGCAAAAGGTGATCTCATGGGAAGGGTGGGAGAACAGCTATTCAGCCTGGGCTGAGGTAGGATTCTCCTCACTCAGTTTCCACACTGACACCTGGTAGACTTTAAGCCTGACTGAATGCAAGTGGATAATCTAATCTTGCTTAGAATTGACATGAAGTTGGGAAGATTGTATCCCTGCAGTGCCCCTACTCTTGGTGGCAATTTCCTATACTCAAAAGGTTTGTAAGCGTAATACCAGATTCAGTTATACGGCATTGGTAGGGGAACATCAGAGGTTAAGTCTAAAATTAAGTTATTAAGCATAGGACTTTAGACCAACAACAATAAGTTAGTGTCCTTTAATTCTTAGTAATACTGTGGAGACAATTAGGTCAAGAGTTTGTGAAATTAGCAACATAAATATTATTTGTGTCTCAGTTGGTTAATGTTTTTAAAAAATTGTTTTCTGGTCCATGTTGTAAATTCTTTAAAAAGAAGTATTACCTGACCAAAAGTTTCAATTGTTTTATCTTTTACAAATTGTGTTAGAAATGATAAATAAAATAAAAAAATAATAAAAGGCACCTTAGACAGTGAAGCAATATCATTACTAAACATGTATGCTCCAAGTAGTATAGCATCCAAATTCTTAGAGGAGAAGTTGGGGGAGTTGCAGGAAGGAATAGACAGCAAAGCCATACTAGTAGGGAGGGGACCTCAAACTCTCCTTGTCTGATCTTGATAAATACAACCTCAAAATAAACAAAAAAGAAGTTAAGGAGGTAAATAAAACTCTAGATAAGATGGATATGATGGGTCTCTGGAGAAAATTGAATGGGGATAGAAAGGAATATACCTTTTCCTCAGTGGTGCATGGCACATATACAAAAATTAACCATGTTCTAGGTCATAAAAACATCACAATCCAGTGAAGAAAGGCAGAGATAGTTAAAGCATCCTTCTCAGATCATGCAATAAAATTGCAATAAAAATTATATACAATAAAGGTCTTGGAAAGACTTCATTAAAAAAAGAAAGAAGAAAATCAAATTACCAATGTTGAAAAAGAAAGGGGTGAACTTACGTCCAATGAGGAAGAAATTAAAACAATAATTAGAAATTACTTTGCCCAACTTTATGCCCATAAATTCGACAATCTAAATGAGATGGATGAGTATTTTAAAAAGCACAAATTGCCCATGTTAACAGAAGTGGAACTTGAATACTTAAACAACCCCATCTAAGAAAAAGCAATTGAACAAGCCATCAAAGAAATCCATAGGAAAATATCCCCAAGGCCAGATGCATTTACTAGTGAATTCTATTAAACATTTAAAGAACAGTTAATTCCAATAGTATATAGACTATTTTTGAAAATTGGGGAAGAAGAAATCCTCCCAATTTTTTTTTTTATGATACAAGTATGGTTTTGATACCTAAACCAGGAAGAGACAAAAGAGAGAAAGAAAATTATAGACCAATTTCTCTAATGAATATAGATGCTAAACTTTTAAGTAAGATTTTACCAAAAATAATACAGCAACTTATCATGAGAACAATACACTATGATCAGGTAGGAGTCATACCAGGAATGCAGGGCTAGTTCAATATTTAGAAAACTATCAGCATTATTGATCATATCAACAACAAAACTAACAGAAACCACACATGATTATCTCATTAGATGCAGAAAAAGTTTTTGACAAAATATGACACCCATTCCCATTCCAAACACTGGAGAGCATAGGTATAAAGGGAACTTTCCATAAAATAATAAGCAGTATCTACCTAAAACCTTCAGCAAGCATTAGATGCAATGGAGATAAACTAGGTGCATTTCCAATAAGACCAGGAGTGAAACAAGGATGTCCATTATCATTACTTTTATTCAATATAGTACTAGAAATGTTAGCTGTAGCAATTAAACAAAATAAAGAAATTGAAGGAATAAGAATAGACAAAGAAGAAACTAAGTTATCACTCTTTGCAGATGATTTCATGATATAATTAGAGAATCCCAGAGATTCAAGTAAAAAACTATTTGAAATAACAAAAAGCTCTGACAAAGTTGCAGGTTACAAAATAAACCTGCACAAATCTTATGCATTCCTATATATTAGTAACAAAGTCCAACAGCAAGAGATAGAAAGAGGAACCCCATTTAAAGGTAGGGTAGACACTATAAAATATTGGGGAGTTGACCTGCCAAAACAAACCCAGGGATTTTATGAATGCAATTACAAGACACTTTTCACACAAATAAAGTCAGATCTAAGTAAGTGGTAAAACATCAGTTGCTTGTTGTAGGCTGAGCCAATATAATAAAAATGACAATTTTACCTAAATTAATTTACTTCTTTAGTGCCATACCAATTAAACTATCAGATAATTATTTTCTAGAGCTGGAAAATAACATCAAAATTCATCTGGAAGAACAAAAGTCCAGAATATAAAAGGGAATAATGAAAAGGAATGCTAGGGAAGGTGGCTTATCTCTACTAGTTCTCAAATTTTATTATAAAGCAGCAATTACCAAAACTACTTGGTACTGGCTAAGAAACAGAAGGGTAGACAAGTGGGATATGTTATGTAGTCAAGACACAGTAGGCAATGAATATAGCAATCTAGTGTTTGATCAACCCAAGGACCCCAGCTTCTGGGATAAGAATTCACTTTTCTTTCGACAAAAAGTGTCATGAAAACTAGATAACAATGTGGCAGAAATTAGGCATAGAACAGTGCCTGACATAGTACACAAGAATAAAGTCCAAATGTGTACATGATTTTGGTATGAAGACAGATGCTATGGACAAATTGGTAGAGCAAGGAATAGAGTATTCATCAGATTTATGAAGAAGGGAAGACTTTTTGACTATAGAAGAGATAGGGAGCTTTATGAAGTACAAGATGGATAATTTTGATTATATTAAACTGAAAAGTTTTTGCACAACCAAACCCAATGCAACCAAGATTCTGAGGGATGCAGAAAACTGTGAAAGAATTTTTGCAGTTAATGTCTGTGATAAAGGCCTCATTTCTAGAATATGTAGAGAACTGAGTCAAATGCAGAAAAACACAAGTCATTTCCCAAATGATAAATGGTCAAAGGAGGTGAACAGGCAGTTTTCAGAGAAAGAAATTAAAAATATCTATAATCATATGAAAAAAATGCTCTAAATCACTACTGATTAAAGAGATGCAAATCACAACAACTCTGAGGTACCACATCACACCTATCAGACTGGCAAACATGACAGAAGAGGAAGATAAGTGTTGGAGAGGATGTGGGATAGATGGAACACTAATTCATTGTTGGTGGAGCTGTGAGCTGACCAATCATTCTGGAGAGCAATTTGAAATTATGCCCAAAGGGCTACAAAAATATGCATACCCTTTCACCCAACAACATCGTTTCTAAGACTGTATCCCCAAGAGATCATAAAAATGGGCAAGGGTCCCCCATGCACAAAAATATTTATAGCAGCTCTTTTGTGGCAGCCAAAAACTGGAAATCAAGAGGATGCCCATCAATTGGGGAATGACTGAATAAATCATGGTATATGAATGTAATAGAAAACTATAGTCTTTAAGAAATGATGAACAGGAAGACTTCAGAGAGGCCTGGAAAGATTTATATGATCGGATGCTGAGTGAAAGGAGTAGAACCAGGAGAACTTTGTGCACAGCAATGAACACAGTGTGCGAGAGTTTCTTCTGGTAGACTTGGAACATCATTGCAATGCAAGAACTTAAGAAAAATTCCTAATTGTTTTTTAAGGCAAAATGCCTTCCACATCCAGAGAAAGAACTATGGAATTCAATCACAGAATGTAGAAGATTTGTGTGTGTGTGTGTCTATTACATTTTGGTTTGTGATTTAATTTCTCCCGTTCATTTTAATTCTTCTACAGAGCATCACTATAGTGAAAATCTATTTCACAGGAATGTATGTGTAGAACCCATATAAAATTGTATGCCATCTTGGAGAGGAAGAGGGAAACTAGCAGGGAGGGAGGGGAAAATAAAACCTTAAGTTATATGGTAATGATTGTGGAATGCTGAAAATAAATAAAATTAATTTAAAAAAATGGGAAGTTAAAAGTTTTGCCAAGTACATCTTTACCTATTCCAGGATCAGTGGAATCACAAAGTATACATGGCAATTCAGCAGAGACTATTTCAGAAGATAAACTTTATAAAGCAGTTGCATTGGGACTTCCTGCTGTTGACAAAGGGAAGCAAAGAGAGGTGATACACCTTCCTCTGTTGGAATTTAGTTGTTCTCATTCACAGCTATTAAGCATACCAGAAGAATGGAGGTCTAGTTGTTTGCCCAAATCTAGGATTAATGAAATAAAGCAGTTATTTCCAGAAGATTGGTACCAGTTTGTTATAAGTCAATTGGAATCTTTGCATCCAAAAGAAAATCTTTCACATATACTTGAAGAAATAGCAAAGGATGAAATTTTGAAAGACTTATATATTCATGCAGTGATGTCTTGTTATTTTAGTTTTTTTGGAATAGACAATATGGTCCCTAGCCCTGGTCACATATTTAGAGCTTACAATAGTGGCATTCCTTGGTCACTTGGTTTGGACTGGCTGACTGAAAAACCAGAACTGTTCCAACAAGCACTGAAAGCATTCAGGTAAGAGATAATTTTGCTTCTTTATGTCATAGCATTAATAGTAACCTTCCTTGATGTACTACTCTGCAATTGTATTTGGCAGATAGCCCAGTATTTTTTCCCCAATTAATCTCAGAAAAATGTTTTTGTTTAACATGAGACAGTTTCCACTAAGCAGCCCAAATTCATAAGAAATTCATTCCTTGAAAACATTAGGCAAAACTGTCTAATAATGTTACTGCTACAAGCTTTACAAATCACTGTCCATTTTTATAGTTTGTTGATTGTTAGAGAAAAGGAAGGGCATGCACTTGAGCTTTGGTAACATGGACCAACTGTCAATACAAGAAAATCCAAGGGGATGAAGAATGCCTATTTATGTGTGACATGCAGTTGATTAGACAAGCTATAAAGTGTGATAGTGAACTGGATGTGGAATTTTATAGGAACAGATGAGCAAGGCAGGTTGCGTTGAAGAAATTTCACAGTACTCTCAACCTAAAGGGGCAGCTGGTGGTTCAGTGAATGGAGTGCTTAACCTGGAGTCAGGAAGAACTGAGTTGAAATTTGGCTTCAGACTCTTACTAACCGTGTGACTCTGGAAAACTCACTTGATCTTGACAGTCTCAGTTTCCTCCATTATAAAATGGGGATAATAATAGCAATCTGTCTTGTAGGATTGTTGTGAAGATCAAATGAGATACTGATATCTGTAAAACATTTAGCCTAGAACCAAGTATATAATAAGTATTTAAGATGAGGTTCATCACTGGAATGTAGAGGTGCATGGGAACTGTGAGCAGACAGTAACATTACAAATGAGGAGTTAAATATGAAAAGCCATGTGTGAAGCATAGTCAATAGAACAATTAATATAGCGTTAACAGTTCTGTAAAGAAGAAAACTTTGGAAGAAATAAGATGTCTGATCCATGAATAATCACCCATGATTCCAGAATGCCTTTAAAGAAGTACATTTGGACTTTACCTGATGGTCAGTTGTTGGCCTTCATTCTCAAAGAGGATCAAAATGATATCACCAAGATAAAGTGAAGTTTCATTATGTCCAACTATGGCTGATCAGACTAATACAAACTTGAAATGCTCTACCACAAGTTGAGCACAGATAGTCCCTGTGAATATTTGGGGTGGATGTCCCAAATTTGCACATCCTGCATTTACTTTGTGCTGTCTCAATTTTGCTTTGCTCAGAGAGCACAATACCCTTTCTGATGTGGTCATGTTACGCCGAGCAGTTCTGTGCCAGTGTCTCCCATGTTGCGCAGTCAAATCCAAAGTTCTTGAGATTGACCTTGAGAGTGTCCTTGTATCATTGCTTCTGGCCACCATGTGATCGCCTGGCCCATCTGAGTTCTCTATAAAATAGTCTTTTTGGCAAGCATACATTTTGCATTCAAACAATGTGACCAGTCCACTGGAGTTGCACTCTCTGAAGCACAGTTTGAATACTTGGCACTTCAGCTTGAGCAAGGGTACCTTATGCTGCCAGGTGATCCTCAGAATCTTCCTGAGACAGTTCAAATGGAAGCGATTCAGTTTCCTGGCATGGTGCTGGTAGACTGTCCATGTTCCACAAGCATATAACAATGAGGTCAGCACAGTGGCTCTGTAGACCTTCAGTTTAGTAGCTTAATACATCTTCTCTCCCATATTTTTTTCGAAGCCTCCCAAACAAAGTGTTATCTTTGGCAATGTGTGTATCAAACTCATTGTGAATGTGTACATCCTTGGAAAGTACACTACCAAGGTTAAGTGAACTTCTCCATAGCATTCAAAACTTCTCCATTTGTTGTCACCAATGGTTTCACATGTGTATGGTGTGGTGGTGGCCCATGGAGTACCTGTGTTTTTTGGTGTCTACCTGTTCCACCTAACTCTCACCTGTGGCTCCAAGAAGCTGCAACATGCACAGCGGCCACAGCCTGGTAAACCGTTTTGGCAGACGAGCCAAACCAGTTTGAGGGCAACCAAGGATTCTCAAAACCATTGGTGAGTTTGCTGGGTGCCTACCCCAATCATTTGAAGACTTCCTCTGGTGGAGTGTGTGGATGAGAACAATTTGATCCAGCAGCCATGAAGGCAAATGAAGATAGAGAGATGATGAACCCACGATTAAGAATGAAACATAAAATTTTGACATGACCAATGTGGGAATTTATTTTGCTTGATTATGTATATTTATACAAGAATTCTATTTTTCAGTTTAGGGATGGGTATGAAAGAGGAGACTCTATTTCAGAAGAGTCCTCCTTCCCCTCCAACCCCCCAACAAAAAGATAAGAGAAAAAAAGGAAGCATAGACAGAAGCTTAGACAAGCAGGACAGCTTTCCAAGTTCCATGTTGATTCAAGAAATCTCTCATCCTAAGTGGGATTTACACTAGAGATTCCAGGATGGTTAAACATCAGGAAAACAATTTATATAATTATTCATGTTAAAAAAAATCTAAAAACTACATGATTATCTCAAAAGATGCAGAAAAAAATATTTGTCAAAGTACAATATTTATTTATGCTAATAAAAAAAACCTCTACAAAGTATAGGCATAGAAGGACTATTTTTTTTTCCTTTTAATTTTATTTGTTTATTTAATTTTTTACATTCATTTTTACAAATTTTTGGGTTCCAAATTTTCTCCCCTTTTATCCCCTCCCCCACCCCAATACCCCAAGCAATCTAATTTTCCCTATCTCCAATCTGCCCTCTCTTCTGTCATCCCTCCCTTCTCTTGTCTCCATCTTCTCTTTTCTCCTGTAGGGCCAGATGACTTTCTATTCCTCATTAACTGTATGTCTTCTTTCCTAGTTGCAACAATACTAAACAGTTGTTCCTAAAACTTTGAGTTCCAAATTCTCCCCATCCCTCCCTCCCCACCCATTCCCTTTGGGACGGCAGGCAATTCAATATAGGCCATATCTGCGTAGTTTTGCAAATGACCTCCCTGATAGTCGTGTTGTTTAAGACTAACTGGATTACCATCCCTCCTAACCTGCCCCTCATTGTTTCTCTTCTGTCTCTTGATCCTGTCCCTCCCCAAGTGTTGACTTCAAATTGCTCCCTCCTCCCTTTGCCCTCCCCTCCATCATCCCCCCCCTTGCAATATCTCCTTCTCCCCCACTTTCTTATACTGTAAGATAGGTTTTCATACCAAAATGAGTGTGCATTTCACTCCTTCGTTTAGTCAAATGTGATGAGGGTAAACTTCTTGTTTTTTTTTTTTCTCAGCTCTCCTCTTTTTCCCTCCACTAAGAAAAACTCCTACCTGCCTCTTAAATGACATATAGTTACCCCCTTCCCTTTCCCTCTCTTTCCTCCCCCTACATTTCTCTCTCACCATTTACCTTAGTTTCTTTTAAGGTATGGTCCCATCCTATTCAGTTCAATCTGTGCTATCTCTGTATGTGTGTGCATGTGTGTATGTGTGTGCATGCGTGTACATGTGTATGTGTGGTCCCACCAACTACCCAGATATTGAAAAGTTTTAAGAGCTACAAATATTGTCTTTCCATGTAGGAATGTGAACAGTTCACTTATGGTAAGTCCCTTATGACTTCTCTTTGCTGTTTACTTTTTCATGCTTCCTCTCATTCTTGTGTTTGAAAGTCAAATTTTCTTTTCAGCTCTGGTCTTTTCATCAAGAATGCTTGAAAGTTCTCTGTTTCATTGAAAGACCATATTTTCCCCTGAAGTATTATACTCAGTTTTGCTGGGTAGGTGATTCTTGATTTCAGTCCTAGTTCCTTTGACTTCTGGAATATCCTATTCCACGCCCTTCGATCCCATAATGGAGAAGCGGCTAGATCTTGTGTTATCCTGATTGTATTTCCACAGTACTGGAATTGTTTCTTTCTAGCTGCTTGCAATATTTTCTCCTTGTCCTGGGAATTCTGGAACTTGGCCACAATGTTCCTAGGAGTTTCTCTTTTTGGATCTCTTTCAGGCAGTGATCGATGGATTCTTTCAATACTTATTTTGCCCTCTGGTTGTAGAATATCAGGGCAGTTTTCCTTGATAGTTTCATGGAAGATGATGTCTAGGCTCTTTTTTTGATCATGGCTTTCAGGTAGTCCCATAATTTTTAAATTGTCTCTCCTGGATCTATTTTCCAGGTCAGTTGTTTTACCAATGAGATATTTCACATTCTCTTCCATTTTTTCATTCTTTTGGTTTTGTTTGGTGATTTCTTGGTTTCTCAGAAAGTCGTTAGACTCCATCTGTTCCATTCTAATTTTGAGAGAGCTATTCTCTTCAGTGAGCTTTTGAACCTCTTTTTCCATTTGGAAAATTCTGCTTTTGAAAGCATTCTTCTCCTCATTGACTTTTTGAACCTCTTTTGCCAATTGAGTGAGCCTATTTTTCAAGGTGTTATTTTCTTCAGCATTTTTTTGGGTCTCCTTTACCAAGGTATTGACCCGTTTTTCATGCTTTTCTTGCATCTCTCTCATTTCTCTTCCTAGTTTTTCTTCCACCTAACTTGCTTTTCAAAATCCTTTTTGAGCTCTTCCATGGCCTGAGCCCTCCGCACATCCCCCTGGGATGTCTGGGATACAGAAGCCCCGACTTCCACATCTTTCCCTGATGGTAAGAATCCTTCCTCATCATCAGAATTGAAAGGCGGGAACATCTGAACCCCATCAAAGTAGCTTTCTATAGTCTTATTTTTCTTCCCTTTTCTGGGCATTTTCCCAGCCAGTTACTTGAGATTCCTGTCCACCCCCGCCTAGATCTGCCCAGCTAGTGCTTGGGGTTTGAGATTCAAATGGGCTTTTTGTGGCAGGCATGGCTGCTATTCAATGTGAGCTTAAATTCTGGTGCTTGGGTGGGGGCAGAGCCACCTCCCAGGCTCAGTTCCCTCAGGGGCTTTATGCAGAGACCTTTGGTAATGGCCCTGAACTTCTGCCTGCTCTGGGAGTCCTGGGCCGCCGCTGCTTCTGCCGCTGCCTCTGCCGCTGTCTCCCGAGGGTGCCCGAGTCACGGAGACACCCCGCTCCCCTGTCGGCCAGCCCAGAAGTGTCTCTCACTGCCCTGTAGCACCTGTGGGCGGAGGGACCTTCACGGCCGCCGGAGATTCCGTCCCTGAAGTCTGCTCGGATCTGCTCCTCTGGGGCCGCGGCCAGGGCAGCACTGGGGTGGGCTCCACTTTCCAGGGTGCGACGGACCCCCGGGGACGGCTCTCAAGGGCTCTCTGGAATGGAAATATTTTCCACTGTGTTTCTGCGCGCCTTGCAGTGCTCCAGAATTTATGGGAGTTCTTTTTGCAGGAAATATATGGGCTGTGGGTTCCGAGCTAGCATACGTGAGTCTTTCTACTCCGCCATCTTGGCTCCTCCTAAATGTCTAATTTTTACTAAATTATAAACTCCTTGAGCTCAGGGAGAGTATTTTATACATTTTTATATCTCTTACAACAGTGGACAGTACCTCGGCCAGGCTATGTATATCTCAAATGAATCAATGCAGGTAATCAATTCTCTTTCTTCCAACCAAAATTTTAAGTGCATATATGAAAGTATTTGTAAATGTATTTTAAATAATGGACTTTTATTAAATTTCTTTGTTTTCCCATCACTTACCCTTTATCTTCTTTCCTCTACTCCTCCCAGAAAGTCATCCTCTCTAACAAAGAATTTTTTTAAAAGGAAGAAGGGAAAATAAATTCAACAAAACCAATTGACACACCACCAAATCTGACATTATATGAAATGTTCCATACCCATGGACCCACTCCTCCCCCATCTCTGCAAAGGACTAGAGGGAGGTATCTTCTCCTGTCTCCTTTGGGGCTAAGCTCTTTATATTTTTACAATAGCCTAGTTGTGATTGTTTTTCTATTTTCATTGTTGCAATCACGATGTGTATTATTTCTGGCCTCTATTTATTATGTTCATTGCTTCTTGAAGTATAGCATATTCCATTACATTCGTGTACCACCATTTGCTATTTCCCCATTAATGGGAATTCACTTTGTTTCCAGTGCAGAATTGTTTGGGTTTTTTTAACTCAACACTATGAAACATAATGTTGTTAAGATCTTTATTGCAGTATTTATGAATCAAGTTATAGAAATATAAACTGCATTTAAAGCATTTCATTTTTCCATCTCTTCAATTACAATGGAAAGAAAATTGCCAGTATTTTTTCATTGTGATTTCTTCTTCATTAGTTTGAAATACGAGACATCAGCATCCTGAAACACAAAGATAGTTACATTAGACAACAGCAATCATTCCACACTTTTCTTACTTCTGTTAATGATGGAGACATTTTGGGGCTAATCCTATAAGTTTTGTAGTGTGCTTAGGGACAAACTCTGCTTTGTTGCTGTCACTGGAATGTTGGGAAGAGAAAGAAAGCCTTGTAAAAATCTCATTAAGTTAAAGTCAAGCTCTTCAGCATCCACTCCAAACAGAATATATTCCTTGGCCTAGACTTATTTTTTAACAACAATTTTAAAAAAGAATAGAAAGTGGGTTTGCTTAAGAAGTAGAACTTCTGAAGTATAAAAGATGTACATCTTCAATTATGTGATGGATATTATAAGACTTTGATCTCTGGCTTTGGGTTGTAGCAAATCTGGATTTTCCTGTAACTGCAGCTCTCTACCAAAGGATAAACCTACCTCAGGAGCCCCAAGACAAACATCACAGTATGACATTCATCCTTTCTGTGATGTCTACCAGCATTATCTCGAGACTTTTCCTTCCTCCTCAGGGGACAGGAACCTCAGAGACTTTTGTAGCCTGATTGCAACAAAACATTCTTTTTACTGTTATAAACTTCACTTAAAGGACTGTGCTCAGTTTGTACAATTCTTGGGAAAATGGGATAAAGACTCAAATATGAATGATAAGCACGCATCAAAACCTGAGACTTTAGGCATCACCTGATAATTTGTTGTAAAACTGTAATCTAACCAGTTCTACAACCAACTGCATTATTATATTAAGAACAGTTGGCATCTGCTTATCCCACTTTAAAAAACTGTTTTTTTGCATTTCTGGACTAGGACATTACCTGCTATGATTTCCCAGAGTAAACTACAAAGGAAATGTTTAACCATTTACAGGATAGATAAATTTGAGAAGAGATGAAGGGCAGATTAGTTTGCAATTTGTTTGATTTCAATCTAATTTTGATCAGGGAAAACCATAATAAAAGAGACAGAAAAAAGGGGCAACTAGGTGGCACTGGCCAGAGCACCGGCCCTAGAATCAGAAAGACTGGAGTTCAAATCCAGCTTCAGACACTTGACACTTAGTAGTCGTGTGACCCTGGGCAAGTCATTTAACCCTATTGCCTTGCCTCCCCTCCCCAAAACAGGATAACGAAAAATCATAAATTCCTAATTGATGCAATTTGTAAGGTAGCAGAAACACGAAATTCACAATGTGGACCATGTTTTTACTTCTACTCCCCCATTCAATATAAATATTCATAAGAACACTATGTGTAGATAGATAAACTCTTCTCAAGGTTGGACCTCAAGAGAGATACAAAATTTAAAGCAATACATTTTGAGCCTATAAATTTATCTCTTTAAAGGCTATGTTAATAGACTCTTGTCAATTCATTTATTAAGTACCTATTATGTGCTAAGGTACTCTGCTAAGACTGTGAATACAAGAAGAAAGGCAAAACCTTTCAGAAATCTTCATCCTCAAGGAGCTCACAATTTCATAGGTTCTTCACTACATTGTCATCCTTCTCGGGAATCTCTCCAACTTATTAATGCCCTTCTACAATGAGGTGCCCAGAAGTGAACACAAAACTCAAAGAGTTATCTGACTTGGGCAAAGTCCAGGGGACTATCCCCTCCCTAATCCTGGATGCCTCACCTCTCTTAATGCAGTGTAAGATTTCATCAACTGTGATAATGCATTGGGCTCAAACTAAGCTCACAGGGCATACCACACCCACATCTCTCTCAGATGAACCATTGTCTCTACTTCTTAAATTCTGTACTTGTAAAGTTGTTTTTTTTTTTAACCTTACTGCAAGATATTATGAAATCTCTTGGAACATTCAACAATGTTCTATGAATGCTAGAACCAACATGAGCTCTGTCTTCTCATCTTAAAACGCCTTGAAATCTCTTTACCCTTCCTCCCTTACACTCCAGTCTAATAATGAGATACCCCTTCTCCTCTCTAAGCCTACCTCCCCTCCCTCCAACAGATTGCCCTCTGAATCAACTCCTTTCTCTAATCTAAAACCTGTTATTTCCCTGCTGCATATAAATATGTCCAAGCCTCTCCTCTCCTTAGAAAGCCTTTGTTAGAGCCTACTGACGGGGTTCAGACTCTGGGAACTTCCTTGAATGCTCTGTGAGTCTCCCCACTTAACCGGGCTTTTCACACTCAAATCTGTGGCCATGGTCTGTTACCTCTTGATTGCCCCACCTGCTTCTCACCTGGGTGCTCCATAGTCCGTTATCCCCAGATTGCCTCCAGCTGTTTCCAGCCTTTGACCCATCTGGGATTCCCTCTTTGAACTTCTTCTCAGGACCCTCCCTAGACCCCTTGTCCCATCACTCTAGACTACCAGACCACCCCCCCATCCCTCCTGTAGTCTTCTCTGTATTTGGTCCCACCTCACCTCCATGAAGGCACTCAGATTCAGTCCAGCTCAGACTCCAATACAAGCATCACAAATGCTCAGGCTTCTCAAGAGCCAACCCAATTTGGCAAATCTTTAATAAACTTGGTTTTCTTTGACTCTAAGATGGCTCGAGTCGAATTCATTCGAGCACGACCCAGACTGTTGGTATTTTGGGGTCCCCCAGCACTCCTAAACCTCATCACTACCACTCCCTCAACCTTCACTTGTTCTACCTTTTCCCCCCTTCTTAGCCGAACTCCTAGAAAAAGCCCTTACTATTTCCTCTACTTCTCCTTTCTCAGTAACTCTACTTCAGCCCTCCCTCGCTCTAATCAAAGTCAACTGCAAGTCACATCATCATTCCCCTGGTGCCATGGTCCTCTTGGAGAATGAAGGACATACACAACAACCAGCTCTACTTACCTTTCTCTCACTTAGTAGCTTAAGTCTTTCTTGATTCTGATCTATCCTCCACACAATTGCCCAAGTGACTTTCCCTAAGCCCAGGTCTGAGCATGTCACTTTCCTAAATCAATAAACTGCAGTGACTCCCTATTGCTTCAGGGCAGCTGGGTGATGAACAGTGCTGGACCTGGAATCAGGAAGATTCATCTTCATGACTTCAAATCTGGCCTCAAATACTTCGCAGCTGTGTGACCCTAGGCAAGTCACTTAATCTCGTTTGCCTCAGTTTCCTCATCCATAAAATGAGCTGGAGAAGGAAATGGCATTCCAGTATCTTTGCTAAGAAAATCATAAATTGAGTTGCAAAGGTACTGAACATCAACAACCTATTGCTTCTAGGGCCAAAGGTAAATTCCTCTGTTCTGTCTTTACACCCTGGCTCTAATTTAACTTTCCAGCCTCATCCTATATTACTCCCCTTCCCACAATCTACAGTCTAAACATCAAATTCTTACTCTTCAGTGACTTTGTGCTGGCTTAGTGCCCATGACTGGAATGCATTCCCTCCTCTCCTCTGCCTCTTGGAATCTCTTACTTCATTCAAAATGCAACCCAAGCACTCCTTCTAGCCTTTTCTAACCGCCCCACTCAACTACTGTTTCCCTTCTGTAAACTTCCATTTTATTTTGTATTTATCACTTATATATATACATATATGTACACTTAAATGTATCCCTTATAAGTACATATGTATTTATATGTGCATTTATCACTTATATGTCCTATGTACATATCGCTTCTATGTACATTTACTTTTGTCATACATATGTATGTTGATATATGTAGATATTATAAGTGTGCACACATATTCACATATATATGTGTATGAATATATTCACACACGTAGAGAAATAATGAGCTATAATATCTAGCACATATACACATGAATATGTGTTAATACATTCACACACATACAAGTGAATATGACATATATATAACATATGTAATGTGTGCATTTATGTATAGATAGGCATGTAATTAGTAGATTTATTATTCTCTTCATTAATTAGTGACATATAAATTATTACTATATTATTATATATTATATATTATAATTACATGTAATATAATTAGTGACTTAATAAATACATTACTGGGCCACTGTCCATGGCTCAACAAACATGTGTTTCAGGATTCCAGGAAGTAGTGCATCTGGGTTTGGTGTCTTAGACTCATTAAGGGCAGCTAGGTGCTTTACTCCCATCTTCCAGTTTCTCTTGCATTTCATCTCCCCGTGGGCATTTTTGTTCTATCTTTTTCCAGCCCAAAGGTCATTGGCAGAAGAAACAGAAGCAAATGACAGCCGAACAACAATGGCTTCTCTCATCTGTTTCCGCTTTCCCATCCCCCACCCAAGCAGTCCTGCTATACCTTCCTTGACTACCCTATTTTCTCCAGTACAGTCAAAAACAGTCTCGAATCCCCTCTCATATCTGTCCCAAACCCCACTTTTATAGTTTTGTCAGCTTTTTCTCACCAGCATCAGCTCATTCAGGAATTTTTTCACTCCTGAGACTGTTTTTAAAGGAAAGTATCACACTTTTTACGCATCTTACATCATCCATCCTTCCTTCCATTTTTTGTATATATCATTTTAAAATATCAGTTGGTTGATGTGTTTGTTTTCTGTACAACCACAGAAGTTCCTGTAGACAACTTCCCAGTCTGCACCTCCTCAGAGCTGCTTCTCTTTGTATCTTCTGAATAAAGCTTGCTACTCTCTCCTATCCTGACTTCCCCTGTGATAATAAAAGTTAGTGTTGTTACTCAGCTGTTTTGTCATATCTGACTCTTTGCGATCCCATTTGGGATTTTCTTGGCAAAGATACTGGAATAGTTTGCTGTTTCCTTCTCCAGCTCATTTCACACATGAGGAAACTGAGGAAAATAGGGTTAAATGACTTGCCCAAGGTCACACACCTGTTAAGTGTCTGAAGCCCGATTTGAACTCAGCAAGATGAGTCTTCCTGACTCCAGGCCTGACCCTCTATTGACTATACCACCTAGTTGCCTCCAGAAATAGCTCATATCTAGCATTTATATAGGGCCTTAAGTTTTACAAAGCATTGTGAAATATTATCCCACATGATCTTCAACATAAACTTGGGAGGCAAGTGCTATCATTATCCCCATTTTATAGATGAGGAAACTGAGGTAGAGGTAGGCAACAAGTGAGTCACTAGCTCAGGGTAACACAGCCAGTAAATGTCTCAGGCTGGGTTTCAACTTGGGTCTTCCCGACTCTAGGTCCAGAATTCTAGCCTCTGTGGAATTTTAGGCCATGGGACACTCCTTACTATTCCTCTGAATCCTCTGAAATCTGTCCTCCTCAATTCTAGGATGCTTATCAGAATGTGACCCCACTTTCCTTTCTTTATCCCAAATGCTAGTACAGAATGGTCACTTCCCCCTTTGGTTTCCATTCATTTTCAATCCAGTAACCAGTTCCTCCTTGCTGGTGAGAATCAGATCAAGACTAGGAGTTCCCTTTGCAGGTTTCTCTGCTCTTCTAAGGATAAAATGGTTTAAGGCAAACTAATGCTCTGTTTGAGGCAGGAAGGAAAAGATTCAGTAGGTAGAAAACTTAAATCCTCTCTCATTGCTATACAACTCCTTCATGCTAGACTCTCTGAAACCACTTCACTTAGCTATTTCTGTCTAGGGGGTCTGCAGGATATTTCAATGACATCCCTGCATCTGTTTCTGGCTCCTCTCCCAAATTCATCTTCAGGTACTCTCAGAACTGGAAGCCCTGTAGGCATGTCCAACTCAATGTTCCCAAAATAGACCTTACCTGCCCCCCTCCCCAAACCCACTGCTTTTCTGAACAGAAGTTCAGAATGTATGTTGTTAAGGGTACTACAATCCTTTCAGTCACCCAGGTTCAAAAACCTGGCCTCATCAACAACTCCTTCCTCTTACCCCACGTGTCAAATCACTTGACAACTCTTATCTATGTTCTATTTGCAACGACCTTAATTTCCTGCTTCAAGACTCTCTCCCTCTTCCAGTCTACCCTCCTCACAGCAGCCAAAGTGATTTTCCTAAATGGTAGGTTTGATCACATCACTCTCTTCCTCATTAACTTCCAGTGGCTCCCTATTACCTTTGGGATCAACTATGAACTCCTCTGTTTAGCATCTTTACCTCTTTGCATCCTGCCCCCTTCCTATATTTCTGTTCTCCTTACATGTCACTCCCCTCCACACATTCTATATTCCATCCAAACGGATCTCATTGCTACTCCTCACTCATGATGGTCTATCTCACATCTCCAAGCCTTTGCACTGGTTGTCTCTCCCTCGCTGCTCCCCTCCCCCACTCCACCAATGCCTGGAGTGTTCTATATCTCTTCTTCCTAGAATTCCAGGTTCCCTTCAAGAGCAGGCTCCAGGGAAATTTTTTCAGTGAAACCTTTTCTGGTCCCTCTAGATACTAGCGTTGCCTCTAAGGAGTTCAAGATCTGCTTTGTTCTTTGTATTAGCTTAGGGTTATGTACACATCAGGTGCTTAATAAATATTAGCTGATTCTTTCATTAACTGATTAACTTAATTCTTCTATAATTTTTGTTGTTGCTCAGTGGTATCTGACTCTTCACAACTCCATTTGAGGTTTTCTTGGCAAAGGTACTGAAATGTTTTGCCATTTCCTTTTCCAGCTCATTTTACAGAGGAGAAACTGAGGCAAATGGGGTTGTGACTTACCTAGGGTCACACAACTAGCGAAGTGTCTGAGGCCAGATTTGAACTCAAGAAGATGAATCTTCTTGACTCCAGGTATAGGGCTCTATCCACTGCACTGCATCTACTGAGCTGCCTACAATATCTTTTTACTACCACACCTGACTTTGCTATTCACTACCTATGTAGCTTTGGGCAAATAACACTCTAAATTTCCCTTTGTCTGTAAAGTGGAGGAATTAGACTAGATAACCGGCTCTAAGTTCTTGAGACTGTGATCAGTCCACATGCAAATTACCAGGTACTCAAGACTTTGGTCTAAACTGGCTATACTAATATTCCTCCCCATTGAAAATGTTTTGTGAACAGTTTCAGTGATTTGTTTAATGTTAGGATATAAGACACACACAGAGACCCACTGTTAAAATCTAAAATGAAACAACACCGGTAGTAAGAAAAGCACTTGACCAGGAGTCAAGAAGTCTCAGGTTCTGGCCTCTATTTTAACATTCTACAAGTCTGTGCTTATAAGAGAGGTCTGAGGAAAGTCAGTCCGCAGATCACAGAGAATATCTGTAAAATTATCAAACTAGCATAGCCTATTGGCATGGAAAAGTCTTAATTAGAGCATTGTTTTTTTTCTTCACCTCATAATGTTATTTCCCCCTATGTTACTATAATAATAGCTCATATTTGCAAACCTCTTAATTTACAAAATGCTCCATATACTCAGTGGTATTTCATCTTTTCCTCACAACAGTTCTGTGAAAAACAGGAATCTGCCTCATTGCATAGAACTGAAGTTCCAGGAGTTTATGTGACTTAAACTTCAACATTTTAGCACAGTGCCTAGCACACAGTCAGCAGTTAATAGATGTTCATGCCTAACTGACTTGCCCATAATGACACAGCTAGTTAACTGTCAGAGGCAGGATTCAAACTCAGGTTTCTCTTCACTCAGAGTCCAATGCTCTTTTCATGTTGCCTCTCAATCAAGTTACTCTCAGTTCCACTGCTCGGTTCATAATGTCCTCAGGTATGCTTAGTCAGCTCTCCCCTTAACTTTTATAAAATCAGGCTGAAGAACAGAGAGTCCCTGGTCCTCCCTGTACAGCTTGCTTTGGTATGCCTGGCTTCCTTATTTACAGATACAGTACAGGACTAAGGAATTCAAGGAATCATAAGATTTAGAAGTGGAAGACCTTTTAAAAGTCTAGACCAAGCCCATGATTTTAAAGATGTGGATGCTGAGGAGGAGTGAGGAGGAGGATGTGTTTGGTAAGTCCACGCTGTTTCTAAATGCTACAGTCAAGTGTTAACCCAGGCCTACTGATTCCAAATCTAATAGGGAAGAGAACAGGAGGGAAGGTGATGCAGAAGAGCAGTGATTAAATTGACTAATAAATCGAGTAATTTCTTCTCCTTCCTTTACAGACAAAAGAGATCTTAAGAGATCATCACTCTCATTTTCAATGTACTGAAATCAGGAAAGTCAATTTGGGCCACATTAAGTGCATTAATATTGCACAGATAGGAGTACAGTACACAGAGAAAGGGGATTGGCTTAGGAATGAGCTCCACTTTGTAAGAGTCCACAGCGTCTAGGACTGGGAAGAGGTTATAATGAGTCAAACTAAAAGTATGTTAAGGTATTTTACGACTTTCTAGCATGTTATCCGGGTATACCCCACATCAGGTTACCTGAACAATATTCTTTTATAGAAATATCAGAATGTATTATGATTAGACCCAGTCATTCATTTATATAGCATGATTGCTAGGGAAGGAATGACCCTCATGACATTGCACTGCCTAATAATCTTTCTGCTGTGCCACCCTGATAATGCTGCTACTGCCATTGGAATTCCTGCCCTGCGACTATACTATCCTGATTGGGGAGAGGGTACTAAATTCAGCTAGCCTAGGCCCCTGGCTGTGCTTGACTCTAGCCATCTCCCTGCTGCACCTCACCACACACCCCCATCCCAACTATCCTCTACATTTTCACATCCTTTTCTGAGCACAGAAAGCAACATTGCTTCTAAAGAGCCTGTCAACTGAATGACCTATAGCTTCACACCATCCCTGTGATTTTCTAGTTAAGAAAGCCCTTCCCTAGCCATCATTCCCTATACCTGTGCTCTCTCCGCTGTCAGAATAGCCCTGGCACTTGGCACAGTGTGCTTGTCTCTTAACAAATGTTTTTGACTTGTTCATTAAAGGAATCAATTAATATTAGGCAGCAAATATATAACCAATGTTGTGTTAATTTTTAAAAAACATATGCATACAAGCATATAGAGTATACACATATATGCATATGCATGACACTATCTGATATGATTTCATTACTGTTGGGAATTTCCAACAAGGAAATGTGTCCTACCAACGTAACTAGTCATAGAGAATTGCCTGGGGCACTGAGAGGTTAAATTACTTGTTCAGGTCACCAAGCAAGCATGTGTCAGACTGAGAACTTGAACTCAGGAGATGGACAGGCAGTTGGACAGACAGACAGATAGGTAGATTGAGATAGGTTGATTTGAAAATAATAAAACATGAGAACCAACAAATTTTTTGTATTCTACTACAAAACTATAGAAAAAAATATGTAAGATCATACCAGTCCACTCTTAAAATTTTCAATTCTTCTCTGTCCCAACTTGCTTGTTAACCACCAGGCCCAGGTTGGGGCATACTGCCAGATATAGCAGGAAAACAATTGTGGGTGTTCAGAAATCCAGGCTTCTTTGAGATCATTGGCCATGGAGACCAACATCAACCGAACACAGCGACTGGTTGACATCTTATACAGCTGATTTCCTGGGTTCTCTACTTTCTAGATAATTGAAAAAATTCCAGTGCTGAAAACAGTCATCCAACATTGGTTGTTTATAAAGTTCTATATATTGAAGACAGGCTACTTAGTTTCTCAATCATATATAACAAATTTTTCTAATATAGAAGACGGTAACAGGGCAAAACTGAAATAGATAACAATTCAATAGAAAAAGCACACACACACACACAAACACACACATACACACACACACACAATGCTCCTAGAACAGAAACACATTTAAATATAGATTTTATGTGCTCACTTTCAATGGATCATTAAAAATAACTAATATTTGGGAATAATTAAAATTAACTTTCTGGGGAAACATTAGCTTAACCCAAGCAAGTCAAAGGAATTTCTTGTAACTTAACAGATGTCTGCCTCAAAGAATTTTCTTAGATGCCCGTAAGTTAGGTTCTCATAAATGAAGAAACCTGGACTTCATCTCACCATAATTAGTACACTGGTCTAAATATAGGCTGCCCTTAGATGAGGCGGGTTGAGAAAGCAAGAAAAACGTTCATGGAAAATTTTTCTTTGGTTTCTTTTACAAATTGAGCTAGAGCTAATTAGTGAATTGATGAGGTTTCATTTCTATTAATGTATGAGGACATATCAGATTATACCTCTCGATTGCCTTACAACTCAGGATAAGACAAAGGAATGAGCCAAAAGAACCACAGAGCTATGTGTGGAACATAGCATCTCTAGTCCTGATTGCATTTACAATGCTGGGTTGGAGTCATAAAATACTCAAAAGAATATTTCTTTAACCTATTAAAACTTCTAATCTACATATATTAAGATAGCAATGATACCTATATAATTCATATTTTTCCAAATGCAAAAATTCTTACCTTTGAGACTTCTTCAGTAAAGGCATTTTGTACAATGTTTGACTGTACAGGTCCAGGACAAATGTTCATAATTGTTATCTCTGGATACATTGCAAGTTCACTTCGGAGGCTATTAAAAAACCCCTAATAGATCACCCCCAAAAGAAGTTTTTGTTATTAAACGTAGACATAAGAATTAGTTTTTAAATTATTTATAAATTATCAGCCCATCATAATTCTTTTACCATAATTTGTTCTTTGGATAATGATATGTAATAAACTTTCACCATTGAAAAGCAGAAATTTTCACCATTTATTGTATTAGATCTCAGGACATCTAGTTCCACTTGTGAACAAATGCAGTAATTCTTTTAACAACATTCCCAAAAGGGAGGCATCCAGCCTCAGAATGGGCACAAGCAGCTCATGAATCTCATGAGACAGACAGTCCATTCCATTTTCAGACAGCTCTAACCCTTAAGAAGTTCTACCTCCCTATAAATTCTACACGTTGGTTCTAGTACTGCTTCCTGGAGATAAGCAGAGTAAGTCTAAGTCTCTTTCACATAACAGGCCTTCAAATAACTGAATCAATCAGTAAGTGCTTATTAAGCACTTAATAATCACACATAATAATTAATAGTACCTACTGTGCTGGACACTGGGGATACAAACACAAAATGAGACAGTGGCTATTGTAAAGGCATAGACAACCAATAGTACCTGGGGAAAAGAACTCCGACATATTGAGACATATAAAAAATAGATGCAAGCTGAGGGAGAGAGAAAAGACATCAATAGCTGGGGGTGGGGGACTCAGCAAAGGCTTCCTATAGAAAATGGTGCTTTAAATCTTCAAGAGAGGCATCTATAATTCTAGAGGTAATAGGGAGCCACTTGGATTTACTGAGGAGGAGAATGACATGGTCAGAATTGCACTTTAGGAAAATCATTTTGGTGGCTGTGTGGAGAATGGTTTGAATATGTTGGCTTAGTGCAGGGGTGGGGAACCTGTGGCTTTGAGGTCATGTGTGGCCACAAACTTCAGTTTGGATTCAGTGTAAGGGTCACACTTGAGGACCTAGAGGGCCACATATGGTCTTGAGGCTGCAGGTTCCCCACCCCTGGCTTAGTGGCAATGAATAGTTAAGGATAATGCCGACTTTGGAAGCCTGTGAGGATGGAAGGATAGTGGTGCCCTTAACAGAAATAGGTAAGATTGTTAGAGAAGTCGGTTTGTTATGATCCAGTACCCAAACTCTGTGGGAGTTTTGATATAGTACAGTTCAAAATATCCAACAGGTCATTCATGGTATGGGACTAGAACTCAGGAGCCTAGGGTCAGATAGACAGGAATCTGGGAGTCTCCTTGGCAGAAACAATCACTGAAACCATGCAACAATGAGGTCACTGAAAACAAAGAAAAGAAAGTGATCATGTCTTCCTCTAGACTGTCTGTTCTCCAAGCTAAACATTTCTAGTTCCTTCTAATTCTTCTCATACGACTTTAAATGCCTTCAGCACACCCTTCTGTGGACACACTCCAGCTGCTCCATGTTCCTCTGAGTGTCAGGTGTGGCCATGTGTTATGTACTCATTCAGTCAGAAAATAGCTCATGAACGCACCATGACATAGGGAACACTTGCAGTGGATTTAATAGCCACAAAGAACTGTACTTAAAATTACTGGACTCTTATTTTCTTAAAGTATGATACTCTTGTATCTATTGTGTATAAAATATGAGAAGGAAATACTGCTCAATAGAAACCAACACTGTGGTAGAGGTAACTCCTCTACTTCCTTTCTTCATGTAGCAAATGATATTCAGCCTCACCAAATGTTTCATACAGGTTTTTAGTGGGATGACTACAAGATTTTTTTAAAAAATCAAAAATTAAAAAAAAATTCATTTTATAAATCTTACTGAAACACAAATAGACATAAAGATAATGCTATTTAGTTACAACACTGTGTTCTCTGCGTTGCCCCTCCCAGCCCTATCCCAACCCGACCATCTGTTACGAAATGCTTCAGCATGAACATTCAAAACATTACAGAGATAAAACATTATAGATGACCCCTACAGCTCCAATGGGAAGGCCAAAAATTTATTACAAACACACTTGTTAGCTACACTTTAGAAAGTTATTCAGTTAGCCTGCTGAGACTGCAAGGTGGTCAGGAGGCAAGGGCTTGGTTGGGGTACCTGAATGAGAGTACCATAAATACATAGCAAGCCTTTTGCACAGCAGCAGTATTGCTATGTCTGCTCAAATATTCTTCTCTCTTTTGTCTCCTTAAAGGCAATATACCATGGCACAAGGAAAGCTAGATTTGGGGTCAGAGTCCCTGGAGTCAGATTTTGTCTTTGCCACTTGTGAGACCTTAAGTAAATCACTCCTTGGATCTCTATTTTCTTACCTATAAAATGACACAGTTTTATTAAATGACCTTCAAGATCCTGACCAGCTTGAAATCAATGAGCCTAAGTTAATTTTCTTACCCCTTCCATCAATTTTGAAGAAGAAAATGAAAGATGTTTTTCCTTGCCACCTAATTTCTTCCCTGCTAGCAGCCCCTGTTAATTGGAACAATCCCGAACTTCTGTGGTCAAAGAAGTAGCTACAACTTGGTCAGATTGTTAACCCCTTATTTATGTAGCCCTGACATTAAAATTATCTTCAAGGTTGTTGCTTCCTGCTTCTCCTGTTTAGAGTAGGGAGTGGGAAGGAGGAAATTGAGAATTCACTTTGATAAGAATTGTCTACAAGGAACATGCCTATTTGCAGTTTCTGAGAGGAAGGCACTCTGTTCTGATGGCACTCCTGACCCCAGTATATATTTGGACAGGAATATATTTGAAGGAGTATCTCCTGGTGTTTCAATTGAGGGGGTATAATGGCAATCCACTTGGGATCTTTGGCTCTTTTTGTTTTTACTAAAAGTGCCTCTGACTGAATAATGTGATTGAGGAGCATCTTTCCCACCCATTGAAGGGTCTGAAGCTTGATTAGGGGTGTTGTTTTCTAACAAGGTGCCAAGTACCTTTTGTTTTTTTTTCTATTGAGGCGCTAGGGTCAGAGGTGTATGCCCTATGGCTCTAAAAAGTGTATAAATACTCTGGGGGTGAGGTTTTCTTGGGACTTACTGACTAAAAGTGTTTCTTTGACCAGATGAGGATTCTGAGAAGTCTCTAAGGAGTCCCCTGGCTTTGAGAAACCAGATCTCTGGTAATTATGGTCAGACAGTTGTCTGTCGAATTATGGTCAGACATTTTGGAAGCATGTCTGTTGACTTTTAATTTCTCTGTATTTTCTTTGAAGTTTGGGGTGCTGACTCCCCTGAACTAGGTGAGTGATGTATGTGCTTGGTTAAAAGATTGATACATGTGTTTGATTAAAGCGATTGTTAACCCCTCAAAAGTTTCCTCTCCTTTTATGAATGCAGATCTAGGAACCTGTGATAGATAGCAGGGTCCCCTGTGTATGTTGGGGTGATTACTATAACAGGGGTTTGGACAAGATGGTGTCCTCTAGCTCTAAGTCCTGTGATACTAGGATCTGTGTGCCTTTCTTTAAGATGGAGGGAAGTGGATAGGTGGTATATTGTTTTCTGCTCCTTGCCAATACCTAGAAGGTAAGAAAAAAAGTCTAGGGGGAATGAAGGTAATATCTAGAAATACTACCTGTCTTTGATATGTCAAGACTATTTTTTGGAATGTTAAACAACCTACCCATAGTACTATTACATTTCAACTAATATCATTGCTTTTGGAAATTCTGGTTAATTGAAGAACAACTATGCTGCCCCTCAGAAGGAAATTATGCAACAACCTCTAGGATTGATACTGTCAGCATACCCAGCAAAGTTAAGTGTAATCCTGAATGAAAAAAACTGGATATTTAATGAATCACCAGACTTTCAGGATTTTATTGCAAAAAAGCCTGAACTCAGTAGGAAATCTGACATACAAGATCCAAGAGAAAGATAAGGTACACATCAAAAACTAATTACAAGGGACTCAATAAGGGACAGACTGTTTACTTTTTATAAGAGGAAATGTAAAATGTATATCTAAGACTGTTATTAGTAGTTGGGTAGTTTGAAAGAAAAATTGGGATAGATCTGAGCATGATGTGATTTAAAATTTTTTTTTAAAAAGAAAGTTTAAAGAAAAAGTAAAAAGAGTAATTATCCTATACAAATGAGGTATGAGAGAAAGAAGTGACATAGAGGAATTAGATAAAGGAGTAGGGCTGGTAGGTCTAGAACTCTAGTTACATTGGGAATGGGTTAAAGAAGAAATAATACATATATATCTCTAAGAGTATAAAAATCTTCTAAATTCAGAAAGAAATAAAAAGCTAAGGAACTGGGAGGGTGGAGAGGATAAGGGAGGCAATTTTAGAAGGAACCCTACTCATATCAGATCTGTTTTAAAAAAAAACAACAAATACATTTAGAAAGGAATAAAATTCTCCTAAATTTATAAAGAAAAAAGAAGAGGAGGGAATAGGATAAGGGGAGGGGGTAACAGAAGGGAATGAGAGGGTAAGGGAGGGATCTTTGGAGGAAGTGTAAGTTAAGTAATAGGAAGGCAAGGTAGTGGGTAGAAGTAAAGTAGAGGAGTCAAAAGGGATAGTAAATAAGAGATAAGCACTAACAGAAAACAAAGATCAGAAGCAGCATTTATTAGGAGAAAAGCAGGGGTACTAGTCATGATCCCAGCTAAAGTTAAAGCTAAATTAGATTTAATCAAAAAAGAAAAACAGGGAAACTATACTATAATATCAGTCATATTAGTCAATATTGTTTTAGAGTATTTAAAATAACTAGACAATATGAAGTTGGAATATTGCTGTTGTGTAGGAAATGATGAGTGGTTGGATGTAGAAAAATTCGGAAAGACTTGTGCTTATGAAGGAAGATGTCATCTACCCTCAGAGAAACAGGACACACAACCATAGTATGGTCTTACACAGGTGCATATGAATGAGTATAATTATAGATATGTAAGTATACATGTGTGTATAAAAGTAGGTAATATGTTTGTGTGTATGTGTGTATGTGTGTATATATATGTGTATGTATATATATATGGGTGAATATTTATATCTATGTATGTATGTATATATACATGTATATATATCTGCAAGTAATTGTAGACTCCTTGGGTGAAGGGAGAAGGAAGGGGGAGAAAAAATAAAGTAAAAATGCACAGCAGAGAACAAAAGAAAAGGACAAGGAAGCAAAGATGGACAGCTCTTTACATAACACTTAGTATTTATTATGTAAGCTTTATTGACATGGAAATTTATTGCTGTACATTTTGAATTCTCTCTCATGCTCTGCTGTGCACATGACAAGCTTTTTTTTTCTTTTCTTATTAGTAATAAAAAAGTAATGGTAATTTATTGATACACATTTTGTAATATGTATTATGTAATATGTAAATAAATGTAATATGTATTATGTAATATGTAAATAAAATAATTTATTAATTAATTTACTTAGTAATAAAAAAGAAATGGGAATTTATTGATACACATTTTGAATTCTCTCTCATGCTCTGCTGTGCACATACCAATATTTTTTTCTTATTTTATCTTTAAGTTTATTCTATTTTCTAGTTTCTTTTTCTTGTGTATTTACATTTAAAGCAGATTAATAAAAATTATAATTAATTTTATGTATATACATATATATATATATACGTAAAATTATGAAATGTCACACCTGCAATTGAACTTTTTGCAATGACACTCTCTACAGGTATGGAACTATCTTTTCCAAACCACCAACTTGGACAGATGTCATTGAGTCACTGGTCAGCAGGGAGAGGAAATGTGGGGCACAGTATACTGGGAAGAGTTCTGAATATAGAATGTTACTTAATTTCAGTAAAAACCAACTTACGTGAAGAGCATGTTTGCTAGCAGCATATCCTGAGCCAAGAGGGACTGCTATATGGCCCGCTATACTGGACACTGTAACAATCTTCCCTTGCTTCCTTTCAATCATGTGAGGCAAAACACATTTCGTTAAGGAGATAGTGCCCATAAAGTTAACTTCCATTATCTCTTTATAAACATCCAGGTTTGTTTCCACAAACAAAGAACGTTGAGACCTTCCACCATTGTTTACCAGAATGTCAATCTTGGGTAAAAGAAAAAAAATAGAAAAAATCCAAGTGATTATATTATTAATTGAAATAATTTTTCATTGGAAAATTACTGTACTGAAATATTAGGTAAGGTGTCACAGTTCTAGAGAGAACAACACAAGTCAACAACTCAGAAATGGAAACAGAGAGGCAAAATCATTATTTCAGTCCCCAATCTATTGCCTCCTTCCATAACTCACTTATAGATAATTGGTGGCAAACTAGATAGAGGCCTGGACCTGGAATGAGGAAGACCTGAGTTCAAATCCAGTTTCTCACCCTTACCAGCTCTGCAACAATGTCTCTCAGCACCAGTTTCCATAAAATTGGTACCTACCTCCCAAGGTGGTTGGGAGGATAAAGTGAGATAGTATTTATAAAAGTTCATTGCAAACCTATAAATTCCAGCTATTATTATTATCATGAAAACCTTTTGAATGAAAGGCCCACTGCTCTAAAACTGACAAAGGGTAACCAACTGATTAATTTTCATTTTTCATATAAATCATTTCTCTAAACCATATGCATCATGACATACCTTCTATAAAGCAAGCATACCTGGGTAACAATAAGTCAGCTCTTCCCACTATACCTTAGACCCAATTCTATTGACAGTTTAAAAAAAAAATTGCTGGCATATAAATCCCTCCCAGGATGGTGTCCCATCTATCCCTCTGCCTTGTATCATGCATTCTTGCCTGGGGCTCTTTCTTTACCACATGACTCTTATGTCTGACTGTGGAACCCTCACAATTTCTACAGTACAAAGTTGACAACATTTTCATTCGTGTTTCAGAAATAAGGGATTCTGAAATATGCTGAAGCAGACACCTAACTTACTGACTCTCTCCTGTAGGTTACAGTTACATATATATATATGCATATATTTATACATATAAACACATACATACACACATACTTATATGTGTATTATGTACTGTGTGTGTATATATGTAAATATATTTTCCCTGTAATTAAATGTTAAAAGAATTTTAAAATATATTTTTTAAAGTTTGGAGTTCCAAATTCTATCCCTTCTGCCCTCCCTTCCCTCCACTATCCCTAAAATTGTAAACAATAGAGGTCACACATGTTCAATTACTTAAAACATTTCTATATTTTTTGTACAAGCAGACTCAAGTGGCTAAAAAATGAAAAAAAAAAGAAAAAAAAAAAAGAAAGAGTGAAATCGAAAAATAGCATGCTTCAATTAGTATTCAGACAATAGCACCTGTTCCTCTAAAGGCAGATAGCAGTTGCAGGTACTTTTAAAAACAAAACAATGTCAACCAACTCAAAACACAACTTACTTGACCAAAATGTTGAAGAACTCTTTTTGTTGCTGCTTCATGAGAACTTCTCTCAGTCAAATCAAGGGGTAAAACAAGAATATCCTTTTCTTTCAAGTTGCTAATTTCTAAATGAAGAGGTTGACACATGGACATGACTGACAGCTTACTGCTTGGTCACATTCTCATTTACGTTAAACACAACTCTCTTCCCACCATGAAGAAAATGTACATTGCTAGGGTAGAGTTTTCCATCAGTTTCTAAAAGAGGTGTCAGGTGTGGACAATTTGGTACACTAGAGGATACAGGATATCTTCTTAGGAAGATATTTTGGTTGGATTATCAAAAAGTGGGTTATGCCATTTCTACAGGCAGAAGTCCAGCAACAGGAACAGAAGGGATCAGGCTGAAGTGCATATTCTATTACAAAGTCAGAAGAAAGACCAAATCAGATTTAAGACAACCCATTGGGAAGCACAAAAGGACTATATATATTTGCTATTTATTTAAGGTTAGCAAGATGTCAAAATCAATTGTTCAGAGAATATAATTTGTTGAGGTATTTGTTAGGAATGATGTCCAAATAAAATGTAGCAATGATTTTTTCAAGGAAGGGATAACAGCCCAAAGACCCACATGGACTCAAAGAATATAATATATTGCAAAAAGGAAGGGGGCATAATTCAAAGGATGTGTGTGTGTGTGTGTGTGTGTGTGTGTGTAAGTGTGTGTGTGTGTGTTTCAGCTTGGGATCTGTTAATGTTAGGCTCGTTCCCTACAATGTACCCTTAAAAGCACATTTCAGCCAGAAGAGAGCCATGATAACTTGCCAATGGAAAAGAGCTAGCCTGAGAGTTCTGAATTTCAGAAGGAGGACTGATTGGATACAATATGGTTCTTTCTCTCTTATCACCAAAACAAGACAATGTTTGCAGATGGAAAAGAAACTTTTCTAACAAAAAAATTGAAAATTCTCAGGGTTTGGGGCTTGAATTTCTAATAACTATCAGCTAGGATACTGGAGATTACTTCTAAATAACACACCAAAAAAATTTGAGCCTGATGGTCATATTGATGACACCACCTTCAGTGTTATTGGCATTATTTATTACTGTTGTTACTGTTATAATTATCTATCCCCTGCACTATCTCTTTATTTTGTAGAGCAGGAAATCTAGGAGGGGCAAGTGCCTAAGAAAGAACCAAAGGGAATGGTATGAAAATTCTGAATAAAAAGGAATGAGTTATGGCTCAGGGTGGGAAAAGGGGAGAATCAAGAAAGACTTTATGCAAGTGTACAAAATATAATCCAGGTCCTGGCAATGATGTCATCAAGATGAAATCATAGAAGGGCTGGAACACGGAGTACATGGCTGAGTGAGGGGTGGGGTGGCAGATTTGGATCCAAGCATTCAAATTAGGGACAAGAGAACCCCTCCCCCCAAAAAAAGTTCTACCAAATTCATATAAATGTATCTGAGTTTAGACTTTAAAGAAAATTTATGTATATAAATGAAGTACATTTGCAACTTTACTTACCAAGACATTTATTTTTCACCCTTTCTAGTTCATTTACTTTTCTTGATGACAGCACAAGGGATGCTCCCAATTTAGACAACTGGTAGACAAGCTCCTCACCAATTCCACTTGAGGCTCCTGTCACCCAAATTACCATATCAGACAACTCCCATTCTGTTCAAAACAAAATGGGAAAAACAGAGCACACTGGTTATACCAACACATAAATAAATAATGAATCCCATCCCTTCCTCCCAAAAATAACTTTAACACAAAACACACGGATATCACCTGTAGTAAAAACATGAGAATAAAGTTTTCAGGGAAATCTCAGAATATTATTGATAACTTCTGAGAGAGTAGTTTGAGTGGAGTGATGAGGTTGAAAGCCAAAATAGAAGACCAGAGGAGAGAAATTGAGGAAGTGACTATGGACACTTTTGTCTGTAGAAATAAGACAGCTGTGGGATAGTAACATAAGGGTAAGGTAAGTCACAAGATGGTTTTGCTTGAAATGGGGCAAATCTAGGCACATTTATGTTCAAAGGAGAAACCAACAGAGATTGAAGATGTGTATGTTAACATCCTTCGACGCTGAAGAAGACCATGTCATCAGAGAAATTATGACACAACTTGCACTTCACTTTGTTGTGAGTGAGAGAGGACTGTGCAGGTTAGCAGTTGCACTTCTCCTGCAGAGCCATCAGAACCCAGTGAACAGATATTCATCAGGATGACTGGAGATGACCCAAGATGAGGCAATTGGGGTAAAGTGACTTGCCCAAGGTCACACAACTAGTGAGTGTCAAGTGTCTTAGGTGAGATTTGAACTCAGTTCCTGCTGACTCCTACACTGGTACTCTATCCACTGCTCTACCTAGCTGCCCCAAAGAGATGGAAGATACACAAAAGAGAAGGAATAACAGTAAGATCTAGCTTCCAGAAGAGACAGGGACCATCTTTGGATGGGACCAAAGAGTACAAGTAGAGGGTTCAGCCTTAGCAAGGAGAAAGATCACATATTTGTCAGAGACTAAAACAAAAAAAGAGAGAATTGGAGCATGAGGTTGAGGATTTAAGATATAGGCTGAGGACGGAAAGGATGACTTCTATTTTGCTGATAAAGTAGAAAATAGGATCCTTTTCTGAGAAGGACTGGGGAAGAGGATGTGATATAAGAAGAAACTTAAAAGAGAAACAAGAATTTATTTTTAATTTATTTTTTTTAAGTTTGGAGTAACTGATGTGGAGAGTGTGGTAGTCAATTAGGGAAAACAAAAAGACTGCTATGGAAGAGACTTCTGGGAGCCAAGATGGCAAGGTAAGCAGTAAATTGCTGTAGTTCTCCCACATTCACGTCCAAAAGACCAACCAATCATGAAATAGTGCCCCAGAAAAAATGCTGAACAGCAGAACTAGTACCAAGATGGGGGGTGGGGGGGAGAAGTCTTCTTTTTAATTATAAAATTTTATTCATTTATCTGCATGAAATATTTGCAAGGAGATTACAGAAATATATTAAAAAGCTCATACATTATGAGCAGGCTGAATTTATGTCAGGAATGTAGGACTGGTTCAATATTAGGAAATCTATAATGCAAAAATAATCATTGCTGTCCAGGACCTCACAGTATAATATACAAATAACTGTATACAAATATGACATATCCAGAATAAATCAGAGATAATCACAGAGGGAAGGTATGAACATTCACAGGACTAAGGAAAGATTTCTTTTAGATGGTATAATTTGAAATCAGGACCTGAGGAAAAGCAGGGAAGTCATAAGGTAGAGATGAGGAGGGAAAGAATTCTAAGCATGGAGACTAGCCAACGATAAAAGCTGTAGTTGGGGGACGGCAGGAATAACAAGGAAGTAAGTGTCATTGGATTGCAGAGAATGTGGAAGGACATGGGAAATAAGAAATCTAGAGAGGGGGAGGAGCCAAGATGGCGGAGTAGAAAGACTCACATATGCTAGCTCGGAACCCACAGCCATATATTTCCTGCAAAAAGAACTCCCCACAAATTCTGGAGCACTGCAAGGTGCGCAGAAACATAGTGGAAAAGATTTCCATTCCAGAGAGCCCTTGAGAGCCGTCCCCGGGGGTCCGTCACGCCCCGGAAAGCAGAGCCCACCCCAGCGCTGCCCTGGCCGCGGCCCCAGAGGAGCAGATCCGAGCAGGCTTCAGGGACGGAATCTCTGGTGGCCACAAAGGTCCCTCCACCCACAGACGCTACAAGTCAGTGAGAGAGACGTCTGAGCTGGCCGAGAGGAGGCTAACTCAACTGGCAAAAGAGGTTCAAAAAGCCAATGAGGAGAAGAATGCTTTCAAAAGCAGAATTAGTCAAATGGAAAAAGAGATTCAAAAGCTTACTGAAGAAAACAGTTCTCTCAAGGTTAGAATAGAACAGATGCAGTCTAATGACTTTCTGAGAAACCAAGAAATCATGATCAAAAAAAGAGCCTAGACATCATCTTTCATGAAATTATCAAGGAAAACTGCCCTGATATTCTAGAACCAGAGGGCAAAATAAGTATAGAAGGAATCCATCGATCACTGCCTGAAAGAGATCCAAAAAGAGAAACTCCTAGGGACATTGTGGCCAAATTCCAGAGTTCCCTGGTCAAGGAGAAAATATTGCAAGCTGCTGGAAAGAAACAATTCTAGTACTGTGGAAATACAATCAGGATAACACAAGATCTAGCAGCTTCTCCATTAAGGGATGGAAGGGCGTGGAATAGGATATTCCAGAAGTCAAAGGAACTAGGACTGAAACCAAGAATCACCTACCCAGCAAAACTGAGTATAATACTTCAGGGAAAAAATGGTCTTTCAATGAAACAGAGGACTTTCAAACATTCTTGATGAAAAGACCAGAGCTGAAAAGAAAATTTGACTTTCAAACACAAGAATGATGAGAAGCATGAAAAAGTAAACAGCAAAGGGAAGTCATAAGGAACTTACCAAAGGTGAACTGTTTACATTCCTACATGGAAAGACAATATTTGTAACTCTTAAAACGTTTCAGTATCTGGGTAGTTGGTAGGACCACACACACACATACACACATGCACACACACACATGTACATGCGTGCACGCACACACACATACACAAAAGCACGCACACACAGAGACAGAGAGCACAGAGTGAATTGAATAGGATGGGACCATATCTTAAAAGAAATTAAGGTAAATGGTGGGAGAGAAATGTAGTAGGAGGAGAGAGGGTGAAATGGAATGGGGTTAATTACATCTCATTCAAGAGGCAAGCAGGAAACTTTTTAGTGGAGGGAAAAAGAGGAGAGCTGAGAAAAAAACCTGAAGTTTACCCTCATCACATTCGACTAAAGGAAGGAGTAAAATGCACACTCATTTTGGTATGAAAACCTATCTTACCATACAGAAAAATGGGGAAGAAGGAGATAAGCAGGGAGGGAGGGAGGGATGATGGAAAGGAGGGCGATGGAAGAAGGGAGCAATTTGAGGTCAACACTCTTGGGGAGGGACAGGATCAAAAGACAGAATAGAAACAATGGGGGGCAGAATAGGATTGGGGGAAATACAGTTAGTCTTATACAACACGACTGTTATCGAAGTCATTTGCAAAACTACACAGATATGGCCTTATTGAATTGCCTGACTTCCCAAAGGGAATGGGTGGGGAGGGAGGGATGGGGAGAATTTGGAACTCAAAGTTTTAGGAACAACTGTTGAGTATTGTTCTTGCTACTAGGAAATAAGAAATACAGTTAATGGGGAATAGAAAGTCATCTGGCCCTACAGGACAAAAGAGAAGATGGGGACAAGAGAAGGGAGGGATGATAGAAGAGAGGGCAGATTGGAGAAAGGGAAAATTAGATTGCTTGGGGTATTGGGGTGGGGGGAGGGGATAAAAGGGGAGAAAATTTGGAAGCCAAAATTTTGTGAAAATGAATGTAAAAAGTTAAATAAATAAAGAAAGAAAGAAATCTAGAAAGTCTGGAGAGTTTTAGATAATAAAGACTTTTTAAAGTCAGTCACAGGATCTTATATTTGATCCTAGAGGTATGGGGAAACACTGGAGTCTGTTAAATGAGGAGTGGGGGTCACAGAGTCTGACCTATACTTGAAGAAAATAAACAGGGTGGTGGCAAAGTCAAAGGAGAGAAGGAGGTATATATGGAAGATGTAGTGAAGGTAGAATGGACAAGCAGAAAATTACAACAACAAAAAGAAGCTGACCATAGGAAGTTATTAAGGTGACAGGGAAGACCAAGACACCAACCCAGAAAAGGACAACAATGTCAAAAAACCTACGGGTAACACCTCAAAGAAAAATGGGATGTTGTCTCACGCCCAGAAAAAACTCATGGAAGGGCTCACAAAAGAGCTTAAAAATCATAGAAGAACTAGAAGTAAAATGGGAAAGAGAAATGAGTGAGGCAAAAAAAGAGTCAACAGCTTGGAAAACTGCTTAAAAAGTAGAATTGACCAGATAGAAAAAGAGATACAAACATTCCCTGAAGAAAACAATTCTTTAAAGACTGCAGTTGACCAAATGGAAAATAAAGTACAAAAGCTAATTGAGGAAAACAACCCTTTAAAAGTTAGAACTGGGCAAGTGGGAGCCAATGACTCTATAAGATATCATGTATCAATCAAATTCAAGAGTGAAAAAGGGAAGAAAACATAAACTATCTCATGGGAAAAACAACTGAGCTGGAAAACAGACCCAGGGAAGACAATATCAGAATCATTAGACTACCTGAAAGCCATAATCCAAAGGATGACCTGAACAGCATCTTTCAACAAATTATCAAGGAAAAATTGGCCTGATGTCCTAGAACCAGAGGGGAGAACAGGCATTGAAAGAATCCACTGATCACCTCAGGAAAGAGATTACAAAATAAAAATCACAAGGAACATTATAGCCAAATTTCAGCACTATCAGATCAAGGAAAAAAATACTGTAAGTGGCCAGAAAGAAACAATCCAAATATTGGGGAGTCACAATCAGGATGACAGCTGCAACATTAAATCATCTGAGGTCATAGAACATGATGTTCCAGAGGGCAAAGGAGCTAGGATTACAACCAAGAGTCACTCACCTGGCAAAATTTAGCATAATATATCAAGGGAAAAAATGGTAGTTAACAAAGTAGAAGGATTTTAAGGCTTCATAAGAAGAAGACCAGAACTAAACCAAAATTCTGACCTCTAATATGAAGACCCAAGAGAAGGATAAACAGGTAAAGAGAGAAAAGAACACAGAAGGAATTCAGTAGAGCTTAATGGTCTACATCCGCCCATGGGAAAAAGATACTTGTAACTTAAAAATTGTGCCACTAACAGTACAGATAGAAGGAATAAACACAGTGTATAAGGTGTAGGTATAAGGTGTATTTGAGGGACTGACATAAAAAGGGATAAGAAAGATCGGTAAAATAGGTGCAGAAAGGAGAGGTACAATGGGGTAAATTATCTCACATGAAGAGGTGAGAAAGACCTATTTCAAGGAATTATCAAGGAAAAATTGCACTGACATCCTACAACCAGATGGCAGAACAGGCACTGAAAGAATCCACTGATCACCTCAGGAAAAAGATCCCAAAATAAAAATCACAAGGAACATTATAGTCAAATTTCAATACTATCAGGTCAAGGGAAAAATGACTGTAAGTGGCCTGAAAGATGGCGGAGGGGAAGATGGGGTGGTGCGGTGGTAGTGATAGGCATAGTATGAACCTTACTCTCAGCAACATTGACTCAAATATGGAAAGAATGATACACACAATCAGATGAATGTAGAAATCTATCTTACCCACTAAGGAAGTGGGAGGGGAAGAGATTAAAGGAGAGTTGGATGGGGTGAGGATTGATACAAGAGAGGGCACATCAGGGAAGGTAGTAGACAGAAGCCAAACATTGGTGATGTGGGAAAGAGTGAAAGGAGATAGAGGACAAACAGGAGGAAGAATAGGATGGAGGGAAATACACAGGTAGTCATCATAACTATAAATGTGAATGGGATGAACTCTCCCATAAAACAGAAGCAAATAGCAGAATGGATCAAATACCCAGCATCGTACTATGTGTTGCTTAGAAGAAACACACCTGAAGCAGAGGGACAAGCACAGCCTAAAGGAAAACCTGGAAAGATTTGTAGGAAGTGATTCAAAGTGAAATGAGGGAATCAGAAAAACTGTACACAGTATCAGCAACATCATGTGATGATCAACTATGAATGACTCAGCTTTTCTCAGTAACCCAATGATACAAGACACATAAAAGGACTCATGAAGTAAAATGCTATCCCTATCCAGATAAAGAACTGATGGACTCTGAATGCAAATCGAAGCATTTTTTTCACTTATTTTATTCTTTCTCATAGTTTTTTTTTCCCTTTGATCTGTTTCTTCTTCCACAACCATCATGAACATGGAAATATGTTTTACATGAGAGCATATGTATAAACTATATGTATAAACTATATTAAATGCCTACCATTTTCAGAAGAGGGAAGGGGATGTGAAGGGAGGGAGAAAAATGTGGAACTCAAAATCTTGTCAAAACGAATACTAAAAATTTTTTAGATTTCTAATTGTGGGAAAAAATAAAATACTATTTAAAGCAAAAAAAAAAAGGAGGGCTATACAACAGTAAGGGCCCTGCTAAGATTAGATAACCAACTCGTAGGCTAGTAGGCATCATTGTGTAGCTCACTCCCACAGCATTCAACAGCACAAATATATCAGTGGAGAAGGGGTTGGTGGCAGTAACCCAGGGTAAAGTATGAGCCATGGATAAAACAAGGAGGCAAGGGATATGAGTCCTGGACAGCATTAGAGCTGAACTAGTTAACTGCAGAGTACAGTGTGTTTCAAACCAAAGTAGTGGGGGATGATACTCAGATTGAAGAGTTCCTGCACCTGGAACAAATCATTAGGCCAGAGGAAGCCTAAATACTATTCAAGGGCCTAACAGCAAGAGGGCAGGGGTCCCAGACTATGGACCTGGTCAGATTCCCGAAGGTGAAAGTTCTGGTGTCAGTGGGGGAGGCACTGAAGAGCGGGCATTGTCCTGAGTGGGGTCTGGTCCAGGAAAGGGAACTTTGTGGTAAAGAAGAGGTGAAGTGTTTGTAGCCATGGTCAGAGCACATTAGCATCATATTCCAGGGCTGTGGAGGTGGGAATTAGGAGGCCTCCAAATCCATGCCCTGAGCAGAACTGGTGCCAGAGAATCCCCTCACAGTGTGTCAATAGGAAAAACAGTCCCAGATCCCTCATGGGAATTCTTGAGGCAGGTGTTGCACTTCTGCTCCTCCCATGGGCATTCACTTAACTCTTTCCCAACTCCTGACTTGGACCTGGCAGTGCAAGGAAAGCTAGAGCTTGATCTCCAATACCTCAAATTTTGTCTGAACAAGGCAAAGTTGCAGGGAGCTTTATCACCTCCTTCAGTCTGAGGATAATGCTCTGCCCTAAGTAGTTCAGAAAGGTTTTGTGAGAATTAAATGCAACGCGTGATGAAAAGCATTTTTGTACCATTCAAGTGCCATACAAACTAGGAGAAGCAAAATATTCACAGTTCAGTCAGACAAATATAAAGACATTCTCTCCTAACAGCCCAATCCATTTACTCCTTCCAACACCTAAGACAGAGAAAAGCACAGAGAACCAGGGAAAATCCCAATCATATTGATACATGGCCACAACAAAGGAACAAGCTCATATTCTGACATCTGTTCCACTTACCTAATGCTCCTAAGGTTGCAAGATATAAAAAGCAAAGGAAAGTTACCAGTGTAATAACTTATGGGGTTTAGAAAGGCTTTCAAAAAACGCTGTTATCTGCTGTGCCACGAAATTCTACCTGCCTTCAAAATTCAAAGACCCTTGGGGCAGATCATGCCAGTTTTCTCCACTTACTTGTGGCATGGGGGAATGAGCATGGAGTCAGTAGTCAGAGATCCTCGGTTCAAAACTTACCTATTACTTCTGGGATTTGGGGATTTGATCCTTGGAACGTATATAAAAAGACAACTTTGCAGAACCCTAATAGGTGCTATAAGTTCTACAGAAACTAGCAAAAAGAATCAATAGCCTTTGTGTGTGCACTCTGTAAAGAGGATTCTTGAATCACTTTAAGTATGAAATTTATGCAAATTCTATCATGCTAGGGCAAGACTTACTAAGCATAAACAAATACCAACCGTCGTCTTTCACAACTGCGATGTCTGATGACAGTAGTAGCTCCTTAGGTAAACATGAAAGGAATGGGGGAGCAGGAATGGTTTAGGAAGGGACCATCTTAGATTCACTAGGTGAAAGTATAAATTCGACCCTCCATCCACACAATGGGGGTTCTTGAGGACGAGCCTCCCCACCTGGAAACTTTCCCCCTTCCGTATTTTCCAGACATGTCCCAAGACAAGAAGCAGCAAGGCCTACCCCAGAAAGTTCCTCCCTAGCCACTAATCTAGCTACCCAGTCGGATTTCTCAATCTGTCCTTCCCTTCAGAGAGGGGTTGGGCTCTGCACAGCCCTGCTTCTGGCCTGGTGAGGGAGCGCAGGGGGCTGGAGCCTTTCCGAGCTCTCTCTAGCTCTGAGGGATGCTTGTATCCCACACCAGAGGCGGTGCTGAGCTCACCCCCCACTCCCGGGGAAGCCAGCAGCAGCCACCGCCATCTCTGTCTCACCCGACAGTCCCTAAGGCCCGGACGAGGTCCTCACCTGGCCGGCGTCCCTGCCATTCTGCCCACAGCAGAGTCAGGTCCCCATCTGCTCTCACGAAACGGACCAACTGCACCCCTAGGTATGCGAGCGCGCAGGCCAGCAGCAGGGACAAGAAGAGGTCCCAGCTCATGCTCGCTGCGCCCTGCTGTGCTCCCAAAGACAAGGCAACCCCGCGAAGCCCTCTTCTCCTGGGCAGCGACCTTCCTCTTTTCACCCGGGCTCGGTGCAGGCGCTGCTCAAGAAGCCCTGCAACCATTCCCTGCCAGGGCAGGAATCTAAATATAAAGATTTCCTCAAGCCCCGCCTCCTGACCCTTGTTTGCAATCTGGTCCGCCCTGAACTCCCTGCTGCTGACTGAGAAGGATTTCGATAACACAGGGGACTTGTACGTGAAGAATGGTGAGGGACTTGAGAAATCATTCAGTTCTACCCCTGGTTTTACACACGTGGCTACTGAATTCTAGAAAGGTGAAGTGATCTGTCCAAGTCAGACACAGAACACAGTAGCAGTGAAAAGGATGATGATAATTTGAAACAAATTTCTCCGACTCCAAATCATGTTAGAAAGCGTGTACACAAGATCAAGGAAATTTGTTTTGCATAATTAACGCTGGAGAAAGGAGGTCCAGGAAAATCAGGGTCGGCTTGGGCAATTTCTAGGCAGTTAGATGGATCAGTGGATAGAGCACTAGTCTTGGAATCAGAAAGAATCATCTTTGTTGAGTTCGAATCCAGCCTTGGACACTTGCTAGCTGTGTTACCCTGGGCAAGTCATTTTACTCAGTTTCTTATTTTGTAAAATGAGCTGGAGAGAAAAATGACAGATCTTCTTGGCCAAGAAAACCCTACATGGGTCACTAAGAGTCGGATATAATTGAACAAGAACATAAATACCACTCCCTTATTCCTGCATGTCTCCTACATGTTCCGTTCTACATCTTGCTTGGATAGAGGAGGAAGAGATAAGGAAAGACAGAGTTCTAATAAGCTTCTCCTGTTTCTCCTAGTAGCCAGTATCAGTTTATTTTATCCATTCCCTCTGCAGCTATGATGGCTCCTCCTGACTGCATGCCTTGAGCCAAGTTACATTATTACATCTGTTAGAGTCAAGTTATATTGTGTCCAACTGTGTCTGATTACACAAATAAATGAACACTCTATGACAAGCCAGGCACACATATCAAAGTGAATATTTGGGGTGGATTCTCTAAATTTGTGCATCTCTTGTTTCTTTTGAGTTACTTCACTTGAGTTTTTTTCCTAAAGCACACCACTTTCTCTGATGAGGGCACTCCATGCTGGACTTTCCTTTACCATGTCACACCACGTCACACCATGTCCCCCATCAGTTTCAAAATTCTTAAGAAAGAAGTTGAGAGTCTTCATATATTGTTTTTCTTAACTGCAATGTGAGCACTTGCCCCTGTGGGAGTTCTCCACAAAATAGTCTTTCTGGCAAATATGACAGAACAGGAACTTTGAGATAGAATTTTGGGGGATGGATACCCTAGGAATTCTTGATTTTCTTATGTAAGGCTGAGTTGAAGCAGATATTTTCTGCAATTTTACCTTCTGGGAGAAGGATCAGCCCAAGCATGCTCTGGCTCCTTAGAAGACAAATCCTGGGGAGGTGTTGGAGGATTCAAGATGAATACCTATTCAAAAGTCTACACTAAATGCCCCAAGGTTTAAATATTTTAAGTATCAATCCTCCCAAAAAATAGAGTACGAATTATTGGCAATAATTCATGTTTTAGGTCTCTGTGCTTAAGAATCTTTTGAGGTTTAAAAAATTTCTTTGTGTGGAGGAGATAAATAGTTACCCTATATCTACTCTACCTGTACTTTGAGATTATTTCAAATTTCTTCTGATGTAACACTGAGAAATCAGATTTTTGGCTTTAAGTGACTTTGTGCAAGGTTAGGGGGAGAGAGGAGTGCATGCATAAAATGTCAGAGGTATGTTCTTGTAACTAGTATTTTGAAAAGTCTAGGGGTAAGTCCTCTGTGGGGAGTGAGGCCTCTAGCTTTTATCCACCCACAGTGACTGATTTTGCTTTGTCCCAGTTGTAGGTGAAGGAGATTGGATATGGTATGGTCTTATGAGCTTTGAGCAACTGGAGTCCATGCTGGAATTTGCCAGAAGCCAGAAGATGATGAATAGTATCCCCAGTGATGACTCAGTTTGGCTATAGCAGAGATGCAGATTAATCCACACATCAGCCATTCTGTGTTTTGGTTGTGGTTAAACCCCAGGCCAATCTCATCAAGGACTGAGATACTAAGGAATGTATCCCCCAGCTGTTTGGGGAAAAGGTCTGCAGTTCTATTCTTGCTTTATCTTTGAAACAAACATCCCCTTTATAAAAGAGGGCTTTTAATGTTGTGTTTTTAAACAGGATAGACAATAAGAGTCTGACCCCTCTCTTTAGAGACCAGGATGAACCCAATCCAAGTGAATCAAGAGGTGAGGGATTCCTTAGTGAGACAGACTACCCTGTCACCTCACTGAAATGGTCAAACCTTTGATGTGGGAAGATCACTTTGAGAGAAGAGGAGAGAATAGACAGGGATGAGGAGAGACTTGAGGCAGGGAAACAAATCAACAGACTATTGCAATAGTACAACCATTAGGTAATGAGTATACACACCAGGATGACAGCAATGTCAAAGGAGAGAAGGCAAAGTACACATTATGAAGGTAAAATTAATAGCTCTTGGCAACAGACTCAGTATGGGAGCCTTGGGTGTGAGAGAGTAAGGAGTCAAGGAAGTCATTTGGCACTTAATCTAGTTTCTTGTAATAGTATAAGCAGGAGATTAACAAATTGTTTTGAATAAGGACAATGATAAACCACAAATGCTTAACATTTGGTGCTTGGTTCCTCATTGAAGCTGAGACTTGAAAGGGACCTCAGAAGTCATCTAGTCCTGCGTGTGCTTGAACAGGAATCCCTTCTGAAACATTTCTGATATGGCCATTCAGCATCTAATTGAAGATCTCCAGAGATGTGGCCACTACTACTTCCTGAAGCAGCCTCTACTACTTTAGGACAGCTCTAAAGGTTACAAATTTTTTCCTTAGATTGAGGTGAAATCTGTTTCTCTGAATCTTCCAGACACTGCTCCTAGTTCACAAAAGGAGTAATTATTTCACAGTATTAATCTCCTCCAAAAGGAGTGAGTATGAAAAAAAATAGTTAATGGCAGAGAGGTTTCTTGGTACCTAGTCTGCTTTCCCACTGACAATCTAGGCATTGAGGGAACTGCATTAAGCAACTTCCAGTTGCTTTTAGAGAATGTATTGCAACATTAGAAAATAAACAATTTTCTTGAGAAAGCAAAGGGGTAATGCACCTGAAATTCCTGATAGTTCAAAATTTATGCCCTAATGAATTATAATGAGGCCAGAGTACATCAAAACTCATCTCCCTTGTTAGGGTCACCAAAAACAGATCTTTTTTTTTTTTTTTTTTTTTTTATCATAATAGTGGAATGAATCTTGCATTTGACATCAAGTGACCTGAGTTTGAATCTTGACTCAATGACCTTGGGCAACTTATTTAAGTTTTATGTGTCTCAGTTTCCTAGTGTGTAAAATGAGAGAGATAGGTTGAAGGATCTCTTAGTCCTCTTCTAGCTCTAAATCTCTGATTCTATGAAATACAGCGTTTCCCAAAGTCTTAGGGCAGTTTTAACTTTTCATAACTTTAACTATTTAATTTTGAAAATACTTCCACATCTCAATTTTCCCCATTAAGTTTTTGAAATATTGTGTGTTGACATAAGAAATTGAATGGCAAATTTTGAGGAGTTTTGCAGAAGCTGCAGATGACATGTGAAGGCCAGCAGATAACACTGAAAAAGTTTAGAAAATCAGAAATGCTTAAAATACGTATACTGTATAGTATTGTACAAAAAACACATTTTATTTTTAATACCATAATAATTCAGATTTCTTCACTGATGTGAAAGGAGGGCTAAAAAATTTTAAGCAGATTTTCCAGGTGTAAGGGTAGCACTTCTAATACTTCTAATGTGGAAGGGATAACTATATTGATATATTTCTTATTAAAATTCAACATAATCATAATCTTGTGCCATACATCAGTGGTATCAAAACACAAAAAGAAGTAGGGTCCACTAAACTCTACATAAGGATCCTTGTCAGTCACATATTAACCTAGAAAGTCGCATATTAACAGTATCTGTGTTTTATTGTAATGTTATTTATTTTGTTAAGTATTTCTCAAATACATTTTAATCTAGCTCAGAACACACTTAGTAGTGTTGTGGGCCATGTAAGGCCCAGGACTTGTGTATTTGACACTTCTGCTGACACCTCAGGTAGTTTTCAAACTTTGTAAAACTTTGTAAAAAGTTTCATCAGTTACTGAAAAGATGTTGTAACCCTAGCCTTAAGGCCTCAGAGATTGAGGTTTTGATGCATATGTGACAATTTTGATGTTACCTCCACAAGAAAAAGTATGATGGAGATATATCAGGTGACTAAGGTGGCCATGCAAGAGGACCTCTTCTGCCAATCCGGTGCTCTGAGAAAGTACCACCCAGAAACTATTGCGTTCATAATACAGGGTACTCAGTTCCTTTGAGCTCTATCATATATTATAACGACATGGAAGGTGATAACGCCTTAGTTTTTTAGGGGAGAGGAAAGAAGAATGGATTGCAGCACTTCTCACAGAGCTGGGCTGGGCTCTTGGACTTTGAGCTCTGTGCTCTGGTCTCCTAATAAAAGCAGCAAATAACTACTTGCCAGAGTGGGAAAGAGACTGATTTAGTAGAAAGAATATTGTATTTGACATCAGATAACCTAGATTTGAAACTTAACTCAGATACTTACTTTCCAGTGATCTTGGGCATATGAGAAACATATTCCCTCTAAAAAGAACAATGCTCATTGTGAAGCCAAAAAAGGTTTTATTTATATTTATTTTTACATTCATTCCCCTGAATGGAGTATGCTTGCTCAGACAAATGTGAACCTTTTAATTCACTGTTTCCAATTTGAACTTCCCAATGCCTCCCATTGACTAGGCACTTCAGAGCTCATAGCCTATCTGAAAAATACCTAAGTCCCACCTCCACATGGGTCTATCCTCCTGCTGACATTTCTTTTTTTCATTATACTTTACCTAGTAAAAGAACAAGTCATAAATTCTTTTAAAGGAATTTCCTTAATTAATAAAAAAAAAGGCTTAACCTAGGATGTGTTAAATTTCCTTCACCATTAACATAAGAAGGGTCCCAAAATTCAAAATAGTGTTGTGGAATGAAGGTTTCTTCAGGCATTTGGGGTTGTAGATTTTATCCAAAGTACAAAGAAGGAGATGTTTGCCTTTAGATATGCTTATAATCAGGTGCCCATATCCAGTGCAGTGAGGGCAATGTTAATCAGCATTCCCAAGACTATAATCCATTTGTTTTCCTGCTTTCTCCAGCAAATACAAGACTTTTGCTATATTACATATTTTCTTGTGGAAACAGAAGTTCGGTTCATCTCTTACAACCCCTCCTGTTTTTTTTTTTTTAATCAAAAACTTTTTTTCTGTTTCCACATCTTTCTCAAATCTAATCAACATTTCCTCACTTTCTTTCCTATATAAATTGTTCCCTTTATCCATCTCCCCTTTAGGTAAAAAGGGGAAGAGGTTGACAAATCAAAAGGGAAGTTCCATTAACAAACACAGGTAACAGGGGGGCAGAGCCAAGATGGCAGAGTAGAAAGACACAGATACGGAGACTTTCCCCACACAGCCCATAAAATACCTGTAGAGAGGGACTCTCAACAAATTCTGGAGCAGCAAAAGAGGAAAACAACAGAGTGGAGGAGATTTCCAGTCCAGGGTGACCAGAAAGGCCCATGGGAAACATCTGTTGCACCGGACGCTGAGCAGAGCCCAGCCCAGCCTTGGCCTCAGCACACAGCTCCCTGAATAGCCCTTGGGGGCAGAATCTCCAGTCATGAATCCCCAGTCCCAGTAGCAGCAGGTTCAAACCCAAACATTCAAAATAAATATTCAATGGGCTCAGGCCATGGAAGAGCTCAAAAAGGATTTTGAGCTTGGGGGCAGAATCTCCAGTCATGAATCCCCAGTCCCAGTAGCAGCAGCCTCAACCCACAGGCACCAAAGGTCAGTGATAGGGTTTTTTTCAGCTCTCCAGGAAGGGAGAAGGGCCTTCTGTAGCTCTGGCCTTAAACAGCCACTGCAGAGGCCACATCAGCAAGCACAGCAGCCAGATACATTGTTGGAGCATAAAAACCCTGGGGGCACAGAGGAGTTCATTCTTGCTTCAGCCCTGTGTGGAGACCCTGTGGGAGCTGGTCTTTGTCTCACACTGAATGGCAGCCCTGCCCATCCAGCTTATCTGAAAATCAGCCCCCTGTGCTGACTTGGTGGAACTGGAGGCTAGGTGGCTGTGGAGAAGTAACTCCTAAGATTCTGGGCACAAAAATCCCTCTGTGCACCAAGACAAGTACACACTTGATTGTCCCACCTTGGAAGAACTGAGATCTTACAGACCCCCAGAGTATACCCTACTCTTGACAAAGGACCCAAAAGTCAAGTAACTGCTTGGGAAAAATGCCCAAAAAAAGGGGAAAAAATAAGACTAAAGAAGGTTACTTTCTTGGTGAACAGATATCTTCTCCCATCCTTTTGGGTAAGGAAGAACAATGCTTACCATCAGGGAAAGACATAAAAGTCAGGGATTCTGTAACCCAAACATTCAAAATAAATATTCAATGGGCTCAGGCCATGGAAGAGCTCAAAAAGGATTTTGAAAATCAAGTAAGAGAAGTGGAGGAAAAATTGGGAAGAGAAATGAGAGAGATACAAGAAAATCATGAAAAGCAGGTCAACACCTTGCTAAAGGAGACCCAAAAAAATGCTGAAAAAAATAACACCTTGAAAAATAGGCTAACTCAATTGGCAAAAGAGGTTCAAAAAGCCAATGAGGAGAAGAATGCTTTCAAAAGCAGAATTAGCCAAATGGAAAAGGAGGCTCAAAAGCTCACTGAAGAAAATAGTTCTTTCAAAGTTAGAATGGAACAGATGGAGGCTAATGATTTTCTGAGAAACCAAGAAATCACAAAACAAAACCAAAAGAATGAAAAAATGGAAGAGAATGTGAAATATCTCATTGGAAAAACAACTGATCTGGAAAATAGATCCAGGAGAGACAATTTAAAAATGATGGGACTACCTGAAAGTCATGATCAAAAAAAGAACCTAGACATCATCTTTCATGAAATTATCAAGGAAAACTGTCCTGATATTCTAGAACCAGGGGGCAAAATAAATATTGAAAGAATCTATCGATCACCTCCTGAAAGAGATCCAAAAAGACAAACTCCTAGGAACATTGTGGCCAAATTCCAGAGTTCCCTGGTCAAGGAGAAAATATTGCAAACAGCTAGAAAGAAACAATTCAAGTATTGTGGAAATACAATCAGGATAACACAAGATGTAGTGGTTTCTACATTGAGGGATCACAGGGCATGGAATAGGATATTCCAGAAGTCAAAGGAACTAGGACTAAAACCAAGAATCACCTACCCAGCAAAACTGAGTATAATACTTCAGAGGGAAAAATGGTCTTTCAATGAAATAGAGGACTTTCAAGCATTCTTGATGAAAAGACCAGAGCTGAAAAGAAAATTTGACTTTCAAACACAAGAATGAAGAGAAGTATGAAAAGGTAAACAGTAATGAGAAGTCATAAGGGACTGGCAAAAGTTGAACTATTTACATTCCTACAGGGAAAGACAATATTTGTAACTCTTGAAACTTTTTTCAGTATCTGGGTAGTTGGTGGGATTACACACACACACACACACACACACACACACACACACACACAAAGAGAGAGAGACAGAGAGAGACACAAAGAGACAGAGAGCACAGAGTGAATTGAATAGGATGAGATCATATCTTAAAATAATGAAATTATGCAGTGAGAGAGAAATATATTGGGAAGAGAAAAAGGGAGAAGGTGAGAGAAAAAAACATGAAGCTTACTCTCATCACATTTGACTAAAGGAGGGAATAAAATCCACACTCATTTTGGTATGAAAACCTATCTTACAATACAGGATAGTGGAGGAGAAGGGGATAAGCAGGGTTGGGGGGGATAATGGAAAGGAGGGCAGGGGGAGGAGAAAACATTCTTGGGGAGAGATAGGAGCAAAAGAGAGAATAGAAGAAACAGGGGGCAGGATAGGATGGAGGGAAATATAGTTAGTCTTACGCAACATGATTATTATGGAAGTCATTTGCAAAACTACACAGATATGGCCTATATTTAATTGCTTGCCTTCCCAAAGGGAATGGGGAGGGAGGGAGGGATGAAGAGAAGTTGGAACTCAAAGTTTTAGGAACAACTGTTGAGTATTGTTCTTGCAACTAGGAAATAAGTAATACAGGTAATGGGGTATAGAAATTTATCTTGCCTTACAGGACAAAAGAGAAAACGGGGATAAGGGAAGGGAGGGATGTTAGAAGGGAGGACAGATTGGTGATAGGGATAATTAGAATGCTTGGCATTTTAGGGTGAGGAGAGGAGAGAAATGGGGAGAAAATTTGGAACCCAAAATTTTGTGGAAATGAATGTTGAAAACTTAAATAAATAAATTTAAATGTAATAAACACAGATACAGAGACCCAAAGGAAAACAATAATGAATGATCAGTTGTCCCTTTAAGATTCAGAAGTCTGGTCTCATACAACTGTCTGATGATGAATATCATGCCATGAAGACTTCTAGTGAGGATACTGTTTCATTGTCTCCAGTAATGCATCATGGCATCTCAGTATCTTCTTGTAGAAATCTGTTTTCTTATGTCTACCCTCCTACAAAAGTTATCTTGGCACAATTTTAAATTACCTTTATAAATATATATATATATATATATATATATATCGATATATCCTTATCATTGGATAATATATATACATATATGGATATATCCTTATCATTCTTACAAATCAAAATTGGAACCTTGATCTTGTAATGTTTAAGAAATTCACATTAGAACTCAGCTTTTTTTTAATACTTTACATTAATCCATTCATAAAACAATTCCAACTCCTGGTCATGTTATGCTTCTTTTAAAGCATTTACAAAATAGACCACAAGCCATCATTCTTATAACTTTAATTAAGTGTAACAAAACTGAGACAAGTATGATATTAACTAAGTTACAGAACAATCTTCTCACAAGCCCTTGACCTAATTGTCTCCATACTATTACAAAGAATTAAAGGACCCTAACTAATACAGTAATATATACTAGTAACAGATATCAAGACTAAATAGTTGTTGTTTGGACTAATATCCTAAGCCTAATATCTTAATCTTAGACTTAAATTTTAACCTCAGATGTTCCTGTACTAATCTATTATTTAATAGATTTGTTATTATACTTACAAAACATTTGATTATAGAAATTTGCCATGAAAAGAGTAGGGACATATCTAAAACAAGGGAACAACATTCCCCTAAGTTCATGTCAGTTCTGGGCAGGAGTCATGTAGACTGCCAACTGCATTGAGCCAAGCTTAAAGTCTGCCAGGTGTCATAGTGGAGAAATTGAGTCAGGAGAATCCTACCTCAGTTCAAGTGGAATGGTTGTTCTCTTAACCTTCCCATGAGATCACTCTCTGCAATTCATACCTGCTCCTCACAGGGTTGCTGACATCATGGATCAGTGGCTGAGACAGCATTTCTTGATAATTATACCTGGAGTCAAACTCAGAAAAACAGTCAATTAACAGTTCCATAAGATTTTCAATAGCAAGTTCCAATAATCAGTTTAAGATATGACTATGACCTCATATTGGTTAAGACACATCTTTAAAGTGAGCATTAATTAGCTCACATGCATTTCTATACTTCTTCTGGTTCCTAATTAAATAAAAAAAATAAAATTTCCCATTTCTCCTCATAAAATCTTCTAGGTCTTTGAGTATAATAAATTCACAATTGTAACAAACTTTGAATAAAGTTCAAAAGTGTTCCACAAGTTCCCTCTCTCTAAGAAAATTATACTGAAATTCTTTTCCCCAAACTGAAGATGTCTCTGATTTAGTTTCAGTAATTAATTCAGTCAATTATATTAATACCAAATTATTCATTACATCATTTTGAAACATGTAAGGACTTCATTCCATAGAGATACATTTTTATTACAGTAACTTTAAATCCCAGCCTTAGTCTATGGGATAATGATTCAACATTGTGTTTGTATCTTTATTTCTTTTCCTTTATCTAATTATTCCCATAACATTCAGAAAGAATGTTCTTTCACATGGCTATAACTTATCATTCAGATTGAAAATGCAAGATTTCACATACTTGCCTTATGCTTATATTTTTTTACTGACTACTTGCTTTGATTACAGAAAAAATGAAAAGCAAGGAACTGATTAGATAAAGCATTACAGCCTTCCACATGCAGTATCACATCTACCTTATAGCCAGACTCAGGAATACTCAGGTGGGAAACATTCCTTTTCAAAGGTACACAAAGGGGAAACCAAACCAGATGGATCCCATCCCAAGCTGAGACCAAGATTGTCCTTTCAGCTTTTTCCCAGATGCAGACCTCCACCTGAAACAATCAAATTTTCTCTGAGTAAATATGGCATCTCCTCCAGATGGTGGGTTATTGTGCTCAGAACACAATTTATTATAGTCCCAGAAGTTTTAACATAATATGGCAAATTTTATTAATCAAAACTTTACCAGAACTCACATCTTAAATTTTAAATTTTTCCTAAAAGTCAATCACTAGAGATTATGTGCAAATTCTTAGCTGACCAAATTCATTGTTTAGGAACTCCTTAACTAAAACAAGTTCTTTTTTCCTGTAGCTAACAGCTGTGCCCACATAGTGTCCAGGGACCTGGACAAGTTTACAAAATAATGGGAACCTGGACTCCAAGAAGGCTGATCTTGGTGCCCCTGCTTGCTGGCCCCCATACATACAGAAGTGGGAAAGAACCAATTCAGATAAGACTTTCATCCAATCCTCTCCTTTCCATACACAGTAATCACTTAACAATCTTAGGCTTTCGCATTAAAATAGTAATCCCAAATAACTAAGTTAACAATCTTACAACTTCTTTTAACCTTCTCTTTAACTACAGGCAAAGGTGAATGCCCTTCAAAGAGTAGGTATTTCCAAGGGACCTTGATTGGTCCCTATGGGGGTGGGCTATATTAAAATGATGTTTGAGTAGTGACCTGAGTCACTTGATCTTGACCAAAGAGACATCAATTTCCATGTCACTTAATAATAGGGAGAAATTGACATTTTCCCAGACCTGTCTGGGCAACTCTGTGAGTAAGAATAGGCCCATTTAGATTAGGCCTTAAAAGTCCTTCTGAAAAAGGACTGGACTTTGAAAGAAAAGGGGATTGGCAATGAGGAGACTGAGGATGCTGTTTCAAAATTCCTTACTCAGTGTCTTAGTTTATTTTCTAACCTAAAGGTGTCCTAAAGTCTCTTTCCCTTATTTTAAAATACCACAGAGCTTCCCCCTTATCCTGAACCATAAAATTCCTTGTCTTGCCAATCTTGGATCATAAAATTTTCCCTGCCTTTCTAAGCTCGTGTCATCCATCTTCCTCATCCTGTCCCTAATCTTTCAACCCCCATGAAACCTCTGAAACTTCATCATTCTGAAACCTTCTACATAACCAGAACTCCCCAAATATCGAGGTCTCACCCAGAAACTCAGAAAAGTCACAGTAGGTTTGAACATAATTGTCATCAGTATCAAATTACTACAACAAATTAGTTTACAAATAGAAACCCAGTAGGTCCTCCAGAAATCGTACAAAAGATTTCTCTTACTCAAAACATTTGTTCTAAAATATTTCCCCTTCTTTTTAAAAATAGTTCAAAATTTATCCTGATGTTAGGAGGAATAATCACTAAACCTTTATGAAGAAAATGAATTGGATAGTTCTAAAATAATAGGTATCTCTTCTTCTTTAAAGCAAAAATAAACTTTAAACATTGAAATTCATTAATGTCCTTAAGTAACATAAATTCCCAAAGTGTGTGTGTGTGTGTGTGTGTGTGTGTGTGTGTGTGTGTGTGTGTAAAATAACCCAAGAAAGAATATACCTAATTAAATTAGTTTATTACAATAGTAAAGTTTGCCAGGCCTTTAAAAGATTTACTTAGTATCTTTTCTTTCCTTTGTCCTTAAATATAGCAATAGAAATTAGTTGCATTTTGTAATTTCCCATAGATAGGGTATGTAGCATGCATAAGTGAATGTAGTGGTGCATAAACATCCAAATTAACATATATAAATGTATCCTTGGATGAAACAGGCTTGAAAATAGCCACCCCTGTTCTTTTCCCAAGGATTCTCATTTGTTCAATATGAATTTTACAACACTGCAGCTTTTGCACAGAATTGGTAAGAACTTTAAGTTAACCTTCCTCTTAAATATAGACAAAACATGGAAGTGTATGATTTTAAATCACAGCATATGGTCAAATATAATGACTTAACAGCTTCTTAACCCGTTAATCATTTCTCTCTGATGGTACAATTCTTAATATAATATTTAGATAAGAGAACAAATCACAAAATTTAGAAATGTAACAATGCCCTAAACATTATTATTATATATTTAAAACTTGAAACACCTCATTAACAATTTAGGTGAATGCATTTCAAAATCACTTTGCACTGAGAACTGTTCATCTCATTACCAATGTGGGGAAACTATCACTGTAAACTACTGTATACACATTTTCCTGACAGTCAAGATTTCAGAAGAAAAATCTGTCATCATAACACATATCTGTAGTACTATCACTACTTGTTTATAACCAAATATAACAATTTCAAATCTTCAAATAGCCTATTTGAAAAACACCTAAGGCCTAATCCTACATGGGTCTATCCTCTTGCTTACATTTCTTATTTTCTTTATATTTTCCTTTGTAAAAGAGCAAGTCATAAATTCTTTTAAAGGAATTCCCTTAATTGACAAAAAAAAAAAAGACTGAACCCAGGATGTTCCAAGTTTCCCTCACCATTAACCCAAGAAAGGTCCTAACATTCAAAATAGTATTGTGGAATAAAGGCTTACTCAGGCCTTTGGGGTTGTAGATTTTATCCAAAGTACAAAGAAGGAGATGTTTGCCTTTAGATATGCTGATAAGCAGGTGCTCACATTGTGTTCAGTGAGTGATATTTTAATCAACATTCCTAAGACTTTCTTTCTAAGTCATTTGTTTCCCTGTCTTTCCCAGCAAATATAAGACTTCTGCTATATTACATACTTTCTTGTGGAAACAGAAATTTGATTCATCTCTTTGTAATGGTAATGTAAATGTGAAAATCTCTCCCATTCATTAACAGGCCCATGTGACCAACTTAGATCACATGGAAGCCTAAGTCACATGAGAGAGGAAGAGCTTGCTGAATAGGTGGAACTGGAAGGGTGGAGCAGAGCTAAAGATGGTCAGACTAGTCAGAAATGGGTAGGACACAGGCAGGCAGGAAGAGCTCAGGTTCATGAGTGTTTGTTCGTTTGTGGGAAGGTCCCAGCAGGGCGGGGGCAGGCTTAGGAATGACTTTGCCCCCTTCAATGACAACTTGTATTGACTTCTTGGTTGCTATGATGGATTTTGCTTTTTCATTCTGGGATTTGGTTTTCTGGTGTCTAAATAAATGTTTTGCCTCTGCCTTCTATATGGAGAATCTGTTATGCTTTGCAATTGATAACTCTGCGGGCATATTCACAGTCACCACCAGTGCTGTGAATATTGCCTTGGCAATATATTTGGTATCATGAACAAGATTGCAGATTATAAAATCTCTATTTGGAAGCAGAAAGGACTTAAGAGGAAGACATTAATAACCCAGGATGGGAAGATCTACCATATTCCTCACTAGCAAAGGAATGGGCTAAAAGCACTGGACCCTGTGAAAGCTGGGAAGAGGTTACAGGAGGAGTAACCTGGAGACTTGGAAAGGTGTTTGTAAGGAATACCAATAAGACCAGGGAAGGAGTTGGCAGGGCTAAGTAGGAGAGGCTGGATTTTATTAACAGGTTACAGTATTATGTGTGAAAGCAGAGATGAGTTGCTGAAGGAAAAAATTCAGATGGAAAAAGAAGTAACTGGTTTGCATGGGAATTCTCGGCATTCAGGTTCTCCTTTAAAAGAATAGACTGGGGGGGGGCCCTCTCTTGTGGAAGGAAAGGGTTATTCATTTAACTAACTTTTCCCAGAAGGCTGGGAAAAGAAGTGTGCATACGGCATTTGTAGAAACCCCATCTAGTTGCCATGATGATGACTGCCAAGACAGTGTGTGGATGGAAAATGCAATCAAGTCAGAGTTGGAAAATAAAACAATGTTGCAGGAGGAGACTTGTAAGGCCAAAGTTCACCCCAGAGTAAAGCAGAAATAAGAGAACCAAGAAAGGAACTCAGTGTTTAAGGAGAGAATTGAGGATTTTGCTCAGCAGGGGGTACCAGAAATTTTGAGTCAGTTCACCCAAAGGATGGGAGAATTGCTAATACCTTGGATGGTGAGAATCAGTGATGTAGTGGCCAGCGTATAGGTAGCAGTCAGAATCCTTTTATACAGCAAGCCTTCAACGATTACAATATGGAAGGAAGCAACAGTACAAGTAATCTGTTCGCTGTGGCTGCAGAAGGCTGTGTGGTCTAGTGGAGATACAGAATTGGAAAGGGCTGAAATTCAATATATCCCTTCTGAAAAGCCATTGTTAGCTGCATATTGGCTTTTGGTAGAGACTGAACAACTGACTTTGGGCCATGAGATAATATTAAAGTCTGAAATCCCAATTATGACCTGGGTAATGAGTACCCCAGCTTCTCACAGAATTGGACATGCTCAGGAGGCTAGCATAATTAAATTGAAATGGTATATTCAAAATAGATCTAAAGCATGCAAAATGGAATTGCTGCTTTACATGAATCTATAGCAAACATAGATGCTGAAGGAAATGATACACCCCCTGAGCCAAAGCAACAGTTGGTACAGTCCTTGGTAAAACGGAATGAGGGATATGATGGATCAACTGAAAAACAAAAGAAACCTGCATGTTTTACTCATGGGACAGCAAAACATTTGTGCCACAAAAGACATTGGAAAGCGGTAGCCTATAACCCACATACTGGACAGATTTTGAAAAGCACTGAGATAGGTGGAAGTAGTCAATATGCTGAACTTATGGCAGTACATCAAGCTATCAAAACAGAACAAGGAGGACAGTGTCATGTATTCACTGACTCATAAGCAGTAGCTAATGGGTTAACTACATGGATGCCGATGTGGAAAAATCAAAATTGGGAAATTCATGGCAAACATCTCTGGGGCAAAGAATTATGACAAGATATATGGGACATGTCTTTGGCTATTAATTTGACAGTTTTTCATGTAGATGCTTACATGACCCTTGCCATGTCAGAACGTGGGTACAACGCACACGCTGATTAACTAGGAAAGATTGATACTCAATATATTGTCCCTACTCTGACACCAGCTGATGATCTAGTACTAGCAAAATGGGTCAATCAAACATCCAGCCATTTAGGGGTCCAGGCCTCACACCAGGTATGTATTAGTATCTCTCATTCATTGTTAAAATAAGTAGTAGAGGGATGTCTACTATAATGTCTATATGTCAGCTGGAAAAGAATCTGTTCCTTGTGTAGTAACTGGAGAGATAGAAGTGGGAAAAGTACCAGCCCAAATCTGGCAAATAGATTATATTGGACCCCTACCCCAAGATAAAGGATGTAAATATATAGGTACTTGTGTTGACACCTATTCAGGTGTACTAGTGGCTTATCCCTACAAGAATGTGACCTAGAAAAACACCTGTAAAACTCAAGATGTCATAAGTCTATATTATGGAACCCTAATGCAGATCCAAAGTGAAAATGTGCGGCGGAGCCAAGATGGCGGAGTAGAAGGACGCACATTTACGAGCTCCGAGCCCACAACCCATGGAATTGAGGTAAAAGGAGATCCCCATAAATTCTCAATCACTGCAGGGGGTGCATAAACATAGGGGAAGAGATTTCCGTTCCACTGAACCCTGGAGAGCTGTCCCCGGGGTCCATCGCACCCCGGAAAGTAGACCCCACCCCCACCCCTGGCCGCGGCCCCAGAGAAGCTGACCCGAGCAGGCTTCAGAGAGGGAAGCTCCAGCAGCCGGGAAAGTCCCTCCGCCCACAGAAGCTACAGGTCAGTGAGAAAGAAGGCTAGGCTAGGGGAGGGGAGCGGAGCGTCTCCGTGACTCGGGCCCCCTCGGGAGGAAGCGGTGGCGGCAGAGACGGGGGCAGGAAGCGGCGGAGGCAGAGGCGTGGGCGGCGGCTGAGGTGGCAGCAGCCCAGGACTCAGGAATCCCCCAGCAGCAGGTAGGATCTTCAATACTGAAGGTCTTTCCAACCTGAGGGAGCTGAGCCGGGGAGACGGCCCTACCCCCACCCCGCTCTACTACTGAAGGCCTCTGAATAAAACCCCTGAGGGAGCTGAGCATAGGAGGCGGGCCCCCCACCCCGCCCCCACCCGCTCCGTTCCTGAAAGTCTCTGCAGAAAGCCCCTGAGGGACCGAGCTTAGGAGGCGGCCCTGCCCCCACCCCTGCTCCAGAACTAAAGCTTGCTGCCAGAAAGCGCATTTGAATCTCAGAGGCCAAGCACTAGCTGGGCTGATCCAGGTGGAGGAGGAAAGGAATCTCAGAAGCCAAGTAACTGGCTGGGAAAATGCCTAGAAAGGGGAAGAAAAATAAGACTTTAGAGAGTTTTTTCCAACAAATGCAAATGATCCTGACCTTCGGATCAGATGGCGAGGACGAGAACATATTTTTGCCATCAGGGAAAGACGTGGAGGGCGGGGCCTCAGTACCCCAGACACCCCAGTGGGTGTCGGGTGGGCTCAGGCCTTGGAAGAGCTTAAAAAGGATTTTGAAAAGCAAATTAGACAGGTGGAGGAAAGACTGGGAAGAGAAATGACAAAGATGCAAGAAGAGTATGAAAAACAGGTCAATACCTTGGTAAAGGAGACCCAAAAAAATGCTGAGGAAATTAACACGTTGAAAAATAGGCTCACTCAATTGGCAAAAGAGGTTCAAAAAGCCAATGAGGAGAAGAATGCATTCAAAAGCAGAATGAGCCAAATGTTTTGAAAAAGAGGCTCAAAAGCTCACTGAATTTAATAGTTCTCTCAAAATTAGAATGGAACAGATGGAGTCTAATGACTTTATGAGAAACCAAGAAATCACCAAACAAAACCAAAAGAACGAAAAAATGGAAGAGAATGTGAAATATCTCATGGGAAAAACAACTGACCTGGAAAATAGATCCAGGAGAGACAATTTAAAAATTATGGGACTACCTGAAAGCCATGATCAAAAAAAGAGCCTAGACATCGTCTTGCATGAAATTATCAAGGAAAACTGCCCTGACATTCTAGGACCAGAGGGCAAAATAAGTATTGAAAGAATCCATCGATCACCACCTGAAAGAGATCCAAAAAGAGAAACTCCTAGGAACATTGTGGCCAAATTCCAGAACTCCCAGCTCAAGGAAAAAATCTTGCAAGCAGCTAGAAAGAAACAATTCCAGTACTGTGGAAATACAATCAGGATAACTCAAGATCTAGCAGCCTCTACATTAAGGGATCGAAGGGTGTGGAATAGGATATTCCAGAACTAAGTCTGGAACCAAGGAACTAGGACTGAAACCAAGAATCACCTACCCAGCTAAACTGAGTATAATACTTCAAGGGAAAATATGGTCTTTCAATGAAACAGAGGACTTTCAATCATTCTTAATGAAAAGACCAGAGCTGAAAAGAAAATGTGACTTTCAAACACAGGAATGAGAAGAAGCATGAAAAAGTAAACAGCAAAGAGAAGTATTAAGGGACTTACCAGAAATGAACTGTTCACATTCCTACAGGGAAAGACAATATTTGTAACTCTTAAAACTTTTCAGTATCTGGGTAGTTGGTGAGACCACACATACACATGTACACGCATGCACACACATACACACATGCATTCACATACAGAGACAGAGAGCACAGATTGAACTGAATAGGATGGGACCATACCTTAAAAGAAATTAAGGTAAATGGTGAGAGAGAAATGTAGTGAGAGGAAAGAGGGGGAAAGGGAAGGGGGTAACTATATGTCATTTAAGAGGCAAGTAGGAGATTTTTTTAGTGGAGGGAAAAAGAGGAGAGCTGAGGAAAAAAAAAAAAAAACCAAGAAGTTTACCCTCATCACATTTGACTAAACGAAGGAGTGAAATGCACACTCATTTTGGTATGAAAACCTATCTTACAGTACAAGAAAGCGGGGGAGAAGGAGATATTGCGGGGGTGGGGGGGGGGATGATGGAAGGGAGGGCAAAGGGAGGAGGGAGTAATTGAAAGTCAACACTTGGGGAGGGACAGGATCAAAAGATAGAAGAGAAACAATGAGGGGCAGGTTAGGAGGGATGGTAATTCAGTTAGTCTAACACAACACGACTATCAGGAAGGTCATTTGCAAAGCTACACAGATATGGCCTATAATGAATTGCCTGCCGTACCAAAGGGAATGGGTGGGGAGGGAGGGATGGGGAGAATTTGGAACTCAAAGTTTTAGGAACAATTGTTTAGTATTGTTGTTGCAACTAGGAAAGAAGACATACAGTTAATGAGGAATAGAAAGTCATCTGGCCCTACAGGAGAAAAGAGAAGATGGTGACAAGGGAAGGGAGGGATGACAGAAGAGAGGACAGATTGGAGATAGGGAAAATTAGATTGCTTGGGGTATTGGAGTGAGGGGAGGGGCGAAAAGGGGAGAAAATTTGGAACCCAAAAATTTGTGAAAATGAATGTAAAAAGCTAAATAAACAAATAAAAAAAAAAAGAAAATGTGTCTCATTTCAAAGGTAATGAAATGAAGAGATATTGTGTATTGCACAACATAGAATGGATATATCATATTCCATATTATCCACAAGTGTCTGGATTAATTGAAAGAATGAATGGATTAGTGAAAGAACAGTTAAGGAAGTTAAGTTCTAATAATTCTTATCAACATTGGAAAGATAATTTGTTCCCTGCTTCGTGTAATATAAATAATAGACCATTAGGTGGAAATACACCTCTAGCCAGAATGATGACCCCAAATCTGCAAATTAGAAAACCACAAACACATAAGATCCCAAATATTGAGTAGTAGACTGTGAAGCCAGATGTCCCAGCACCTTATCCCAGGACACCTGATTCAGCAGGGTAAGATTCACATTGTTTAGAAGACTTTAGATAGAAAAGAAATAAGAAAAATATCTACTAGAATATGTACAAGAATCCCTGAAAATCATTTTGAACATATATTGCCTAAATCTGTATTAGCAGCTCAAGGAATACATATTTGGGTTGAAGTGATAGATTCTAATTACCAAGGAGAAATTATTGTAACATTCCAAAATTTAGATGAAGAACCCATATAGTTTTATAAAAATGATAGAATAGTTCAAGTGATTATTATTTCTTGTGAAACAATGTCCCTTGTGGAAACTGACCCTCCTTCCAAAATAGTTAACAGAGGAACTGAAGGATTGGGTTCTGATAGAATAAAATTGGGAGTTAAAGTGTAGGTAAAACAGAAACCAGATGATGTGGAAATTATAGCACACAGGAAAGAAAATACTGTAACTATTGTCTATTGAGAAGATGATTACCAAATTGTACCCTTACCTCATATATTCTACCATGAATGAAGGTGTGATGGTGAACTCCAGAAGGTGGCTAATCCTATATCTATCCTGCTTCTGGTTATTGTCCCCTTGTTTTTTTTGGCTTTTTGTCTGTTAAACTTGTTCACTAGATTTGTTTCCTGCAGGCTTAGTACCATCCATCTGTAGATGCCTGATTGTTTAAATTGGATGTCATCCCTTGTCCACAACTATGATGTGTTACCCCTGGACGTGGTGTTGATCAAGCTGCAGAAGCCAGCTAAAGAACTGACCTCTCGAATGGGACCTCTTCGGGCAGGGACACAGCTCTATGTCCAATCTTAGCATGAAGTAGCTATGGAAGAAGAGACCTTTGCCCCTTGCCCCAAGATTTTGGGTCTCATTTGTTTGAGGGGGAATAATGGAATGCTTGTGCTCAATCAATGCCCTAAAATATTGTTTTATGTGCTTGTTTTGTGTGCTCCTTGTTATATTGTTGTAAAGTTCTGTTGACACCAGTTGCCTATGATATTGTCTTATACACTTATTTTATATTATCTCTGTTTTAATTTTGTTCATACCACTTGCCCCACCAACCTATGTAATGAATATAAAAGATCTTGGGGCTGAATGTAATGGTAACATAAATGGGAAAAACTTTCCCATTCATTAACAGGCCATGTGTCCTGCTTAGATCACATGGAAGCCTAAATCACATGTGGTGGGAAGAGCTTGCTGAACAGGTGTAACAGGAAGGGTGGAGCAGAGCTGGGAGGAAGATGGTCAGGCTAGTCAGAAATGGGTAGAACACAGGCAGGCAGGCACAACTTAGGCTCATGAGTGTTTGTTCATTTGTGGGAAGGTCCCAGTAGGGCAGGGGGAGGCTTGGGAATGACTTTGCCCCTTTCAGTGATAACCTATATTGACTTCTTGGTTGCTATGACAGATTTTGCTTTCTGGTTCTGGGATTTCTGGTGTCTAAATAAGTGTTTATCTTCTTCCTTCCAAATGGAGAGTCTGTTATACTTTGTGATTGATAACTGCACCAGCACATTCATAGTCACCACCAGTGCTGTGAATATTGTCTTGGCAATACATTCTTACAGGCAATTTACTTAACTTTTATGTTTCCTAAGCAGTCCCATTATCAGTTTCCTAATATGACGAATGAGAGAGTTAGACTGAATGAACTTTTAGGTGTCTTCTAGTTCTAAATCTGCGATCTAATGATTTCTTTAGGTAAGTATTTTAGGTGAGACTCTGCATAGACCTCCACTTCACATGAGTAGTTCTTCCAATGTTAGATACATAATAATTAGTGGACTTATACTTTATGACTTTACAGTTTGTGGGTACTGCCCAAGGTCCTCACAGGTTGAGTCTTTAAGAACCCATGCCAAAATACTCCATTTCAGAGGGGAGCATTAGAATGTGACATACATAGAGGGCTGTGACACTAACTAATGTTCCAATGGATCTTTGATCTCATCAATGTGAGTATTCCCTTCAAAGATGCAAATCTTTGACCCCATCCATATCTGCTTCCAGAATTCCAAACTATACTCCTGCTGCTATGTCATCCTGGAATTCAGTGCCTGGAGCCTCCTGGTCTTAGAATATCCAAAGCTTCCCTAAGACCTATGCAACCTGGAGTATCCATCTGTTAGCCCTTTCTCATTCTCCATTGGTGAATTTCTCCTGGAATTTCTATTTTGTGGAGGGATTTAAGTGGTCTTCACTTTTCTCCTACCCCTAGAACTTAATTTTAGACTTGATCTCCATCCCCATTTTTTTTAGCTCCTTTTGTGTATTGTTTTGCCTCATTAGAAAGTGAGTTTCTTAAGGGCAGGGACTATTTTTCTTTTTGCTGGTATTTTCCAGGCAAGGCAACTAGGTGGTACAGTGGATAGAGCACTAAACTTGGAATCAGAAATACTCATCATCATGAGCTGAAATTCAGTCTCAGATACTTACTAATTGTGTGACCCTAGGCAAGTCACTTGTTTCCCTCAGTTTCTTCATCTTATAAATGAACTGCAAAAGGAAATGGCAAGCCATTCCAGTATCTTAGGCAGGAAAACCCCAAATGGGGTCATGAAGAATCAGACATGACTAAAATGACTGAACAATGTGCAAACAAAGCATACTGATCTTGCAGACAGGATATGTAAAGACAGCTAATAAATCTACCAGAAGACAAAGATGACAAGATAAAAAGCCTTAACACCACAATGCAGGAAATAATGGAAGAAAACTACCCAGAACTTCGGAACAAGAAAAATGAAATACCAATAGAAATTATAGATTGCTTCCAGGGAAAAAAAATCCAAGGCTGAAAAATGCCAAGGAATATAGTGGTTAAAATTTTAGATCCACTTCATAAACAAGATCTACAAGTGATCAGGAGAAAGACCTTCAAAAAAAAAAAAGAAAAAGAAATTCAAATAATACAAGATTTTTCTGTAACTATCAGTAAATGCAGGAAAGAATGGAATACTATGTTCTGAAAAGCAATAAGGCTAAGAATGCAGCCCTCTGACTTAGCCTCCAAATTTGAGCTTAACCATAAATGAAAAAGAAAAGATAGACATTTAACAATAAAGAGACAGTTGAAACATTCTTTAAAAGAAAACCAGACCAGACAACAGAAATGTAAAAGGTATGAATGAATTCAGGAGCTAAGGATAGAAACTGCAACAGAGTGGCATCAGACAGACTAGTAAGAGATTTATTCCAGTGGGGATAACAGTGAAGAGGTAAGTCTGGGGTATTATGGACAAAACCTAATTATACTGTGCTTTTAGAAAAATCAATATGTGTGTGTGTGACTACATCATTGCATAGGAGGGTGAATAAAAGGAAAGGAAGGGAACAGAGGGATAGAAAGGAATATATGATGTACAGAGGTCAAATCAAAGGTTAGCAATAAGGGAAAGATGACATTGGTGATCTCAGGAGAAAAGCCTGCAGGGGAGTGAGAGAGAAGGTGGGGAGAAAGATTGAAATGAAGAGAGGGAAAGGATGGAGGCCTTGCTTTAATAGTCAAGGCGGGGTCTACTGATGAAGGCATCTATGTGTGACGAGAGATGTTCTGTGAAGGGAGATGGGAACCTTGTGCTGGATGTGGCCTCAGGTATTTGGTGCTTGAAAAGATCTTTTATTCTAGCTCACCAGGGCATTGGATATCCTGGGGAAAATGAATAAAAAGGCACAGACCCAGAGAAGAGATTTTGAGGCAAATGAAGAAAAAGGGGTAACAAGGGGAGGGTATAGCCCAGTAGGGGGCCACATAATTAGGGACAGAATTGAGGGAGTTGAGTTTTACCATGGGACATTATCTTCTCTGTCACCTGCAAGAATTGGTTTTGTTCTGGGAGTGAGGAATAATGCAAAAAAGGGAATCCATGAGGTGAGTTCTACAAGGCAGTGGCAGAAACTTTGAATTAGAGTTGAGAGTACGCAGGCAGCACGAATTCTTGGGAGATGGAAGAGGGCTCAGGAAGCAGAAGTTTGGGGTCTTATTTTATAAAGTTTTGGGAGGGAAAGACTCATCTTTGCCATTTTGGGGTTAGTTCATTAACATATCCAAATCATCTCAAAGTTATCAGAAATATCTACAAGTTCTACTGGTCTTACTGCACATGTCTGGAGTTTATCCAGGGTTTAAAGACCATTGGCAGCTAGTAAGACCAAAGGGTCCTAATAGACCTAACTGGATTTCCTGGATTTAGCCCATGGTCTCAGGATGTGATTTTTGGTCAATCTACAATGCAGTTGTAAGTAACTGGTATGCTCCTTTGATCTATTGGGATGGGCTGTAAATAACTTCTAGGTTTCCCTTTACAATGGTACTTTCTGCTATTATTACTTTATACTGGCTACTTGTAAACTTACTATGTTACTTAGAAGGAAGAAGGATGGTCAGGAAAACCAAGACAAGATACAATTTTAACAGAGAAAGAAAATTATGATGATGAAATAAAATACCCAAATTTCGGGAATGCAGCTAAAGCAGTCCTCAGAAGGAAATTCGTATCTGTGCAAACATACATTAACAAAATAGAAAAATGGAGGATCAATATGTATATTCATTGAATATGCATTTTTTTAATTTAGAAAGTTAACAAATAAACAAACCTAAAATACCATAGACGTATTTAAAGGGAATATCAAGTGAGCTCTGGATCAGTGAGTGTCAATTCATTTTTTTTAAGTCTTCTGATTCTGAGGGTTCTAGACCACAGAGACAACTGAAGTTGCTTTTATCTTTTGCATATCATTTCTATTTTGGGGTGCTTTGAAAAGTCATAAGGATCAGAGAAAATGTCTTACTTTCCATTTTGTTGCTTATGTGTCTGGGAAGGAAGAGATAAATTATTATTTTTAATTTATCAGGTAATTATTTCTAACATTCTTTTGAAAAATTATCTTGAGACTTCTGAATTTTCTCCCTCCTACCTCTCTTCCACCCAATGTGAAGAAAAGAAATGTGATATCAATTATACATGTGAAATTATACAAAACATGCTTCCATATTAGCCATTTGCAAAAAAAGGAAACCAAGAAAGGTAAAGATTAAAAAATATTGTCTTCAATGTGCATTCAAACTCTATCAGTACTTTCTCTGGAGATGGACAGTATTTTTCATCATAAGTCCTTCAGAATTGTCTTAGATCATTGTATTGCTGAGAATAATTAGTTCATTCACAGTTGATCATTGTACAATATTGCTGTTACTGTGTACAGTGTTTTCCTGGTTCTGCTCACTTCATGTTGCATCGGTTCATGTAAGTCTTTCCAGATTTTTCTGAAGGCATCTTGCTCATCATTTCTTATAGCATAATAGAATTCCATTGCAATAGTATAACACAACTTGCTCAATGATTCTCCAATTGATGAGTATCCCTTCAATTTCCAATTTTTTGCTACCACAAAAAGAACTGCTATAAATAGTCTTTTTCCTTTATTCTCTTTGAAATACTTGGCAATAGTATCAAGTATGGTCAAAGAATATGCAGTTTTATACCCTTTTGGGCATAGTTCCAGACTTCTCAAGGAGGTATATTCATTCATTCATTTATTTATTTATTTGATTGATTATTTGTTTATTTATTTGTTTATTCATTCATTCATTTAACTTTTTACATTCATTTTCACAAAATTTTGGGGTCCGAATTTTCTCCCCTTTTATCCCCTCCCCCCACCCCAATACACCAAGCAATCTAATTTTCCCTATCTCCAATATGCCCTCTCTTCTGTCATCCCTCCCTTCTCTTGTCCCTATCTTCTCTTTTCTCCTGTAGGGTCAGATGACTTTCTATTCCTCATTAACTGTATGCCTTCTTTCCTAGTAGCAACAACAATACTAAACACTTGTTCCTAAGACTTTGAGTTCCAAATTCTCCCCATCCCTCCCTCCCTACCCATTCCCTTTGGGAAGGCAGGCAATTCAATATAGGCCATTTCTGTGTAGTTTTGCAAATGACTTCCCTGATAGTCGTGTTGTGTAAAACTAACTGAATTACCCTCCATCCTATCCTGCCCCTTATTGTTTCTCTTCTGTCTTTTGATCCTGTCCCTCCCCAAGTGTTGACTTCAAATCGCTCCCTCCTCCCTTTGCCCTCCCTTCCATCATCCCCTCCCCCCGCTTATCTCCTTCTCCCCCACTTTCCTATACTGTAAGATAGGTTTTCATACCAAAATGAGTGTGCATTTTATTCCTTCCTTTAGTCAAATGTCATGAGGGTAAACTAATTGGTTTTTTTTTTCCTCAGCTCTCCTCTTTTTCCCTCCACTAAAAAGTCTCCTACTTGCCTCTTAAATGACATATAATTACCCCATTCCATTTCACCCTCTTTCCTCCCACTACATTTCTCTCTCACCATTTACCTTAATTTCTTTTAAGATATGGTCCCATCCTATTCAATTCAATCTGTGCTCTCTGTCTCTGTGTGTGTGTGCATGTGTGTATGTGTGTGTGCATGCATGCATGTACATGTGTGTGTCTGATCCCACCAACTACTCAGATATTGAAAAGTTTTAAGAGTTACAAATATTGTCTTTCCATGTAGGAATGTAAACAGTTCACTTCTGGTAAGTCCCTTAAGACTTCTCTTTGCTGTTTACTTTTTCGTGCTTCTTCTCATTCTTGTGTTTGAAAGTCAAATTTTCTTTTCACCTCTGGTCTTTTCATCAAGAATGTTTGAAAGTCCTCTGTTTCAGTGAAAGACCACATTTTCCCCTCGAGTATTATACTCAGTTTTGCTGGGTAGGTGATTCTTGGTTTGAGTCCTAGTTCCTTTGACTTCTGGAATATCCTATCCCACGCCCTTCCATCCCTTAATGTAGAAGCTGCTAGATCTTAAGTTATCCTGATTGTATTTCCACAGTACTGGAATTGTTTCTTTCTAGCTGCTTGCAAGATTTTCTCCTTGAGCTGGGAGTTCTGGAATTTGGCCACAATGTTCCTAGGAGTTTCTCTTTTTGGATCTCTTTCAGGTGGTGATCGATGGATTCTTTCAATGCTTATTTTGCCCTCTGGTTCTAGAATGTCAGGGCAGTTTTCCTTGATAATTTCATGGAAGATGATATCTAGGCTCTTTTTTTGATCATGACTTTCAGGTAGTCCCATAATTTTTAAATTGTCTCTCCTGGATCTATTTTCCAGGTCAGTTGTTTTTCGCATGAGATATTTCACATTGTCTTCCATTTTTTCATTCTTTGGGTTTTGTTTTGTGATTTCTTGGTTTCTCGTAAAGTCATTAGACTCCATCTGTTCCATTCTAATTTTGAGAGAACTATTAAATTCAGTGAGCTTTTGAACCTCTTTTTCCATTTGGCTAATTCTGCTTTTCAAAGCATTCTTCTCCTCATTGGCTTTTTGAACCTCTTTTGCCAATTGAGTGAGCCTATTTTTCAAGGTGTTATTTTCCTCAGCATTTCTTTGGGTCTCCTTTACCAAGGTATTGACCCATTTTTCATACTTTTCTTGCATCTCTCTCATTTCTCTTCCCAGTTTTTCCTCCACCTGTCTAACTTGCTTTTCAAAATCCTTTTTGAGCTCTTCCAAGGCCTGAGCCCACCCAACATCCCCTTGGGATGTCTGGGGTACCAAGGCCCCGCCCTCCACGTCTTTCCCTGATGGCATGAATATGTCCTCGTCGTCGTCAGATCCGAAAGTTGGGATCATTTGCATCTGTTCAAAAAAACTCTCTATAGTCTTATTTTTCTTCCCTTTTCTAGGCATTTTCCTAGCCAGTTACTTGACTTCTGAGATTCCTGTCCACCCCCGCCTAGATCCACCCAGCTAGTGCTTGGAGTCTGAGATTCAAATGGCTTTCCGTGGCAAGCGACTGCTATTCAATGGGAGCTTTAGTTCTGGTGCTGGGGTGGGGGCAGGGCTGCCTCCCAGGCTCAGTTCCCTCAGGGGCTTTATGCAGAGACCTTCAGAAATGGAGCGGGTGGGGCAGGGCCATCTCCCAGGCTCAGCTGCCTCAGGTGGTTTATGCAGAGACTTTCAGTAATGAAGATCCTGCCTGCTGCTGGGGGAGTCCCGGGCCGCCACGGCCGCGCCACTGCTGCCTCCGCCGCTTCCTGCCCCTGCCTCTGCCTCCGCTGCTTCCTCCCAAGTGGACCTGAGCCACGGAGACACCCCGCTCCCCTCTAGGTGAGCCCAGGTGTGTCTCTCACTGACCTGTAGCTTCTGTGGTCGGAGGAAACTTCCAGGCCACCGGAGCTTCCGTCCCTGAAGCCTGCTCGGATCAGCTTCTCTGGGGCCACCAGGGCTGCGCTGGGGTGGGGTCCGCTTTCTGGAGTGTGATGGACCCTGGGCACGGCTCTCCAGGGCTCTCTGGAACGGAAATCTCTTCCACTATGTTTCTGCACCCCCTGCAGTGATCCAGAACTTCTGGGGAACTCTTCTTACATTAAATATATGGGCTGTGGGTTTGGAGCTCGCATACATGCGTCTTTCTACTCCACCATCTTGACTCCTCCCCCCAAGGAGGTATATTCTTAACCAAAAATGAGTTATAGGTAATTACAAAAGACAAAATATATAACTCTGATTACTTGAAACCAAAAAACTTCTGTATATACATGATTACTGCACACAAGAGATGAAGGAAAATGGTCAATGGTAAAAAAACAAAACAAAACAAAACCCACTAAAAATTCATAACATTTAGTATCAAATATGTAATTAATAAATATATGTAAGAATAATAGCCATTCCCCAATTGATAAGATACCCATGATACAGAATATGACACTGAATATGGCATATATGAGATTTCAAAGAGAAGCAAAAAAGTGGAATTTCAGGTGCATGAGAAATAAGACACATATTTTGAATATATATATATGTATATATGTATATACATGTATACATATATGTATATATACATATGAATATATGTATATATATATAGTATATATATGTATATGTACATATATATAAAGTTACCAGAGCTGCAAGTACATAGGGAAACTCACCTCTCAGACACACACACAGACATATGCACATGTGCAAGTGTGCAACATGTCCTTTGATTACCAGATCTTGCATTCATCCCTTCCAGGAGTTGACTTCTCTGATAAGAGTCTCTTCTGAATCAAGGAGTCCCTTTACCCTCATGTATCCTAATTCTATCTTCACTTCTCTGACTTCTGTTTTACTACTTGCTTGACTAAATGTTTGCCTATTACCCATGATTGTCTCTTGAGTAACAAGTATTTAGTGACAGGGAGTTAAACTGGCCAAAACTAAACTGTTTTTTTTGGAGATGCAGACTGAGGTATTCTATATCTTATCAATCTGAATATATTCATACAATGAAGGTCACCCTAAACATTATATGACTATTTCAAGCACATTGCACAGTTTATAGCATGCAGTAAATTCTTAATAAATGCATGTTGATTGATTACAAAAGCACATCTTTAAAAAAATAACTGGTTTTTTTTTTTTTTTTTAAAAAAAAAAAGTATCAAAAGCATAAGAGTAGGAGATCCATGGGCAGCCTGTGTGTTTCACTCATTGGAATATTTGAAATTTCAAGAAAGCTGGTGGAAGTCCCCCAGCATATTGGCTACCACATGGCAAAGAAATTAGATTTGTTATATTTGACTCTAAAGAATTTATCATCTTTTTCTATAAACCCTCCCTTCCCCCTAACTAAACTGTACTTACTTTCCAAAGTTATCTCAGTCACCCAGGATCACAAGCTAAGAGTCATCTTTAACTCTTAATTCTTCCTTCCCTCATAGCCAATCATCTGTCAAGTCTTTGTCAATTTCACCTCCTCAGTAACTTTCTTATGTGTTCCCTTTTCTGTACTCAGATCATAGCACTAGCCCAGACCCTTATCACTTCTTGCCTGGACTACTGAAATATCCTCCTGATTGGTCACCATACATCCAATGTCTCACTTCCCAATTAATCCTTCATATAACTGCCAAATCAATATTCCCAAAGTACAGTTCTGACCATGTCATTCCAACTTTTGTGTCTTTTCATGGGATTTCACTCATGCTTGGAATGCTCTCCCTCTTCACCTCTGTCTCTTGGAGACCTTAGTTCTGGTCAAGCACTGTACTTGAAGTCAGGAAGGCCTAAGGTCAATTCCTGCCTTAGATAATTACTGCTAATATGACCCTGAGCAATGCACTTAACCTCTCCTTGTCTCAGTTTCCCCAAATGCAAAGTCGTAAACAAATCAGCATGTATTTATTAAGTGCTCACTACACGCTAGACACTGTGCTAAATGCTAGGGATACAAAAAAAGGCAATCTCCCCAAAAAACCAAACATCCCCCCCAAAAAAGCTCCAGTTCCTTCTCTCAAAGAGCTGAAGTTTACACACTAATGGGGGAGACAATGTGTAAACAAATATGAACAAAGAAGGCATATACAAACCTTCTCCATCTATGTGGAGGCATTACCATTAAGGAGAACCGGGGAAAACTTTTTGCAGAAGGTGGGATTTTAGCTCAAATTTGAAGGAAATCAGGAGGCAACTACGAGAAGGAAGCAAATTCCAGGCATAGAGGTCAGCCAATGAAAATGTGCAGAGTTTTGAGATGGAGTGTCTTGTGTAAAGAGCAACAAGGAGACGAGTGTCGTTGGATCACAGAGCATGTGGCAGGGTGTAAAGTGTTAAGAAGATCAAAAAGATAGGAGGTGGTCAATTTAAGAGGAGCTTCAAAAACCAGAACATTTTATATCTGATCCTAGAAGCCACCAGCATTTATTGAAGGTAGATGAGGGAGAGTAGTGGGGTGTGTGTGTGTGTGTGTGTGTGTGTGTGTGTGTGTGTGTGTGTGTGTGTTTGTGTGTGTGTGTGTGTATGTGTGTGACATGATCAAACTTTAGGAAGACAAAAGCCTATACCAGTGTGGTGGCAATATCAGAAGAGAAAAGCGGGGAGGAGGTTTATAGGAGAGATGTTGTGGAGATAGTGCCAATAGGGCAGATTATGGCAGGGGTAAGAAAGTGAAAACTTATGAGATTTCATACTAGCGCTTACCTCAAGGATTGTTCTGAGGATCAAATGAGATAATGTATGTAAAATGTTATATAAATATAATTATCATTATTGTTGTTGTCATTCCAAACTCATATCGAGTGAACCTCCTTCAAGAGACCTTAACCACCATTCCCCCAAACCCCCCATTCCCATCATTATTTCCTTGATTTACTTACCTGTGAACCTATTATAAAGAAAGCTCCTTGAGGGCAGATACTGTCCCACATTTGTGTCTGTATAGCTAAAACAAGGCACAGAGTAGGCTCTAAATAAATGCTTATTGATTGATTGTAGCACCCTCCCTGCAATTTGCAACAATTTGTTTAGCAGATCTTTTCCCTAAAAGCAAAAGAATCCATCCCTATTCAAATTATTAGAAGTTTTAAAAAATGCTGATGATAAATTATTGATTGATTGCATCAGGCCTACTGTGTGTTTTAAGTATTGCAATTCTTCGTTCATGAGAATCCTTTTTTAATTACCATTGTACAGTTCGTAGGTGTCCACAAATGAGTGTACACTGCCCTCTACTGGAAGTCTTATATGCATTAATCAGTGGCTGCCTTACAACTTAGTAAATGAAAAATTAGATTGAATTTTAGCTAGTTTCATTTAAAAAGTGATTAGAAGCCAGAATTAGGGGTCAGCAATCAGCTGACATCTACATTTCTAGGGAGATATGGTTGAGTTACTATCTTCAGATTTTTTTGAAGAATTGTTTTTGTCAAAATGATTATTAATTCTCCAGAGAAACCCCATCAGAATAAGCACTTAGCTTCTCCCCACTCCAACTTTGTTACTCTCCTAAAAATGTAAAGCAAATGCTTTATTTGTAACATCATCAGTCATGGGTTTTACAAAAATGATGCTACTCCTATCACACTGAATGAACTCTGTATCTTCTTGGGACAGTATTTAATCAACCAACCAATATATATTTTAAAGTACCTACTATGTGTCAGATACTGTGCTAAGCACTGAGGATACCAAGAGTTAAAAGAGTCCCTTTCCTCAAAGAGTTCACAGTCTAATGGGGGAGACAATACGCAAACAAACATATACAAATAAACAATATATATATAGGATAAATAGGAAATAACAGAAAGAAGGCATTAGACTTAAGAGGGCATGGGAGGCGGAGTCAAGATGGTGGAGCTGAAAGATGCACGTTTGCGAGCTCCAAACCCACAGCCCATAGAATTAATGTAAGAAGAGATCCCCATAAGTTCTGGATCACTGCAGGGGGTGCATAAACATAGTGGAAGAGATTTCCGTTCCAGAGAGCCCTGGAGAGCCGTCCCCAGGGTCCGTCGTGCCCCGGAAGCGGACCCCACCCCAGCGCTGCCCTGGCTGCGGCCCCAGAAGTTCATCTGTGCAGGCTTCAGGGACGGAGGCTCCGGCAGCCGGGAAGGTCCCTCTGCCCACAGAAGCTACAGGTCAGTGAGAGAGATGGCTGGGCTGGACGAGAGGGGGAGCGGGGTGTCTCCATGACTCGGGCCCCCTCGGGAGGAAGTGGTGGCAGCAGAGGCGGGGGCAGGAAGCAGCAGAGGCAGAGGTGAGGGAAGTGGCGGAGGCAGCGGCGCCGGAGGCAGCTGCGGTGCAGCGGCCCGGGACTCCCCAAGCAGCAGGCAGGATCTTCATTACTGAAAGTCTCTGCATAAACAACCTGAGGCAGCTGAGCCTGGGAGATGGCCTTGCCCCACCTGCTCCATCACTGAAGGCTTCTGCATAAAGCCCCTGAGGGAGCTGAGCCTGGGAGGCGGCCCTGCCCCCATCCCAGCACCAGAACTAAAGCTCCCACTGAATAGCAGCCGCTTGCCATGGAAAGCCATTTGAATCTCAGACCCCAAGCACTAGCTGGGCAGATCTAGGCGGGGGTGGACAGGAATCTCAGAAGTCAAGTAACTGGCTGGGAAAATGCCTAGAAAAGGGAAGAAAAATAAGACTATAGAGAGTTTTTTCGAACAGATGCAAATGATCCCGACTTTCGGATCTGACGATGACGAGGACATATTCTTGCCATCAGGGAAAGATGTGGAGGGCGGGGCCTCAGCACCCCAGACACCCCAGGGGGATGTCGGGTGGGCTCAGGCCTTGGAAGAGCTCAAAAAGGATTTTGAAAAGCAAGTTAGACAGGTGGAGGAAAAACTGGGAAGAGAAATGAGAGAGATGCAAGAAAAGTATGAAAAACGGGTCAATACCTTGGTAAAGGAGACCCAAAGAAATGCTGAAGAAAATAACACCTTGAAAAATAGGCTCACTCAATTGGCAGAAGAGGTTCAAAAAGCCAATGAGGAGAAGAATGCTTTGAAAAGCAGAATTAGCCAAATGGAAAAAGAGGTTCAAAAGCTCACTGAATTTAATAGTTCTCTCAAAATTAGAATGGAACAGATGGAGTCTAATGACTTTACGAGAAACCAAGAAATCACCAAACAAAACCAAAAGAATGAAAAAATGGAAGAGAATGTGAAATATCTCATGGGAAAAACAACTGACCTGGAAAATAGATCCAGGAGAGACAATTTAAAAATTATGGGACTACCTGAAAGTCATGATCAAAAAAAGAGCCTAGATATCATCTTCCATGAAATTATCAAGGAAAACTGCCCTGACATTCTACAACCAGAGGGCAAAATAAGCATTGAAAGAATCCATCGATCACCACCTGAAAGAGATCCAAAAAGAGAAACTCCTAGGAACATTGTGGCCAAATTCCAGAACTCCCAGCTCAAGGAGAAAATCTTGCAAGCAGCTAGAAAGAAACAATTCCAGTACTGTGGAAATACAATCAGGATAACTCAAGATCTAGCAGCTTCTACATTAAGGGATCGAAGGGTGTAGAATAAGATATTCCAGAAGTCAAAGGAACTAGGACTCAAACCAAGAATCACCTACCCAGCAAAACTGAGTATAATACTTCAGGGGAAAATATGGTCTTTCAGTGAAATAGAGGACTTTCAAGCATTCTTGATGAAAAGACCAGAGGTGAAAAGAAAATTTGATTTTCAAACACAAGAATGAGAAGAAGCATGAAAAAGTAAACAGCAAAGAGAAATCTTAAGGGACTTACCATAAGTAAACTGTTTACATTCCTACATGGAAAGAAAATATTTGTAACTCTTAAAACTTTTCAGTATCTGGGTAGTTGGTGGGTCCATACACACACATGTACATGCATGCACACACACACACATACACACATGCACACACATACAGAGACAGAGAGCACAGATTGAATTGAATAGGATGGGACCATATCTTAAAAGAAATTAAGGTAAATGGTGAGAGAGAAATGTAGTGGGAGGAAAGAGGGTGAAATGGAATGGGGTAATTATATGTCATTTAAGAAGCAAGTAGGAGACTTTTTAGTGGAGGGATAAAGAGGAGAGCTGAGAAAAAAAAAACAAGAAGTTTACCCTCATGACATTTGACTAAAGGAAGGAATAAAATGCACACTCATTTTGGTATGAAAACCTGTCTTACAGTATAGGAAAGTGGGGGAGAAGGAGATAAGCAAGGGGGGGATGATGGGAGGGCAAAGGGAGGAGGGAGCAATTTGAAGTCAACACTCAGGGAGGGACAGGATCAAAAGACAGAAGAGAAACAATGAGGGGCAGGATAGGATAGAGGGTAATTCAGTTAGTCTTACACAACACGACTATCAGGGAAGTCATTTGCAAAAATACACAGATATGGCCTATATTGAATTGCCTGCCTTCCCAAAAGGAATGGGTAGGGAGGGAGGGATGGGGAGAATTTGGAACTCAAAGTTTTAGGAACAACTGTTTAGTATTGTTGTTGCTACTAGGAAAGAAGACATACAGTTAATGAGGAATAGAAAGTCATCTGGCCCTACAGGAGAAAAGAGAAGATGGAGACAAGAGAAGGGAGGGATGACAGAAGAGAGGGCATATTGGAGATAGGGAAAATTAGATTGCTTGGGGTATTGGGGTGGGGGGAGGGGATAAAAGGAGAAAAAATTTGGAACCCAAAATTTTGTGAAAATGAATGTAAAAAGTTAAATAATAAATAAATATTTAAAAAAAAAAGAGGGCATGGGAAAAACTTCCTGTGAAAGATGAGTCTAGTTAATCTGTGGGTTTAGTTATTAGCATCACTCTCTTGCTCTTAAAGTCCAGTGTTTCTTTCCAAGCTGAAAATTTTTCTTTTGCTGGGAGTCTCAGAATGGGTTGAAATCTACCTCAATTATTGATTCGTAAGTATAAGGAAAGCATAATCTGTGTTGGAAAGTTACATTGTAGGAGTACCTCCTAACTAGTAAAAATAGAAAAGTCAATGTAAGTCGAAGCTGAGTTGAACTACATGCTGGAAATGAATTATATCAGGAAATACATAGGAACTAATTTAGCTTAAGGTGAGCTCAAATTAAGAATCTTGAAGCACACTATGGGCTTCTAAAGATGCTCTGTACTAAAATAACATTGAACTCCTTAGGATTCCCAGTGTCTGAAGGGCTTTTGCCTGAGCTGAAAAGACAAACTCATGTTTTCTAGTACTTTAAACCTAATTAAACCAATAACCCAATCATTTGTAATAAACCAGAAGTATGCAGTCCTCAGTTGATTAACAAGCAATATAATAATTTAAAAAATTGCTCTTGTGCAGTAGGTTTGTAGAGTGCTTAATGGGTTACAAGGCACTTTTTTCAGTCAATTGATGGCACAGTGAATAGAGTGCTGGGCCTAGAATTAGGAAGACCTGAGTTCAAATGTGGCCTCAGACTCTGGCAAGAAACTTAACCTCTAGTTGCCTTCAACTGTAAAATGGCAATACTAACAGTACCTACCTCATAGGAGTTGTTGTGAGGACCAAGCACTTTAAAAGCACTTACTACACAAATAGCACTATATAAATGCCTATTTCCTTCTTCCTCATCCCAGCCCATTTTACAGATTAGAAACTAAGGCAAAATAAGCTCACCCATGTTCATGCAGCTAGTATGGTAGAGCCACCTATATATTGAATAAGTTGGTTGTTTGCAACTTAGAATACATCTTCCCATGGTCACAATGTTTTAAATCATGGTGTCCAGGCAGCCTACCAATCCTCATTTCTTGTTTTCAAACTAAGCACAGCATTAGTCTAGGAACTCTGATAAGATACTGCTCCTGATTCATAGAGAACTCTTAAGGCCAGTCATTAGAGAGGGAAAGTTGAGTTGAGACTACAGCAGCTGAGTAGCACACAAGATAATTTGGTAAAAATATATGGATCATAAAGAGGACAAAGTTTCACAAAGGAAAGCAAGTGTTGATATGTAAGTTAAGACTCTAATGCAAGGATTCTTAACCTGGGGCCCATGAACTTAAAACAACACATATATGATTGTATTTCACTATAATTGGCTTGCTTTATTACCCTATATATTTTATTTTATATACAAAAACATTATTCTGTGGATTATTCTGTGAAGGGTTCATGAGACTACCAAAAAGTTCATGATACACAGAAAGGTTAAGGAGTGTTGCTATAGTGTTAGTAGTTAGGGGAGGGTCTGAGTTGCAGAAGGTAGACAGAGGTTGAAGTGACTGAAATGTCCTTAGCAGGGGCAGTGGATGGAACAGTAGATGTAGATTGTATAACCATAGCTGCCCAAAGTGGGTGATACCACTCACTGGGGGGGGGTGCTGGAATGATCCAGAATGGGGTGGTAGTAGTCCCTGGTGCAATTGGGGAGTGTTGAATAAAAACAGGAGGGCAGTGGAGGCATAAAGAAAGAAAATTAGAGAAGAAAAATCTTGGAAAACTGTTCCTACATTTTTCATCTGTTGTGTAACAGAGTTAAAGTTGTAGTGATTACATTATTTTTCAAATAAACATGCAAAATGCAAGTCCTCAAAATGCAACAAACATACAGTGGTCAAGTCCACCAACAAGTCTTAACAAGCAAGTACTGGCAGGCTATGCATTGTCCAGAAGTCCAGCATACATCCACAGGAATATGTGCACATAATGACTTGTTAACAATATGATACTATACAGTTACATGAAGTAATATTGTATCATCAAAATTTCAATGCAGGAAAAAATTCACGATTTTATAATAAATTATTAAATTTAAGATGAATCATTTTAAAAAATTATGTTTTTTGAAATGATGCAAATTTTTAAAAAATTAAAGGGTTAAAGAAAGTAGATTTTGAAGGGGGCACTGAGTAATTTTTTAAAGGGTGTGGTAGGCTTAAATAGGTTTGAGAACCTCTGGTATAAGTTTTACAAAATTGTTTCTAAATTGTCTACTTCAATATGCAAATTTATTCAAATTCTTGGCAGAGCAGATAGAGAGATGGCTTAGAAGTCTGAAAAACATGATGCTGTAGTGATGAGGATAGGACTTGGACCCCAAAAAGGAAAAGACCATGTCTTTGAAAGCAACCCAGACTCTGCACTTTCCCATACCTTTCAGCAACCCAGATCTCTGGTGTTCACCTGAAGCATCCAGCCTATACCAGCATAATCCTTTCAACTGCCCCTTTGTGGTGGCCTTCATTGCCTGTGTAGCTTGGGCAGGGACCTACTGTGGTCCAATCTGTGGACTTCAGTGTGAACTGGGTTTAAGATTTTAGGAAAGCAAGAAAGGAAGGAAGGAAGGAAAGAGGGAGGGAAGGAAGGAAGGAAGGAAGGAAGGAAGGAAGGAAGGAAGGAAGGAAGGAAGGAAGGAAGGAAGGAAGGAAGGAAGGAAGGAAGGAAGGAAGGAAGGAAGGAAATCTAGCTAGTATGCTCAGTGAAAGAAATAAAACAGAAGTGGCAGCCAGGGCTTTGAGATCCTGACTGTGGTTCACATAGATGATCATGTGATCTACTTGCTATGTTTGAGGAGCCACCATAGATCCCTTCAAGAAGAAGTCTAAAACACATGCTCAGAAGCAGCTAAGAGAGAGACCTCTTTATGGCAGAACAACTCCACGTAAAGTTGCACTTTTTGGTTCAGTGGTTTCTCTTAGCAGCAATCTTCTCTCTGTGTTGCTGGCATACATAAATTAGTGAGTCAAAAATAAAAAATTGTTACCTATAGTACGTCTCTCCAATAGAATGTAAGCTCCTTGAGGAAAAGAACTATTTTTTTTTATCTTTGTGTCCACACTACCTAACACAACACTTGGCATATAGAAGGCACTTAACAAATACTTACTGATTGAATGAGTGATGAATAGATAGATAAGTGGATTAGGATGACAGAAAATTGCTGATCTTCTCTGAAAGAGGAAGTTTCCTCACAAGGCTTTCCCTGCATCAACGCCATCACAAGCTGGACCAAAAAAACTAGTCAATTTCGTTGTTGTGATACATGCGTTCCCCCAACGCACTGAGCTGCACAAAATCATACAACAAAAACCACAGTTCTTATGGGGAAAATGATATTGGGGGCACAATGCTCAAAAACTTCATCAGTGACACACTGAAAATAACCAAATAAATAAGAATAAGTAAATAAGGAGCCTAATAAAAAGAACAGTAGATTGAGCAAGCTGCAGCTCCCCACTTCAGGGGCCAGAAGTCATGGTAGGAGGAAAAGGAGAACGGACCAGCCTTCTCTGCCCAGCAGTTCCTACTGTTCTAGAACATAATAAAATAAATATGCTGTTTTTATCTTTACAAAGACCCAAAGTTTATTATGGAAGTGTTGAAAGAAAAAGCAGCTTATGAGTAACTAAAGCGGTACAGTTTTCTGCATTCCTCTTGTTTTTCATGGTAGGACTTGCGCAAACACAAGTTGTATTATCATCAAAACATTGCCTAATATATCAATCACACAGGAACCCATTTGCATTTTTGAAATTAATGTTATGGCAAACCTATCTGAAAAGTTTTGGAACTCCTTCGTACTTCAGATTCACTATAGTGTCTTGATTAATCATAAATATGAATATGCAGCTTGAGCATCCATTCATTTCACTATTTACCAACTGACCAGACAGATACAACAAATTAAAAATAAGGTATTTAATTAGGACACAATATAATAGAAAAAAGTCAAATAGTGGAATCATTATAATCTCTCTTCCATACACAAGACACTCCTAAGACAATGCTGAAGGGAACGCTCAGCTATCCAGGCAATAAGTGTTTATTAAGTGCCTATTATGTGGCAAGCACTATGCTAAGTGATGAAGATAATAGGAAAGGCAAAAGATAGTCTTTGCTCTCCAGGAGTTCACTGTATCGCAGAGGGAAACAACATGTAAATAAATATGTACAAATACCACCCCCTCATAACTCTTTTCTAGATAAGAAAGGCTAACATGACTACTCAAACACCTCTCAGATCTACCCACCATAAGAATGCTGTGCATTCTTACAGCTGGCTAACCTCTCTCTGACCTCAAGCAACTCTCTAGATCTATAAATTGAAGATAAGTTGGATATCTGAATGAGGATGGGGAAAGAGAAATTTAACAGTAAGAGTGGGAGGCATAGGAAGCAACATGAGCAGAGGCACAGAAGGAATGAGTGAGGTATGTATTGTATGTAACACATATGTATTATGTTCTATGTGTTGCCTGGATAACTGTACAAACTCCAGTTGGCTGGAGTATGGAGTACATGAAAATATATGAAATAACCTGAAAAGATGGTGTGCTACCAGGCTGTGAAAGACTGAATTCTAGGCTTAATAAAAATAGAGAGCCATTGAAGTGTTTTGATAGTAAAGATAGCACACTAAATTTTGAGCTTTTGTTTAGGAAAGACATTAATTTGATAACTGTATTTTATAAACATTAAATTGGGGTGTCTACCTATGAACATAACAAAAATATTTTATAGATCACAATTTGGGAATTATTGTTTGAGAAATTCTGAGTTGTATTGAGAAACTCTTAAAGATTTAAATCTTTAAGACAAAAAAAAAATATTTCCATTAAGGTAATTTCATACTACTGGGGGAAAGAGTCCCTTTAGAAAATCAGTTTTCTACCATTCTTTCTTTATTTTTAAGTATAAATTATTTAATTTTATTACTATTTTGAATTTGATAAATATCAGTAAACATGAAGATTTCCTTGTACAAAGAATGGAAAAAGAGAATTGTATATGATACTATAAACATGCAGCTTGTTTTTTTTAATTACATAATGAAATTAACATGTAATTTCAACACAATCCTGCTTGTGTATGTACCCTACTGAAATCCTTTTTGCTTTCTTTTACGTATTTTAAAAATATTTCATTAACCTTTTTCTTCTTATTTTGGGGGAAGGGACATCACTATCACTGTCCCTAACTCCTCTCTCCTTACCCCTAGCAATTAATAAATAAAAACTCTCCCTTATAGCAAGTATAGACAAGTAAACTAAAGAAATTCATTTGTAACCATGTCGAAAAATGTATGAATTTCTAGTCCATCATCTCTTTGCCAAGGAGGTGGGAGGTATGATTCATCATCTGGAGTTGTGACTGATCATTGCATTTGTGATTATTAGGTCTTTCATAGTTACTTTCCTTTACAATATTTCATCATGAGGCACAGCCAAGATAACAGAGGAGAGACAGCAACTGAGATGAACTCTCCTAACATTCCCCTCCAAACAGCATTAAAATAACACCTCAAATCAAGTTTTGGAGCCACAGAACAAAAGGTCAGGGTAAGACATTCTTTCCGCCTACAACAGCTTAAAAGGTTGGCAAGAGAGGTCTGTGACACTGGGATTGGAATTGGCCCAGAGCACATGTGATGGTAGTACCAGTATCAGCACAATTTTAGGCTTTAGAGGTAGCAGCAGCAGAAGTTTTGGCAACTCTCAGCCCAGAGATGGTAACATTAGACAATTGATCAGAAAGTGATTACAGGTGATTTTTTTAGCTGGCACGGGATCCAGCTGGCACTGATTTGCACCTCTATTGTCCATATAAAGTTCTGGGTCGAAATATCAGGGCAGAGAGGAAACACCAGTGCTTGTGGCTGCAGGAGAGACCTGGTCACAGTTCTAGGTCTAAGAGGAAGGGGAGTACAAGTCCTTCCTGGATGAAGATTAGAGTGTAGATCAGGAGAGCCATGACCATGCCTCTCCTTGGATCATACCATCTTGGAAGCATGGACAGAATTAACCCATAAATTAGCCATGAAAACAATAGCATGAAAAAGCCTGAAGCTTGGGATAGTGTCTCTCTACTCCCAGGTGAGCAGAGTTCAATTTTAACCTGACATAAAGTTATATTATGTTAACTTTAGCATAAAGTCCAAAGTAAAAAAAAAAAGGCTGGAAGAATGAGCAAACCAAAAAAAAAAAAAAAAAAAAGATCGACTATAAAAAGCTGCTATGATGATGGGGAAGACCAAGTCAAAAACTCAGAAGAAAAACAGTGTGCAAATAGCTACAAGCAAAGTACCAAGGAAAACTATTGTTAATTGGACACAAACAAACAGGTATTCCTGGAAGACTTAAAGAAAGAGATAAGAATGATAGAGGAAAAAATGGGAAAAGAAATGAAATGATGCAAGAAAATTATGAAAAGAGAATTAATAACTTGGTAAAGGAGGCACAATGAAAATACTGAAGAAAATAATAACTTAAAAAAAAATAACCCAGAATTGGCCTAATGGTAAAAGAAGCATAAAAACTCACTGGAGAAAAATAATTCTTTTATTTTTTTTTATTTTATTTATTTAGTTTTATTTATTTATTTATTTATTTTTATTTAACATTTTTACATTCATTTTCACAAAATTTTGAGTTTCAAATTTTATCCCCTTTTATCCCCTCCCCCCACCCCAATACCCCAAGCATCTAATTTTCCCTATCTCCAATCTGCCCTCTCTTCTGTCATCCCTCCCTTCTCTGGTCCCCATCTTCTCTTTTGTCCTATAGGGCCAGATGACTTTCTATTCCTCATTAACTGTATGTCTTCTTTCCTAGTAGCAACAGCAATACTAAACAGTTGTTCCTAAAACTTTGATTTCCAAATTCTCCCCATCCCTCCCTCCCCACCCATTCCCTTTGGGAAGGCAGGCAATTCAATATAGGCCATATCTGTGTAATTTTGCAAATGACTTCCCTGATAGTCATGTTGTGTAAGACTAACTGAATTACCCTCCATCCTAATCTGCCCCTCATTGTTTCTCTTCTGTCTTTTGATCCTGTCCCTCCCCAAGTGTTGACTTCAAATTGCTCCCTCCTCCCTTTGCCCTCCCTTCCATCATCCCCCCCCCTTGCTTATCTCCTTCTTCCCCACTTTCCTGTACTGTAAGATAGGTTTTCATACCAAAATGAGTGTGCATTTTATTCCTTCCTCTAGTCAAATGTCATGAGGGCAAACTTCTTGTTTCTTTTTTTTTTCTTAGCTCTCCTCTTTATCCCTCCACTACAAAGTCTCCTACTTGCTTCTTAAATGACATATAATTACCCCATTCCATTTCACCCTCTTTCCTCCCACTACATTTTTCTCTCACCATTTACCTTAATTTCTTTTCAGCTATGGTCCCATCCTATTCAATTCACTCTGTGCTCTCTGTCTCTGTATGTGTGTGCATGTGTGTATGTGTGTGTGCGTGCATGTGTGTACATGTGTGTGTGTGGTCCCACCAACTACCCAGATACTGAAAAGTTTTAAGAGTTACAAATACTGTCTTTCCATGTAGGAATGTAAACAGTTCACTTCTGGTAAGTCCCTTAAGACTTCTCTTTGCTGTTTCCTTTTTCATGCTTCTTCTCATTCTTGTGTTTGGAAGTCAAATTTTCTTTTCAGCTCTGGTCTTTTCATCAAGAATGCTTGAAAGTCCTCTGTTTCATTGAAAGACCATATTTTCCCCTGCAGTATCATACTCAGTTTTGCTGGGTAGGTGATTCTTGGTTTGAGTCCTAGTTCCTTTGACTTCTGGAATATCCTATTCCACGCCCTTCGATCTCTTAATATGCAAGCTGCTAGATCTTGAGTTATCCTGATTGTATTTCCACAGTACTGAAATTGTTTCTTTCTAGCTGCTTGCAAGATTTTCTCCTTGAGCTGGGAATTTGGCCACAATGTTCCTAGGAGTTTCTCTTTTTGGATCTCTTTCAGGTGGTGATCGATGGATTCTTTCAATACTTATTTTGCCCTCTGGTTCTAGAATGTCAGGGCAGTTTTCCTTGATAATTTCATGGAAGATGATATCTAGGCTCTTTTTTTGATCATGACTTTCAGGTAGTCCCATAATTTTTAAATTGTCTCTCCTGGATCTATTTTCCAGGTCATTTGTTTTTCCCATGAGATATTTCACATTCTCTTCCATTTTTTCATTCTTTTGGTTTTGTTTGGTGATTTCTTGGTTTCTCAGAAAGTCATTAGACTCCATCTGTTCCATTCTAATTTTGAGAGAACTATTAAATTCAGTGAGCTTTTGAACCTCTTTTTCCATTTGGCTCATTCTGCTTTTGAAAGCATTTTTCTCCTCATTGGCTTTTTGAACCTCTTTTGCCAATTGAGTGAGCCTAGTCTTCAAGGTGTCATTTTCTTCAGCATGTTTTTGTGTCTCCTTTACCAAGGTATTGACCCGTTTTTCATACTTTTCTTGCGTCTCTCTCATTTCTCTTCCCAGCTTTTCCTCCACCTGTCTAATTTGCTTTTCAAAATCCTTTTTGAGCTCTTCCAAGGCCTGAGCCCACCTGACATCCCCCTGCGGTGTCTGGGGTACTGAGGCCCCGCCCTCCACATCTTTCCCCAATGGCGAGAATACGTCCTTGTCCTCGTCATCAGATCCGAACGTTGGGATCATTTGCATTTGTTGGAAAAAACTCTCTATAGTCTTATTTTTCTTCCCTTTTCTAGGCATTTTCCCAGCCAGTTACTTGACTTCTGAGATTCCTGTCCACCCCCGCCTAGATCCGCCCAGCTAGTGCTTGGGGTCTGAGGTTCAAATGGACTTTCCGCAACAAGCTCTAGTTCTGGTGCTGGGGTGGGGGCAGGGCCGCCTCCCAGGCTCGGCCTACTCAGGGGCTTTATGCAGAGACCTTCAGGAACGGAGCGGGTGGGGGGGGGCGCCTCCCAGGCTCAGTTCCCTCAGGGGCTTTATGCAGAGGCCTTGAGTAATAGAGCGGAGTGGGGCAGGGCCGTCTCGCAGGCTCACCTCCCTCAGGTTGTTTATGCAGAGACCTTCCGTAATGAAGATCCTGCCTGCTGCTGAGGGAGTCCAGGCGGCCGCCACCACTGCTGCCTCCGCTGCCCCCCATGCCTCTGCCTCCACTGCTTCCCCGTCTCTGCTGCTGCTGCTTCCTCCCGAGGGGGCCCGAGTCACGGAGACACTCCGCTCCCCTCCTCCAGCCAGCCGTCTCTCTCACTGACCTGTAGCTTCTGTGGGCGGAGGGACTTTCCCGGCTGCCAGAGCTTCCGTCCCTGAAGCCTGCTCGGGTCAGCTTCTCTGGGGCCACAGCCAGGGCAGCGCTGGGGGTGGGGTCTGCTTTCCAGGGCATGACGGACCCTGGGGACGGGTCTCCAGGGCTATCTGGCATGGAAATCTCTTCCACTCTGGTTCTGCACACCTTTCAGTGATCCAGAATTTATGCGGATCTCTTTTTACATTAATTCTATGGGCTGTGGGTTGGAGCTCGTAAATGTGCGTCCTTCTACTCCGCCATCTTGGCTCCACCCCCCGAAAAATAATTCTTTTAAAAGAAGAGTAGGTGAAATAGAAAAGCATGAGCCCTCAAGAAACAATAAAACAAAATCAAAGGAATGAAAAATAGGAGAAAATGTGAAACAATTCGAGGGGAAAACAACTGACCTGGAAAATAGATCAAGGAGAGATAATCCAAGAATTGTTGCTGTTGTTGTGTTTGCCCCTCATTTTTGAAGACCATAACATCAGAGAAATGATATGATGACTTGCACTTGACTTTGTTTTGAGTGAGGGAGGGCTGTGCAAGGTCACCAACCTCACTTCTCCTCCAGAGCCATCTGGATACAGTGACCAGATATTCATCAGGATGACTGGAGATGGCCCAGGATGCAGTGGGGGATCTTGGCCTTTTCAAGTATTCACATAGAGGGAAGTAATGCCCATCGAGTGAATAGGCCTCTTTAAGAAGTAGTCAGGGAATGGCCCTTGTAATAAGCAAAGAAAAATGAAATAACTAAATGAATCTGTGAGGAAAGAGCAATAGTTACTATTGATAATCACTCTAAACCAGTCACTGGGCATTGAAACTGCAAAGTATTTTCACTAGAGGCCTGTCCACGGACTCTGCCCGAAACTGAGGCCTAGAGTGTCTAATGAACATTTTATGTGCACCCACAAGTGACCAAGGACAAAAAGTGACAAGTCCTTCAGAGGCCTTAGAGTCGAATACTTTTATGTGATTTGAAAGGAAACTGAGTCCTAGAAAGCTGGATAGCTCAGTGTAAGATCACCAATAAGATCTGAGGATTAAAAATGCCAAGGATTACAAGAGCTTTTGAGCCAGATTCCCCTATTGAGACCATAGGAGAAACAGAGACCTTGGGAGCTTCAGGGATCTGTATGTGATCACAGACAATTTCTTCCACCTAGAGGTAAGAAGGCCTTAAGATCATTTAGACTACACCACTCCCTCCTAGGTATATTCTTGAAACTGTGGCCTTGTGAGCCAAATGACCATTTTTATTAGACTACCTGAAAGCCATGGTCAAAAAAAAAGCCCAGACATCATATTTCAAGAAATTATAAAGGAAAAACCATCCCAATATCTTCAAATCAGAGAGTAAAATAGAAATAGAAAAAAATCACTAAGCACTTCCTTAAAGAGATACTAAAATGAAATCTTCCAAGAATATTATTAGCAGGTCAAGTAGAAAATATTTCAAGTAGTCAAAAAGAAACAATTCAAATAACATGGAGATATTGTCAGGAACACACAAGATTTAGCAACTTCTACTTAGAGGAAAGGGGGGCTTGGAATATGATATTCTGGAAAGCAAAGGAGCTAGGGTTACAAAGGATAACTTACCCAGAAAAACAGTACAAACCTTCAGGGAGAAAATTTGATATTTAATTAAATAAAGGACTTCAGAGCATTTCGGATGGAAAGAGCAGAGCTTGAAAGAAAATTTGACATTCAAGCAGAAGGGAAACATTAAAAGGAAAACATGAAAGCATAATCATAAAGGACTCAACAAAATTAAACTGTTTACATTCCTATAGGGAAGATGATATATGTTAACTCCTAAGAATTTTATTATCATTAGGGCATTAGTATACATAGGTGGGATGCATAGGAGTTGATTATGTTGAGATGGTCTCCAAAAAAAAAAAAAATATGTAGGAATGAAAAAGAGAGATACAATGAGAAAAGGGAAAGGGAGAAATAGAATGGGGAAAATTGTCTCACATAAAAGAAGCATTCAAGGACAGCATTTATAGCGGAGGGGGGAAATGAAGTTGGGGTGGCAGGCCATGCTTGATCTTCACTCTCAATGGAATTTGTTTAAAGAGGGAAGAATGAATATGTATGTATACACACAAACACACACACACTCAGTTGAGTATTTTATCTAATAGGGAAATAGGAAGACAAGAGAAGAAGAGAAAGGGAACAGAATGATAAAGGGGAGGGCAGATTAAGATAGGCAGTGGTCAGAAGCAAAATAGACTTTTGAGGAGGGACAGGCTAAAAAGAGAGTGAGGATAAACAGAAGAAAATAGGATGGAGGAAAACACACAGTCATTACAATTGTGGGTGTGAATTGGAATGAGTTCACCCCTAAAATAGAAGCAGATAGCAGAATGACCTAGAAACTAGAATGCAACAGTATTTGTTTTACAAGAGACACAGTTAAAATAGAAAGACACACACACACAGAGTTAAAATAAGGGACTGGAGCATAATGTACTATGCTTCAGCTGAAAGACTGAAAAAAGACAAGGGTAACAAATCACAATCTCAGAAAAAGCAATAAAAAAGTAGCTCTAATTCAAAGAGATAATCAGGGAAACTATATTTTGCTAAAAGCTATCATAGTAATGAAGTAATATAAAAAGTTTTAGAGCAAATTTCTCTGACAAAGACCTCATCTCTCAAATATATAGGGAACTGAATCAAGTTTATAAAAATAAAAGCCATTCCCCAATTGATAAATGGTGGAAGGATATGAACAGGCAGTTTTCAGAAGAAATCAAGGCTATCTATACTCAAATCAAAATTCTAAATAACCAGTGACTAGAGAAATGCCAATTAAAACTACTCTAACATACTACCTCATAGCTTTAAGAAATGACAAATGCTGGAGGGAATGAGGGAAAATAGTTACACTAATTAGATGCTGGTTGAGTTTTGAAATGGACCAACCATTTTGGAGAACAATTTGGAAGAATGCCCAAAGAGCTCTAAAATTTTGCATACCCTTTGACCCAGCAATATCATTACTAGGTGTGTATAAAAAAAGTACCTATATGTACAAAAATATTTATAGTAGCTCTTTTTGTAGTGGCAAAGAATTGGAAATCAAGGAAATGCTCATCAGTTGGGGAATGGCTGAAGTAGTTGGGGCATATGATTGTGACAGAGTACTATTGTGACATAAGAAATGACGAGATTTCAGAAAAACCTGGGGAGTCTGATGCAAAGCAAAGTGAGCAGAACTAGAACATTGTGCACAGTAACAACAATATTGTAATGATGATTTACTGTAAAAGACTTAGCTACTCTAATCAATACAATGGTCCAAGACAATTCCAAATGATCCCTGATGAAAAAATACTATCCACCTCCAGAAAGAGAGCATTGATGAACTCAGTACAAATCAAAGAATACTTTTCTCAGTTCATTTTTTCTTTCTTTTTTCTTTTGTAATATGACTAATATGGAAATGATTTGTGTGATTTCATATGTATAACTAATATATTGTTTGCCTTCTCAGTGGGTGAGGGAGGGACAAAAGGAAGAAAATCTAGACTTCAAAATTTAAAAGAGAATGTTAAAAATGATAAATTTATTAAGAAAAAACAATTATGTAGTCATTATATAAATTGTCCTGCTCACTTCACTTTGAACTGATTTGTACAAGTTTCTCTGAATTTATCTCCTTTGTCATTTCTTCCAATGCAGTATTGTTCCATTATATTCCTATTCTTCACTTATTCATTCATTTCTCCAGTTTGTGGCATCTATTGTGCTTGTAATTCTTGGTTATAAACAAAAAGCACTGCTATTAATTTTGTGGATATGAATGCTTTGGCTATTTATTTTGGTTATATAGATAGTACAGGTATCACAACTTAAGGGTTACACATAATTTAATTCCTTTTGGAGTATAGTTCCAAATTGCTTTACACAATTATTTAATTCACAGTTCAAAGCTGTGGTACGTGAATGTAATGGAATACTACTATGCTATAAGAAATAATGAGCAGGTGGACTTCAGAAAAACCTGGAAAGATTTTCATGAATTGATGCTGAGTGAAGTGGGTAGAACCAGGAGATTGTATACAGTAGCAGTAATATTTTGTGGTGATCAACTTTGATAGACTTAGTTCTTCTCAGCAATGCAATGAACTAAGATAATTTCAAAAGACTCATGATGAAAAATACTATTCATGTTCAGAGAAAGAATTATGGAGCCTGAATGCAGAACAAAGCATACTATTTTGTCTTTTGTTTTTTCTTTCTTGTGGTTTCCAAGCCTGCTAGGCTTGGAATCAGGAAGATCTGAGTTCAAACCCAGCCCCACAAATTTACTAGCCATATTGTTATTTAATCTCTGTATGTCTCAGTTTTTCCATCTATAAAATGGAGAAACTAATAGTACCCAATAGCACACCAGAACATTTTATATGCTTCCAATTTTGTCTTAGGATGACTCATTTCAAAATGGTTCCAAAACGACCACACATTTAAGAAAAATGGTGCTGCAGATTTCCATACCTTAGTTTTTAAGATGAAAAGAATCCATCATTGTAACTGTTTTTCCATGATGCTACATAGGAACAAATCCTGAAATAACACAGTCCTTGAGGAAACAAAATTTTAGCTCACTCAGGCGATGGAACGACCAATGAGTAATATGTCATGAGGATCAAATGAGATAACACTTAGAACAGTGCTTGGCACATAGTTGGAAGTTAATAAATGCTTCCTTCCTTCCTTCCTTCCTTCCTCATAAACAGATGCATTAAAGAAAAATATTAAGCATATTCTTTATTGACCTAAAAATAATAGACATTGTACTAAATATAAGCCTTTGGAGAAAGGAGTAAAATTTTAATGGGGACAAAATTATTTTATCTTAAGAAATTTGTGTGGGATGGGCCAAGATGGTGGAGTAGAAAGACACACATATGCTAGCTCTTCCCCCACAGCCCATAAAATACCTGTAGAAAAATGACTCTCCACAAATTCTAGAATGGTAGAAGCCACGCAACGACAGAGTGAAAGAGATTTCCAGCCCAGGGTGGCCTGGAGGGCTGACTGAAAAGGTCAGTCTCACCAGATGTGGGGCAGAATGCAGACTTGCCTTGGCTGCATGGCACCTGGAGGAGTGGGACTGGACCAAGCCTCGGGGCAGGGTCCTCAGCAGCAGCAGTGGAGGTTACTGGATCCCTCAACCCACAGATGCTGAATAGAGCTTCTGAGGTCAGTGAGAGGGCTTGTACTAAGGGCAGGAGGGGAGCAGGGTTCCCCCCTGGCCCCAGCCCCAGGTGGCTGCGGTGGTGGTGGTGGCAGCAGTGGAAGCAGCAACAGCAGCAATGGCAGCAGAGGTGGCAGCTGTCGCTTTGTGGGATTATACACACACACATACACACACACACATGCATACACACACACATACACACACACACTGCATACACACACACATACACACACACATGCATACACACACACATACACACACACACACATATATATAGACAGAGAGCACAGGGTGAATTGAATAGGAAGGGATGATATCTAAAAATATAAAATTAAGAGGTGAGAGAGGAATATATTGGGAGGAGAAAGGGAGAAATTGAATGGGGCAAACTCTCTCTCATAAAAGAGGCAAGAAAAACTCTTTCAATGGAGGGGAAAAGAGGGGAGGTGAGAGGGAAAAAGTGACACACATCATATTTGATTTAAGGAGGGAATAACATGCACACTCAATTTGGTATGAAAATCTACTTTACACTGCAGGAAAGTTGGGAAGAAGGGGATAAGTGGGGTGGGGGATGATAGAAGGGAGGGCAAATGTGAGGAGGGTGTAATTAGAAGTAAATACTTTTGAGGAGGGACAAGGTCAAAAGAGAGAATAGAATTAATGGAGGGCAAGATAGGATGGGGGGAGATATAGTTAGTCTTACAGAACATGAATATTATGGAATTCTTTTGCAAAGCTACACATATATAGCCTATATTGAATTGCTTGCCTTCTTAGTGGGGATGGGTGGGAAGTGAGGAAGGGAGAAAAGTTGGAACTCAAAGTTTTAGGAACAAATGTTGAGAATTGTTCTTGCATGCAACTAGGAAATAAGAAATACAAATAATGTGGTGTAGAAACCTATCTGGCCCTACAAGAAAAGAGAAAAGATGGGGATAAGGGAAGGGAAGAATGTGATATAAGGGAGGGCAAATTGGGTAAAGGGGTGATCTCAATGCACAGTGTTTTGGGGTGGGGGTAGGGGAGAAATGGGGAGAAAATTTGGAATTCAAAATTTTGTGGAAATGAATATTGAAAACTGAAAATAAATAAACATTAAAAAATAATAAAAGAAATGATGAACAGAATGCCCTCAGAAAAACCTGGAAAGACATATCAGCTGATGCAAAAATGAAATATACTGTGTAAAAAGTAACAGCACTACCATAAGATGATCAGTTGTGAATGACTTAGCTAGTCTCAGAAATACAATGATCCAAGACAACTCTGAAGGATTTAGGATGAAAAATGTTATCCATCCTCAGAGAAAGAACTGATGGTGTCTGTATACAGATTGAAGCACAGTTTTAAAGCTTTCTTTATTTCTTGAGGGATTTTTGGACTATATTTTCTTTCACAACATAACTAATATGAAAATATTTTGCATGACTACACATGTATAACCTATATTGAATTACTTGCCTTCTCAATAAAGAAGAGTGGGTAGGGATGGAGGAAGGGAGAGAATTTGAAACTCAAAAGTTTTAAAAACTAATGTTAAAAATTGTTTTCACATATAACTTAGGAAAAAATAAAATACTAAATAAATTCAAAAAATTGGAAAAGTAAAAAACAATCCTAAGCAAGCATAAAAATAAAAATTGTGAAAACCAGAGAAGAGATAAATAAAAATGTAAAGCCATTGAATTAACTTAACTAAGAACTTTAAGATAAACTAATTAAATATATTAACTATTAACCAATGTGATTTTAAAGAGAGGGAAAGAAAAAGGAAAAGTCAAACTTCCAATATCAAAAATGGAAAATTTAGAATTCACTATAAGTGAAGAGAAGATAATTGGAAATTGTTTTGCCCAATTATATGCTAATAAAATTGATAAATTAAATGAAAGAATATTTACGAGAGTATCAACTATACAAATTAACAGAAGAAATGGATAATTTAAATAACCTTATTCTCAGAAAAAGACATTGGAAAGAGTCATGAAAGGACTCTCAAAAGAAAAATAAATCCAGGACCAGTTTTGTGGGGTACGGCCCCGCATCCCCACATGACTTAGTGAAGCAGTGGTGAAGGAAGACATGGGAAGGCAGAAGAAGATAAGACAACTCCATTTATTGATCTGAGGGTCTAGGTTTAAAAAGACAAAAACTATAAGTATATGTGACAATTTGCTCATCCTCAGTCCTAGTCTTTTGGCTAGTTTTATTGTCTTCAGGAATATTATCCTAGAGGGCATCCATTTATTTTACATATCTCCTTGTACTCTGTAGTTCTCTGTTCATCTCACAAAGATAGCAATATCCACGGAGAGCAATATCGAAGGATAAAGAACACAGTCTCAGAGAACAGGCTTCCCTGAAGCTCTGACCTGCACTCCATCCTAGCCCTCAACATTTCCCCCTTTCTTTTGCTGTACCTGGAGATAACATACGTGGCTTTGAAGATCTTTCCCATGAGAGAGAAGGCACTTATAAATAGGCGGCCCAACACAGAGAAACATATGGACATTTATGAATAAAGATTATATAGACATGAGCCAATGGAACAAGGATGCAAAGGGATTTGTATTAGCAAAATAATCCCAAATCACATTTTCAGCTTCATCAGGATCAAGATTTTCCTTGGAGACCTGATCTCTATCATTAGCGATCTGATTAAGATCGCCAATATCCAAAGCAAGACTGCTATTCCCCCATATCCCATTCAAATGATTTCCAATCTTAGTCCAATTATATAGAGAGCTATTATAACAGATCAGAGTAACACATCCATTAAATGGTAAAAAATCATCATTAATTCTGCTCTGTTTCTTCAGTGCTAATGAGACATTCTTTGCCAAATCTTCCATGAAATGTGCTTGTACAATTTCTTGTTGCTTGGTATGTACAGACAAACCAATTGATACAGAGGAAGCCAATGCTGCCACAAAGCTTACAATACCTAAAATAATACAACTTATACATCTTTTCTGTCTTACTTTCAACATTAACTGATTAAAAGGTTGACCAGATGTAGACATATACCAGCCTTTACTTTTGATAGGCATTAAAGCAAACCTAGGATGCATAATTACAAAAATAATGCTAGTATTGGCTATGCAAGAATCAATGTATTCAGTGATAGTACAATTAAAGCATGTTATATTCCATGTCCCTTGTTCTGACATATTTATGGTAACATTTTCCTTTTTCCTAATCATAAAAGCAAAATTTTTTCCAAGGCAAGCTCGTATATTTGTGTAATTTTTCTTAATATGTTTACAGATCGATAAGGAGATTGACATCTCACAAATGGAGGGAAATGATTATGTTCAGCATCCCAATTAGTCATATAGTAGCATGGTGGTGGATTGCTCCTTCTTATGGGCCTCTGCATTGACTCTTTACCTTTTATCCCTAACATAAGTACATCTCAATGTGTTCCCCAACTCTGTGGTATTATATGTGCAGTGCTGTTAATGATGGAAAGCTGTAAGCGAGGTTGATGCTCAAAGGCATTAACACTCTTTGCAAAGCAAATAGGATTCATATAAGCATTCAAGTATATGACTTTATACAAGATGAACTTTATGAGAAAACAAAATATTAAAGCCCTACACTATTCTTTGTCACTAGGTTTTGTTGATTTCTAAAGAGAAATGCAATTTTAGAATTGAGGCCCAAGTACATGCACCCAAGCACCCCATCATTCCCCCCCTTTCCAACAGATGGGACCCAAGATCTTTTGAGGTAAGGGATGAAGGTCTTGGCTTCTGAAATTGTTTCCTGCTGAGATTGGACGTAGAGCTGTCCCTGCCTCACAGGGTCCCGTCATTGGAGAAGTTGAGTCCTTCTGATGTCAGGTCCAGAGGGTGATGGGTCATGGTCTCAGACAGTGAGGATGATACATAGCCTGAGCTGTCATCTGCAAGTAGAAGGTATTGAACCTAGAATACACGAATCTGGTACGAACAAATGAGGACCAATAAGGAGTAGGAAGAAAATGACTAGAAGTGAGGTGGGTGTGAGAATATTGTCAAACTTCCTCACACTCTCTTGACAGTAACTACCCAGGGGCAGGAGGGGCTTGGATGACTCCCACTTGTCCCTAACCTTCTTATCTGCTTTCCATATTTTTGATCAAGTTTTTGTTTATCTTTCCAAATCTCTGGAACCCATTATTCAGACTGCTCCACTTCCCTTTATATTATACCATAGACAAGATAGCTCATGAGTTATTACTCTTCACTAGCATACCTGTATTGTCTTAAACAAAAGAGATTTCAAACTTGAACCTTACAACTAAATAGATGTACATCGTTGTTTCACAGGCTTGTTCATCCTTCTCTGATTATATTCACTCTGGAAGAAAAGCATTAGAAATTAAGTTGTTAATAAGTTCAAACACTAATTTTAACTTTTGCTTAGGCTATGGAATGAATACAAATTCAGATTAAAACAAGATCTTTTATGCTTTATAGATGATTACATATTAATTTATCAATACATTGTCTTGAAAATAAAAATTTAGTAGGCTTTAAAAGAGGGATTGTTTTAAAATATTTCTCTAAAAGTGTTTTCTTTTGTTTTAAAGCAGTTTAAAATTTGTCCTGATGTTAACAGAGTCACTAAACTTAAAAAAAAAAAAATTAGTTGGAAATCTTTAAAATGATAGTTCTCTTTTTTACCTTGAAACAAAAATAAACCTCTTAAAATTAAAATCCATTAAAGCTTAGTTGGTATAAAAATGACCTAAGTAATATGAATTCCCAAAGTATTAGAACAAACCAAATTCTTAATTATCACACAATTCCTACATATCACAAAATGCTTTAGTCAAAAAGGTGCAACAGAATCTCACATTGGTAACTGTAAGAGACTGATTACAGAAAAACAATACTGCTTTCAAAATCCTTTTAAACAATGGGGACATCTTAGGTGAGTCTTAAGTAGTTTACTTAAATTGCTGAACATATTCTGATTTCAGATAAAAATGCTTTTTGATCATAGGAATTTGCTATATAAAGAGAAAGCAGGGACATGTGACATAGCAAATATGACAGGATAAAACATTCTTGACTCTGTTTGGGTTCAGATAAAAGTGAAATTCTCCAATTGTGCTGTACCTGTGTCATAGCCAGACTCAAGAATAGTCAGGTGGAAAATATTCCTTTTTTAAAAGAACACAATGGGGAAACCGACCAGGGGAATCCCATCCTAGATTGAGGGTAGAATTGTCTCCTCGGGTGTTTCCTTTCCAGATACAAACTTCACCCGTTAACAGTGCAGGATCACCTTCCCTCTCAGTAGCTTGTGGCATTTCTCTCAGATATTGATTTAATGCAAACAACTGTATCCGAATTCAGACTTAAAACAAAAATATTTGTGGTTCCAAATGCCTTTCACCTTAAACAGAAAAATTCACTAATCACAGCTCAGAGCCAGATACAGTCATTCCTATTCTCATGGAGTTGCAGCAAGCAATAAAGATTTACCAGGACACACATACATAAGGGAATTCCATTTAAGATCTTTCCTTTTCAAATTTAAAACTTGTTCTGATGTTAAAGTCAATTGTTAAAAATCCTTTCTATTTATAATGACTTCTGAGCAAGTCTATTCGTTGTTTAGAATTTACATAAGCCAAAAAAGTTTCTTTCTTAGTGTTGATGACCATACCTACCATAACGTTTTCCAGGGGCCTTAGTAATTTTACAAAAAGGAATTGGCACAGATCCCATGCTGGCCAACTGCCAAGCATACAGGAGGACTGTCTGAACGGGCAGAACTAATCCAAATAAAGTTTTTATCCAATTCCTTTCTTTCTACATGCAGTAATCAATTAACAATTTTAGGATTAGCATTAAAACGGTAACTCCAAATAACTTAGTTAAAAATCTTACAACTTTTATAAACGACAGCCAAATTGCTTTAACTCTAACTTCTTTAACAGGCAAAGGTGAAAATAGGAGCAGAGTCAAGATGGCGGAGTAGAAAGACATACACAAATTAGCTCTTCCCACACAGCCCATAAAATACCTGTAAAGAAAGACTCTCAACAAATTCTAGAGCAGCAGAAGTGGAGAACAACAGAGTGGAGGAAATTTCCAGCCCAGGGTGACCTGAAAGGCTCATGGGAAACATCTGTCACACCAGACTCAGCACAGAGCCCAGCCCAGCCTTGGCTGTGCAGCACAGCTCTGGAAGGAGGATGTGAGTGGAATCCCCAGTTGCAATAGCAGCAGTTCACAAATCCCTCAACCCACAGGTGCCAAAGTTCAGTGACAGGATTTTTTCAGCTGGCTGAGGAGGGAGAAGGACCTTCCCATAGCTCCAGATTCAGGCAGCAGCCACAGAAGCCACATCTGGCAGGTAGCTCCCGCAGCAGTCCCTACAGCAGCCTGCATCCATTCTTGGATTGTAAAACCCCTGGGGTCACTGAGCAGCTAATTCTTACCTCAGCCCTGTGTAGAGGCCCTGCAGCAGCTGATCTTTATCTCACACTGAATGGTGGCCCTGCCCCCCCAGCTTATCTGAATCTCAGCCCCCAGTGCTGCCTTAGCAGAACTGGAGAAGAAGTGGTTGTGAATAGGAAACTCTACTAAGATTCTGGGCACAAAAATCTCTTCTTCCTCCCAGACCAGTGCACATGCTTGATTGTGACACCTTGGAGGAACTGAGATTTTTCAGATTCCCAGAGTATACCCTACTCTTGACAAAGGACCCAAAAGTCAAGTAACTGGTTGGGAAAATCCCCAAAAAAGGGGAAAAAAATAAGACCATAGACGATTACTTTCTTGGTGAACAGATATCTTCTCCCATCCTTTTGGGTAAGGAAGAACAATGCTTACCATCAGGGAAAGACATAAAAGTCAAGGCTTCTGAATCCCAAACATCCAAAATAAATATCCAAAAGTCTCAGGCCATGGAAGAGCTCTAAAGGATTTTGAAAATCAAGTAAGAGAAGTGGAGAAAAATTGGGAAGAGAAATGAGAGAGGTGCAAAAAAATCATGAAAAGTGGGTCAACAACTTGCTAAAGAAAACCCAGAAAAATGGTGAAGAAAATAACACCTTTAAAAATAGACTAACTCAATTGGCAAAAGAGGTTCAAAAAGCCAATGAGGAGAAGAATGCTTTGAAAAGCAAAATCAGCCAAATGGAAAAGGGGGTTCAAAAGCTCATTGAAGAAAATAGTTATTTAAGAATGGAACAGATGGAGGCTAATGACTTTCTGAGAAACCAAGAAATCACAAAACAAAACCAAAAGAATGAAAAAATGGAAGAGAATGTGAAATATCTCATTGGAAAAACAACTGATCTGGAAAATAGATCCAGGAGAGATAATTTAAAAATTGTGGGACTACCTGAAAGTCATGATCAAAAAAAGAACCTAGACATCATCTTTCAGGAAATTATCAAGGAAAACTGCCATGATATTCTAGAACCAGAGAGCAAAATAAATATTAAATGAATCTACCTATCATCTCCTGAAAGAGATCCAAAAAGAAAAACTCCTAGGAACATTATAGCCAATCCCAGAGTTCCAGGTCAAGGAGAAAATATTGCAAGCAGCTAGAAAGAAACAATTCCAGTATTGTAGAAATACAATCAGGATATCACAAGATCTGGCAGGTTCTACATTAAGGGATCGAAGGGCATGGAATAGGATATTCCAGAAGTCAAAGGAACTAGGACTAAAACCAAGAATCACCTACCCAGCAAAACTGAATATAATACTTTAGGGGGGGGAAATGGTTTTTCAATGAAATAGAGGACTTTGAAGCATTCTTGATGAAAAGACCAGAGCTGAAAAGAAAATTGGCTTTCAAACACAAGAATCAAGAGAAGCATGAAAAGGTAAACAGCAAAGAGAAGTCATAAGGGACTTACTAAAGTTGAACTGTTTACATTCCTACATGGAAAGGCAATATTTGTAAAACTCTCTTTATGTAATCCCACCAACACACACACACACACACACACACACACACACATACTCACACACACACACACAAAAAGACAGAGACAGAGAGCACAGACTGAGTTGAATAGGATGGGATCATATATAAAAAAATGAAATTTAGGGATGAGAGAGGAATATACTGGGAGGAGAAAGGGAGAAATGGAATGGGGCAAATTATTTCTCATAAAAGAGGCAAGGAAAAGACTTTCCAGTGGAGGGGAAGAGGGGAGAGGTGAGAAAGAAAACATGAAGCTTTCTCTCATCACATTCGACTAAAGGAAGGAATAAAATGTACACTCATTTTGGTATAAAAACCTATCTTACAATACAGGAAAGTGGGGGAGAAGGGGATAAGCAGGGTGGGGTGGATGATGGAAGGGAGGGCAATGGGAGGAGTGAGCAATTAGAAGTCAATACTCTTGGATAGGAACAAAGTCAAAAGAGAAAATAGAAGAAATGGGGGGCAGGATAGGATGGAGGGAAATATAGTTAGTCTTACACAACATGACTATTATGGAAATCATTTGCAAAACTACACAGATATAGCCTATATTGAATCCTTGCCTTCCCAATGGGGCTGGGTGGGGAGGAAGGGAGGAAGAGAAGGTGGAACTCAAAGTTTTAGGAACAACTGTTGAGTATTGTTCTTGCATACAACTAGGAAATAAGAAATACAGGTAGTGGGGTATAGAAATTTATCTTGCCCTACAGGACAAAAGAGAAGATGGGGATAAAGGAAGGGAGGGATGTTAGAAGGGAGGGCAGATTGATGATAGGAGTAATTACAATGCTTGACGTTTGGGGTGGGGGGAGGGGAGAAATGGGGAGAAAATTTGGAACTCAAAATTTTGTGGAAAAGAATGTTGAAAACTTAAATTAAAAAATTAAGAAGAATACATATACAGACAATAAAAAGGAGTTGAAAAACTGAGAAAAGATTGTCAGAAATCCTCTGCACAGTTTAGACCTTTAGCTTGATTTCTTTTGCTTTGTTCCAAACATCCTTTATAAAATTGAGATTTCCATGTAAAGTAATCTCCTCCTTCAAGAGTGGCTTTAGGTAAATTATACCAATCAGTGGGGCATAGGGCTGTCTGAGAAATGCTGTGTAGAAGAGACTGAATATAAGAATTATTTAGTCCATAATTGATTGCCACTTGTTTTAATTCCTTTAAAAATTTTAAATCCAGAGGGGTGAATTCTCTTGCAACTCCTCCTGGATTATTAGGATCTGGGGTTTCTGTCACTGTCAAAGTTAGCCTCATTTCTAAAGGTATTTCTTCTCCTCTTTTCCTGGCTTGCTGAAGGGCTTTTTGTACAATCCATTCAGGCTCCCGGGTTTCTTCACAAACTCATGATCTAGACCTGTATAGTGGAGGAGCAGTTACACTGTTATATGATAGCAGTTATATTCTCCTTTATACTAAGTTTTTGAGTGACACATTCCATCAGGTCTTCCTCCTCTTTCTTTCATAAGCTGTTTTAATTCCCTGGCATAAGATGTGTTGTCTCTGTCTTTAAAATGTGTTTGTCCTATTGTTAACCTTAATTTCACTTTTTACCTGTTTGCCTCAATTTCTCATGAACAGAATCTGCTTTTGATTCTGTAACACAGTGAGTTCTTACCCATAAGCCTGTAAATTGCTGAAGTCCCACTGTGCCTGCGTGAACCCTCAGATAAAGTCAAATGCTCCTGAAGAGACTCTTGAGGCTTCCCCTTACCTTATGTTGCTTTGGCACAATACGGAGCTACTTCCAAAGGGGTCTACTGTCACCAAAGGATGAGTCACCTTCCTAGGTCAGGTCACTTTTTGGGTACCAGATGTGGGGGATGGTCAGCATCCCCATGTGACTTAGTGAAGTGATGATGAAAAAAGACACAGGCAGGCAGAAGAAGATAAGACAACTCCATTTATTGATCTGAGGGTCCAGGCTTAAAAAGACAAAAACTACAAGTATATGTGACAATTTTCTCGTCCTCAGTTCTAGTCTTTTGGCTAGTTTTATTGTCCTCAGGAATGTTATCCTAGAGGGCATCCATTTATTTTACATATCTCCTTGTACTCTGTAGTTCTCTGTTTATGTCATGGAGATAGTTACATCCAGGGGGTATGGAGAACAATATCGGATGATAATGAGCACAGTCTCAGAGAACAGGCTTCCCTGAAGTTCTGGCCTGGACTTGATACTGCACTCCATCCTAGCCCTTAACACAGTTGTACTTGCAAAATGAATTCTATTAAACATTAAAAGAAAAATTCATTACAGTATTATATAAATCATTTGCAAAAACAGGGAAAGAAGATATCTTACTACATTCATTCTATGAGACAAATACCATCCTATTTCCCAAACCAGGGAGAGATAAACAACAACTACTACCACTACTATTACTACTACTACCATGGTCACTACTACTACTACTACTACTACTACTACTTCTACTACTAATACTAATACTACAACTGTGGACCAGATACTGTGCTAAGCACTTTCCAAATGTTATGTCATTTGTCCTTTACAAAAACCTTACAAGGTAGGGTTTATTGTTATCCCTATTTTATAAGGAAACTGAAGCAAACAGAGGTAAAATTATTTGCCTAAAATCACATAGCTACCAAACTGGATTTGGTCTCAGGTGTTCCTGACTTGAGATCTAGCACACCATTCATGGAGCCACCTAACTGCAAAGTAAAATGTAGACCAATCTCTCTCTCTAATGAATTCTAATGCAAAACTCTTTAATCAAATACTGACAAAAAGCCTATATCATATTTGAAATATTATATACTATGACCAAGATATGAATATGACTGTGCCTATATAATATGAATGCAGAATTATTGGGAAAACCACAAGCATAATAAAGCACATTATTAGCAAAAACAACAAAATTAGATGATCATGTTATAGATGCAGAAAATTTTTTTTTATAAAATACATCATCCATTTTATGTGAAAAACATTAAAAAACTTGGGAATAGATAATTGCTTTTTAATGTGGTAAATAATAGTAATCTAAATTCAAGAGGCATCATTATATGAAATTAAATTCTAGAGGTCTTTCCGATAAGGTTAGAGGTAAAACAAAGATGTCCATTGTTACCAGTATTATGCAATATCGTTTTGCAAATTTCAGCTGTAGCAATAAAACAGGAGAAAAATGTTTATATAAGCACAGGAAAAGAAGAGACAAAATTATTGCCTTTTATAGATGATGTGATAATTTGCTTAGAGAATGATAGTGAGGTAAAAAAAATTAAAATAATTAGTAACTATATAAAATAGATACATACCAATCAAACCCAGCTGAGAGAAAAAGGAAAAGTAATCACATTCATAATAACTATAGATTTTATAACATGTCTAAAAGTCCAGCTAGCAAAAAGCACATAGGAATTGTATGACAATAGTGTCACTATAAAAGACTTTTTACAGAAATAAAAACAAATTAGTATTTGGAGAGATGCCAATTGTTCATGTCTGAGCTGATTATAACAAAAATGACTGTACTGCCTAAATTATTTTACAGTTTCAGAGATATACTACCAAAATGGTACCTTATATAGCTAGGAAAAATATTAACAAAATTGAACTGCATTAAGAACTTCAAGGGAAACAATGGTGGGGAAAGAAGGGGGAGTGGAAAGTAACAAAGCCTGACAGTACCAGATTGCAAACTATAATACAAAATAGTAATCAATAACTTTATTTAGGGCATATTAGGTAGACAAAACATAGATGCAAAATAATATGGTTTGATAAACCTAAGGATTTCTGACAAAAATTGCTGGCAAAAATGAAAAGCGGTTTGGGAGAAATTGGATTTAGAACAACGCATTATACTATATACCAAAATTATTTCCCAGTGGATACAGATCCTAGATAGAGTGGAGGAAGTAAGGAGATACCTTTTAAACTTATAAATGGGGTGGGAAGGGAGCAATGGATCACAGAAGATAAAGTGAACAAGTTTGATTGTATAAATTTGAAAGACTCCCCTGCCCCAAATAAAATCAATGCAGTTAGAATAAAGGAAACAGTAACCTCTGCCAAAGTTCTTATATCCAACATAGTGGCCTTTCTGCTTGATAAGGCATATTCCTTTACATATACCTTTGAATTGATTCAAATCAAGAACAGGATCCATTTCCCAACAGATAAATGGGAATAAACAAAAGAAACAAGCAGTGTTCAGCAGAAAGGTAAACTATCAACAACCACATGAAAAAAAGCTCCAAATCACTATTAATAAGATAAATACAAATTAGAACAATTCTGGGGTTCCACTTTAAACTCATGCTTCAAAGATTAGCTTAGTCCTACCCTATCTTCCCATTCTAATAATTCTGAAATCCTTGGCTGTCATTGTACAAAGCCTATTTCGTATCCCTAGTTGCCTTCTCCCTTACTTTCATTCTCTTCTATCTTATCCCTGAAATGTCCCACTCCATATCTATTCCATTGTAACCTATGGAATGCTAGCTCCATAATGAACAAACGTGCTTTCATATTAAATCTTTTCCTTTCTCACTCCCTCATGAAATCCCTGGTCTCTCTGTCCAGTTCTGGATGCATTTTCACTCATATATCCCAACTCACTGGTCATACTAGAAGAGCCAGAATATTCCTTATTCCCCATTACTACTTCCACATTTAACATGGACTCTCCACCTCTCAACTTTATTTCATTTAAATTTATCACCCAATCAAGATACCAATAGCTGTTATCAATCAGCCCCCAGGACACTCTCCTTCCTTCCTTAATTCAGTCTTTCTAGCACAATTCTTACCCTCATATTAGGGGATTTCAACATACATATTGATACTCCAAGTTTTACAGAACAAATAATTTTATTAAGGGGATTTGTTCTGTGAAGTTTGGATTCAGTCAAAGGGCTGCACTTGGGGACCTAGAGAACCACATGTGGCCTCAAGACCACTGGTTCCCCCCTGCTCCAAGGTCAATTAAAGTTCTTGAGGCAAGAATAGTTCAGTGAATAGCAGGAGAGCTAGATTTTTAAATTTATCCCATTACAGGTCAGTTGAATCTCTGAATTAAGTTCAGAGACAAAGAAACATGACTTAAGCAATTATAGGACAAAGCAATTAATTATAAATAGCATTGATAAGAATATGTTGCTATTGCTGAGCCATTTCAGTTGTATCTGACTCTCCATGACCCCATTTAGGGTTTTGTTGGTAAAGATACTGGAGTGGTTTGTTATTTCCTTCTCCAGTACATTTTATAGATAAGGAACTGAGGCAAACAGGGTGAAATGACTTGACCAAGGTCACACAACTACTATGTGTCTGAGGTCAGATTTGAATTCAGGTCCTCCTGAATCCAGAGTTGACACTCTATCCATGGTGCCACCTAGATGCCCTAATAAGAAAATGATACAGGATCAATGCAATATTCTCATTAACTTAACTTCTAGGTGAACCAACTCTATCAATTCAACTTTCCTCTATGGATGAGTCCCTTGTCCCCTTATCTTATTACCAGTTATGTCTTATTAAGCCCAAACCTTGCATTACTCCACCATCCATTCTTGCTCCTATTCAACATGCAGTTGAACAGAGGTAGAGAAAATTATAAAACCATGCTGACAGGATCTGCTAAAAATTTGATAATCTCAACTAAGCCCTTCCTACAGAAAGGCAACCCTTTTATACCTCCCTAATCAATTCATTATCTCACTCACCACAAAAGTTCTTCCAAATGCTTTTATTCCTCCTCAAACCTCCCATACCTCCTCCTTCCCCAGCACTTTAATCCGAGGACTTTGCTTTATCCTGCCTCCCTCAAATTGAGGACATTCAGCAAGAGCTTCCTCTTCTCTCCTCAGCTCATATCACTCAAATGTCTTTTCCTCTCCTACTTCAAGCTGTTTCAGGAGAAGTAGTCATTCTGCTTGCCAAGGTAAGCCCTTCTACACGCACCCTTGATCACATTCTGACCTGTTCTCTCTAGTAGATTGCCCCTCTATTAACCCATTCATTCACTAATCTTCTGTTTCCATATTTCCTATAAGTATATATATATATATGTAATATATATATACCATATATACCTTATTCAATCCATCTGTGCCCACTATAGTTATCCTATATTTCTCTTCCCTTCATGGTTATCTCCTTTAAGAAGGCCATTTATAATCTGTGCTTCTACTTACTTTCCTCTCACTCTCTTTCTTGGGTTCCAATTTCATTATTCAACTGAAACTGCTCTCTGGGAAGTTATTAGATCTCTTAATTGCCATATCTAGTGGTCTCCTCTTAATCTTCCCCCTTGAGCTTTGTCAAAGGTTCTCTGTAGCCCCTAACATTGTTGATCACTCTCTAACACTCTTTTCTCTAGGTTTTTGTGACACTGTTCTTTCCCAGTTCTCTCTATCTGATGAAGAAACTGGGTAGCATGTACATTACATTAAGAGATGATGTTGAGGGCGAAGCCAAAATGGCGGAGTAGAAGGACGCACATTTACAAGCTCCAACCCACAGCCCATAGAATTAATGTAAAAAGAGACCCCCATAACTTCTGGACCACTGAAATGGGTACAGAAACAGAGTGGAAGAGATTTCCGTGCCAGAGAGCCCTGGAGACCCGTCCCCAGGGTCCGTCGTGCCCCGGAAAGCAGACCCCACCCCCAGTGCTGCCCTGGCCGTGGCCCCAGAGAAGCTGACCCGAGCAGGTTTCAGGGACGGAAGCTCCGGCAGCCGGGAAAGTCCCTCCTCCCACAGAAGCTACAGGTCAGTGAGAGAGACGGCTGGCTGGAGGGGGGGAGTGGAGTGTCTCTGTGACTCGGGCCCCCTCGGGAGGAAGCGGCGGCGGCAGAGACTGGGGCAGGAAGCGGCGGAGGCAGAGGCATGGGCAGCAGCAGAGGCAGCAGCAGCTGTGGCCGCCCGGCACTCCCCCAGCAGCAGGCAGGATCTTCATTACAGAAGGTCTATGCATAAACAACCTGAGGGAGCTGAGCCTGCGAGACGGCCCTGCCCCACCCTGCTCCACTGCTGAAGGCCTCTGCATAAAGCCCCTGAGGGAGATGAGCATGGGAGGCGCCCCCCCCCACCCACTCCATTCCTGAAGGTCTCTGCATAAAGCCCCTGAGGAGGCCGAGCCTGGAAGGCGGCCCTACCCCCACCCCAGCACCAGAACTAAAGCTTTCTGCGGAAAGCCCATTTGAACCTCAGACCCCAAGCACTAGCTGGGCGGATCTAGGCGGGGGTGGACAGGAATCTCAGAAGTCAAGTAACTGGCTGGGAAAATGCCTAGAAAAGGGAAGAAAAATAAGACTATAGAGAGTTTTTTCCAACAAATGCAAATGATCCTGACATTCGGATCTGATGACGAGGACGTATTCTCGCTATCAGGGAAAGATGTGGAGGGTGGGGCCTCAGTACCCCAGACACCCCAGGGGGATGTCAGATGGGCTCAGGCCTTGGAAGAGCTCAAAAAGGATTTTGAAAAGCCAGTTAGACAGGTGGAGGAAAAGGTGGGAAGAGAAATGAGAGAGATGCAAGAAAAGTATGAAAAATGGGTCAATACCTTGGTTAAGGAGACCCAAAAAAATGCTGAAGAAAATAACACCTTGAAGACTAGGCTCACTCAATTGGCAAAAGAGGTTCAAAAAGCCAATGAGGAGAAAAATGCTTTCAAAAGCAGAATGAGCCAAATGGAAAAAGAGGTTCAAAAGCTCACTGAATTTAATAGTTCTCTCAAAATTAGAATGGAACAGATGGAGTCCAATGACTTTCTGAGAAACCAAGAAATCACCAAACAAAACCAAAAGAATGAAAAAATGGAAGAGAATGTGAAATATCTCATGGGAAAAACAAATGACCTGGAAAATAGATCCAGGAGAGACAATTTAAAAATTATGGGACAACCTGAAACTCATGATCAAAAAAAGAGCCTAGATATCATCTTCCATGAAATTATAAAGGAAAACTGCCCTGACATTCTAGAACCAGAGGGCAAAATAAGTATTGAAAGAATCCATCGATCACCACCTGAAACAGATCCAAAAAGAGAAACTCCTAGGAACGTTGTGGCCAAATTCCAGAACTCCCAGGCCAAGGAGAAAATCTTACAAGCAGCTAGAAAGAAACAATTTCAGTACTGTGGAAATACAATCAGGATAACTCAAGATCTAGCAGCTTGTATATTAAGAGATCGAAGGGCGTGGAATAGGATATTCCAGAAGTCAAAGGAACTAGGACTCAAACCAAGAATCACCTACCCAGCTAAACTGAGTATAATACTTCAGGGGAAAATATGGTCTTTCAATGAAACAGAGGACTTTCAAGCATTCTTGATGAAAAGACCAGAGCTGAAAAGAAAATTTGACTTTCAAACACAAGAATGAGAAGAAGCATGAAAAAGTAAACAGCAAAGAGAAGTCTTAAGGGACTTACCAGAAGTGAACTGTTTACATTTCTACATGGAAAGACAATATTTGTAACTCTTAAAACTTTTCAGTATCTGGGTAGTTGGTGGGACCACACACACACATGTACACACATGCATGCACACACACATACACACATGCACACACATACAGAAACAGAGAGCACAGAGTGAATTGAATAGGATGGGACCATAGCTTAAAAGAAATTAAGGTAAATGGTGAGAGAGAAATGTAGTGGGAGGAAAGAGGGTGAAATGGAATAGGGTAATTATATGTCATTTAAGAGGCAAGTAGGAGACTTTTTAGTGGAGGGATAAAGAGGAGAGCTGAGGGGAAAAAAAAAAAAAACAAAAACAAGAAGTTTACCCTCATCACATTTGACTAAAGGAAGGAATAAAATGCACACTCATTTTGGTATGAAAACCTATCTTACAGTATAGGAAAGTGGGGGGGAAGGAGATAAGCAAGGGGGGGGATGATGGAAGGGAGGGCAAAGGGAGGAGGGAGCAATTTGAAGTCAACACTTGGGGAGGGACAGGATCAAAAGACAGAAGAGAAACAATGAGGGGCAGAATAGGATGGAAGGTAATTCAGTTAGTCTTACACAACACGACTATCAGGGAAGTCATTTGCAAAATTACACAGATATGGCCTATATTGAATTGCCTGCCTTCCCAAAGGGAATGGGTGGGGAGGGAGGGATGGGGAGAATTTGGAACTCAAAGTTTTAGGAACAACTGTTTAGTATTGCTGTTGCTACTAGGAAAGAAGACATACAGTTAATGAGGAATAGAAAGTCATCTGGCCCTACAGGAGAAAAGAGAAGATGGAGACAAGAGAAGGGAGGGATGACAGAAGAGAGGGCAGATTGGAGATAGGGAAAATTAGATGCTTGGGGTATTGGGGTGGGGGGAGGGGATAAAAGGGGAGAAAATTTGGAACCCAAAATTTTGTGAAAATGAATGTAAAAAGTTAAATAAATTAAAAAAAACTAAAAAAAAAAAGAGATGATGTTTATTCTATGCTGGGTGTTAATTCCAGATGCTGTATTCAGTAGTTAATTTGCAAAAGGCTTCAAAATTTTAAGTCTCTAGGAGAAATATAATCTGAGTGTCACTGAGACATAGAGAAATTGTATGACAATGGTTGAAGTACCTTGGTTTAGATGGAAACTTTTCATCAAAATTAAGAGAGTGAACATCAGGAACATAAGGTAGAGGTGAGGGGATGTTGAGTTGAAGTGGCCAAGATTGAGATTTTGTTTGCCACTGTGATAAAAGCAAACAGTATCAGGGGTTTTTAGTTTGCAGAGGTAGCTGTGGCCACCACCAGTGGACACTGGTCAAAAAATTTTTGAATTGGATTTTGGTACACATGAAAATGAGTAGAAGTTTGGTTTTGGAGAGAGATGAAGGGATGAGGCTGATGATGAAAAAGGAGAAAGTGAGTCAAATGGACAGTATTTTGCACTTTAGCTTTTAAATTTTATTTATTTATTTTAGTTTTCAATATTTATTTCCACAAGATTTTGAGTTCCAAATTTTCTCTCCCTCTCTCCCCTTCCCCCACCCCATGATGATGTGCATTCTGATTACCCCTTCCCCCAATCTTCCCTCCCTTCTATCACACCCCTTTCTCTTATCACCTTCCCCTTCTATTTTCCTCTAGGGTTAGCTAGATTTCTATACCCCATTGCCTATGTACATTATTTCTCAGTTGCATGTAAAAAACAATTTTTAACATTCATTTTTTAAAACTTTGAGCTTCAAATTCTTTCTTTTCCTCCCTCCCCACCTACCCTCATTGAGAGAGTAAGCAATTTGAAATAGGTTATTCATGTGTAGTCATGCAAACCACTTCCATAATAGTCATGTTGTGAAAGACTAACTATATTTACCTTCATCTTATTCCCGCCCCCCTTTAATCTATCCTCTCCTTTTATCCTGTTCTTCCTCAAAAGTGTTTGCTTCAGATTACTCCCTACCTCAATCTGCCCTCCCTTCTATTACCCCGCTCTTATACCCTTCCTCATTATTTTCCCATAGAGGACGATAGATATCCATACCCAATCGAGTATGTATGTTATTTTCTCCTTAAACCAAATCTGATGAAAGTAAGATTCATTCATTCCTTCTCACCTCCTCTCTCCTCCCCTCCATTGTAAAAGCTTTTTCTTGCCTCTTTTATGTGAGATAATTAACCTTATTTTACCACTCACTTTCTCCTTCTCCCAGTACATTCCTTTCTCACCCCTTAATTTTATTGTTTAGATACCATCTCTTCATATTCAACTCACCCTGGGCCCTCTATATATATTCCCTCCAACTGCTCTAATACTAAGAAAGATCTCATGAGTTACAAATATCATCTTTCCATGTAGGAATGTAAACAGTTCAACTTCAATAAGTCCCATATAACTTCTCTTTCCTGTTTACCTTTCCATGCTTCTCTTGAGTCTTGTATTTGAAAGTCAAATTTTCTCTTCAGCTCTAGCCTCTCAAGAATACATTAAATTTCTCTACATCATTGAATGTAAATTTTCCCTCCTCATTGATTGCACTCAGTTTTGCTGGATGAGTGATTCTTGGTTTAAATCCTAGTTCCTCTGACCTCTGGAATATCATATTCCAAGTCTTCCAATCCCTTAATGTAGAAGCTTCTAAATCTTGTGTTATCCTGATTGTGTTTCCACAATAAATTGTTTCTTTCTGGCTGCTTCCAATATTTTCTCCTTGACCTGGGAGCTCTGCAACTTGATTATAATATTCCTGGATTTTTTTTCTTTTGGGATCTCTTTCAGGAGGAGATTGGTAGATTCATTTCATTTCTATTTTGCCTTTTATTTCTAGAATATCAGAGAATTTTTCCTTGATAATTTCTTGAAAGATGATGTATGGGCTCTTTTTTTGGTCATGGCCTTCTCCTGGATCTATCAGTATTGTGCACTGAATAAGCATTAAGATTAAGGCCTTGCGGTGGTAACCTAAGAGTCAAGTTATCTCCACCAATTCAAAGCCCTTCTGGGAGTTGTGATTAAACATTTTCTTGGGAGAGGTAAGAAAGTAAGTGAAGTCCTTCAATTCCTTTCTCCCCCACTCTGTCTCCACCTTTCTCTGCAGATGGCAGGCATTTACCACAAAATTTCTCTGTTCTTTAAGTTTTATTAATAGTCCTTAATTCCTATTAATAAATGCTTATTGACTTGACTTATTGATACCTAGTAGCAACATAAACATCTAGCTCTTTGAAATTTTTGGATGTTAACCAAAATTTTCAGTTTTCACTGGAATGTTGGTATTTTGTAGGTATAGCTTCTAGACAGATACTAGTACAAATAGAGTGTATCAAATCTACAGAATAGTAGATGTAATTCTCTTCCCATGTTCCATTGTTTATCTTTATATTCATTATATTCATATAATCTACATCATGTAGAAAGCACCATCTGCCTTCCAAACCTGGCTATTCTAATACATATATTTATTGTCTTCTCCAATTTGGAGAACTTATAAAACACCTCATATAATCTGAACCATGTTTTTGCATGACTTTTGAAAATCTTTTGAAGATAACAACAAATGGAATTTGGCTTTAATTCTGCTTGATTACAATTTTAAATATACACACAGACACTAACAATGTTAAAATCCTAATTGTTTATTTTTGTACTTTGTTTCTTCTTCAATTACTCAAGTTATTTGTCCTAAATTTTCATTCCTTTTAATGAAATCCTTTCAAAGGCCTGAGAAAAGTTCAAACATTCTGCAAGAGACAAGTTATTTTTGGAGACATCAGTTTGGTTCAGCATGCATAACAGTGACAGAAACCAGGAGGTCTACAGTTATACAATGCGTCCTTTTTCCATAACTTTCCATGTCTCTAATTTATATTAGGACTAGCAATAAGTCATCCTTATTTACTTAAATTCTAAAAGTCCAGAACACATTCATTTTAGTGCACAGAACTCTATTTAAAAAATGTTACTTAAAAAAAGTTTATGTGAAATCCATTAAATTCTACACTCATGACAAGAATCCCTAATCCACAGGTAAAATGCTTCTTTTGTCTTCTACTAAGGGATCATTTTAATTGATTTCTCCTTTTTTAAACTTATCTATATGACCCATACAGCACAAATCCAAAACAAGGCCTAGACTTGGTCATAGAGAGACATAAATAGACAGCTGAATCCATGTGTGACTTAAAAAAAAATAATACTAAAAGATTCACTTTTCCCTATGATTTTCCATGGTACCTGAAATTCCTAGTAAAGAAGTTTCTCCTTTGCATTATGGGATTGTTGCCTTCAGAAGCTCCTTGTTAAGTTCTCTTGGTGCTGTTTACTGGGTAGGAGGTGATAACTACTACCAATCATGAAGGTATCAACAAGTATTTATGTATTAGATCATTCTGGAAAATAGAGAATAGGACCACAAATCAATAAAATGCAAATTATATTGAATGGACTATTAGGCCTGGGTTGAGTATAACAGTGTAGGATCTTTGATCTAGATCTCATATTTCTCCATTTTAAATCAAGGGGGTAGGACGCATTGACTTCTAAGGCCCTAATTAATTCTAAATTAATGATCCTCTAATAAATGACCAGCAAAAGGACTCTGTGCTCCAAAGAGAATGATGAAACGTGGAATTCCAAAGACAAACAGCTCCTACTTCACAAGAGTCTAGTCACTGAAGTTTGTAAAAACCATCTTGTTGCTGATGGAGCCAGTTTTAGAGTCACTGAAAGCTGGGCAAGAGCAAATCTTTCAATTCTTTTCAATTCAACCTCATTCAGAAAATAGGGCCAGAATCAGAGATGTGGTAAAACCAAGACTCTCCACATGTGTTCAGACTTTACTTCTTGTTATAACATTGGTTTTAACTTTTATTATACAGTTATGCCTTCCACATTTCACAGGTTAGGGGTGCATTTCCCACTCCCCACCCCAAATCTGGAAAATCCATGTAAAAGTTTTTTGGACCTAACTTCGTATCAGAGAAGAAGTCTGAATTATTATTGTATTAAAAGATAAAGTATGTTGATATTATATAATACTATACATATATTTTATGCATTTCTGAATTTCTAAACTTTTTGCATGTCATCTCCTGACCTTTGCAACAAAACTCCCCCAAAATTCACATTTCATTTCTAACACCAACCTGTGATATATTGAAATTGTGAAGGGGAAAGTCTTGATGTGAAAGGGATAACTGTAATTATGTCAAGAATTGAACTGGTTCTTCTTTTTAACCAGCTTTGTTATTTCAAACAACACCAAATAGATAATCCTGCCTGAGCAGAATCTGCCCCACGAGGCCTCTTTTTGCCTTTAAACACATTCTTTCTTTCTGCGACCTAATCAGATCCTGTAGCCTTAGTTATAATATCTTTGCAGACAATTTTCACATTTATGGATTGAGCCCTAGTGTACTGTCAGAACTCTACTCCTACATCACCACATGCCTTCAGATTTCAGACAGTCCAGACTGGACTCCCATATTCAGAATAGAATATATTATCTTCCTCCCTACTCTGTACCACGTCCAATCAATCCATCCCTAGCCTGAAGTTTCCTACTTCTATCGAGGGCACTATCATCCTTCTAATAATACAGTTTTGCGATTTTAGTCATCCTCAACTCCTTACTCTTCTTCTCCCCCCAAATCTTTTCATTTCTGTCCTCACAAAATCTCTCACATTTGTCCCCTTCCTGTGCTAACATAGCCACTACCCTAGTTCAGATCTTCAAAAACTTATTGCCTATATAATTGCCTTAGCTTTCTAATTGGTCTTTCTACCTTGTCTGTTCTTTCCAGTTCACCCTCCACACAATTACTAAAGTGACTTTTCTAAAGCACAGGACTATGTCACTCCCCCACCCAATAAAGTTTGTTGGTGTTTTGCAATTGTTTCAGTCAGGTTCGACTCTCTGTGACCCCATTTCTTGGTTTTCTTGGCAAAGATGCTGGAGTGGCTTGCCATTTAATTCTCCAGCTCATTTTATAGATGAAGAATTGAGGCAAACAGTGACTTGCCCAGGGTCACATGGTTAGTAAGTGTCTGAGGCCAGATTTAATTCAGGAAGAGTCTTCCTGACTCCAGGCACAAAGTTCTATCTATTGTACTGCCTAACTGGCCCAGTAAAGTTTAGTGGCTTCCCTATTACCTGAAAGATCAATTATAAACTCCTTTGTTTATCATTTAAAGCCCTTTGAATTTTGACTTTAATCTGCCTTTCCAGTCATAGTATACATTTCTCCACTTCACGAATTCTTTGGTTTAATGACTTTATCCTTCTTTCTCTTCCTCACAAAGCACGCACACTTCATCTCCAAAATTCCAGGCCATTGCATAGTCTGTCCCCAAGTTTGAAGCACTGCTGGACCAAACTGATTGGAGCTATGAGTTCATCCCGTTTCCACTAAAGGGTCCCTTTGTTCTGAACTAAGTTCCATCCTGAGGGAGTCTGCTCATCTACCTAAAGGAAAAGACAGACTCCTTTTTCTCACTCTTTGACTCTTTAGTGTCTCATTTCAATGCCCCAAGGAAAGGTTGCTGAAGAGTTAAGTCTTTGGTTCATCAGTCCAAAGGTTGGGGGTGGAGGACAGGAATTATGAAGTTTCTCAATGTACAGTATGAATCAGACATGGGAGAGATATTTATTTCCTATGTGTGCGCGCACATACACACACAAATTCTAAACATAAAACACTCAATTGTGTATTGACAGAAAGGTTGAAAACAGAATTCATTAGATTAACTTATAGCTACAGTTACACTCTCATAGGAGGTTGATACTGAAACCTAACCGAAAGGTATCTTATATTCTACCTTAGCTCTGCACTGGGAAGAAGATCTTTTGGTTAAGGCTTGAACTACTCCTCTATTTGGTGGTCAGTTGATCCAAGAGCACTGGATTAGTTGTTGAGGACTCTTCTCCTTTGCCACTAGTTAACTCTGGCCAAAGAATTCAAAACTATCAAACCTCTCAATTCATAAAGTTGCATCATAGCCTGGACCTATCCATCTTGGGATCAATATTTGTTCACTTAAGATCAGGAAAGAACAAATACAGAAGAGGCAACCCAAAACCCAGGATCAGACTCACCTAGATAAGATATGGGCTTTTGCTGCCAAGTGCTTGGCAGTTTTCTTTTTCTGTTGGAGTAGGGAGCAGCTCCACTACTGGTTTTCTTCTCTAAACACTCAAGGGAGAATTACTTGCTACAGGGAGAGATGAAGGGAGAAGAGAGCCCCAACAATGGAGATGCTCCCTTTTTAAAGGTCTATTGAGTCATCAGTTCTTCCTGTTTAGTGTCTAGTAAGGGGCTGGTTTCTTCATTCCTAGAATGCCGGTCAGTATTGAGACACCAAAAGTAGGCAGGGTTCTGTTATCCCCAAAGCACACAAGCACTAACTTAGTACATACATAGTCAGTTGGAAACAGGAAGAGAACTGTTGCCCATTCTCTATACAATCTCAAGTCATATTAGAATTCACTTCCTCCTCAGCTCCCCCTGTAAGAGTCTTTTGTTCCCTTCAAAGTTTAGCTCAAGGGCCATCTTCTGCATAAGTTTTTCTAATCCATGTTGATTGACTGAGCAACAGCAGTGCCATTTTACAACCTGAGCCCGTGGGGAAAAGATAATATAAGAAAGTGAAACCAGACAAAGAACAGATCTGTTTCTCAGTATAGATCAATTTTATATCACGTGGTCCAAGTTGCTTTTATAAAAAAGAAGAAAGTGACAGCTTTTATTAGATCAAATCACCAGAAAACAGAAGAAAGGAAAAAGAAATATGATCCTATTTTTTAAAAATCCCTCCACACTGATCCAAGTAAGGGTCCTTCCTTTGACAGCAGCAGTAAAGAAGCAAAATTGGATCAAACCATGAGCCAAGATCCACTGCAGACTAAGGTCTGAAAAATTCTCACTTTTGTGTGGATTTAATTAAGCGACTGTTTATCAATGAATAGCATCAAGGTTAGCATCTCCCCTGAGATGGGAATTTGGAAGAAGGGGCCCTAACGAAATTTACACATGCCTATTTTTAATATGTTTGCTGATATGGGGACTGAGTGACTTTGAGGCCCTGAAAAGACTGTAAATCCCTGATCAAGATTCAGAGAAAGGATAGGTAGAATCTCATGCATTAAAATTTTACAGAAACAATCAGTACAAAGATTTAAAAAATTAAAGAATTAAATTCTGAAGATACAAAGGGAAATAATTCCAATAAAAAGAAGAAGCAGTGTGTGAAAAAAATGGATATAGATGCCAAGGAATTCACCAACCAATTTCAATTTTTAAAAAGACTTATATGGAAGATAGAAGCAAGATCAGGTAACAGAGAATGAATATAATAGTCTGGCATGGTCCAGCAAAGCTAATGTCAATAGTTTTAAAGTTCAGAGTGTGCAAAGTCTGGTAAGGGAAGCTAAGAAAAAGGTGTTTGTTTTAAGGCCATCATGGTGGTGGGCAGGGAAGAGGGTGATCAAATAAAGAATAGGACCATTGCTTAGCAGGAAATAGGATAACCTAAATTGACACAAGGTAGATGGAAGAGCTTGTCAATTCCCAGTTTCTCTTTTAAGGAAAATGGCCTTTGCACTAGAAATGATAAAAGAAAAATTACAAACTATGATAAGAGAGAAGCTAGTTGCCCTTGATGAATTCAAGTCACCTAGTATTAAAAGATCCAGCAGATGTGATTACTGAGGCATCATTAGAGAGATCTGAATGATAATGGGAAACAGAAAAAAAAAATACCATAGGACTAGAAAGGGGAGACTCTTCATCCTGTTTTCAAATAAAGGAAGAAAATAGAATCTGAAAGCTATAAGCCAATAAGCTTGGTTTCCTGGTGAAATTCTAGAGCTGAATGGGGAAGGGAATAGTATCTTTATAGTGCCTGCTATATACTAAGCACTTCTGCAAATATTACCTATTTTGTACTTTACAAAAAGTCTGTAAGGTAGGTGCTATTATTACCCTCATTTTACAGCTGAGGAAACTGAGGCAGAGGTTCAGTGACTTATTCAGGATCACATAACTAGAAAGTTTCTGGGGCGAGATTTGAACCAGATCTTCCTGATCTATTCACTGCACCACCAGCTGCCTCTAGGGCTTTAAAAAGATGGCTAGCTGACATCTAGCAAAGAAGTGCTGATTACAAAGAGGCAACATAGACAAGTTATGCCAGATTAACCTAATTTCCTTTTTTGGTTTTTAAAAGTCATCACCATCCCACTTGTGCCTACATTTCCAGTCCTCTTATACTCTGTTCCTCTCTATGTATTTACTCTATAGACCAGCTATATACTACACTGGCCCTACTTGCTTCCTTTCAAACACTTAACTCTATCTCCAAGCCTTTTATTGGCTCTGTGTGATGCCTGGATTACTTTCACCTCTCACCTCTGCTCTTGACTTCCTTCAAGACAAAGGCTCCCATGAGACTTTCTGTAGAATGACTTTCCTGGTCCTCCACCCAATAAAGTCTTCTCTAAAGTTACTTTCCATCTACTCAGTTCATATCTTCTGTTTCCCTTTTTATTGACATATTCTCTCTGGTTTTAGAATGTAAGTTCCTAGAGAACAGGGACTGGTTTTTGCTTCTCTTTGTATCTTTAGAACTTAATATGTGGTCTGGAACTTAGGGAGTGCTTAATAAATGTTTGTTGATCAGTTGTTTTTTAATAGGATTAAAATATTATTATATGTGAGGACTGCTGTAGATACAGTTTACTTGCATTTCAGCAAAGCAGTTGACAAAATAACATATTATTTTCATAGAAAATATGGAAAAAATATGGACAAGATAATAATATAATGAAAGTGAAACTGGTTAAATGTCTAAACTCAAAGGAGAGTCATTAATGGCTCACTCAGCGTCACTGCAAGTCTCCAAGGAAGTGCCACAGAGATTTGTCTTTGCTCTTGTGTTGTCTAAGATTTGTATCAAATACTTAGAACAATGATATGGATTGCATATTCATCAGTTCTGCAGATAACATCAGACTGAGAAGGTTAGCCCACAAACTGGATGAGCCAGATACTGGTGTCACAATCAAAAGATCTTGATAGACTAGAGTATGAGGGGGAGGTGTGTGTGATGCTAATGAGATACAATTCAATGGAGGGAAATATAAAGCCATAAAATCATAGATGTCTAGCTAGAAAGAACCTTGGATGTCACCTACTCTAATCCTCCCCCCTCATTTTCCATTTGAGGAAACTGAATCCTAGAGGAGTGAGGTGAAGTATCCAATATTACACAGATAGTAATTAGCAACACCATTGTAGGAAGTTCTGAACTCCTTCGGAGATGACTTCTAGGACATCAGCTCTATGTCCTATGTCTTACTCCAGCTTCATTAGACGAGAAAATTTGGGGAACAGCTAGAAGTTATCAATGCAGGGAAGTTGTGAATTCCTTTGATGACTTTTGGAAGTCATTTATATCTCCTATATCTACTCTGTCTTGAATGAGAAAGTCTTAGAAAAATACCTGGAAGCTACCAATACAGAGAAGTTCTGAACTCTTCAGAGATGACTTCTAGAAAGTCAGCTATATCTTCTATGCCCTCTTCAATAACAGGAATGCCAAGCTGAAAATCCTTCCATCTCTGAGGTGGTGCCTGCTGGGGTATCTAGAGAGACTTTCCTTTTTTTTAGTGACAAGGAAAATAAAAGCTTTTCAAAACAGAAGAGGACCATAGAGTTGGGGCCATAAAAACATGCTCTGTATCTCTATATAGAGTCCAGTACAGTCAGTTCTTAGATGACCATCCATATTCATCCCCAGGAAACTCAATAACTCCTACCTTTATGCAGATGACTAACAAATTATACTTTTGTCCCTAGACTCCCATTTGATCTCATATTTGGATTAAAACATTAATTTCCTAAATATAGGCATGGAGACTGAATTATTGAGTCTGAATGAAGATTAAAGCATACTATTTTGCTCTCTCTTTTTTGTTTTGTTTCTTCTTTCTTGCAGTTCATTCCATTGGTGCTAATTCTTCTTTGCAACATGGCTAATGTGAAAATATGTTTAATGTAAATGTATATAGAGAGCCTATATTGGATTACCTGCCACCTTAGGGAGGAAAGAGGGGCAAATGAGGAAGGGGGAGAAAATGTGGAACTCAAAAGTTTGTAGAACTGAATGTTGTAAACTAAAAATAAATTGATATAAATGAATGAATAAACCTGAAATAAATAAAAAGATCTGATAAAGTCATTGTAACCTCACCTATTCTTACCTTTCCAGTTGGCTTAGACTCTACTTTTCTCTTCATACTCTGATCCAATGAAACTAGCCCTCTTGCTGTTCTTCATACAAGTCACTTCATCTCTCAACTCTATACCTTGTCATTAAATTTCTCCCAAGCCTGGAATTTTCTCTACCAGCTTCTACCTCTGCCTCTTGGTTTTCCTGGCTTCCTTCAAGTCTCAATTAACATTTCACTTTCTGCTAGAAGCCTTTCCAAGTCCTCAATTCTAATGTCTTCCCTCTGAGATCAGCTCCAATTTTTAATATTTTGTATATTTATTTACAATGTTCTTCCCCCAATAGAATATGAGTTTTCTTGAGGATTTGGACTGTTTTCTTTGTATCCCTAATGCCTGGAATATAGAAAGTGCTTAATAAATGCTTGTTAACTTATTGAATTGACAGATGGTTTTGTTGGACTGAAGGCTCGATGTGATTCAGCACTACAATAGAGAGGAACAAAAAAAATTTCCCAGCTTTAGGCTAGGGATTGAGTAGTTTCCAAGAAAGAGCTGATAGCAATGGTACCCAGACCACTTCTGGAGTATGGTACTCAACTGCGGGTGCCACAGTTTAAAAAAGACGTTGATAAGCTGGAGAGGATCCAGAGAATAGCAATCAGGCTGGTTAAAAGCCTGGAGTTTATGGCACATAAAGATGAGTTGAAGGAATAGGGCACGGTTAGCTGAAAAAGATAAGAATCAAGGAGAAAATGATAGCTATCTTCACTTATTTGAAGGGTTGTCATGTGTAGGAGGGACTGGATTTGCTCTCTTTGGTCCCAGAGAACACAACCAAGAGCAAAATTGGAAGGTAAAATGACTCAAATTTAGGTTTGATATCAGAAAAAGCTTCCTAATAACTAGAGTTGTTCAAAAGTTGAGTGGGTTGCCTCTGAATGGTGTGGATTTTTGTATTTGTCCTTCATTCTCAAAGAGGACCATGACATCAAGAAGATGATATGACTTGCACTTGACTTTGATTTGAGTAAGGGAGGACTGTGCAAGGTCACCAGCCTCGCTTTCTCCTCCTCATGATGACTGGAGACAGCCCAGGATGTAATTCAGGGCCTTGGCCATGTCTGGCTAAGGTCTTACCAGATTATCTCTTTGAGTGAGATACCCCTTGGAGGTTTTAGGTAGAGGATGAACAACCGTTTGCTGAGTATCTTATAGTGGGGATTCTTCTTGGGTGTGGGTCGACCTAGACAGTTGCCAAAAGTCTCTTTTGACATTAAAACTCTGTAACTCCATAATTTTTTGACTCTGGTATGTGCTAGGTGCCCTTAGAGTCTGGTTAAACTATCATGAAATTGAAAATATAAAGAATTATGACTTTCTGGTCCTGTGTCATACAAGGTAGGGAAATGATGAGAATCACTTTCATTAAATGGTCCCCTTTACTTCAGATGGCAATTATTGGCTGCATTTTGTTTGCCATGTACCCCTACTGGTAGTTAAGTCCCATCTTTGATATTCGGGCAGAAGTTTTCTTTCTAAGTCCAGCAGAAGAATTGAGTATAGCTATTAACCCTCCAATCAGCCACAGTAGGCTGGTTGCAGTCAAAGTTACAACTTGTACATTGAGTGGGGCTTTCTCTATAGAGCAAGCCCTTCTAACTGACCCCTAGAAATCCTCAGAAGTAAAATGTGAAAATTCTGAGAATGTTTTCTTATAATTGTTGAGTTTTTAAGCCATTCAGAGATTCAGTTTATATGGTAAGTTTAACCATAAGAGAGGACATTCAGACTTAGAAATCAATGGTTCTCCCTTACCTCCAAAGCCCTTTCCACTCTTGGAGTCTTTGATGGTCATATTATATTATGAAAAGACTTGCAACTCTAAGAAAATCTTTGTATTTAAAAGGAGGCAGTATGGTACAATGCTAAGAGAAAATAATGAATTGGGAGTGAGACAGCCTGGATTCCATTTTCCTCCTCTCTATGGTGGACTAGGTTGGACACTCTACTGATTTTCCACTCGTCAAAGGAAAGGATAAAAGTATAAAAGGTAATAAAAGATAAAGAAGGCTAAGAGTAACCCAGAAGACTGACTCCTAAGTCAGGTTGACCTCTTTGGTGCCTCAGGGTCAATCAACTGATGATTTATTAAGTGCTTACCACATGGAAGGCACTGTGCTAAGCTGTAGGGGTACAAAGAATGCCAAAAATATGATCCCTGTCCTCAAAGAACTCACATTCTAATGAGGGACACAACATATAAAGCAACTATTTACATACAACATATATGTAAGTATAGTAGGTTTAAGGTTCAGGGAAGGGATGGGAAGGAAAGGGAAGTGAAGGAGCTGGTAAAACCCAAGTCAACTGAGCATCTTTTGGTCATCCAAATTTACCTTCCTTTGGAGAGGATAAGAAAGGGGAGGGTGATCTTTCCCACTCATTAATAAGCTCATGTGACCTGCTTAAATCATATGGAAGCCTAAGTCACATGTAGTAGGAGGAGCTTGCTGAATAGGTTGAACAGGAAGGGTGGAGCAGAACTGGGAGGAAGTTGGTGAGAACAGTTAGGTTGGAGGGAGGAGAGGACACAGGTAGGCACAGTTAGGCTGGTGAGTGTTTGTTTGTGGGAAGGACCTGGCAGGGTAGGAGTATGGGGGATGGTTGGGAATGACTTTGTCCCCTGCAATGCTAATGCATATTGACTTCTTGGTTACTATGTTGGATTTGGCTTTCTCGTGTTGTGAAGAGGCTTTCTGGTATCTGACTAAATGTTTTTCTCCTGATTTCTATATGGAGAGTGTTATACTTTGTGACTCAGAACTATACCAGCATATTCATAGTTGCTCTCGGTGCTGTGAATATTGCCTTGGCAATACACCTTGGAACTAAAGACTCTGTTACTGGATTTATATTCCAGGGAAGTCAGAGATAAGAAAGAAAGTCCTCAGATATTCCAAAATATTTATAGCAGTTATCTTTGTGATAGCTAAAAATTGGAAACAAAAAGCATTCCCCATCAATTGGGGAATAGTTAAGTGAATTGTGATGCATAAATGTAAAGGAATATTACTGTGCTATAAGAAATGATATGTGATGAATTCATAGAGACATGAAAAGATCTATATTTCCTGATGCAGAGTAAAGTAAGCAGAACCACAGAAACAATATCCTCAGTAACTACAACAATGTAAATGGAAAGAATAACCACATGTGAAGAAATCAAAAGTAAGTGTAACAAAATAATAAAGATCAAGTAGGACTATAATGAAGAAATAAAAGAAGACATCCTAACCTGCCCTTTTGTGGAGGTAGGAAGACCACAGGTGTTATAAATTGCCCATGTTTTCCAGTCTTTTTTTTAGTGTATTGATAATCAGATATGCTGACTCCCTCCCTCCCTCTAAAAAATACTGTTTTGTTGTATAGAATCACTCTCTGAAAGGGTAGGGAAGGGAAACAGAATACTATGGTGATATAGGAAATAGGAACTATAATAGAAATATTTTTTTTAAAAGGATGTGGGAATTTTTTTTTTACCTAGAGTTAGATTTGAACCCAAGAAAAGGGAACAAAAATTTCTTCTTCCTTATCCCCTCTCCCTCTTACACTGCTTCCAGGACAGAAGATTCAGAATAGTTCTCTTGCAGATGCAATGTGAGTTAAATAGACTTTCATTAGCTTCATTGGCCTAAATACAATTTGTAATGTTCCTTCTATCAGGAAATATCCAATGAATTCCAAACAAAAGCTTCACTTTTGGAAACCAACCTGCCCATAACCTCCACATGTGTCCTATATAACAAATTATTTCACTAAGCATCAAATGTGACATATGTAAAAGCAAATAAAAATATATTCTAATTTTCTATAGCTCTTAAATATATGCCACTTATTTGTAAACTTAACCATGTATTTCTTCACATTGTTATTTAACTACTGAATGTACACAACTATGAATATAGTCATAGCTCTCTTCTCAAGTAGATTATACATAGACAAAGAGACAGACAGGCAATCCGACAGACAGAGCATTTATTAAATTATAACTATATACCAGGCATGGGAGACACAAATACAAGTAAGATAGTCCCTACCTTTGAAGATTTTACATTCCAAGGAAACAAATAAAGGAGAGTGGGAACACAAGGGGAAAGGTAGAAGGAGGACAGATATTTGCATGGGGGCAATGCAGTAAATGAGTCTGGAGAAAGTCCAAGAGTGAATGAAGTGAAGTGTGAATGTGATCTTTCCTAAAATGGTGGTACAGGGAAAGAGTCACCATTCAAAAGAGGAAACCATAGATATTGATCTCTTTGAGGTCAAGGATTATATCTTTTTATCTATCTGTCTATCTATCTATCTATCTATCTACCTACCTACCTACCTACCAAGAAGCATCTAACACAGACACCACGCTGGGCTCAGAATTAAATCAAATAACGTATGATAGTTTTTGTTTTCCCTAAGCCCCAGCTCAAAATCCTAGATATACATTACTAATACATTTTTTATTATTTGGAGTATAATCATTCAACCTTTTGATGGGAATCCCAGGGCTACCTTATACAGAAAATCCCTCGACTACTTTTCCCAGTGGGTTTGCATAAATAACTTAAGAGTTAAATGTTTAAGTGGATTGTTAGTTCAACATGAGTCAACAATGTGCTATGGCAGCCAAAAAAAAAAAAAAGTTAATGTCATTTTAGCCTGTATCCTAACCATTAGGTGTCACTGTTTCACAAAATATGTGTGTATATATGTATATGTATACGTATGTATAGACACAGAAGGGTTAGAATTAAGTTTAGAGGTATTTATAGCTAGGAAGTTTTAAAAACAGGAAAGAAAGATGCCTTTTTTCAAACTCTTTCTTCCCAACAGACACATAGGAGAAGCTACTCTTCCAAACCTTTCATAACTTCTTCCCAAGCCCATCCCAGGAGCATGTCAGGAAGCAAGACTAGACCCTAGTCAAAAGAACAAAGTTGAGTTCTTTTCATAGAGAGACTAGATGGTGAGAGGACTAGAATTTCCTTTTAAAAGTTCTTCCTTGGGGAACTTCTCAAGTCAAAAGGAAATAGAGGTCAGATTATGCCATTTATTGTTGTCGAGTCCTTTCACTCATGTCCAGTTCTCCATGACCCCATCTGGTTTCCCTTGGTAAGTATACTAGAGTAGTTTATCATTTCCTTTTCCAGATGAGGAAACAGATTTAAGTGACTTACCCAGTTTCACACAACTACTAAGTATCTGAGATCAGATTTGAACTCAAGTGCCCCTGGCTCTAGTGCTCCATTCACCACACCACCTAGATGCTCCAGATTATACCCTAGTTAGAGAAAAAGAGTCTCTTGGGAATTGGAACCTTAGGTTGCACAAAAGTTTTCCAAATCAATTTCTTAAACTGTCAGCACTATTCCACCACTCACTCATCCCTTGAACCAATAGACATAAGGAAACACAAATGCAAATTCACCACATTTTTCTGGAGGGGAAGAGCAAAATTTAGTATAAAGGAAACAGCTTAACTTGAAACACAAAAACGAAATGTAAACCCATAAGTAGAGGAGAAAAGGGAGATAAAGTCAGTTCAATCCTTCCTGTTTCCTGCATTTTGGTGAATCTGACTGTGACTTCAACCTCACAGTTGAGCTTCCATAATATATAGAGCAGCCTTCCTCTGCCTAGGTCCCTATCATCTTTTTTCCTTCTCTCTATGGTTTGGGAAAGGAAACTATACCATTCATCTATTTTTCCTGCAGCTGGCTTATTCCCCTCTCTGTCTTTCTATCCATGTCACTTTGCATGACCATTCTGATTGGCCCTTCCATGGTATGGTACTCAGTACTAATTGGACTCTCCTCCCTAGGGAAAGCATGGATAATCAATTGGTGGTATTGTTGGGAGGTAGAATGCTTTTTAGACATACAGAGGATGTACAAGTGTCTACCCAACCACTGGATAAGAAGGGGCCAATTCCTCAGAGGGTTCAAGAAGGGCAAAGACTTTATATCTCACCCCTCCTCCCTCATGGGGCTCTCAGAAAAGGGAAGATGCTGGGTGGTGGAAAAGGAAACATTAAGTGAGTGGTGGTATAATTGTATTGGTATTGACCCTGGATGTTCCATAGACTTCTCAAACTCAACACATTAAAAACAAAATTAATTATCTTTCTTTCCAAAGCCTCCACTCTTCTAAGCTTCCCTATTACACACTACCGTCTCTCAAGTGTCTAGTCCCACAACCTCAGTGTCATTCTTAACACCATTAATCTCTTGCCAAATCCTGCTTCTACTTTCTCAGTATCTCCTGTGTGTGCTCCCTCTCTCCACTCATAAAAGGATAACTCTAGTTCAGGTCCTTATCACCTGTCTTTTAGACGACTTCTATGACCATCTAACTGGTCTCCCTGCCTCAGATCTCCCTCTCTCCCTCTCAAGTCATCCTCTATTCAGCTGCCAAAGGAATTTACCTAAAGTGTAGAACCATATTACCTCCCTGATCAACCAGCTGCAGTGGCTCCCTATGAGCTCCAGGATGAAATACAAAGTCCCTTATTTGGCACAGAAAGTCATTTACAACTTGGTCTTTCTACCTCTCCTGCATTCCTTTCTTACTCCCCTCTATGCACTCTACAATCCAGCTACAGTGGTCTGCTGGTGGTTCCTCAAATATGACACACCATCTTTTGTCTCTGTGTTTTTGTATTGGCTGTCCCTCATGCTTGGAATACTCTGCCCCTCCATCCCTGTTTTCCTGCCTTCCTTCAAGGTTCAGTTCAAATCTCACCCTCTGCAGGAGGCCTCTCCTCATACATTCATCTACTATGTATATCTTTTGTGTAGCTGTATACCTTGTCTATATTTCTGTATATCTTGTATATACCTTGTATGTATTTACATGTTTTCTCGACCATAACAATTGAGGCAATTTTTGTCTTAAAAGCAAAGGATTTTTTTGTTTTGTTTTTTAATTTTCATGGCATTTCTAGCCTTAATGCTTGACAGATGGCAAGTACTTAATGATTCTTGTTAACTGACTGAATGGCACTAGGAAAGGTTATGTTCAATAAGGTCATGATCTTTTTAGTTATCTTATTTAGGTATAACCCGGATCTAGGATAACAATCAATTACTTTGCAAGAAATGTATTCATCCTCACTATAGCCCTGGTCTTCTTGGCACTGTTCCTATTGGGGATTTATTTATGCTGAGAAACTCTGGGTCTGAGTCAGAGGCAATAAGTATTAATTAAGTACCTACTATGTGCCAAACATTGTGCAAGTTAAGGGGATACAAAGATAGGCATAGAACAATTCCCACCCTTGAGGAGTTCACAGTGTATTGAGACTATTCCACCACGTAAAAGGCAGAAAGGAGAGGCATGATAAATGCCAGGGGTAGAAGGTGCTAAGGAGGTAGTAGTTTCGGAGTTGCTTTCACCATGCAGAATGATGAGTTTCTGGAGATCTAAAGATCACCCACTGGAAACTGCAAAGATGTGGTACCATTTTAGTTTGGGACTCCATCTTTCTGAAAGGGGAAAACAAAGTCTAGGGCTTCTGGTTTTTAATTCTCCCTGACTGTTTCAGGTGAGGGGTTTGTTTTGCTATCTTTCTGCTTTAGTTTTTCTTCTCCTCTTTTTTGCTATTTATACCAGGCTTTTTGTGTTTCTGAGATAATTGTCATAATTATGTGTCATAATTATATTACATTATACATACATATGTATATACAAGTGTGTGCATATACACACGTATAAAATTATTAAAATCATTTAAGTGGTAGAAGATCTTCTAGAAGTCTTTTAGAAACTTACCACCAGTGGGTGAGGGAAATGGGGGGGGGGGCGGGTAATATCCTAGGTCCTTTACCTCCCTGCCCACACCCATTTAAATTAGAGTCTATTTTTTTCTTGAAAAATGTTGAAAGTGTCCATGTCATTTAATTGGCTCAAAGGACTAGGTTCATACCACGTATATAACTTCCTGTTCACTTGTGAACAAAAGCCAAGGTTCAAAGGACTGGAGCTCGTTCCTCAGGCCTCTCACCAAAGGTTAGCAGGCTCATCAATAACGCCGAAGAGCTGTGCTCAACTAAATCAGGGCTACATCCTAGATGAACACTCCTACTCTCATTTTCCTCCTGGTTCTGCTTCTGTCTCACCAAGATTTCACCACTCAATTGCCTTCTCACCCCAGAACTTTCCTCTATGCTTGGGGCTTTCTCATCCTGGAACATCCCTCTACCATGCTGACCTCCTTATCAAATTGGTGAATTCCTTCCTGGGGGCCTCCATTTTGTGGATGGGGCCAGGGCAGCCCTCATTCCCCTCCCAGCTATGAATCTCACTGTCCTGGACTTCATCACCTTGTACCTGCATAGTATACCCTGTAAGGGAACCTCATTCCCTACCACCATCACTTTTTATGTGTCCTCTTCTCCAACTAGAATTTTATTCCATGAGGTCAGAGACTTTCTTTTTGTTTGTATTTATATCCTCAGCATTTAGTACAGTACTGGGTACATAGTAAGCATTTAATAAATGCTTCTGGTCTTGCCCTACCCTGACTTCTCTACTCTGATGCCCTGCTACTTCAATGAAGACTCCTTTTCTTATTTGTTGAATGGATTATAAACATCTCATATTATTTCAGGTTTGGACTTAAACTACCAAGGCCTGAGTCAGACCCAGCATGTCAGCATAGAATTCCTTATTCATGGCCTCTAGGGAAGTCGCTGTCCAACAAATTAGAGAAGATGGGTCATGTCACATACAAACTCTTACATGTGAAAAGCTAAATGACATCTAGTATATTCACTTGTAGTTCACCCAAACTCAGCCTGACTTTTGAGAAATTGCTATGTATTTAATTTTATCTTCCTGAGCTCTAAAGCAATCTAAGGGCATATTAATTTATTTCTCATGGATAATCAACTCAAGTCCCACCCCAGTTCATTCAAATATTTAATAAACTAGAGAAACCTTTCCCCCTATAACAACTACTCTTATTTTTCTATATTTAAACAATAAAATTACTCAATATATATCTATATAATTTATTAATAGAATTAGCAAATGTAAGGATATATAATTATTCATAATATTTTGGATGTGATCGATGCCACAACCCAATATCACTTCAAATCTTCAATGTCAGTTGACTTTTCACTTGTAAAAACTATTCTTATGATTTTCAGTTTTTCTCCACAGTAAATAGTATAACTCACTAATAAAAATCTCTTCTGAATATCTATTTTGAAAAATAAATTTGAAAATAGTTTCTTCAGAAAAAATAAATGTTTCTATCTCCTTCCTTGGTTTTCATCATCTTTCCCTAGGAAACAATACCCTCAGCTTCTAGGGTCTTGAGGCCACATATGGCCCTCTAGGTCCTCAAGAGAAGTCCTTTGACTGAATCCAAACTTCACAGAACATATTCTATTAATAAAGGATTTGTTCTGTAAAACCTGGACTCAGCCAAAAAGCCAAACCCAAGGACCTAGAAGGCCACATGTGGCCTTGAAGCTGCAGGTTCCCTGCCTCTGTATCAGCCTTAAGCTATCACTCTTTAAAGAGTTTCTCTCCATAGTTTATCCAGGGAATCCTCATAGATAAAACACACCTCTAATAGTCCTGAAGATGTTTTCCTTCTCTTTTCTCCATGTCTTCTCCACAGATTATCCATAGATTTTCATGGACTGCAGATAACACTCACACACACACACACACACACACACACACACACACACACACACACACACACACCTTCTTTCTGACGTTTTAGGGAGGAGTTTCTTACAATAAGCCATTCTCTTACATGTGTTTTCATAGATCTTCATGGATCACTGATAAAATATATGCCTTCTCTCTGATTCCACAGGGAACACTTAATATCATCATTTTTTAAAATTGATTTTTTCAACTACCAACTGTTTCTCCCAGCCTTCTATTTGAGTCTTTCTGACCCCTTCAACTACAGTAATACTACCTGTAGTGTCTATGAGAGACACTACATTTAAAAGAAGGATTACATCTGTCCTATTATTTAGGGAACTTGGCAAGCAGGTCCTAATACTGTTGTTTTTCAACTCAGTTTTGCTAGAGACAGTAATTCTTGGTCCTTTGCCGACTGCTTTGGGTTATGGCTGTTTATCTGCTTGGTGGCAAAAGGTTCCAATCCCTCATCCCTCTACCCTAATGCCCCTCCTTCCTTTGAAACTTGTTGTTCACTAATAGACCTGTGGAACATAGAGTTGAGATCAGAAAGTAACTTCCGAGATGGTCATTTGCCACCTTGGTTTCCCATTTCTTCTACCTCAAAATCAATGTGTTGGCTGTACCCATACTTTTTTTCTCCCTTGTCCTCAACCCTCATCCTCTTTTTTGCTCTTTTTTGTCTTGTTTCAACTTCATCATCAGGGTTGTCCAAAGATACAAGGTCCATTAAATGGCACATATATAATAAGCCTACAAATTTAGGAAGTCTCATAGCCACTCAATTTACTAAGCCCTGTGGGCAAGGCATCATGCTAAGCTATGGAGAGATACAAAATGATTTTTAAAAAAAGAACATAAAAAGAAAGATGACATAGTTCTTACCTTTTAGGAGGTTACATTTTATTAGGAGAATGAGATGGAGATGTGCACAAATAAGTCCAATACAAGTGAAATGAACAGGTCACAAGAAAAGTGAAGAGAAGTCATATAAGGAAATATAAGAGATTAGGAAGAAGAGATATCCTTTACTAGAGGGAATCAGAGAAACTTTCATGGAAATGTTGACAAATGAACTGGACTTTGAAGGGAGATTATTTCAATAGAAAAAGAGTGGAAGGAGTCTTTACTAGGAAGGGAAGACAGTTGAAGACAATTTCACAAATGCACAGGGAACAGACATATCAGGAAAGGAAGAATTATAATAGTGTGCCTTTTTTTTTTTTTTTGAAACTGGTGAAACTTCTGATTCTGAATAAAAGTTTAGACTTCAGGAAAACGTCAGTTAAGCAAAAACCATTTGTCTCTTTGGACCAGTTCTATGAATGTTTTCCTTAATAATGCTTCTTTACCAGCAAACGACATTCAGTTGAGGAAGGTACAATTGTCTGTAACTAGACTGTGACGTTAGGTATCCGTAACTCCTAATTAAATGTAGCTCACCTTTTGGAATTTTCCCCCAAAAGGACATGGAGAAAGAACAAAAGCCCCTTTTCCAGCTCCCTCTAAGCGGTTTCAGATTTTACTTGAAGGAAAATTACCCAGAGAACTTTTCGTTGGATCCTGACCCAGAAGGGGGCTTGTAGGTTAAAAAACCCCCAAAAGGTCAACCAAGTAAAATATGGAGAGAAAGAAGCAAGCAGCAAAGGACTAAAGAATGTGACATGGTTGAGAAGGTGAGAATGGTGAGGCGTTGGAGTCATAGCAGTGTCCAAGCTGGATTCTATATGCTGTATTCTGCCACTGCAGGTTGACCCAAGGGCTGTCAGGCATCTCTCATCCCCAATGGCAGAGAGAAGCAATGAAGACTCCAGGACATAAATCCAGAATCAGTCAGAACTACCCAAGTTTCAGGAATGGGACTATGGTAAGGCTTCCCTGAATTGGCTTCTCTCTTCCCCTTTCCCTAAAATGGGTTCATCCTTCATTGCCGAAGAAAACCATGCATCAGAGAAATAATGACATGACTTGCATTTGACTTTATTTTGAGTGAGGGAGGGCTATACAGGTCACCAGCCTCCCTTCTCCTCCAGAGCCATCTGAATCCAGTGACCAGATATTCATCAGGATGACTGGAGATGACAGAGGATGAGGCAATTGGGGTTAAGTGACTTGCCCAAGGTCACACAGCTAGTGAGTGCCAAGTGTTTGACAGGAGATTTGAACTCAGGTCCTCCTGACTCCTGCACTGGTGCTCTACCCACTGCACCACCTAGCTTCCCTCCCCTTTCCCTATATATTCCTGGAGGGAGAGATTCTCTCACTAGTGAGCTACCTCTACCCAAACCCGATCTCTGCCCACTATACTCTCCTGCTGTACCTATCCCATAATGGGAAACTTGCTGTATCCATAATAGGAGACTAGGTTTCATGACTCCCTTCCCTAACCTTGTAGCAGTAATCTATGGCTGCCCTTAAAACTGTTTGCAATCCACATTATTTTAAGCATTTTCTCAGTATGTGTGCATGCATGTGTGTGTGTGTGTGTGTGTTGAAATCTGGATGGCAATTTAAATTATGTTAATTATAGCTTTAAGATTGGGAAATGAGGGATGACAAAACCCAGAGAGAAAAGTAGATTTAAAATTGTTAGGGTTACCCCCATACAAGTCAATCTTAATTGGGATTATCCCAATACACGTTAATGCTGCCTAAGTGAGATTTCTGACTAGGGTGGCGAGGGTGTGATGGTTCAAGGAAACAAGAATAAATAAAGATGATAACTGAGGAAGAAAGAGAAGAATCCTTGGGGCCAGGTACATGCAGATCAGTTTGTTCCTTTGCCCTGAAAGCCCACCCTTGTTGAGCCCACCCTGGAAGGAGAGACAGGAGAGAGGAGACAGACAAGAGAAATGGACAAGGGGCTTGTCCATTCAGTCCCTGTCTCAGTGAGTGGCTGGCAGCTCACATGGTTGTGTTTATGAGAGCTACCTAGTGGTGACATAGATAAATAGTACAAAGTACATAGTACACAGGATTTGGAGGTGGAAGGAACCTCAGCAAAACTCTAGACTCATCTTTTCATTGTATCCATGATAACTCTGAGGACCAGAGAGGTAAAGGGTGACTTTTGCTTAAGGCAACACATTTTCTTAAGCAAGAGTTAGAACACAGATTTTTTTCATTCCTATCCAGTTCTTTCCAGTACATCACGTTAGCTATTAGAGTATTTAAAATATGAATTTGGACTTAACTGGATGCTTTCTACTGCCTTTGTCCATATTTCCTCAGGAACCCAAAGTGCTTTAGATGACAGTGGAAAGAGGATGTAATGCCAATTTAGAGAGACTTTGGATCTCACTTTTTGCTCTTTTAATTTCAGACATATAACATATAATTATGATTTGGGGTAATGTCTGACCTTTTGAATGTTTATAAATTATGACTGCCTCCAAGTTGATGTTTGTGGGTACACAAGCAAGATATCATACACATGATTAACCAGGCCATATGAATTCCTGGTATTTTGTATCAGGACAGGATTTTTATTTTGGTGTTATATGTTTCAAGTACTCACATTGCTCTCTAACCTTTCAATATTTTTGTTATTATTTATAACACAAAAACATTTTGGGGTTTCTTTTCTATATCATATTTCAGTGCTTTTTCCCCTTGAGATATGTGTTATAATGTTGATTCACAAACTGTATTAGATGTTTGTTTCAGGACCTAATGTTTACAATAACAAAATATAAATAAAAAAATATTTTCTTTAAAAAAGCATAAGACTGAAACTGATGTGGGTGAATTGGACTACATGAGAAATGTCGATTGATTTTGCCTACAATGCACAATTTGTGGATTCTTGTAATTATTATAATTGTAAAACATTCACTGAACGCCAACAGTACACTAGATATATGAGCAACTATTTGACAAGTCAATCTTTTTGAGCATATTTTCTTACCTGTCAATAGAGATAAATAGGATTGTTGTGAGCTAAGAGTTTTTCAAGACTTAAAATGATACAAAAATTTTAGTTATTATGTCATTAAAGACTCTTCAGTCTCTCAGTATTATTGTGTACTTGGGTAAATCCATGATTTTATCAGTGTGGATAATCCTTTCACCAATCCAGATCAGACCTTTACACCTTCCTATCCTTGTCCATCCTTTCCTATGTCTTGCCATAAATCTATAAGGCCATACGAATTAGAGTTCCAGGGAACCTTGGAGTTCTCAATAGCAAACACCTTGTTCATGTCTTAAGAGGTATTAATGGACAGTCCACTATTTTTTTTTAATCAATATTTTGTTTTATAATAGCAGGGATTTTGCAACAAACCTTCTAAAATAGAACATTTTAACAGAAAGGAGAGCTATTTTCTTTAACTTTCACAATATGAAACTAACTTTGTTATAAATGACCAGTCTTTTGTTGCTTATACATCATGATTTGATTTGTATTGTTGTAGCAATTGTGTATTGTTCTTTTGAATTTGCTCTCTTCAATCTTCATAATTTCATAAAAGTCTTACCCAGTTTCCTGTGAATTCTGCATATCTGTCATTCCTTTAGGCACAATAGCAGTCCATTATATAATATGCTATCATTTGTTCAGCCATTCCTCTATTATTAGGCACATTGTATTTATAGATTATTATTACTACAAGTAATACTGCTATGAACATTTTTTCCACAAGTCTTTTGTTTGTTTGTTTGCTTGTTTGCTGTCAAAACTTCTTAAAGATAAAGACTTAGTAGTGGAATCTCCCGGTCATAATGTATGAAAAATTCACTTTTCTTCAATAATTACTCATTGTTTTCCAGAATATTTAAGCAAATTCACAGTGGCATTGGTAGTGAATTAGTGTGCCTGTCTCCCAATAATGACTCCTCCCTCTCCCTTTCCTTGAACATTTACCAGCTTGATGAGTGTAAAGCAATACCTTTTGTCATGCTAGAACTGACTCAGGCCATTCCTCAGGTAGTTGGGTCAGAAATTAGAACAAAACGACACACTTGTAATCTATCTAATGATTAACAAAAATAGATTTACTTAGCTTTAGCGGTGGAAAGGCATGTAGAACAGGGAAGGGGTGTTCATGAAGGATATATAGTCTTGATTCATCTGAGCACAGCTGTTCTAAATTGGTGTTGGTCATCCGTTCAGTCAAAGGCCCAAGGAAGGAGTCCATTTTATATGCCAGCCTCCAGAAAGCTTCCTCAAAGTGTGAGCCAATCACATCTAGAGGACTGATTCCATACCTTTAAAAGAAAATTAGCCCAGTCTGCATAAGTCAGGACCTTAAAAAAAAACTGGTTCAGTCTCACAGAGCTCTAGGAAATCTTGCTCCTTCAGATGAGGTTTAAGGGTGATAGGTGAACCCCAAAATACGGACAGTCCGGGTCATGCTCGAATAAATTCGACTCAAGCCTTCTTAAAGCCAAAGAAAACAAAGTTTATTAAGGATCCGCCTAATTGGGTTGCCTCTTACAGAGCCTAAGCATTTGTGATGCTTGTATTCACAAGCGGGCCAGAGAGAATCCCAGCTAGACAGAGCCTGAGCTGGATTCAATCTGAGTGTCTTCATGGAGGCAAGATGGAACTTAAATACAGAAAAGAGTATAGGAGGAATATGGGGGGGTTGGTCTGGTAGTCCGGGTGATGGGAGGAGGGGTTCAGGGAGGGTCTTGAGGAGCAGTCCAAGGAGGGAATCCAAGGAGGGTCAAAGGCTGGAAATAACTGGAGGCTAGCAAGAGATATCAGACAATGGGGGGTTTGGGTGGGAAGCAGGTGGAGCAATCCAGATCTTGATAGGGGCAGTATGGGAATGGATACAGATCTGGATGGCAACCTGGGGAATGGGGTTTTGATGGGATCAAGGGTGGGGAGTGCAAGAGACCAGAAATGATAATGAAAAGCCCATGGGCTTCCTGAGACTGCCAGAACAAATGGGAAGGTTAGATTTGAGTAAGAAAGGCCAAATTAAGGGGGAAGATTCAAGGGGAGCTCAAGGAGGCTTCCAGAGTCTGAACCCCATCATTACCACACCTTGGGACTGTTTTCAGGGGGTTATAGTGTGTATTTCTTCTTTTGAAAACTATCTGTTCATATCCTACTGTTAAGTTTTTAGTCACATATTTATGTCAATTCCCTAAAGATTTAGGCTGTCAGGTTTTTTACATAAGTAATTGAATTCTTTCTAATTTTAGCTGCATTCATTAGGAAAGTTTTAAATTTTATGTAACTGACACTCATCTTTTATATCTTCCATTCACTTTCTAGTTATTATCTCCTCCCCTCATACTGGGGGTTATTATCTTGTGATCTGTGAATTAGATTTCAGGAGTTCCGTGGACATGAATGAGGATGAATTATATACTGATTTCAATATAACTGATTTTCTTTTCAAATCTTATGTATTTTATTTTATGCACTAAAAATTCAATGGTCTTAGGAAGGGGTCTATGACATAAAAAAAGGTTAAGGAATCCCTGCTCTCCTCTCTTACATGTATATAATACATACTTAGAGTAATTTTAAAAGATACATAACCTTTCATTTTTTCCTAATCTTTCATGGTATCACTTTATATTTAGAGAGTTTCTAATTGTGTGATATAAAGCATAGAATGTTGATCTAAATCTATTTCCCCCCTAAACTCCTTTGTATCATTCTGGAACTATATGTACAATGTCATCTGTGAATTATGAGGACTTGGATAACTTCATCATTAATAAGGAGGATTTTTTTGTTTGGATTTTGCACAGATTATCTTCAATGACATTGACAAATAACCCTTGACAAAAACCCTCAATGACAATTAAGACTTTGTATTTTATATGGAATGATGAGGTATGTAATAAATGAATCAATCATATTTCCATGAGGAGCAGGATCCTCCTTAAGCAAAAATGTGATGATGCAGCTGGAAAAGCCTTGGAATTGTAATCAGAAAATAAGTTTAGATTCCCAGTTCTGCTGCTTATCTGGGCAAATTACTTAATTTCTTGGATCTTAATTGGTAAAATGAGGTGGTTAGATCATTAGACTATCTTCAAAGTCACTTAAAGCTCTAAATCCTATGATACTTAATATGCAAAGTTTATCTTCACTGTCAGCTTTCTGTGCCCTTTTTCCTTCTCTGGTTCCAGCCTCAAACCCCTCCTACTCAGTAGCCTTTGATCCTTTCTTCCTCCCCTCTCCACTAAACAAACAAACAAACCTGCATTCATGTGAATTTACCAGAGTCAGAGCCTTACACAAAAGGAAAGAGGTTTTTTCCGTAAAATGTCAGATACTATCTTCTGTGGGAAGTACTGTTTACGTTATTTTGGGGGTGACCAAAATTCCTAACCTAATGAAATCACAAAAAAAAAATGAGACAAGAGTCTGTTCCACTTATGTTCAGGGTAACTCTGATTGAGATTATTACTGGTTCTGTTTTACAGATGGCTCACCTGAAGCTTATAGATGACTAGTGATTTGCCCAAGGTTATTCCATGAGTCACTCGTGAGTATATCTAAAAATAGAACCCACAAAATGAAAATATGACTCCTAGTCACATGTTCTCACCACTGGGCCATACTTCTGTTTAAAAATGTAAACAGTCTCTCTTACATCATCTGAAACTGAAAACTGATTTTCCTTCCTCTTTGTAAACATATAAAATTGGCACAAGGAAATTAACAAACCTGACACTTAAAATACAGTATTATAATAGCTCTTTTCTGAGTAGGACAATGATAAATTGTAGGGTATCCAGAGAAGGGCATCCAGGATGGTGAAGGACTGGAAGACCATGCCACAGGAAAATCAAACAAAGGAAAGTAGGGTGTTTAACCTGAAAGAGAGAAGACTTCAGGAGTACCTAATAACTGTGTTCAAATATTTGAAGAGCTCAGCTGTGGAAGAGGGATTCCATTGTTTTGCTTGACTCTAGAGGGTAAATCTAGGATCAAAAAGTATTGTATAAAGGCAGAATTCATTTTGATTGAATTCTAAACAATTAAGAACTATTCCAAAGTAAGAATGGGCAACTTCAGGAAGTAGTAGATATTCTTCCCTGAAGCTCTTCAAATAAAACCTGGATGAAAAATCCTTTGTCAGGTACTTTGGAAAGGATGATCCTTGTTTACCGGTGAGTTGGGATAGATGGCTACTGAGTTCTCCTTTTCTGAGATTCTGTGATATATCTAGTCATTTCTGCCTTATAAAATAAAAATGAATAGTTCCCCTTTAGCAAATTCTAATTCTTTGTTTAAGAGAAGAGGTTCCTTCCTCCATTCAAAGGTACTTCTCAAAGGCTGCCTCCTATGCATAAATCCTTCCTTGATTTCTCCAGCTGCTAACAATTTCCTACTTCCCCTCCCAAGTTACTTTATATGTATTAGTTTCCTATATTGAACAAAGAATTGGAATTTTCTGAAGGGAAATTCTCATATGATATTCAGTTCTTATTAGGACACTAGACATTTTTTTGTATTTACTTATCTTTCTGTGTTGTTTTGCACTAGTAGAATGTAGACTTTTTGAGATCAGGAACCATTTTTGCTTTTATCTTTCTAGCCCTAGTAACAAGCACAGCATCTACAAAATAAAATCTTCTTTGAATTAAATTTACAGTATTTTTAGTGGCAAGGAGGAAGTTGACTTTGCATTTAAACAATTTCACTGGTGAGAAGAGTCAAGCTATCCTTATCCAGGAGAGGATCAATAATTTCAGGAACAAACAGAACATAGTAATGATAATAACAGTAACATTTTAAGACACTTGACTCACAACAACTTTGTGAGGTACCTGAGTAATTAATATCCTTGTTTTATAGATGAAGAAATAGTGGCCCAGAGAGTCAAGATCCCTTCCTGAGTTGAAGAACTAGAATTTGAGATAAGACTTGAAAATCAGGGATATCTTGACTTTGATAAACAACCTTGATGTGGATAAACTGGATGCATTCTGTCAATATTCTTAAATTTTGTTATGATCTGAAATACTTTAGATAAAGTATATCCAGACCTGTCCCTGGATACAGGTCACTAATTTTTCTGTAACTTTCAGACTTCCCTGGAGCCCTGAAAGTTTAAATGACTTGGTCTGTGTCATGTGGCTAACAAGAGAGGCAGAACTCAAACTGTGGTCTTCCTGGTGCTTAGACCAGTTCTCTATCCATTATGTGAGGCTGCTTCTTTAATCAACTTGCTTAGGTACTGAAGTAACATTTCCCTACCATTTCCCCCTTTTCATTTGCACTTAACAGATAAAAATTCTTCTGGGATTTTTGCAACTAGTCTGTGATAAAGGCCTCATTTTTAAAATATATAGAGAACTGAGTCAACTGTGCAAGAACACAAGTCATTCCCCAAATGATAAATAGTCAAAGGATATGAACAGTCGGTTTTCAGAGGAAGAAATTAAAGTTATCTATAGTCATATGAAAAAATGCACTAAATCACTATTGATTACAGAGATGCAAATCAAAACAACTCTGAGGTACCACATCACACCCATCACATTGGTTTACATGACGAAACAGGAAGATGATAAATGTTGGAGAACACGTGGGAGAGTTGGAACACTAATTCATTGTTGGTGGAGCTGTGAGCTGATCCAACCATTCTGGAGAGCTATTTGGAACTATGCCCAAATGGCTACAAAAATCTCCATATCCTTTGACACAGCATTACTTCTTTTAGGACTATATAACAAAGAGATCATAAAAATGGAAAAGGGTCCTACATGTACAAAAATATTTATAGCAGCTCTCTTTGTGGTGGCCAAAAACTGGAAATCAAGGATGCCCATCAATTGGGGAATGGCTGAATAAATTGTGGCATATGAATGTAATGGAATGCTATTGTGCTATAAGAAATGATGAGCAGGAAGTCTTCAGAGAGGCCTGGAAAGACTTTTACGAACTGATGCTGAGTGAAAGGAGCAGAACCAGAGGAACTTTGTACACAGCAACAACCACAGTATGTGAGGAATTTTTCTGGCAGACTTAATCCTTCACAGCAATGCAAGGACCTAAAAAATTCACAATGGACTCTCCACATCCAAAGAAAGATCTACAGAATTCGATTGCAGAATGAAGCAGACCATTTTCTTTTGTATAATGTTTTGTTTTGTTTTATGGTTTCTCCCATTCATTTTAATTCCTCCATGCTACATGATTAAGGTGAAAATGTATTTAATAGGAATGTATGTGTAGAAGCTATAAAAGTGTATGCTTTCTCAGGGAGGGAGTGGGGAAGAAAAGGGGATGAAGGGGAAGAAAGGGGAAAAAATCAAAGATATATGAAAGTGATTGTACAACACTGAAAACAAAATAGTTTAATGTTAAAAAATAATAAAATAAAAAACAGCACTAGCAAAAAAAATTTCTTTCCCAGTTTTCTGCTTCCCTCTTAATCTTGGTTGCATTGGGTTTGTGCAAAAACTTTTCAATTTAATCAAAATTACCCATTTTGCACTTCATAATGTTCTCTATCTCGTTTGGTCAAAAATTTCTCCATTCTCTATAAGTCTGACAAAAATACTATTCCTTGTTCCCCTAATTTGTTTATAGTGTCCATCTTTATACATAGATCATGTATCCATTTGGACTTGGCTTGTGTACAGTGTCAGGCATTGGTCTATGCCCAGTTTCTGTCACACTGTTATCCAGTTTTCCCAGCAATTTTTGTCAAACAGTGAGTTCTTATCCCAGAAGCTGGGGTCCTTGAGTTTATCAAATGGTAGATTGCTATATTCATTAGCCACTGCATCTAACATATTCCCCTGGTCTACCCCTGTGTTCTTAGCCAGTACCAAGTGGTTTTGATGATTGCTGCTTTATAATGACTTTCAAGCATTCTTGATGAAAATACCAGAGCTGAATAGAAAATTTGACTTTCAAATACAAAAATCAAGAGAAATATGAAAAGGTAAACAGGAAAGAAAAATCATAAGGGACTTATTAAATTTGAACTGTTTACAATTCTGCATGAGAACATGATATTTGTAACTCATGAGACCTTTCTCAGGATCAAGGTAGTTGGAGGAAATTATATACAGATAGACGGATAGATAGATAGATAGATAGATAGATAGATAGATAGATAGATAGATAGATAGATAGATAGAAATATGTATGTAGATAGATAGAGGGCACAGGGAGAGCTAAATATGAAGTGATGATATGTAAAAAATAAATTAAGGGGTGAAAGAGGAATATATTGGGAGAAGGGAAAGGGAGAGATAGAATGGGGTAAATTATCTCACATAAAAGAGGCAAGAAAAGGATATCACAATGGAGGGGAAGAGAGAAGAGATGAGAGGGAATAAGGAAGAAATAACATACTCAGTTGGGTATCTTACCCCACAGGAAAATAAGGGAGAAAGAGATGGGGGGGGAGGGCAGATTGTGGGAGGGGATGGTCAGAAGCAAACATTTTTGAAAAGGGACAGGGTTAAAGAAGAAAATAGAATAAGTGGGGCCTGGGATGAGATAGAGAGAAATATAGTTAGTGTTTCACAACATGACTATTATGGAAGTGTTTTCATAACTACACATGTATAACCTATATTGAATTGCTTGCATTCTCCATGAGGGTAGGTGGAGAGGGAAGAAGGGAGAGAATTTGGAATTCAAAGTTTAAAAGTTTAAAAACAAATGTTAAAAATTGTTTTTACATGTAACTGGGAAATAAGATATATAGTCAATGGGGTATAGAAATCTATCTTGCCTACAAGAAAGTAAGGGGGAAGGAGATAAGATAAAAGGGAGGGCAGATTGGGGGAAGGGGTAATGAAAATGTATGTCATGTCAGCATGGGGGGGGGGGTAGAAGAGAGAAGGAGAGAAAATTTGGAACTCAAAATGTTGTGGAAATGAATGTTGAAAGCTAAAAATAAATTCATTAATTAATAAAAACACAAAAAGAAATATGGAAATAGCACAATGAATACCTTAGCTTCAAAAAGATACCTCTAAGGTATTTTCTAGTTTTAAATCCTATAGTGTTATTGTACCTAGGATACCCTCCTATCATATATGAGCTCTCCAGCAGAGCCACTTTAGATTCAAGGTATTCTTTTGGGTCCTCATCCATGCAAAACCATATCTCATGAGCCTTCATCAATGTACTATAGACAGCCAGAGGACACACTTAAAAAGGACATTTAATAGCATGGCAAAGAAAGTCACATTAAAATATTACTTCCTTTCCTTATCCCCACCATTTATAACCACATGGATCACAAATGAGGAGTAGGTAATTCAACATACAGACACTGCGTGTCTTCTGGGGATGTTTCTAGGCCTTCTATGAAATCTTCATTGGGGATGTTTTTTGATTTAATTTTTTATGTACAATTTCATATTCTTTTCCTCCAAACTCCCCCCTTGAGAAGGCAAGAAATATGATACTCATTATCCATGGATAGTCATGTGAAACATATTTCTGTATCAGAAATATTCTGAAAAAAGAGAAAAGAAAAATATGCTTCAGTCTGCCCTCTGAGTCCATCAATACTCTCTGGAAGTGGATAGCTTTTTATGTCATGTCTTTTAGGATCAACGTATTGATCAGAGTAACTAAGTCTTTCACAGTTGATTATCATTATTACTATGTAGATTATTCTCCTGGTTCTGCTTACTTCACTTTGTATCGGTTCACATAGGTCTTTCCAAGTTTTTTCTGAAACAATCTCCTTTGTCATTTTTTTATACCACAACAGTATTCCATCTCATTCAAATACCATAACTTGTTCAGTCATCTTCAGTTTCTAACTCTTTGCTACCACAAAAATTGCTGCTATAAACATCTTTCTATATATTGGTCCCTTTCTTTTTCTTTTATCTCCTTGGTCAATAGACTTAATAATAGTATTACTAGGTCAAAGAGTATGCAAAGTTTTATAGTTCCTTGGGAATACTTCCTATTTGTTCTTCAGAATGGTTGGAATAGTTCACAGCTCCACTAACAATGCATTAGTGTATCATTTTCCCACATCCCTTCTAACATTTGTCATTTTCTTATCTATCATCTTAGCCAATTTGATGGGTATGAGATGGGACTTCAGAGTTATTTAAATTTGCATTTCTCTAATTATTAGTAATTTGGAACATTTTTTCATATAGCTATTGATAATTTTGATTATTTTCCTCTGAAAACTGCTTGTGCATATCCTTTGACCAATTAACAAATGGAGAATGGTTCTTATTAATTTGGCTCAATTCCATATATACTTGAGAGATGAGATCTTTATTGGAGAAACTTGTTGCAAATATTTCTCCCAGCTTTCTGCTTCCCTTCTAATTTAGCTTGCCTTGGTTTTATTTCTGCAAAAAATTTTTAATTTTATGTAATCAAAATTATGCTGTTAACTCCTGTGAACCTCTCTATTTCTTTTGTGGTCATGACTTCCTTTATCTATAGATATGACAGGTAATTTCTTCTATATTACTCTAATTTGCTTATGATATCACCCTTTATGTTGAAATCACATACCTACTTTGAGCTGATCCTTGGTACATGGTGTGAGGGTGTTGGTCTATGCCCATTATCTGCCAGACTATTTTCCAGTTTTCCCAACCATTTTTTTTTTTGGTCAGATAGTGAGTTTCTTGCCGTAGTAGCTAAGATCTTTGTATTTTTCAAGGCTATGGTGTTTTATTTGCATCTAACCTATCGCATTGACCAATCATGCTATTTCTTATCCAATACCAAATTGTTTTGATGATTACTATCATGTTATATAGTTTGAGATATAGTACTGTTTGCCCTCCATTCTTTCACATTTTTTCATTTATTCCCTTGATTTTCTTTACTTTTTTTATACAGATGAATTTTGTCATTATTTTTTCTAATTCTACAACTGATTCTTTAGTAATTTAATTATTATAGCATGAAAAATATAATTAATTTGAGTAGTATTGGCATTTTATTATATTGGCTTGGTCTACTCATGAGTAATTACTATTTCTCCAATTATTTAGATTGATCTTTATTCGTGTGAAGTGTTTTATAATTGCATTCATATAGTTCCTAGGTTTGTTTTGGCAAGTAGAGTCCCAAGTATTTTATACTGTTTGCAGTTCTTTTAAATAGAATTTCTGTATCTCTTCCTACTCATTTTTGTTGATATTACATAGAAATGCTGATGATTTGTATGTTTATTTTATAGCCTACAGATTTGCTAAAGTTGTTCATTGTTTTGACTAGTGTTTCTGTTGTCTCTCTAGGGTTCTCTATAGTACCATATCATCTGAAAAAAATGGTAGTATTTTTTTCTTTTTTGCCTCTGTTCCTTCACTTTCTTTCTTTCTGTCTTATTGCTATAGCTAGCATTTTTAGCACAATATTAAATAATAATGCTGACAATGGACATCCTGGCTTTATCTCTGACCTTATTGGAAAGGGTTCTAGTTTATCCTTATGACAAATAATGCTTTTGGCTTTAGATAAATACTACTTATCATTTTAAGAAAAACTCCATTTATTCCTGTGCTTTCTATTGTTTTCAATAGGAATGGCTTGCATTTTGACAAAAGCTTTTTGTGTATCTTTTGTTATGATCACATGATTTTTGTGGTTTTTATTATTATGGTTGATCATATTTATAGTTTTCTTATTATTGAACCAGCACTGCATTCTTAGTATAAATTCAGCCTGGTCATAGTGTATCATCTTTGTGGTATTTTGCTATAATCTCCTTCCTGGTATTTTATTTCAAAGTTTTGCATTAATATTCATTAGGGAATTTGGTCTATAGTTTTATTTTTTCTCTCCCCCCAATTTAGACATAAAAAACATATTAATGTCATAGAAGGAATTTGATAGTACTCCTTACTTATTCTTTCAAATAGTTTATATAATATTGATATTAATTACTTTTAATTTTTTTTTTTGTAAATTCATCTAATCCTAGTGTTTTTTCTTAGGGAGTTCATTTATGGCTTATATGATTTTTTTTGTAAGACAGGGTTATTTAAGTATTCTATTTCCTCTTTGTTAATCTGGGCAATTTATATTTTTGTAAATTTTTATCCTTTTCATTGAGATAATCAGTCTTATTGGTGTAGAGTTGGGCAAAATAACTCCTAACAATAGTTTTAACTTCATCTTCATTGGTTGTACATTCAACTCATTTTCTTTTTTAAAAAAATAGCTACCAGTTTATTTTATTTTGGATTTTCCCATAAAACCAGCTTCCAGTTTTATTAGTTCATTTTTTTAAACTTTCAATTTTATCAATCTCTCCTTTGAGTTTAAGATTTCTATTTTGGTGTTTGGGATTTTTAATTTATTCTAGTTTTGTTTTTCCTAGTTGCATGCATAATCCATTGATTTGCTCCTTGTCTATTTTTAATTGATGTAAATATTTAGAGCCTACTTTGGCTGCATCCCACAAATAAGTTGTCTTATTGTTGTCAGTGTCTTTAATGAAATTATTGTTTCTATGATTTGTTAATTCACATGTTTTTAGGATTACACTGTTAGTTTCCAAATAATTTTTAATCTAAGCTTCAAAGGTCTTTTATTGAAAATAATTTTTATTGTAGTATCAGCTGAAAAGGGGTATGTAATATTTCTATTTTTCAGCATTTTTGAGGTTTTTAATGCCCAATCCATGGTCAGGTTTTGTGAAGGTGCCATATACAACTGAGAGAAAGGTATACTCCTTTCTATTCCCATTTGACATTCTCCAGAGTTCTGACATATTTAACTTTTCTAAAATTATATTCATCTCCTTAACTTCTATCTTGTTTGTTTTATGGTTAGATTTATCTAGATCTGAGAAAGGTAAATTGAGTTTCCCCACTAGAATATTTTTACTTTTTCCTTCTGTAAGTTCATTTTTTTCCTTTAAGAATTGGAATGCTGTGCCATTTGGTGCATATGAACTCAGTATTGATATTAATTCATTGTCTATGGTACTTTTTAGCAAAATGTTGTTTACCTAATTATCTCTTAATTAGGTTTATTTTTGCTTTTGCTTTGTCTGAGACTGATTGCTACTCCTGCCCTTTTCACTTTAAGTCAAATTTTTCTTTTCTGCTCTGGTCTTTTCATCAAGAATGCTTGAAAGTCCTCTATTTCATTAAAATTCCATTTTTTCCCCTGAAATATTACACTCAGTTTTGCTGGGGAGGTGATTCTTGGTTTGAGTCCTAGTTCCTTTGACTTCTGGAATATCCTATTCCACACCCTTCCATTCCTTAACGTAGAAGCTGCTAGATCTTGTGTTATCCTGATTGTATTTCCACAATACTGGAATTGTTTCTTTCTAGCTGCTTGCAATATTTTCTCCTTGACCTGAGAATTCTGGAATTTGGTCACAATGTTCCTAGGAGTTTCTCTTTTTGGATCTCTTTCAGGTGGTGATCAGTGGATTCCCTGAATACTTATTTTGCCCTCTGGTTCTGGAATATCAGGGCAGTTTTCCTTGATAATTTCATGAAAGATGATGTCTAGACTCATTTTTTGATCATGGCTTTCAGGTAGTCCCATAATTTTTAAATTGTCTCTCCTGGATCTATTTTCCAGGTCAGTTGTTTTTCCAATGAGATATTTCACATTCTCTTCCATTTTTTCATTCTTTTGGTTTTGTTTTGCGATTTCTTGGTTTCTCATAAAGTCATTAGCCTCCATCTGTTCCATTCTAATTTTGAGAGAACTCTTTTCTTCAGTGAGCTTTTGAACCCCTTTTTCCATTTGGCTATTTCGGCTTTTGAAAGTATTCTTCTCCTCACTGGCTTTTTGAACCTCTTTTGCCAATTGAATTAGCTTATTTTTCAAGGTGTTATTTTCTTCCGCATTTTTGGTATTGACCCATTTTTCATGCTTTTCTTGCATCTCCCTCATTTCTCTTCCCAGTTTTTCCTCCACCTCTCTAAATTGATTTTCAAAATCCTTTTTGAGCTCTTCCATGGCCTGGGCCCATTGGATATCTATTTCGGATGTTTGGGATACAGAGGCCTTGACTTCTATGTCTTTCCCTGATTGTAAGCATTGTTCTTCCTCATCAGAAAGGAAAGGAGAAAATATCTGTTCACCAAGAAAGTAACCTTCTATGGTCTTATTTTTTTTCCCCTTTTCTGGGCATTTTCTCTGTCAGTTACTTGACTTCTGAGATTCCTCTCCACTCCCTCCTGCCTCACCTCTAGATCTGCCCAGCTAGTGCTTGGGGTCTGAGATTCAAATGCTGCTTTCCAGCCTCAGGGCTTTCAGTGGGGTTGGGGCTGCTATTCAGTGGGATTAAGTTCAGGTGCTCAGGTGGGGGCAAGGCCACCTCACAGGGCTCAGTTCCCTCAGGGGGTTTATGCAGAGATCTTCAGCAATGGATCTGAGCTCCTGTCTGCTTTGGGAGCCCCTGTCAGCTGCTTCCCCCACTGCTTCCTCTGGAGGGGGCCTGAGTTATGGAGACACCCCGCTCCCCTCTCAGCCAGTCCAGAAGTCTCTCTCACTGACCTGCAGTCACTGTGGGTTGAGGGTCTTTCACAGCTGCTAGAGATTCTGTCCCTGAAGTCTGCTCAGAACTGCTCCTCTTGGTGCCACACAGCCAAGGCAGGGCTGGGCTCCACTCTGGGTCCAGTGCACAATGGCCTTTGCTGTTGGTTTTTCAGGGCTCTCTGGAACAGAAATCTCCTTCACTCTGTTGCAGAGTGGCTTCCACTGCTCCAGAATTTGTTGGGAGTTCTTTTTACAGGTAATTTATGGGCTGTGGGTTCAGAGCTAGCATATGTGAATCTTTCTACTCTGCTATCTTGGCTCCTCCCCCCCTGCCCTTTTCACTTTAGCTGAAGCATGATACATTGGTCTCCAGTCCCTTATTTTAACTGTGTGTGTATCTGTCTTGGCTATGTCTTTTGCAGAGAACATATTACTGAAGTCTGCTATTCTTTTCCATTATATGGGTGAATTCATCCCACTCACAGCTATGATTTCTAGTTATTCATTTTCCTTTACCTTATTCTCTTCTATTTTTCCTTATCTTTTAAAATTCTGTTTCAAAAATACATTTTGCTTCCAACTTCTACCTCCCTTAATCTACCCTCCCCTTTCTCTTAGCCACTTCCAATTCTTTCTTATTGGGTAAGAAGAATTTCTATATCTCTGTGTGTGTGCATGTGTGCATGCATGCGTGTGCATGTGTGTGTGTACAACATTCCCTTTTTGAACAAGTTCAGATGAGAATGAGGTTCATATGTTGCCCACCCCCCACTACAATAATTGTTCCTTGTGCACCTCTTTTATGGAACATAATTTCACCCATTCTAGCTTCCTTTCCTCCTTCTTCCCCTGCATCCCTCTTTTTTACTGTTCATTTTTTTAGATTATCTCAACATAACAGACTCACACCCATACCTTCTATGTTGATTCCTTCTTATTACCCTAATAATGACAAGACTCTTAGGAGTTACATGTATGATCTTCCCATACAGGAATGGAAACAGTTGAACCTTATTAAGGCTTTTATTATTTCCCTTTCATGTTTACCTTTTTGTGCTTCTTTTGAGTCTTGTATTTGAATATCAAAATTTTTTTTCAGCGCCAGTCTTTTCACCAAGAACGTTTTAGTCTTCTATTTAATTACCTATTTTTTTCTACTGTAAGATTATACTCAGTTTTGCTGGATAAGTTGTTCTTGGTTGTAATCTTAGCTCCTTTCTGGAAAATCATATTCCAAGCCCACTACTCTGTTATAATGATAGTTGTTAAATCTCATGTGAACCTGACTGTGACTCTACAGTATTTGAATTATTTCTTTCTGACTACTTTCAGTATTTTCTATTAAACCTGGGAGCTTTGAGGTTTGGCTATAATATTCCTAGATGTTTTCATTTTGGGATCTCTTTCAGGAGGTGGTCAGCAGACTCTTTCAGTTTCTACCTTGCCCTCTGGTTCTAAGATACCAGGGCAGTTTTCCTTTATGCTTTTTTTGAAATATGATGTCTAGGTTCCTTTTTCAATCATGGCATTCAGGTGGTGCAATAATTCTTAAATGATTTCTCAATCTATTTTTAAGGTTAGCTGTTTTTCCTATGAGATATTTCATGTTTTTCTATTATCCATCTTTTGACATTATTTTATCGTTTCTTGATATCTCATGGGATCATTAGTTTTTATTTGACCAGTTTCAATTTTTAAAGAGTTATTTTCTTCAGTGAAGTTTTGTACCTTTTAAAAAACTATTTAACCATTTCTGATTTTTAAGGAATTATTTTCTTCAGTCTTTTTTGTGCCTCTTTTACCAAGCTCTTCTCTTTTCATAAGTTTCTTGCATTTCTCTCATTTTTCCATTTTTTTTTACTGCTTTTCTTTTATTTTAAGATCAGTTTTGCTATTTTAAAATCTCTTCCAGGAAGTCTTGTTGGAGTTGTGTTCAATCTGCATTTTTCTTTGAAGTTTTGCTTTTAGTTTTCCCAAGTCATTTTCTTTTGAGTTTGTGTCTTAAACTTTCTTTAAACACAATAACTTTTTATGGTCAGGTTATTTCTTTTTTTTTGCTTGCTCATTTTTATCTAATTCATTTCTTGACTTTGGAGATTATGCTGGGCTCTGCTTACCTCTATAATGGTAGGGGAATTTGAAGACCTTCCCTGTCCCTTAATAAGTCCATGTGACCTGCTTTGAGCTCTGGCCCACACCACTGCCTGAGTCACATGGTGTCAATGGTGTGAGGAGCTTACTGAATGGGTGGAGCAAGAAGGATGCAGCAGGAAGAGAGAGAAGTAGAGCTGAGACAGTGAGCAGGCAGAGTAGAGCAGTTAGCTTGAGAGAGAGAGAGGGAGTTGTTTTGCCCAAGGGAACTTGCTTGTAGGGAGGCCTGCTGGAAGGAAGGTTTGGGGATGGCCATGTTCCCTACATTGATAATGTGTGTAGATTTGTTAGTATGGTGGATTTGCCTTTCTGGAATCTGAATATTTTGGTTTCATCTTTGAGGAAGAGAGTTTATAATTTGTGACTTTACCTTGGAAATAAGCATGCACATCCATAGTGACTGCTGTGGGCATTGCATTGACATTACAACTCCTAGGGTGAAGGGTGACTGGCCTGATCTTTAGGTGTTTATGCCCATCTGTTTTCACAACTAGATCTGGTGGCCTGTAAGTTTTCAATGCTTCTAAAGTGGTGTGATCTAGGGTTTGGTCTGGTCTCTGCCCTCCTGGTCTGCTCTCTAGTCCCCCTGTTTCCTTGTGACTACAATCACTCTTCTTCACTTTGGAACTAGAATCTGGCTAATGGGCAATGGAACTGCTGAAAAGAACCTGAACCTACCCCTGTGCTAGTTTAGGGGTCCATCTATATAATCTTTTTTTGACCAAGTGTTCAATCTCCTTACTCATCCTACATATTAAGAACTCCAGGTGCTAATGCTATCATCTCCAAGGCCCACAGTCAATGTTGCTTCTGTCATGCCATGCTCTAGACCAGTTCCCACCCCAGGGACTGCAGGGTTTTTTTTTTTTTCCCTCTTAAGCTTCTGGGTTAGAAAAATGACTGATTTTTTTTTATTAGTTTTCCCACTCAGAATTCAATTTGGTGTTTGTTTTAAAGTTATTTAGAGGGGTGGGCTGGGAGAACTCAGCAAAACTGTTCACTTTATTCCACTATTTTGTGTCTATCTCTCCACTAGGAACATTGCTAACACAGGTCTTATGGGGACTCTTGACTTTGTAATTTCTCTTGGGCAATACTGTGTGCTATTAGCTTCTGAGACTCAAGTCTTCAGGACCACCTGCTTATACTTTCAGCTCTAGTGTGCTAGGTAAGTGGTAAGATAAGGACAGGAGGAAATTTCCTTAGTTATAGTCACTGATTTCAGCTAACAAAAACCCAGCAGATTACATTCAGGCTAGGATTCTTTTGTTTGGAAAGGACCTCTGAAGTCCTCTAGTCTGAATGATATATTTCTCCCTTATCTTTCTCATTTCCATCCCCTTTCTCTAGATTTTCCTAATGAGTAACATGAATAGTAATTATATATTTTAAGCACATAAAGATTTTCAACTTTCAAATCGTTTTCAGACCATCATTGATCCTGGTCTGAAGGCATTCTGGTTGGTTTCTGAGATTTAAAAAAATGTCTTCTATGCAATTTACATTTTATTTTGAGGTCATATGGTAGAGGTGGGATTATGTCACCCAAATGGCTACAGGTAGCATAAAGAAAAATGTGTTTGTCATGAAGAATGTGTGTGGTCATGACTGTATTTTGCAAACTTTTGTCACAGAATCACAGAAACCATCTAATCAGAGGCCTGTAAAACCTGTGACTTGCAGGTCACTTGCAGCCTGAAGGCTGCCTGTGGCTCGTCAAAAGATTTCTCCTACATTTTTCATGAGAACAGAGGTTGTGCAGGCCTGATCTAATCCAACCTGTACTGAGTAAGAATACCCTCTATTTCAGCCCCAATGAACTGTCATTCAACTTTTGTTTGTAGACATCTAGTGATAGGAAATTCACTGTCTCCTGAGACAGTCCATTCCATTTTTTTTTTATACAGCTTTAATTGTTAGGAAGATTTTCCTTATGTGAAGGCAAAATTTGCCTCTTTTCAACAACTATTCATTGTCCTAGTTCTGCCTCCTGTGGCCAACCAGAACAAGCCTATTCCATATGAAGAAATTACCATATTCTTGTTTCTCTAAATTGAAAAATGCCTCCAGAGTCAAACCAACAGAAAACAATTTTTAAAGATTGCACTGGAAGAGATTTAGGTGCCAAATAAGGCAGTAGGTATTTAAGAAAAAGGATCTTTAGGTACAGGTTTACTTAAATGAAGCCTACCTAAAGATGGAAGTGCTAAAGTAACAATTAGTGTAATCAAACCAATGGCTTCTACAGACATGTACAGTCTCTCTGTTACTGACATGTAAAAGATGGAGTGGGATATAGTGAAGATGAGTATATTATTTTAGAAATGTACTAGACTGGGAATCAGGAGACCTGAGTGTTCTTGTTCCATCTGTAAAATTAGCATGACCTTTGGTAAGTCACTTACGCTTTCTGAGAATGTTTCTACAGCTATTAAAAAATAAGTTATTGGGAAGCTAAGGTGAGTTAACATGTAAAATCTTTTTGTAAATTGTAAAAGTGTTATATAAATGTAAGGTTTTATTACCTTTTGCCAGCTTTTCAAGCATGCACAGTTGATAAACATGCAAGACACAGTAGTTTCTGAAGGATGGCTGAAATAACCAATTTTAAGCTTTCCTTTCTCTCAGCTTAAAATCTTCTATGATTTCTGAAGGTTTCTTGTTCATTTTTCTATTTAGATCTACTTGACCAGAGAATTTCTTTCTTTGGGAGAAGATTTTAAAACTCATAAATACCTTGCAAGTTATAGCAACCTATTAGGTTGTCTGATCTAGGCATTTTCCTGACATTCAGCTTACTGCATTTGCTTATCTGGATCAAAACACTTGCAAACATCAAGACTTTGTTGATGAAAATGATGGGGAAATTAAGAAGTTGCTAAATGAAAAATGAGAACTTCACAGGGTTTACCAGCAGGATAATTCATCTATCTCTAAGAAGGTAGCATTTAATTCCATCAAAAGTAAAGTACAAGTGAAGTTTAGAGAGATGCAGGATTTTGGGCTCAGTAAGAAGGCAGATGAAATTGTTTTATACTGATAGTAACAATCCAAAACACTTTTATGATGCCCTGAAGGCTATTTATGGGCCAAAGACCTAGGGTGCATCCCAACTATTCAGTGCTGAAGGAGCCACATTGATTAATGATCAGGACATGATCCTAGAGAGATGGGCTGAACATTTTTATAGTGTTGTCAACAGACCATCATCAATTCATGCTGAGGTCATTGACCATTTACCTGAGGTTGAAGTCAATCTCTCCCTAGCTGAACTTTCAAGTGAAGAAGAGGTTTTGAGGACCTTTAGGCTCCTTTTGTGTAGCGAAGCACCTGGTATTGATTCTATTCCAGCTGAGATTGACAAGGTAGGAGGACCATTGCTTATATAAAAGCTGACTGACAATTTATAGGTTATATGGGAAGCGGAAGTTATGCCTCCATTGTTCACTTCTATAAAGGTAAAGAAAATAGATTGTCCTGTGACAATCATGGGGAGGGGGGGATTGGAAGTCTCTCTCTGTTAGTCATTGCTGGCAAAATTCTTGCCAGAGTCCTCCTTAATAGAATGATCCTTCACCTGGAAGATAGTCATCTACCTGAGAGCCAGTGTGGCTTCAGAAAGGACTGAGGAATGGTCGATATGGTGTTTGCTGCCTGACAACTCCAGGAGAAATACCAGGAGCAGAACAGAGGTCTGTACACAATGTTTGTAGATCTAATTAAGGTCTTTGATACTGTCAGTCAAGAAGGCTTATGGAAAATTATGTACAATTTGGTTGTCCAGTGAAGTTCATCAGCTCATGAAGGCATGCTTGCCCAGGTTCTGAATAATGAACAATGTTCTTGGGCTTTCCCGGTCACCAATAGAGTGAAACAAGGCTGTGCTCTTGCTCTCATGCTTTTTAGTATGATGTTTTCAGCCATGTTGTCAAATGCTTTCAATGAGGATGAATATGGAATCAAGGTCAGCTACTGCATTGATGCTAAATTCTTCAACTTGAAAAGGCTACAAAACCAAGACCAAAGTAGAGGGAACGTTGGTGCATGATTTTCTGTTTGCAGATGATTTTGCACTCTATGCAGTCTCTGAGGCTGAGGTGCAACAAAGTATGGATTGATTCTCTGCTGCTTGTGCTAATTTTGGCCTAACAATTAACACCAAGAAAACACAGTTCCATCAGTCACCACCACACCATCCATATGTGGAACCATTGGTTACATCAAATGGAGAAGTTTTGAATGCGGTGGATAAGTTCACCTACCTTGGTAGTGTACTTTCCAGGGATATACACATTGATAATGAAATTGACATACATATTGACAGAACTAGTTCAGTGTTTGGAAGGAAAGTATGGGAGACAAGAGGTATTAAACTGACTACTGAACTGAACATCTATAGAGTCATTGTGCTCACCTCATTGTTGTATGCTTGTGAAACCTGGGAAGTGCACTAGTGCCATCCTAGGAAACTGAAACACTTTCATTTGAATTGTCCTAAGAAAATTCTGAAGATTACCTGGCAGGATAAGATACCAGACACAGCGGTCCTTTCTTGAACTAACATGCACTCTGCTTGAGAGAGTGCAACTCTGATAGGCTGGCCATGCTGTTTGAATGCAAAACTTACACTTGTCAAAATAACTACTTTATGGAGAATTCACACAGGGCAAGTGTTCACATGGTGGTGAGAAGAAGAGATATAAAGATATTCTCAAGGTCTTTCTTAAGAACTTTGGAATTGATTGTGTGACATGGGAGACACTGGCATAGGATTGCTTAGCATAGCACGACCACATCAGAGAAGATGCTGTGCTCTATGAGCAAAGCAGAATTAAAATAGTTCAAAAGAAATTTAGAGAATCCAAACCAAATGTTCATATTGATTATTTGTGCCCAACCTGTGTTTGAACATTCCAAATTCGTATTGGTTTGATCAGACACAATTGGACCCACTGAAGCTTGACTCTAACATAGTGATGTCATTTTGTTCCTCCTTGAGAATGCAGGACAACAAACAGCCAGCTTGACTGGTGCTTGGCAATGTTTCTAAAGAGCAGAATAATGAATATTTTTGGTTCTTTGGTTATTTTTTTTTTTTGTTTGAGGTGGGGTAAGTTATAATACCTTCAGATAATTAGGCAAATTTTTCAAATTATTTTATATAGACTCTGTCACTTATGTTCAAAGTATTTATTGAAAGATAGACTTCAGTTGAAACTGACCTAAGTCACATCAAAGTATCTTGAACAAAATGTTTATCTTAGATCGTTTAAAATTTTATTTTATTAACAAGAATCTATTTTCTCTTCCTTCTACTTCCTTCCATATTGGGGTGGGGCAAAATAAAATCCTTTAAATAAATACACATGATCAGGCAAAACTAATTCCCACTTTGGTCATACCTCTTCTTCTCAAAAATGTCTCAATACGTGTCTAAGTCTATGAGCTCTCTGTCAGCAGTGGGTACTATGTTTCATCATGAGTCTTCTGAAATTGTGGTTGGTCATTGTATTGATCAGAGTTCTAAAGTATTACAAAGTTGTCTTTACAATCTTGTTGCTGCTATGGTATAAATTTTTCTCCTGGTTCTTCTCACTCTGTCTCAGTTCAAACAAGTCTTCTCAAGATTTTCTGAAGCCATCCCTTTCATCTTTTCTTAAAGTACAATAGTATTTCAGTCCATTCGTATACCATAATTTGTACAGTCATTCTCCCAAGTGATAGGCACTCCTTTAGTTTTTTGCTACTGCATACTACATAATATAACTATCTATCCAGAAATTACTTTAAAACTATATTGTATATAATTTTCTGTGTACAAACATTTTCCCCTAATAGAATATAAGCTCCTTGGAGGCAGTGACTGATATAGAGTCAAAGTATCCTCTTCACCTTGCACAAAGTTTGGCATATGTAGATGTTTAGTAAATGAATTTTGTTTTCAGAAGAGTAGCAAATAAAAGGTCAAATTTTGGAACTGAAGACCATTAAAGCAAAATTTCAGAGAAAAAAAACAAACAACAGCTTCACCTCTCCTCCAGATTTTCCTAAAACAATGTAGAATAACTTTATTCCAGGGCTATGAAATTATAAATTAAATTTTGTTAAAAAATTCTTTGTTGAAGTACCCCAAAATTAGATGAAAATGAACATTTAGTCTTGTGTATTTCTGCTAAGACAAGAATTTTAACCTGAGGTCCACAGACTTTTTAAAAAACATCTTGATAATGTATTTCAATATAACTGGTTTTCTTTGTAATCTACATACTTAATTTTATGCAGTTGAAAGCATTTTGTGGAATCCACACATTTTACCAGACTGCCAGAGAAGTCTATGATCAAAAAAAAAAAAAGTTGAGAACCTGTTTTACACTTTAAAAAAAAACCCAACTAAATAGAAATTTAAAGAACTTTAAAAAAAAAAAAGAAATATTCACCCATAGGTATATTCCTCAAAAAGTGATAAAAGTTTTCTAGTTCTTAATCAAAAGTGTTATTTTAAAAGCTCATACATTTCTTGATTTACACTAAAAAAAATTTTGAGAGTCACATCTAGATAAAGAGGATTCCAGTGTATTTGCAGTTTATGGTAGACCAACTCAAACTTGGAGTTTTAAAATCTCATTCTGTCTTTTTCTCATGCTAGGATTTTTTATTTCTACTCCCCCTTTCCCTGGCTTCCACCAATTACTGTAATTGTTCTAGATTCTCCTAGACTATAAAGGTATTGGATAAGAGCAGAGATTTCTTTGCATACTGCTATAATCCTTAGGATTACTCAGGAAGGGTTGTTCCAGCTTGTCCCATTGATGCAGTTACTCCTATCTGTCTACAGTAATCCTCTTCAGTCAAAATTTACCTAACATCATTGACATTTTGTTGCTTTTGTACTTGCCACATTTACACAGCTGTTAGTTACTTTTCTGGAAAATATGAGTGAATAGGGGGATTGGGATAAGGTAAGAATTTTTTTGATAATGGAGCAAATAGTTAATTGAGTCTCAAGTTTTTTTTGGGGGGGAAGGGCAGATAAGTTTCTGTTTAGTACTCATGGTCTCTTGTTGTGATGAATTATGTAATCTTGGAAATAGAAGATAAGACCAAAAGAGATATTTATGGGGGGAGGGAGAGAATTGTTGCAATAATTAATTACATAGATTTTGTTTAATGCACAAAAAAATGGAGTTTGGGTTTTATGAGTGATTTCCCACAATGACATTTTTATTGCCAACTGGCTTCTGTGTCCTGTATGGTGCTCCTCCTAATCATGTATTCAAAATTTAAATTGGGGAGAAGCTCAAGAATCTTAAACTCACATTTTTTTTTTTGGCAGATATAAGGAGAAACAATTGGGAAATGTGTTTGTTAGATGATGCTAGAGCAGGGAGATTAAGTGACATTTTGTCTATTTTGTTTTTACTATTTGAATTTGGACACATCTATTTCTATCACTCTAAGAAGTTCTACTCCCCCAAACAGGTAGGATAGAGAAGGTACTGTGTCTATTAAAGACTCTGCCTGCAATTCACAATTGGATGATTCGGAGATTTTAGGAATTTCTTATTCTGAAAATAGAGGAAAAAGGACTGTAACCTTAGGAAACAATGTTGCCAAAAGCTTAACAAGTAACTGATAGATGATGCACTGTTTTGGTGGAAGGCTAGAGTGCCTTCTAAAAACTAACAAAGTAGTTTTTATCTGTAACAGTGTAGCAGTGCACAAAAGTATTACAATTGGCAGCTGAGGCAAAATGAGGAATCACCACCAAGAGTGAAATCATAACCCTATTTTTAATATGTTTGCCTTCTAAAAATTAAAAATTATTTTCCAGGACATCCCCTATTTAAAATGTGTTGGTTTTTTTGTGGTAAAACTTCTAAAAAAATTCTACTCCTTAAAAAAAATTTCCCATTTTGTTACTATATCTGTTATGTATGTCATATTTATGGAAAGGTTAAACTATTAGGAAGAAGGGGCAAGAAAAATTAGACATTGAAAGCATACTCTAGAGATGGACTGCTTTTGATTTTTTGATTCATTGGCAAACTCTCTTGTCATCCTATATATTGCTTTCTGAAAACATGGGTAGAGATTTCCATTGCACGTGTTATTTCAGTTATTTAGTTCACCCCTAATCCTTAATAGAAGTAGCTGTTATATTTCTGTCCTTCCTGTCTTAAAAATCCACCCCTCTCTAAACCTCAGTACTTTGAAGTCCTTTGTTATATAGACATGCCACTAACACTTACAAAGAGAATTTGGAATTCACCAGCTCCAGAATGAAATCTACTAGGAACTCCTTTTTGCCTTGTGTGCATACACACACAGTAGCATGTGGGTGTCAAAGGATGTCAGTAGAGGCATGTGTATGTGTGTGTTTGCAACTTGTGAGGAAAACAATGGCGTAAGCAAAAAGAGAACTGTATGAAGTTTGTTGTTTCGGTCCAGTCTGATTGTTTGTGACCCCATTTGGGGTTTTCTTGGCAAAGTAATTAGTTATTTTCTTCTCCAGCTCATTTTACAAATGAGGAAACTGAGGCAAAGAGGGTTAACTAACTTGCCCACGTTCTCACAGCTGTATTTGAACTAAGGTCTTCCTGACTCCAGGCCTGGAGTCCACTTATAAAGTTTACAGGGGTATGGATATATGAGAATTAATGTAGGTGAGACCGGAGGGAATGGACAAGGTGAGTATCTCTGTTTGACCAGAGAAGGGATTATTGAGGATCTACAGGGTCAAAAATGGGACTGGCAAAAATGCTGGAAGACCTGTAAAATCAGATATTTGTAATTTTAAATAAAGCAGTGGCCAAAACTTTAAGTTACTTCCAGGGTTGCTGTTTGGATGGCTGGTTAAAAAGTATTTCGTGCCACACTAGTGTGGATATTTTACATTATGTATGTACATTCAGAAAATCTTTTGGAAGGAAAAGTGTTTAAGGAGATGAAACTAGGGGTATGCATAGGATGTGGGTACATAGCATAAGGTTTATTTGGGTTTCAGGTCTAGCTTAAGAGATGCGAAGGCCTAGTGTGGGCGGTTACAATTCATGAAGTCTTCATCAGAAACCAAGCTCTGCCTACCACCAGACTTCTATTTCGGGACCACATTCTACAGGGCTCAGAACAAAACATGCACTTTCTCAACCACACGGAGATCAGGAGACGATGCTGCTAGCCAGGATGTGTGCATGGGGCGTGGGGTGGTGAGGGAGGGTTGGGGGCGGGGTGTAAATCAAGGTGGAAGCTTCCATTCCCTTTCCTATACACACACACAGACAGACACACAGACACACAGACACACGAACTCCAGTCCCTAGCAGGCCGGCGGCAGGGAGGAGGCAGCCCAGTGAAGATGGGGTAGAGGAATTATGTCATTCCTAACCTGCCCCTCCTCCACCTTACCCTCGCTGAAGTTCCAGCCCAACAACATCCGGGTCTTTCCAGCTGCTACAAGGCGCCGCAGCTGTGGAGGGGAGAGAGGAAGGGGAGGAGGGAGGAAGGAAAGGGGGGTAGGGAGAGGAGGAAGAGGGAGTGGGGCGTGAACGCGCGTGTGCGCGTGCGCGCTGGAGGAGGCGGAGGCGGCATCGACATTAGAAGCGGGAGCGCGCTTGGGAGCGAGACAACCGGGTCTCGGCGCTTCCTCGGCCCGAGCTCGGGGACTCGGCGGCGGCTGGATCGCAGGACCGGGTGGCTGGGGCGGGGGTGGGGGGAGGGGGGCGGAGAGACCGACACGGGGCCGGCGGGGCCCGCCAGCGATGAACTTGCCGTCTGCTCCCCTCCGGGACCCGCTCCGCGCCTCGGTCCCAGCGCCTGCGATGATCTGAGCGACGGCGAGGGCGCCACGAGCCGGGGGTCCCAGACACGTTCCACCTCTTTCCCCCTCCCCTTCCCTCCTCCCGGACGACCCGGCCCGGCCCGCGACGTGCGGTGACCCCCCTCCCCCTTCCCCTTTCCCCCCTTCCCCTTGTCCCTCCCTAGCCGGGCCGCCGCCACCGCCTCGGACCGGGGACCCCCTTCTTCTTCTGCCGCCCTCGGTAAGCCCCGCGCCGGCGACGCAGGGCCCGGGAGGGGGAGGCCGCTCCGGGGGCTGCGCGGTGGAGACGGCGGCTCCTCATGAAGGGGGGGAGGGGGAGGAGGAGGAGGAGGAGGAGGAGGAGGAGTAGGCAGCGGCCTGGCCAGGCCCGGGGCCTGTAAACAAGCTGGGGCGGCTGCTCGGGCACTCCCGGGAACACCCAGCAACCCCACCCCCTTACCCGGCCTCCCCCTCGGAGGAGACGAGCGGACCGAGGAGCTCGGGAGGCGCCCGCGGGGAGAAGCTCGCGGGTTAACGCTTCCTCCTGGGGCGGGCGGCGGGGGCTGAGGCGGGGAGTGTTTGTGTCAGAGGAGGAGGAAGGGAAGGCGACCCTCCCCGGCCCCTCCCTCCCTCCCTCTTTCCCCCTCCGCCTCTCGCTCCCTCCTCCCTGGCCTCTTCTCTCGGACCTCCCTGGTCTTTGGCCGCAAAAGCTGGGCTTCTTGGGACCACCAGCTTTCTTAACTTTCCCCCCCCTAAAGGGAGAGAGAGTGGAAAGTGCTGGGCTTTGAAATGGCTCTGATCTCCTAACCCCCCCCAGCAGCCTTGTGCTTGGTCCTCTTGTGCCCCGACTCAAGGGGGTGGGGGGATGAGGGGGGTGGGGGTGGGGAGAGGTTTTGATTGCGATGATGGTCAGAATCCAAATGTGGGAACAATTCTTACACCAGGGGTAGGAAGTATGTATGGTTTTCCCTCAGGTTATTATTGATTGGACCATATTTGCCTTGGAATTTGCTTTGGAGAGAATTTGTAGAGAGATGTGAAAGGTGACTTCGGAGGGAAGTAGGTGAGTTAGGAGCTAGCTTTTATATGAGTCTTTCTAGTGAGGTATCCAAATTTTGACAATCGTTTATTGCAAGGTAAACGGAAACCAAATCTATTAAAATGAATTGTATTGATTTTTCTTTTAGCCTTTAAACCGTGGGGGTGGGTAAAGAGAGCTTTATCAACTCAGAAATTTTTAAAGCTGAAAGAAGCATTAGAAATCATTTAGTCCAGCAGCCTTACTCTGTAATTGAGGAAACTGATCTCTAGAATAGGTTCTTAAATGCTTGAGAAAACTGTAACTCATCCAGCAATTTCTTACTTCGTACATAAGATCATATATTTCACTTTTTCAGGGAATGCATTCAAACACAAAACTACTTCCGGTCTATGATAAGGAATTAATTACAGAATCCTAATGTCAAACTTTTTTTGTTTGGGTTATACCTATGGAGCACGTTTCTAAATCTTAAGAGTTACCTCAGTTTATACATTTCAGCAATAGTCATAGAATTATAGCACTTTTCAATAAAGGATTCTAAAGCATTAGAATCACATGGTTAGCTATAATTTAACATTTTTCACTGTAATTTTGTGTCGGTAGTCTGAGGCTCAAAGAGGTTGAAAGTTGATAAGCCTAAACATATTTTGAGGGAGACGGGAGTTCTTTTGATTTGCCATAATTGCTTTGTTGAAGGATTTTATATAAAGTATTTTCAGGATTATGCTCTCTGTTGAATGTTATTTGAAGTACTTATCCTTCATACATACAACATACATCCTTTCAACATTGTGTTTCTTTGGTATTCTGAAACTGGTATGTGACTTGTTCTCTGGAACACTATTTCTGTAGAGAACCTCTGCTGATTTTTTTTCTTTGGGAAATCTAGGGATATTGCTGTGAGAAACTCTTGGTAGGAGGATGGAGGTAACTAGAGAAAAATTAGCTGAAACTACAGGTCTGTACAAGCAGTTCACATTTGATAGTTGATATGAATGGCATTATAACCACACTTTAGAGGTTTTTCTGCCAGTTCAGGCTGGATCTTGCTTCTCTTGACTAGATTTACATATTTACTAAATATCCTATAATTTATCATTTACTTAAAATATGAAACAAGTAACAAAAATATATTCATTTGAAGCTTGGGCTCTTTGAATTGGTATTTTATTTTTCACCATGAAACTAGCCCCATCATTAAAAAAAATTCAGAGATATGGATCCATGAATAATCTGGCTCCAGATTAACATTTTAGTACACATAGCTGAGTGATGGGTGGATGAGTGCTGGACCTGGAATCAAAAAGACCTGAGTTCATTTCTTTTAGACTGTTTCCGGCTGTGTGACTCTGAGCATATCACTTAATTTCAGAATTCTTCAGTTTTTCATCTGTAAAATGGGAACAATAAATAGAATCTACTTCCTAGAGTTGTGAGAATAAAATGAGATGTTTGTAAAACCGTTTGTAAGCGCCATGCGATTGATGATGTTGTTAGCTGTCCAGTTGTACATGACTGTTGGCCCTATTTCTTTCTCCAGCTCATTTTACATCTGAAAAAAATGAGACCAACTTGGTTAAGTGACTTGTCCAGGTTCACATTGCTAGTAAGTGTCCGAGGCCAGATTTGAACTCAGAAAGATAAGTCTTCCGGAATCCAGGCCTGGCACTCTGTCCACCTAGCTGCCCATTAATAGTAGAAATTTTATTATTATTTCCCCATTCTGCAGCCTAGGGTTGATATCCTTCTGACTATTTCTCACACAGCACCTTTTCTTCCATCTTTCCTTTGCACAGTGTGTTCGTCTTGCCTGGAATGCATACCCTTCCCTCTCTCTGTCTTTTAGAAATAGCTAACCCTAGTTTCTTTCACCATCAAGACTCAGTTTGTTCATCATCTTCTCTCTAAGGACCTTCCCAATCCATCCCACCCATTTTTTCACCCCAGGTGGTCTCATTGCCTCCACTCCAAATTCTCTGGCATTTACTTTGTATGTGTTGTTTATTGCATCAGCTAAAAACCATTTCTTAAGCTCTTACTATGTTTCAGGGTCCAGGTTAAACTGGTGAGATGAAGAAGTGATATAAATGAAAAATTCCTTACCCTCCCAGAGCATAAATTCAATAGAGAGACTGACACATTCACATCTAAGCATGTACAAATTGAGGACTTTATTTATCTATATACTTGTTTACCTCCTCCCCAATTTTCCAGAATGCAAACTCCTTGAAGGCATATACTCTTCTGGTTTTTCATACATCTTGGTAGATTTATAAATACTTGCTCATTGATTGACTAGCGTCAGTTCAAGAAGAGTTGTGTAAAAGTTGAGCAATAAGGTAAAACAAAGTGTGCCGTATGTAAACCTTGAGTAAGGGGAGAAATGTAGTGGGCAACTAGGTAACAAGTGGCCCTTGCATCCTCAAAAGTAACAGTGGAAAAATTCATTCTTTTTTTCATCTGAAACCATTTTTATGAAGAAATGTTTTAAAATTTAGGTGACAAGCTTGTAATAAAGCGAGACTTTTGTTATTTTAGTCAGTTGTATGTATTAATTATGGTACTAAATGCAAGGTTAATTTCACTCATACCCTCCCTACCCCATCCATATCAAATAGCTAAGCTGTTTACTTTAGTATTTAGTATTTAGTAAAATACTTTTAGTATTTTAGTATTATTTTAGTATTGACTTTTGCATCTCCTGGTATGAAGGAGATCATCCCGTACTCAGTTTCCTGGTTGCTGAGACAAGTCAGAGGATCTAGGGAGAATGAGTGAGAGGTATGCTCCTGTTAGTACCTTCTCTAAAATGCATGAGACTTAAAAATCCTAATAAATAATAATTTAATCTCAGGAATGAATTTTAAACAGTGAATGAGCAATGGACAAATATATCTAAGTTTTCTATAGGTACTAATATTGTATGTAGGCGAATCATTGACTGCTTTATATTAATATTTCTGTAATCCTCTTATTGGTAGCCTGAATTAAATGATCTGAATCTGTATCATAAAAATTCAGAGCTTAGTATAATTATGTATAACACATTTTCCTAACAGCTTTCTGAAGTAGGTAGTTTAAATACTTCATTTTAGAAATGAAGAAATTAAAGCAGAGAAGTTAAATGGCTTGCCTGCGGTCACGTACTAGGGGCAGCTAGGCAGTGCATTGGATAGAATGCCAGACCTGGAGTCCAGAGAACTCATCTTTCACCCTGGGCAAGTCATTTAACCCTTTTTGTCTCAGTTTCTTCATCTGTAAAATGAGCTGGAGAAGGCAAACTACTTTGATGTCTTTGTCAAGAAAATCCCAAATGTGGTGTTAGCAGGAATCAGACACGACTGAATGGTCACATAGTATAAGAATCAGTTTTCATATCTAGGTCCTTTTTGGCACCCAAGTCCATTATACTTTCCTCTGTAACAAACTGACAGCAAGAAGCTGCACAAATTTGAAAGACAACTAGAGATTCAAAGAACACAACTTTTTTTCTTCCTTTAAGGGATGAACTTCTTTAGTGTTAATTCTGTGATGATTGCTCCCTCTTAAATTAAAAGTGTTAGGGCTACATTCCAACCAACACCATTTGAAGATAAATATTACTCTACTTCTTAATCTAAGAATAGTTAGGATCTTTCAACTTTGTTTAACCCAAGAAATCTCTGGTATTTTAGAAAATAAAGAATGGGCTGAATTAAAAACTTTCAAACATCTGTCAGGGAAGTTTAAAAATTTTTTACATAGGGAGGTTGGTTGGGCTCAGGAACCCCAAAGTTCCTTTCTAGTTCTGATTCTCTGATTCAGACAGACAAAGAGCAGAGAATTTGTTTTAACTGAGTCTTACAGATAAAAAAGATTATTTAATTAGAAAAAAAATCCTTTACTTAAGAATATTTTGAATTTTTTTTTCAAAACTTACAACCTTACTGGGTCTTACTTAGTTTCCTCATCTGTTAAAGCATGGGACCAATCTATGTAAACTTTAAGAAAATGTCCAGCTCTAAATCATGATCTTGTGCTTAAAATAGGATTTTTTTAAATCTAAGAAGTATGAGATGAAAAGAAACATTTGATCTCATGGTGAAATGGTTTTATCTCATAGTTTCTGTGTAGCTTTTAAAAAGATTAGATTAGGGTTGAGGATTTATAGTATTTGATGCTTTATTAAGTACTTTAAAGTATATCATAAAGTTTTAAACTTTACCCTTAGAGGTCTTGAAAGAGAAATATTTAGGACCCATTGTGTGAAAATCCTTGTGCCATGTCCTAACCAAGGTAACAAAGGTTAAATAGAAACTACATGTAGCTTATAGACTAATATGGGGGTGTGACATATGCACAGATATCTATCAATATCTGTGTGAATGTGAGGTCCCATTGGGAAAAGGTCATTACTGACTTGGATCAGGGAAACTTTCATGGAAGATGTGGTATTTGAATTGTGCTTTTAAAGATAAACAGTATTAACAACAGTAGCTAGTATTTATGCACTAGGTACCATGCTATACACTTTACAAATATTGTCTCTCATTATCAACCTTAGGAACTAGGTTCTATTATTCCCATTTTAAAGTATAGGAAACTCAGACAAACAGAGGTTAAGTGACTTGCTCACAGTCACAAAGCTAGGAAGTGTCTTGAGGTGAAATTTGAACACAGGTCTTCCTAATTTCAGGCCCAGAACTCTATCCCTTGCACCACCAAGCAGGATACACTAGAATTCACCAGATACAGAGTATTACACACATAGAAAATAGTGGGATCAAAGTACAACATCAGGAAAATTCAAGGAACATATAGTGAGTACTCCAGTTTGGCTAGCATTGCATATGTAATATGAGAAGTCTAAACAGGTAGGGTGATAGCAGGTTATAGAAGTTCTTGAATTCTAGACTAAAGTCTGAACTTTACTCTAGTCAATAATGAATCATTGAAAACTTTTGAACAGATTGATTTAACCAGATCTATGTATAAGAAACATTGGACTGGAAGGGGTTTGACAGTGAGTGGATTGCTGGAGAGAATACAGTGGAGGTGATAGGACCTGTTTGTTTGTTCCTGTGATGTAAGTGGATGGACAAAAATCTTTGGTACAATCGTAGCATTTCCAGTAGAAACCAGGGTATACTCTCCATGGTTGAACTCTTGCCTTCCTTCAAAACCTAACTCCCTCATCTGGTTTCTCATTGTTCATTCCATGGACCACCTCTATGCACTTACTTCACTCTTCCTTGTATCCTAGTTGTTAGTGTACATTGAGACTGGGAGAGCAAAATGAGTAGTAATTAAGTGTGTTTAAGTAATTCATGTGACTGAGTGAGATGTGAGAAAAGTCACAGATGATCCTAAAGTTACAACAAAAATGATCAGTTTGTCTGTCTCCTCCCAAAAAACATGCCATTTTTATGGGAGAGATCCTACTTAAGAGCTAGGAAAGATGTTAGTGGCTGTCACATCCATCTCTTTCGACAGATGAGGACACTAAGACTAAGGGAAGTTAAGTGACTTAGCTAGGAAGTGTCTGAGGTGGGATTTCAGCCCAGGTCTTCCACTGTAGTCCAAGAGTGGGGAACCTGCAACCTCAAGGATACATGTGATCCTCTAGGTCCTCAAGTGCAGCCCTTTACCCGAGTTGGGATTCCATCAAAGGACTGTACTTGAGGACATAAAGGGTCACATGTGGTCTTGAGGCCACAGGCTCACTACCGCTGCACTACCTCTGAAAAATAATATAATTGCATTCCCTCATCTATAATGTGAGGGATTTGCCTAGTTGATTTCTAAAGTCCTTTCCAACTTGAACACTGAAAGATCTAATTCTCTTGGAGGAGGGTTTATAACTATGCATATAGTTCAAGGCTTGATTGTTTTGATGAAGGAAATCTTCCTAAAATGTCTTTAAGTGTTGTATGCGTATTGTACTCATGTCTATGCCTATAAATAGAATGGATATCTTACATAGTCCTTAAACTCCACATGTTCAAAATTGAACTCTTCATCTTTGCCAAAATAGTCTCCTTCCCTCCAACTTTTATTTTTAGTTATCAACGCCATTATTCTTCCAGTTGTTGGAGGCAATGTGGTAGGAAGGAAGAAAGGAAGCAAGCATTTATTGAATGCCTGCTATGTGCTTTACAAATATTTTTTTCCTTTGATCCTCACAACAACTGTGGGAGGTGCATGCTCTTATTAAACACATTTGATAACTGAGGAAACCTAGTTCACTGCCTGAGCCACTTCTATGCACTTATTTCACTCTTTCTTGTATCCTAGTTAGTATTCATGTATCATAGTTGTTAGAGTATGTCTTTCCATCAAATCTTTAGCTTCCTGATATTCAGGTTTATTTATCTTGATATTCCCAATACCCAGCATAGTACTTTGCAAACAGCTGTTGTTCAGTCATTTTAGTTGTTGAACTCTTTGTGACCCCGTTTGGGGTTTTCTTGACAAAGATGCTGGAGTGGTTTGCTGTTTCCTCCTCATTTTATAGAGGAGGAAACTGAGACAAAGAGGGTCATACAGTTAGTAAGTGTCTGAGACCAGATTTGAACTCTGGAGTCTTCGTGACTCCAGGCCCTGCGCTCTATCCACTGCGCCACCTATCTGCCTGGTTGCAAGTAGTAGGTGCTTAGTAAATGTTTGAAATGAATTGTAAAGAAAGTTTCTAAGCACTCCTTAGACACCATTTTTTTATTCTTGAGAACTAATTTTACTGAAAATAATTGGAGTACTTACCAGGCATTGCAGAAAAAATTTTGGAATATGCATTGGAAATGGAAAGAGCTCTGTCTAGTAACAATGCTGGAAATGGAAAAAGGTCAAGGGGAAAAAGTTTACTGTGGTGTAAATAAAGGTTATCACTGTTCCTAGATTTCGTCAAATGACCAATCTCTTCTGTTTTTATTTAATTTCCTTATAAGCAACCATGGAATAATAGAATATTAGGACTAGAAAAGAACCTTACAGACTATTTTGTTGAATTCTCTCATTTTACAGATAACAAAACTGAGACTGGGAGGGATTAAGTGATGAGTCCAAAGTCTTGCAGTGAATCATTTAATAGAATAAGGACTGCAATTCAGTCTTCTTTAGCTTTCTTCATTCTAATTGAAGTCAATAAATCAAATACTAATTAAACATTGATGCTGTTCTGCAAGTAGAAGTAAAAATAAACCAGGTCCTTTTAAGGCCCTTACATTAAATACAAAGTAATTTTGAGAGGAAAAATATGCTAATCATAAAATATATTATTTTTAAAAGTGGCATCTAAGCTGTGCTTTGAAGGAAGCAAAGGATTCTACATGGTAAAAGTGAGAAAGAATTGAGGGCATTTCATACATGGCAAGCAATAACATGTACAAATAAATGCATGGAGGCTGAACATAGAATGTGTTTAGGAGATGACTAACCAGCTAGTACAGTTGTATTACAATAGTGAAGGAGAGAATAATATGAAAAAAAAAATAAGTAGAAGCCATTATAGTATAGAGCATTTTAAATGTCAAGGTGAGGAGTTTGTGTTTTAGGGAAATAGAAAGCAGTTGGACATAATTTTGAGTAAGGGTGGTCAGATCCATGTTTTAGTAATCACTTTGGCAGCTGCCAGGGTGAGGGAGATGAGGAGAGAGGGATAGATTGGATAAAGGAGATACTGGAACCGGGAAGACCAGTTGGGAAGCATTTGAAGGAGTCAAGGTGAGAGATGATGGGGGTCTGAAATAGGGACTGTGGGGAAGAGAGAAGGGAGCAGATGTGAGAGGTGTTTTGATGGTAGGGTCAACAAGACTTGGCAGCTAATGAGATATGGGGGTTTGAGATTATGAACTTGAGTGTACTCAGCAAAAATAAGGAAATTTGGGAGAGGGATGGGCTTTGGAGAAAATATGATGCGCTGTATTTTGGACCTGATGATTTTGAGATGTCTCTGGGACATTCTGAAGTGGAAATGTCTAGCAGGCACTTAATAATGTGTGGGACTTTAGTTCATCAGAGAAATGAGGGCTGGATATAAAGAGCTTGTAATTATCAGAATAGGGGTAATTGAACAAGATAGGAATTGACAAGAATGTAGAGAGAAAATGGAACCCAGGATATAGCCTTTTGGGACACCCAACCACTTGTTGGGAAGAAGATAATGATCTGGCAAAAACAAAATAAAACAAACAAAAAACAATTGAGGAGGAATGATTAGCCAAGCAGGGGAACCAAGAGCATTGTCACTTAGCCAAGGGAGGAGAGAGTGTCCAAGAGGTAAACTGTCAAAATTTACAGGGAGATTCTAGTTAATAACTTTGTATAGATAGCTTAAACTTTCATTCTTGAAATTCACATCACATTTTCAGATTGGGAAACAATACTGTTTCTGCATCTAGAAAAGTGTCTTGTACCTAGCAGGCTTATAGTATGGTAATAATTTATATTTCTATGGTACTTTCTTTAAAGTTTATGGAAGAAACAAGAAAGCCACAATAATCGTCATTCCAAGTATGGAGAAATTGGTGTAATTATTAGAGTATGTTGAAAGAGAATGATGGGAATGGGCTTATGGTACTTTGGGAAACAGTTGATTAATTTTTAATGCAGGAAATCATTTTTGAGTCATGGTAGAAGAAAAGGATATGAATTGGAAGATGGTTGTAGGGGATCTGTGTTTGAGATTTTGATTCTCTTGCAGAGCACGCATGTTATACATTTTAGCTAGCTTTTTTCTTCTTGTAGGAATAGGTCAGCTCTTGCCTCATTGATAGCTTATGAAAACTATGTTTTATATGAATGTGATATATTTAGGATGTGGATGGATGTTAACTCCTTATATCCTCCATGAATCCTTAACATCTATGTGCCAGATACTGCTTAAGCACTGAGGATATAAAGAAGGGCATAGTACATATATGGTTCATGCCTTCAAGGAGCTGTCATTCTAATGAAAGAGGCAAAAATGAAAATGCATAGCTACATGTAAGATATGTAGAGAGTAAGTGAAAGCACTAGCAGCAGGGGGACTGGTCACTTTCCTAAAAGGGGACACTTGACCTGAATCTTGAAAGAATCCAAAGAAACCGAGGGGTATAGGTGAGGAAGATAGAGCATTGTGAACAGACAGTGCAAAAACATGTGGTCAGGAGATAGAATGTCAAGTACAATAAGATTTTGTGGTTGGATCTTAGAGTGTATGGAGCTGTAAGTGTAGTGGAAGAAGATTGAAAAGGAGGAGGAGGTCAGATAGTAAAATGCTTTTAAATGCCAAACTAAGGAACTTCTATTTGATTCTGGAGGTAATAGACAGTCACTTGAGCAGGCCTGTACAATCTGTGGCCCTTGGTCCATGGGCACACTGCAGGATTTCCATCAGCCCATGAAAAATGGAGGAAAACAACCTCTATATTTTTCTTAGGTCACTGGAAATCCTTTTGTGGGCTGCAGGTTGTGCAGCCCTGCACTGGAGTTCTTTGAATAAGGGAATGAGATGATTAGGCTTACGTTTTAGGAAAACTACTTTGGCATTTGAGTGAAAGATAAATTGGAGTAGGAAGAGATGTTTGAGGAGACTAAGTAGAAGACTATTTGATGGTCCAGGAGAGAGGTGATTAAAGCCTGAATTAGTGGATTTTTTTTTTGAGTGAAGGGAAGGGGATGATATGTAAGAGAGTCTGTGAAAGCTGAAATTACGAGACTTAGTAAATGTTGGTTATGTGATGTGAGTGAAAGTAAGGAAGTGAGGATGACTCCAAGGTTATAATCCTGGGCAACAGGAAAGTTGGTGCTCCCTATAATAAATAATAGGGAAGTTGATTTTGTTTTGTGATTTCTTGGTTTCTCATAAAGTCATTAGCCTCCATCTGTTCTGTTCTAATTTTTAAAGAACTATTTTCTTCAGTGAGCTTTTGAACCTCCTTTTCCATTTGGCTAATTCTGCTTTTGAAAGCATTCTTCTCCTCATTGGCTTTTTGAACCTCTTTTGCCAATTGAGTTAGCTTATTTTTCAAGGTGTTATTTTCTTCAGCATTTTTTGGGTCTCCTTTAGCAAGGTGTTGACCTGCTTTTCATGCTTTTCTTTCATCGCTCTCATTTCTCTTCCCAGTTTTTCCTCCACCTGTCTAACTTGATTTTCAAAATCCTTTTTGAGCTCTTCCATGGCCTGGGACCATTGGATATTTATTTTGGATGTTTGGGATACAGAAGCCTTGACTTCTTTGTCTTTCCCTGGTGGTAAGCATTGTTCTTCCTCTTCTGAAAGGATGGGAGAAGATATCTGTTCACCAAGAAAGTAACCTTCTATGGTCTTATTTTTTTTCCCTGTTCTGGGCATTTTCCCAGCCAGTTACTTGACTTCTGAATTTCCTCACCACACCCACCTCCCCTCCAGTTCCACCCAGCTAGTGCTTGGGGTCTGAGATTCAAATGCTGCTTCCCAGCCTCAGGGCTTTCAGTGGGGGTGGGGCTGCTATTCAGTGTGAGATTAAATTCAGGTGCTCAGGTGGGGGCAGGGCCTCCACACAGGGCTCAGTTCTCTCAGGGGGTTTTTGCTGAGATCTTCCATAATGGATCCAAACTCCTGCCTGCTTTGGGAGCCCCTGCCCGCTGCTGCCTCCCAAGGGGGCTTGAGTTATGGAGACACCCTGCTCCCCTCTCGGCAAGCTGAAAAGGCCCTCTCACTGACCTTTGGCGCCTGTGGCTGGAGGGACCTGCTTGGCCGCTGGAGATTCTGTCCCTGAAGCCTGCTCAGATCTGCTCCTCTCAGATGCCGGGCGGCCAAGGCAGGGCTTGGCTCTGCTCTGGATCCGGTGCACGACAGACCTTTGGTGTTGGTTTTTCAGGGCTCTCTGGAACAGAAATCTCCTCCCCTCCATTGTTGTGTGACTTCCACTGCTCCAGAATTTGTTGGGAGTTCTTCTTTACAGATATTTTATGGGCTGTGGGTTAGGAGCTAGCATATGTGTATCTTTCTACTCTGACATCAGGGCTTCTCCCCCAACGAAAGTTGAAAAGAAGGGAGAATGGGGAGGGAGTGGATAATGAGTTCTATTTTATACAAATTCTTCAGATCTTTAGAGGAGAACCAGTCTAGGTACCAAAAGACAGTTGATGATGTAGAATTGGAGTACAGGAGAGAAACTGGGCTAGATATATACAACTAACAATCATTTGCATGGAGATGATGCTCGTTAGAGATGATGAGGTCAGCAATAGAAGTAGTATGGATAAAAGAAAAAAGTGTCCAAGACAAAACATTATGTGATGCTCAAAGTTAGTGGGTGTGATATGAAGAATGTAGCAAGTAAGATTGAGAAGGATCTGTCATATAGGCAGGAGCAGAATCAGAAGAGAACAGTGTTGTGAAAACTTAGAGAGGAAAGAGTATCCAGGAGGAGAAATTAACTAAGTGTCAAAGGCTACAGAGATTAAAAAAAAAAAAAAAGATGAGATTTGAGAAAAGGGTCATTAAATTTGGCAGTTTAGGAATTATTGGTAACTTTGGAAAAGGCAGTTTCAGTTGACTAATGCAGCTTGGAAGCCAGATTGCTGATAGGTTAATAAGAAAGTTAGAGGAGAGGAAGTGGAGGCCGATAGTTTAGGCTTTCTCAAGGAGTTTCTCCAAGAAGACAAGCTAATGGTGATTGATTGTTGAAGGGAAGATGAGAGAGACATGGGATGTTTGTAGGCAGCAGGAAAGATTCCATTACACAGAGAAAGATTGAAGATTTAAGAGAGTGGGGTGAAAGTGAGGGTACTCTTCCACAGTGTAGGTGGTACTGGGATCAAGGGGGCTTAAAAAGGGGATGGCCTTGGCAAGAAATGCTACCTCTTTATCCTAAACAGAAGTGGAGGAAAAAGTGGGCATGTTATTTGGGTGAGGTAGAATGGGAGGAAAGCTCCCGGAGAAGAGGGAGCTCTGAACAAATTGTCCCAATTTTTTTTTTCTTGTGAAGCTTGGCCTTCTTTGAAGTTGAAATCTTTAACACAACAGCAGAAAGAGATCATCAGTCTTTTCTTTTTTAATTTTGTTGCAGACCTGTGATTTCATCTGGCATAAGGAACTTCCTGCTGAGGGGACTCACTCTGCTAATTAATACACATTAGCTACTGTTTTATATCTTGCCCAGAGTCACATAGCAAGTTACTTGCCTGAAGCAGGACTAGAATCCTGTTCTTCTGATATAGGCTGACTCTCAATACATTCTGTATTACTGCTTCTCTCCCTCATTTTAGAGATGAGGAAACTGGTGTTCAAAGAAATTATAAGACTTAGGGACATATAGCTAGTTAGTAACAATTAGAACTAAAACTGACATCTCTTTACTTCTAGCCTATTGCTTTTTCTTTTGTGTGATGATTAGAAAAGAAGCAGTCTTTCCAGTCCACTCAATTAAAATTTTAAGGTGGAAGTTATTGTCGTAACACATGTGATCTCCTCCTCCAGACAACTCAAGATATTAGGTCAGGAAATATTTGAACTAGGTAGCTTTGATCAAAACCTGATATCAAAATACATCCAAGTAATTAACAATTATATAACCATTTTCAAAAGAATTGCATGTTATCAACATCCATATGAAAACATGCTCCAAATTACTAATAAGAGAAATGTAATTTAAAACAACAAGCAAACTGTCAAAGATGACAAAAATACCTGAAACATTTGATGTTGGAAGGGCTGTGTAAGACAGGCACTCTAATATATTATTAGTAGAACTGTCAATTGACCCACCTGATCTGACTTACAATTCAGAATTATTTGAGAAAAGTGACGAAATTGTTTATATTGTTTGACCTACTTATCCCACTTTGAGGCATATTCCCCAAGCAGACCAAACAGAAAAGTTTAATATATTCCTGAATGTTTTAGCCTTTTTTTTTTTTGTGGTTGCAGAGAACAAGAAGAACAGAAGGTGTCTGTTGATTGGAGAATTAGTAAGCAAATTGTGGTATGTGAATGTAATGGAATATGATTGTATAAGGAAAGGTAAACATGAGAATTTAGAGAAGTATGAAAAGATTTACATGAACTGGGTCAGACTAAAAGAAGAGTACATGCAATGGCTACAGTTATTGAATTATAAAAAAAATTATTCCTAGAGAATAGGTAATGAAATATACTACCTTCTCAGCTGAGGTGTGGGAATAATGAGTGGAAAATGTTACTGTTGTCAGATAAGGTCACCCTGTTGAGTTGTGTTTGTTTACTTTTGTGTTTTTTGTTAGATTTAATTTCAGAGTTAGAATTCAAAAATTATTGATATGAAAGCAAAATTTTAGAAAACATATGTAAAAATTGTTAATTCCATTTTGATTGGAAAGAACATTAGCAGATAATTGAAGTGCTTCATTACTACCTTCTTTCTCTGCTAGGCTTATATATTTATTGAACTCCATCTTTTTCGTTTTTTTTTTTCCTACCTGTTACATACTCTGACAGTATTAGTTCTCTTTTTACTACTTGTTGACCAACCAAGTTCTCTTCACCATGCACTGCCCATTCCCTCATCCCTGTTAGTTCCTGGATTTTTTTTCACATAAGCAGATTTTCTTATGTAGTTCTGCCATGCTTGTCTACCTTTTAACTACTTTATTCTTTTCAAAAATAAGTACCCTTCTAGAGACCATTTTCCAGTTATGGACCTCATCCTGCCAAGTCTTAGTGGTGCTAATGAACTCTTTCTCCATTTCCTTTCCTACACTATTTTCAGCCCTTTCTAATTTGGCTTCTGACCCGAAACTGTTCTTTCAAGGTAACAAGCCATCTTTTAGTTGCTAAACCCAATGACTTTTCCCTCATCTTTCTATTTATTATTATTAATGTATTTTAAAAATTAATTATTTTGTTTTTCTGCTGTGCTTAACACAGTTGAATACCACCTAACTTGTTTGAAACATGGAATCAGAGTTGGAAGCTCCCATTGGGGTTATCTGGTCCAGTTCTACCACTCAATATTAGAATCTCTTTTATTCATCCCTGATAGGTGATTAAAAGCCTTTAATTCAGTCCAGTCTATCATTTCCTAAAATGCACAGCAGTAGCTACACGATTTTCTGTATTTCTTGGTTCGGATCATATTTGAAGGGTATAATGTTTTGAGGATGTTCAGTGTACCAGTATTCAAAGTACTAGCATTCTAAGGAATTCCCATAGTAATTTGCCCACTTAAATACATTTTTCATCTTTTGTATTGGTAGTGTATATATGCTACCCATATTATAAACTCCATGAGGGCAGGGAGAGGTTTTATTTCCTCTTATCTTCTCAGGTTGTAACTTAACATGGGTAGTCAAAACTGAATATAAAATTTTATGAAAACAGCATACCTCTCATACTGATGGAATTTTCTTGCTTTTGGTAGTTAAAAGTTTTTGTTTCTTTTTTTAAGAAATCTTAGTTTCTTTGATGTATGAAAGAGAAAGTCAAAGTTAGCTTGATTTAGCTTTTTGCAAGCTAGTAACCAAATTTAGGAGATTTCAGAAGTATTTTAAAGTTACATTACTTCAGAAAGACAACTAGTAGAAATAAAAAAAAATCTTTTTACTTGGCAGGAGTAGATTGTTGAGGCGTTTATAGGCTCTTTTGATGTCCTGGGGAAGTTTTCGATGTGAGGCTTATAATGTAGTTTGTTTCTAGAGAATGTTCAGTGAGAGGTCTTCTGTTCTTTGTTGTATTCATCTCCTTTACATGTATGGATGCCACCCACCCAAAGTGAATGAGGTTCTTGCATTGCAAAATACTGTTGTACTTTAGTTACCTGCATATAGCCAGCTTATTTTTATATCATATAGATTTGCTACAGTCAGTGGAATGAGAAACTCCTCAAGTGCAAGTGCAATTTTTTTATTTGTACATAAGTTGAAGTTGAATTTCAGTGAAATAAATTTTACACTAAATACTTTGAAATATTATAATTTTCTAAACTTCCTTGAATTGTCAGAAGCTAGATCTTGGTACTAGAAAACACATAAATCATATATAAGTATAGTCATGTAACTATATTTATATTAATGCAAATATTTATTTATAAATAGTCATGTGACTCCTCACCTCCCTCACCCCTACAGTTTCTTGGAATTTTTTGTAAATTGCACTTAATGTAACAAATATACTTAGTAGTTTTTTTTTCAAAGTCATTAAAGTAAAATCTAATCAAATCAGATGTACATGAGGTTTTTTGAACTTTTAATATTGCAGTTTCACATTAGGAATTAATTGTAATACTGGAACATGTAGAAGAATACATGTAGAAGAATTCTGAATTACATAATATTACAAAATTACAAAAATATTTTTATTGGGTGAAGAGACCCCCGCAATAATTGACATGTAGTGTTTTATAGTTTGCATAATGCTTTCCTCACAGTCCCATGAGGTTAGCAGTGCAAGTGTTATTAACCCTATTTTATACATGGTGAAACTAAGGCTCACAGAAATTGATTTACCTAGGGTCACACAGGTAGTAAGGATTGGAGCCTAGATTTGAAAAAGATTGTCTCTACTTAAAAACAGTTGTTTTTTGCTTCCACACTGTGAAGTTTTCATCCTTATTAGGATAAGAGTAAAAGAAGTAGCATGATTTAGTAAGTTAGCAATAGGATTGTGTATCAGAGGCTTACATGTTTAACTTTGGCTTTGTGGCTTTCTCAACTTGAATGGTCATTTAATCTCTGTGTTTTACTAGAGTGACACACCCCTAGGACAAAGTACACACCAAACTAACACTGCTCAAGATTTCAGAATACTATTGTGCTTTGTGATATCATACAGACTAATCTGAAGAATATTACGGAAATAAGTTTGTCTTTATAAACAAATGTTTTTCAGGTATTTTTCCATTTCTGACATGTTATATTCACAAGCTGCTTATATTACCCAAATATTTTTTAAAAGTCATATGATCATAGATTTAGAGCTGGGAGGGGCCTTAGAGCCCATCAGCTCCAATCTCCTCATTTTACAGATGAACTGAGGCTTAAGAGAGGTTGATTGACCTGTCCAGGGTACTGTAGCTGTTATATGTGTGAGGCAGGATGTCAGGTCAGGTTGTCTTCCTTCCAGATTGTTGCCTCTGCAGTATGTTACGTATTTATCCCTTGCTACAGTTTAAGGTAGATTGATAGTGACTCCATAAATGTTTTTAAATTTTTAAAATAGCATAAAGGGATGAGTTGGATGGTGTAAGAGGAGTTATTTTCTAGACCACAAGTGGGTCTAAGGGTCTCCTCCATTCACTATACCAGAGATGTCAAACTTGAGGCCTGGGTCAAATGTGGCCAATAAAATGCCCATGAGGCCCAAATCAGGTTAATATGTAATTGACACCAAAATAACAAAATAAATAAAAAATATAATACAACATAGATAATAGTAATTTTGTGTTTTTCTAAGTCAGTAAGAGGGCCTACAGGATTCTATTTCTATTTGAATTTTACACCATTGCATTATACCACATTGCAAAATAAAAATTTAATAAACTTTTCAACCAGTAGATAAGTTAACAGAATTACTGTTTTGAGATTGTCAGCAGATGAGAGAAATTGTTGTCAATGTTGGAAACTCCCTAGGTAACTTTTAAAGAAGACTAGAGCTACAGTGGCTTAAAATCTTTTCAGAGCTGTTGTTGGTACTGTAACTGTTTTGAGAGAAAATAGATTAGCCTTTAGTTTCTCCTGTAACTAGAAACGTCCTAAACTAAATTTAGTTTGGAAATTTTCAGCCAATACTTAAAGATGGCTGCACAATATACCTTAATAAACCTATCAGAAGTGGACTCTATAAAGTACTATGACATTCAAACAAGAAAAGCATGTCTGCAGAATATTCCTAAAAGTAACTCAGGACCTCATTTTATTTAACTGGATCTGTGAATTCTCTCTACTGGTATAAAGTAATCTTTTTTTTTTTTATACCTTTTCATCCTCTGATTCTTAACCATGCCTTTCATAATTTATGTAACACACCAAAAGTCTTCCTTTGACTCTTTTAATATCTTGAAAGTACCAATGTAGCACTAGTATAAGAGGCTGTCATTTTTGTTATTTCACTGATCCACTATACATATCTTTTGATTATGTCCTTATGCCTTTTTTCATGGGCAAGTCATGTCTAAACCTCATGCTCCAGCATGCATCTTTCTATTATTCTTTGATTTACCTGAAGTTTTGATTTACCATATGTGATGTAACCAGGAGATGTTAGAGAAGAACTTTCGTGGGAGATGGCTTATAACTGAAAGCATGGCGTAATTCCAAAATACAGTCTTGATCCCGGACTCCTGTTCAGTTGCGGGGTTTTGCTAAGTACCTGTCTAAACATTATATGATTGCTTTTTTCTCAAGGACAGAATTTTATATTTGTCCCCATTAAATTTCATTTAATTCTGTTTGACTCAGTGCCCTACCCTGTAGAGAATTATTTGAACCTTGACTTTAATGCATCAAGTTAGCATTTCCTCTTAGCATTTTAGTGTCTACATCTTTGATAAGCCTACCATTATAGCTTTTTTTTTCTAAGCTCTTTCCTAAGGAACTCTGCCAGAGATCATTTTGAGAATTTAGTAATCAGTAAGCATTTTTTAAGCAATTACTATGAACCAGGCATTGTGCTTTGGTTCTGGGGGTACAAAAAGAGGCAAAAGATAGTCCCTGCTCTCAAGGAGTAAGGAGTTGATAAAGCGGGTGGGGAAGAAAGGTTTCTCTCTCCTATATATAGTTCTCATACTTTAAAGCTGTTAGAGCTTTACTGTCTTGCTCCTTGCCATTTGTTTAACTTTTCCATAATAACTTAGATGCTGTGCCATAGTACATTTCACATCTTTATATTTTGAACGTAATTGAATTAATTTTTAGTGCCTTTTAAGTATGATGCAGTTTCCCTGTTTATCTGTTTTTATAATATTACCTTGTCTGAGGCATCTTTGCTAAAAATTTAAAATTTAAAAAAAAAATTTACCTGAAGCATGATTTCTGCTATGTCACCTCATTTAATTTTATGTGAATCTTTGTTTCCAGTGTTTCTTGTGAACAACATATTGTGGGATTATTTTCTAATCTCTTCTGCCGTCCTGCTGTATTTTATGTATAAGCAAGCGAGTCTCACTCATGGTTATGGTAGTTGATTGTTTATTTCCTTTCTTCAAATTGTCTTACCCTTCTTCCTCTTCTTTTGGTGCCCCCCCCCAACATAGAATAAGAATATATGTGAAGAAAAGGAAAATAGCCAACAATGGTAACGAACAATAAAGTGATTTGTTCCTATTTCTTTTCCAAACCTAGACTCCAGGCTCAAGTACTTATATTTTCTTTCTCTTTAATCCCCCCATCAGAGGTGAAATTTGTTTTACTTGTTCTCTCCCCAGTTCTGTACTTCCCGTCCCTACCAGTTTTCATGTTAGAATTAATGTATTTCTACACTAAATTATTTGTGTGTGTGTTTAAACTTCTTCAGTCCAGTTTATAAGAGTGAGGGCCTTATTTTTGTTGAATGCTGCTCAATTGCACCCGAGGCTACTACCCTCAGGTAGTAGGGAGGCACCCCTCTTTGCTGGATCTCCCAGGGGGTACTATCACTCACTTTGGGAACCTGTACAGAGATGCTTGGAGATACTTACAGTACAAGGAAAGAACATAGGATCTGGATCACTTAATCTCCTTAGGCCTCAGTTTCCTTATCTTTAAAATTAGGTTGTATTAGATGATCTCTAACATCCCTTCTCCTTCTAGTAAAGTGATCCATAGTATATTTAAGCATTTAAAAAATTATTAACTTTTTATTTGTTAGAACAGAATAATAATACCTTAGAATTGGAAGGTACATTAGCAATCTTTGAACCCAGTTCATAACTGTACAAGAATCCATGCTTCACATTCCTGAAAAGTTATCTAACTTTCATTTGAAGACATACAATGAAGTGGAACCTACCATTTCCTGAGGCGGCCCATTCTATATTTAGGTAGCTTTCATTGGTAAGGTTTTCCCTGCATGGAGCCTAAATTTGCCTCCCTGCATCTTTTGCATATTGCTCCAGCTTTTACCCTTTGGGGCCAAAGAAAATAGGTTTAATTACAGTTTCACATGATCACCCTTGAAATGTTACTTTAAATTTTCTCATACCTAATCCTGATTCCCTGATTTTTTTTTTCAAATAATTCTCACATGGCATGATCTTAGAACCTCAACAATTAATTGTATTCTATTGAATACTTTCCATCTTGATGTCCTAAAATATGGCACCTGGAATTGAATACTGTGCTCTAGATATAGACTGAGCAGAGTAAAGAGCTCATAGTGGGACTTTGCCCTACCTCATTCTGGATCTAACTTCCCTTGGCTGGCATACCCCTGATCATGTCTCTTCTATCTGGTATTTTTAAAATTGATTTTCTAAACCCGAATGGAGAATTTTTATTGGCTAAATTTTATCTTCTTGTGCTTGTCCTAATGTTCCTGCTCTTGAGAATTTCTTTTTATCCTGACTGATAGTAAGCAGGTTAGCCATTGCTCCTAGCTTTGTGTCACGTACAGATTTGATAAATGTGCTGTCTATTCCTTTATCTAGCTTATTGATAAAAATGCACAGGTCAAGAACAAACTTGAGAAACTCTACTAGCACATTCTTTCCAAGTTGTTACTGACCCATTGACTACCTTTTGGGTGCAGCCATTTAACTGAATATGCATAAGGGTACTATCATCTAGCCCATATCTCTTCTTTTTTTCACCACAGATAGCAGGAGGTAATTTGTCAAACATTTGTGCTAAAATCTAGATAAACTGTATATGCAGCATTCCTCTGATCCACAAGTTACCTGTCAGAAAAGGAAGTGAAGTTAGGATATCATGAACTGTTTTTGATGAATCCATGCTGACTCCACTCAGGGTTAGTTTTTCTAAATGCTCTCTGACCACCCCTGTAATAATGCATTCTAGAATTCCATGACTAGAAGTCAGACTCATAGCCTCATAGTTGACAAATTCTCACTTTTGGTTTGAACTCTGACACAACATTCTTTTACAACCCTGTGGCACCTCAAGAAGAGAGCAGTTTTAATTGCTTTTTTCTGCGTTGGTAAAGGTATTTTCCTTACCAGGGAGTTCCCTTTCCTAGTAAAATTACAAGTTTAATCCCTATGCTCTAACTCCCAAGTATTCAATAGTTCTTATTTTCCTCTCTGCCACATTCTTACATCTTTCAGTCTTCTGACAGATTGATTTCCCTCTCACCTCATTTAGATCTATTTCTTTTTGGTTTTTATCTTGACACTTTCCATTTTTAAAAAATACTTCATCCTTTATACCATCTACATTCGTTTATAGGTTAAAGATCAGCATGTAATTTGAAAATAGTTATTTGGCTGTCATATGCTTTATGTTGCTCCTTCCAAAATTTGCCCTGTCCTCCATAGTTTCTGAAAGCATACTCCTTAAATCCTTTTTCTATCTGTGACTCAAAAGCTCCTATAGCTTTCTTTCTCATGCTGTCTTTAGTACTTAATGATTCAAGTGAAGATTTTACTTGAAGACCTTTCCATTGTGATCCTCTTTGGCATGATCTCAAGTCCCTCACCTAACATGATTACTCCCTACCCATCTTCATCTTGTCAATGGGCTTTTAATAATGTTTCATATAGAACTGAGCACATCATTTCTATGTGTTATCTCCCAGTACAGAGTATAAGAGAAATTTAATGAATGAAAATAAAGCAGTTCTGGAATTGCAATTAAGTGAAAATGCTGCGGTGAATAAAATGTTAATTTACAGGTAGGTTTTCAGAGATATCATACTTAAGAAGATTCAGTCACATTTAATTCCATCTCTATGGAGAAATTAGTTAAATAGACAAAAGAATCTTAGGATTGGTAGGGACTCTTGAAAACTTCTGATCTAATTGTCTCATTTACTTATGAAATTGAGGCTCAGAGTGATACTGGATTTTATTATATTTTGTCACTAATACTACAGTTTCCTCCCCAACTAATTAGTGTAGATTATGATTCCCTGAAGTGGTTGCACAGATTCCAATTTGCATTCTTCAAAGTTAATAATTATGTAAAATATGGAAATTGATTCCAGTCCCCCAGAAATACGTAATGCATATTTGAATAATCTAACAAGTTCAGGGATTCTTTGTTCCATCCAATCTGGAATTAGCTGTATATAAATTTAAGCACTTCTATGCTCTAGACCTCTGTTTCTCATGTGTAAAATAAGTTTATTACTATGTCACCTAAGTTGCTATTGCATCAGTGAACTATGGCCTAAAGGCCTTTGTAGGAGAGCTTTCAACAAGTATAAGTTCGAGGTATCAGACAAAGCTTTGCTGTGGTTTGTTCAAATAAATGGAATGAAATAACTCTCTAAATGATGCTGACCTGTGTTTTGTAAAGTAAACTACACCTGTACTGCCTGTGCCTTCTGATTCTGAGTGCAGTAATGTTCTGATTGTAGAATTTTGTGACTTAAATACTGCCTTAAAAGTCATGTCTCAGGTCTTTCTGGTGTGCTTTCAAAGAGTTGATGTTTCTAGGCTTGAACTTCAGAGACTAGAGACTCTATAGTCAAAGTTTGTTAAATCTCAAAGCTAAGATTAATCTGTCGATGGAGTTTTTGTAACACTTTTGATTCTCAATTAGTGACAGCTTATTTTACACAAATAGCTCTTGCTAGGGAATTTTACTTTATCCTCCTTTCTGTACATTAAAAATATAATCGGCCTTTAGTTTTAAACATTTTAGAGTTGATTTAAATGAAAATTCTTTCCAAGTATTAGTGCCATTATTTTTCAGGGGGTAGGGGTGAGAACTTTATCTTCTCCCATCTCTCCCTTGAGGCTTCTGTAGTTACTTTTGAAATTTTTGAAAATTTTTGAAAATATTTGTCTTCGTTTACATGTTGGTTAAGATTGTTATTTTGAATGCAACTTGTGCTCTTAATAATTTTTCTAATCTTCATTTTTTTTTGTGATGAAGCATAGCATTGAATATAGCATTGGTTTACGCTGTAATAAAAAGTGATTTGTCAGCTTAAAAGATAACTAAAATATAAATGTGGTATTATCTAACCAAAGTGCTCCTAGAATGAATCTTCTTATTTATCTTTGCTTTCCTGCAAAATTTGTAGGTAACAAGTTGTTTTATTGATATTTTAATGTTGATGAAACAGATTGAATGGAATATTCAGTTTATAGGATCTTATGTTTACAGCTAGAAAGGACCTTAAAAGTCCATATTGTCCAACCCTTCATTTTGCAGATGTTGAACTAAGAACCAGAGAGAGATTAAGTAACTTGTCCAAAGTTGAAGTACAGAGCTAAGATTTGAATTCACATGGGTACTGGGTATTTTTCTCATAGGCATTATTTCCAAGGTCATCTCTATTTTACCTTCAAAGTCATTTAACTGCAGGGTGATGCAGTGGAGCCCAGAACCTGGTTCTGTCACTTAGTGTAACCTGTATGAACTTAGGCACTCTCTGGGCCTCAGTTTTCTCATATAGAAAATGAGGGAATTAGACGCAATGACTTTTCAGCTCTAGAGCTATACTTCTGTGACCTTAGATGGCATCAAATCCCATTCCTTCAGATAAAGGAATTGAGTCCCAGAGAGCAAAGTCACTTGCCCAAGGTCAAATAGGTGGTAAGTTGCAGAAATGGGGTTAGAACGTAGGTTCTCCGACTCCAGAACCACTAATTTTTTAAAAAAAAATCTGCCCTGTAATATCTATTCTAACTCTAAATCAATGATCTGATAAGTAATTGAACTCTCAATAACTAGTTACATGGAGATGAATTTGCTTGACATCATAAAAAATAAGTGTTTGTGGTGGAGAATTTTTTAGGTTCTTTCTGCATTTCTGTCATGGGTTATTTTCTCCTTAGTTGGTAACCTTCTTAGGATATTTATACAGGTTTTTATATATAATAATCTTAAAATGTAATCCTATTAATAACTTCACATTTCTTATTTTCATTTTTACAAATTCCTTTAGATGTGGGTTTCTTAAGCTGGGGTCTTTGAACTTTTTTTTTAAACTTTGACAACTGTATTTCAACATAATTTGTTTTCTTTTGAAATACTGCTATATATTTAATTTTTTGCATTTGAAAACATTGTTCTGAGGTTTACTAGACTTTACTAAACTGCCTGAGGGGTTCATGACACAAAAAAAGGGTAAGAGCCTTTGCTTTAGACTTTGCTGTCTAATTTGTTGATGTTTGTCATTGGGGAGAGAAGTTTTAGAGTTTATGATAAGTCATAGACTATTAGCATAGTGTTGTTATTACTAAAATAGGTATCAATTTTTTTTTGGCTGTAACTTCTAGTATTGCACCTATCTAGGTTTTTCTCATTTGTCAATTATGTGAGATTTTTTTCTTCATGTGTTATTTCCAAGGAATGTCTGAGTTTTTTTCCCCCCAGATGCCTTATTTCCAAGATCATCCTCATTTTAATGTTTCATTTTATATTTCCTTTATTTGAAAAGGAAGTGTGATCACACTTTAAAATATTACTTTTTTTAACCCTACCCATCAGCTAAATGTTTTCATATACATATAAGAAAACTGTTGGAAGTCAGTGCAATTTTCATTTATGCCAGTATTTTATCTTCTTGTGCTTGCATGCTTTCTGAGCACTGAAGTTTACATATATATGTATATATATATATATATTTAAAAATAGTATGTATGTTACAACCTTTTAAGCAGTCTTATTTTTAAAACTGTAAATCTCTACAATTAGAATATTATGGCTGTGATTTTAATAATTTGTTACTATATATGCATGTGTGATGAAAATTGAAACCTTTACTTAGCCAGTTTACATAAACGTATATTCATAATTATGCCATTAAAATATTAGGAATTGTACTCTTTTAAAATGCTTTAATTTCTTTTAGTAAGGATAAGCATTTAAGCATATGAACAAAAACGTAAGTTTTAAAATTAATTCAGTGATTATAAATGTGTGTATATGTGTGTGTATGTATATCCATATGTATGTATGCACACATGCATATGTACACTGGTTATTTCTCCATCAAAACAAAAAAATGTATTAACTTTGAGTGTTTAATGGCTTAATTTATTTACCTAATTAAAGCTGTGCATATTTTTCTTTTGATTCTGCTTTCTTTTACTCTAAATCTTCCCATATTTCTTTGAAGTCTTCATCTTTGTCATTTCTTTTGTCACCTTAATCCATTCCTATATGCCATAATCCAAAAATTTCCCAGTCATTGAACACATAATTTGTTTCTGGTTTTTCCTAGTATTAATAGTGCTGCTAAACATATTTTTAAATGGGTACATTTTGTTTACTGTCACTTGTGTCCTTAGGGTACAGGTGTAGAGGTTAGGATCCCTGGATCAAAGGCTGTATATATTTTTGTAACTTTAAGTTGCTTTCCAAAAACTAGTTTATAACTACACCAGCAGTGTTTTAGAAGGCAGAAATTTAAAAAGGTGACCCAGCACTGAATTTTACCATCCTCTTTGTCTATTTGGATATAAGTTGATAAGAGTTTTAAACATTCTCATTTTTCTGATTATTACAGTCATTGAACTCTTTTTTCAAGTGGTGGTTAATAATTTTGACATGTCCAAAATTGAACTCATTCTTTTCCCCCAAACCCACCTCCTTTTCCTCACTTCTCTGTTGATGTTGAGGGTACCACCATCCTTCCAGTTACCTAGAAACCTTCATTTGGCCCCATTTTTTCAGTGTTATTGGACATTAACCCCCTATCCTACTTTGTGATCCAGTTACATTGGTCTTTCCTTTGCTCCTCATACGTGACACTCCATCTTCCTTCTCTACTCCTTTCCATTGTGACTCTATCCTTGTGCCTGTAATGCACTTCCTTCTCACCTCTGCCTCACAGAATCCTTCTCTTCCTTTAATCCTCCATCCCAGTACCACCTTCTACATGAAAGCTTTTCTGATCTATCACAATACCTTCTCTCGTGCTATATTGTATTTTTCTACTTTGCATATGTTATTGTTATAGTTTGTGTATAGAAATAGTTCTTACTTTATGTAAGTGGACAATTCCAGACCTTTCTGCAGATTTTTACATAAAGCAATTTTTACATAATGCCAAGTTGCCCTCAAAAATGATGAAGAAGGGAGCCAAACTTTTTGAAGGGAGTGGGCAGGCACATGGTTCAGGGACATGGTGCGGCCAGAGAATTGAGAGGAAAAGCACATAGTAGCAATGAGGAGTGGACATATAGGAGCCAGACAGAGACATGGACTGGAGAGGACAGGCAACAATGTGGGGTTGGGAACAGAAGCAGTATGCTAGGGGACTGCTGATGTAGCAAAGGTCTCGTCTCTCAACTGTGGAGGTCTCAGTGGACATCCTAAATGCAGTTGCACCCGGGCTGTCCATTCTTCTGCTTTCATTGTGGGTTTTTTTGGCACCATGAACTGGAGAACCTAAGGGGGTGGAGTGGAGAGAGAGAGAGAGAGAGAGAGAACACAGTATTGTACAGTAAAGTTAATGTAATTTTTTTGGAATGCAGATTTCTTTCAGAATTCATCAGGTAAAATCGAGTTGTGTAATGCAATGAACTGTCTATACATATGTTGCAAGAACTGTCTGTACTCACATTTGTCCTTGTCTCTCGTCTCTCCCATTAGACTGTAAGCTCCTTGCTAGTAGAGCTTTTTTGCATTCTTTATATTTGTAGCCTCAGCACCTCCAATAGTGACTGGCACATAATAGGCAATTAATGGATGAGTACACTGGATAAGTACAATCATATATCTGGGGTGTAGATGTGTGTTTAATACAATGGAAAGAACTCTCAATTTGGAGTAAGAAGGCCTGAAGTTCTGCCTCATAACTGTATGACATTTAGGATCATAGATTTGGAGCTGAAAGGGACTTTAAAGGTTAACTCTTGCATTGAAATGAAGTGACCTGAGAAGACTCACTTAAAAGCAAGTAACAGAACTAGGATTTAAAACTCATACTTTTTGACTCCAAATCTAAGAATCTTTATACAGTATTTTACTTAATCTGTTTGAACCTCAGTTTCTTTATCTGTAAAATAGGTATGATACTTACATATCCTTCCTCAGAGGGTTGTTTTGCAAATCAAATGTGAAAGATCTTGTAAACTGAATGGGCTATATTAAATTCCACCTATTATTAATTGGTTCTCACTTAATAAACAGTACTCATTTTATAATACATGTTATATATTAAGTGTTGAACATTAATATTTTGTCCTGGATTGTTTTCATTTGAGAGGTTTGTACCAAAACTGTTTGCTTTTGGTCTTGAGCAACTCTTTTCTGTCTCTGGACTGACAGATCTGTGAGTTGAAAGGCATTTTTTATTCTAAGGTATTTTGATGTTCAGTTGGGCTCAATATAGAAATGGTAACATTAGTAGGTGCCAACTATGAAACAGCTGGGCAGAGAAAAGGATGAGAAATTCTATTAAAATTCTCTGAGCATGTTGAAGTTGAACTATAAAATTACATTGTCTTATGACATCATTTCCACTTCTGCATATACTTCCGTCAGTCAGTAGGCGTTTTTTAAAAAGTTTACTGTTACGGGCACTATGCTAAGTGCCTGAGGTATCAAGAAAGGCAAAAACAAAACACAAACCTCAAGTAGTGCAGTCAGGCGAGACCTAGCATATGTTTTCTTTTGGGGGTAAGAGGATGAAAGTAGTGCATTTTCTTATCTATAAAATAAGGGAGGGGCTGGACAAGATGAACTCTTATGGTTTCCTAGCTTTGAGTCCTATGATCTTTTAGGGTCAAAATTTATCTCAATTTTAAGCTTAAGCTTTCTAGACTCTTAGCAGATGCAGTTTTGTAGCATGATCCTTTGTTCATGTTAATTTGAGCATTTGGCAAAACTAATATATTTGTTACTAAGCTATTTTTCTTGCCCTTTTTTGCAACCTGGCTATTGTCGACATGTATAATTGATATCATGTTGCTTGTCTTCTCAATGGGTAGGGGAGGGCCTGGAGGGAGGAAGAGAATTTGGAATTCAAATTTTTAAAAAAATGTTTAAAAAAATAATAAATTTGGGAGGAAGAAAGAAGGCTGTAAGGTGTGGTGGTAGTGACTGTGCTAGCCCCAGAACCAGGGGAGAAGTGCACATTGGAGATCAAATGTGTGCCTTAGTTAGTCATTACCTACACCAGAGGGGTATATGGAGTATTCAGGAGGACTTGCACTTCTTGTGTGAGTGCTTACTGACCCCTTTTTGGGGCTACTCATCTATTTCTGGTTTCTACCTCATTGACCCAACTCTCACCTGTCGCTCCAGGAAGCTGTTGCATGCACTGTGACCAAACCCCAATAAACTAAAATAGGCTAAAACAGGTTGAAGATAAACCACAGACCTCAAACCTGTTGGTGAGTTAGGGGGATATCTGCCTCAGGCATGTGAAGACTTTACCCTGATGGAATGGGCAGATGAGAACAATTTGTTCCAAAGGCCATGAAGGTGGCTGAAGCAAGTGCTGTGGATTACTTAGAGCAGGTATCAGAGATGCCAAGGTTGCCTACTGCATCCTGGGCCATCACTGTTTTCTTGACTATTTTCTTGCCACTGAACTTGGATGACTCTGGGAAAGAGAGTGAGGGTGATGATTTTGTACAACTGTGCTTCACTTGTATCCAAGTCAAGTTATCATCCTATGATGTCACTGGTTCTCATCAAAAATGAAGGACAAACCATAACCTATAACTGAGATTCAGTATAATAGTTTCATGTATAGGTTATTGTTTTTTAAGTGAACTACAAGCTTCTCATTTATCATTGATCTTATAAAATCTCAAATTCATTTATTAAACAAATATTCATTGGTGTTTTGAATGAATGAAGAAACATTTATTAGGCACTGTGCTAAGTGTTGGAGGTACACAAACAGACATTGTAAGAAAGTCCCTGCCCTTAAGGAGCTCATATTCTTATGAAAGAGATATTATGTAATATATAAATACAAATGTGTATGCACAAAATATCGTATTTATATAAACATACACACTCATGTGTGTGTATTTGTGTTTATATGCATATGTTATAAACTTAGAGTTGAGATAAATTCTGAACCTAAAAGATCACAGGTCTTAAATCTAGAGGAGACCATAAGAATTTGTTTTGTCCAGTTCCTCCCTGGTTTTATAGATTGTGCTAGCAGTCAGGAAAATCAGGAAGGGCCTTGTATAAAATTGGAAATGAAACTGAGACTTGGAGGAAGATTGAGCCTCTAAGATGAAAAGCAGAATGGTTCTGAAAGATGGAATGTCACATATGACCAACAGTAAGAAGCCCAGTTTGACTAGACAGTAGAATATGTGAAAAGATGTAATATGCAATAAGGTGGGAAAGGTAGGACGGAACTATAAATGTTTAAATTGAATCGAATTAAACCTCCCTTGTTCAAGTTTAGAAAGGTACCCTTCTTTTCCTAGTACTCCATTATTTGAGTAAGTCCATGTTTACCCATGCCATTTAAGATGTTTTTCAATTTTGATCATGTCTTTTGCCTTTCAAGACTAAAACAGTTAAAATCCCTAATCTCTCCTATACTTTTTATATTATTTAAGCTACTCAGGATCTCTTCTTGTTCACAGGTGTCAGAGTTGAAAAGGATATTGCAGGATCATCTAGTCGAATTCCTTCGTTTTTCATATGAAGAAATTGAGGCCTTGATATTTGAAAAGATTTTCTTCAGGTCTCACAGCAATGTATTAAATTATTTTTGTCCACACTAAAACCTGTCTACCACTGTTTTTGCTGTTCACTCAGATCTTTGTGAGTTCTCCTGCCATGCAGTTTTAAGAAGCATATTTCACTACTAGAAACAACTTAATGTAATGTTTACAGAAAATACCTCCAGCCTACTTTCTTCCAGTTTATTTTTTAGAAATTATTATTGTTTTTATTACTTTGGCCACTTAAGCAAATCTGGCTGTTAATGTTCTCCCCCTCCACTTGCCCTGTCTCACATCCTCCAGTTTTTCCAGGTTCATCTTTGTTGCCTTAACACTGAGTTGCCATATTTTTTAGATCTGGGCTTATTAAATATAAAATTATGGAACGATATGAGCCTATAGGACCAAATGAGAACTTAAAGAATGAACTAATCCAAACCCTTCATTTAACAGGAAGTAAGCTAAAACCCAGAAAGGATAAATGACAGAACCAAGGTTATGCACCTAAGAAGTGAATTCAAGTTTGATGATTTAGAATCTTGCAGTTGGTTCTAGTTCAACTCATAATCTAAACCTCAAAAATTACTCATTTTTTGCTTGAAGAACTCTTGCAAAGAACACCTCTTGAGGTGACCCCTTCCTTTGGGATAGTTCTGTTAAGAATTTTTTTCCTTATATCTAACTTAAATTTGCCTCATTGCACACACGCCTCTTCCTTCCCCCCATACACACATACATGCACACAAATACCTCCCTCTCTCAGGTCCTCCTGGTCTTTCTTTGGGGACCAAGTAGAACAACTCTTATTTCCTCTCCTATTACAACCATTGACATGCCCTTGAAGATGGCTATTAAGTACCCTCTATGTCTTCTCTTTTTTAATTTAATGCTCCCTAGTTCTTGCAGTTGAGTTTCATATGGCATGAATTTGAAGTCCTTCTCCATGTTGATTTTACCTTCCTCTGCATTCTCTGCAACCTATCAATGTCTTTTTCAAATGTTGTACCCAGACTTATAGTGCAACACTCTTTTCAACATGCTGTATTTCATTCTCAAAGTTGTTCAACTATCGTAGAACATGGAGACATGTGTTGGCCTGCCAAATGTAATTATGTAATTCACAGTTTCTTGCCTACTCTACCTTATGGCAGATTACTCACTTGCAAAGTAACTAGCTAGGGTTCAGGATGTAGCATTTGGTGGTGAGACTGAACTTTTCTTCAGCCTGAAGTTACCTGATCACCTAGGGACCAAATCTGCTACCTTGAACTCATTATTATCACATCCTAATCCACAAAACCAATTGGCCCAGATAGTCCTCTGTATGTGCATCATATACATCAACTAATGCCTATATGTTTTAGCTACTTTTAATATATTTTCTCCCTCTAATCTTCTTCCACAATAACTTGATTGTGTTGTTTTACCTACCTCTCACCTAACGTCATCACAGAAAACATGCATCTTTTGCTTTTAAAACCAAACACTGAGCACAAGGAAAAAATAACAGTGCATATTTACATGACACTTTAAGGTTTAAAGAATTCTTTCCTCACAACAAAACTTCAAGGACCTTTTGCTGGATTAGATTGGGTTTAAACCCATGTTCTCTGACTATTGCCAATATTCCGTGGGTGAAAAGAAGGGAGAGAGAAGACATAAAGTCAAAGGTCTCTTGATAAGTCATCTCACTTGTCTTTTCTTTCTATAAGTAGAATCACCTAACATCATAGGATTTAGAGCTGGAAACGACTGTTATAATTATCATAGTTCTATAATCCAGTAACCTCATCTTACAGATGAAGAAACTGTGGCCCAGGGAGATGAAATGATTTTCCTAAGATCATAAAAACATAGAGAGCAGAGGCAGGATTTGAATCCAGGTTTCCAGTTAAAATGCTCTTTCTGTTATGTTATAGCTTAGAGAAGTGGGAATCAAGTTTTTTAAAATGAGGTTTCACAGTTTCTCTTGGTAATGTAGGCCTATACAGCTAACCTAAATCTTTGATGCTTATTTCTTCTTGCTTACTTCTTAGCAGACAGGGTAGTAATCACCATTTTCCATACAATGTTCCTTCTGGGCTTATACATGAATGCTCAGTGGTTATTGTTTTAGATGTGCCTACTTCTCACCTATTTCTTCCCACTTAATTATTACATTTTTACTTTCTAACTCACAATTAGAGACTTGAGGTGTAGCACAAATAATACCATACATTAAATTCCATTTACTTTAAAAAAAAATAAATAAATCAGGGCTTAATATTAGAATAGGACAGTATTTTCTGTTTAAAGAAATAATGTTTTATTGGCCTGTTATTTTTATATCACCTGCATTTCTGACTATATTCCTTGTCCCACTCCTCCCAGAGAGCCTCCCCTTTTAATAAAGAATAAAAAAAAGTTCTCTCCAAGCTCCAGCCCTGCAACTGGCAACATCACTAACCATACCAAGAAGGTCGGAATTGTTGGTAAATATGGAACGTTATGATGCATCTCTCAGAAAAGTGGTGAAGAAAATTGAAATTAACATGCCAAGTATACCTGTTCCTTCTGTGGCAAGACCAAAAGGATGAGATGGGCTGTGGGTATCTGACATTAGGTATCTGACATTATGAACCCTGTATGAAAACAGTACCTGATGGTGCATAGACTTACAGTACCACTTCTGCAGTCACAGTCAAATCTGCCATCAGAAGACTGAAAGAATTGAAAGATCAGTAAAATCTTCTTATCACATGTCTGTAGCCCACAGCACAACAATAAATAAATAAATACATATTTATAGAATAAAAATTATGAAGAAAGTTCTGCAAAACTAACCAACTTATTGAGGAAAGTCTGAATTATGTGCAATGTTCCGCAGCATGATTCTCTACCTTTGTAAAGAAGCAGGGAGGTGTCTTCCCATTTCTCTTATTTGGAACCAAGATTGGTCACTAAAATTTTGTAGCATTCAGTTTCAGTTATTTTGTTTTGTTATATGTTGTTTTCCTAGTATTGCTTATTTCATTCGCTCAGAATTAGTACATATGAATTTTCTACATTAACAATTACAATATTAAATAGTGATGTATTAATAATAATGGTAGAAGTTAGAATTTATATAGAAATCTAAGTCTTTCAAAGCACTTTACATATATTATCTCATTTGATTTTCATAACAACTTGGTGATATAGGGTCTATTATTAATCCTCATTTTATAAATAACGAAATGGAGGTTGAGAGGTTAAGTGATTAGTCCAGGGTCATATAGATAGTTAAGTATCTGAGGTAGGATTGAAATTCAGGTTTTCCTGATTTTAAATTTAGTACTCTATCACTCTACAATATTCATTGTTTCTTATAGCACATTCATGTATCAAGTTTATTTAATCATTTCATAGTCAGTGGGCATCTATTTTGTTTCCATATTTTTGCTATCACAAAATGTGCTGCTATAAACATTTTGGTTCTCTTTCTTTTCCCCTACTATTTCTCGTGGTGATCTTATCAGCTCCCATGAGTTTCAAAGTATCATCTCTATACAGGTGATTCTCAGAGCTATATACCCCTAACCTGTCTCCTAAATTCTAATCTCTCACCAACTACTTCCTAGACTGCTAGGTCCAGTAAACATCTCAAACTCAACAAGTTCAAAACAGAACTTAGTATCTTTCTCTACCCCTTCCCTACTACCTTGTCTTACTAATTTTCCTGTTACTGTTGAGGGTATCAACATCCTTCCGGGCTCATATTCTCAGTGCTATACTCCACCTCTCTCTCATCCTCATCCCACATATCCACTCCATTGCCAAGTCTTGTTTCTGCCTTCACATCCCTTGTATACGTTCCCTTCTTTCCACTTAGAGCTGCCACCTTAGTCTAGGCTGTCATTATGTAGTGTCTGTACTATTGTGATACATCTTGGTTTCCTGCTCCTAAGTCTTTTCTCCCAAGCTTATCTGTTATCCACTTAGATGTCCAAGTAATCTTTTTAAAGTGCATGTCTAACCATGTACTCAGATTCCAGTGGTTCCCTTTTACCTCCATGATCAAATATAAAATCTTCTATTTGGCTCTTAAAGCCCTTCACAATCTGACCCCATCTATCTTTCCAGTTTTCTCTCCCCTCCACTTACACTACAATCCAGTGTTATTGGCCTTCATGCTGTTTGTCAGACATGACACGGTGTCTCTCTCTCCAATACTAGTCCCTTCTGCTTCAGATTATCTTTTCTTTACACTCATATGCATTTTATATGTACATGTGTATGTGTGTGTGTGTGATCTTAAAGGCAGGGACTGTGTTTTTGTCTTTTTTTTTTGTATCTCTGATGCTTAGCGCAGTATTTGTGGCATATATATATATTTTAAGTGCTTAATAAATGCTTGTTAACTGACCAAGTGGAATCTTTCTTTTTGAAATTGATGTCCTGAGGGTATATGCCTAGTATGAATAGTATATGACTACTATGAATATTTTAGTCACTCTCTTTCATAGTTCCAGATTGCTTTCCAGAATGATTGAGCCAAATCCTATAGCTCTACCTATCTTTCCACAACCTGTCCAACATAGACTGTTTTCATCTTTTGTCCTACTTTCAGTGGTTGTTAATAGCTTGCAATTCTTTTGAGAACTGTTTATGTATATCCATTGATATTTTTCTGTTGGGGGATGGGTTGGATTTTTTTTTTTCTTTTGTTGGTGATGCACCACATTTAATTGACCTTTTTGGCCTTAGCAGTACACGTCCTCAGGGAATACTTTCACAATGGCATGTAGGTCTCTTTCTAGATCATGATGTTATCTCAGAGCCCTCATCTTAATATATTATTTTTATTTTTTTACATGTATGATTTGAATTTTTAAAAAATTTCCGAATATATTATCATACATGCTTCTTACTAAAGTTTGCTGCATTTCAGTACCACTTTGCTCCCTTTGTACAAAATGGTAAAAACCTGTAGCCTTTTTTTCATGAGTTTGTCTCTTCACAGCCTTGAAGAGTTTAGTATCATTCAGAACCTTAGAATTTTAGCTCCTTCTTCCAGACAATGTATTAAAGATACTTAAATAAGATAAATCTTAACATGAACCCTGAAGAAGTCTGCCCTTTTAACTTCTTTTCCCAGATAAGGGTTTGTATCACAACTTTTGTATTCTGTCTTTAAGAAATCTATAACAAGCTACACTCCCCATTCCCCCAAATCCCATGGGAAGCATAATTTCCACTAAGTAGTACACAAGGATAGAGCATCCTTAGACAACCTTTATATGTTTTGAACAACTTGTTTTGAGCTTATTTTCACAAAACATCTCCCAAGTTACTATATAAATCAGTTACTAGTTTATCCTTGTCTAAATTCCCTCAATATTCTCCATAGGGGAGGAAGAAGATAGGGCCCTTAATTAAATTAAATGGTACAGTAGAGTGTTTTGGAAAGACATTTGGGTCTTAATTCTAGGTCTGCTGCTAAGTAGTACAAGCTTTGACAAGCTTCTGAGGAACCAAGGAAGATAGCATAGCTTGGTATATTTACCAGTGAATAGTCTTGAGTTCAGGTTGTTGAGTTCTGGCTCTGTTATTGACTATCTGTGTAACCTTGGATCAGTCACTTCACAGTTTTCAGCCTCAGCTTCCAAATAAAAGAGTTAAGTATTCTTAACCTGGGGTATACGAATTTGCTTTTTGTGTTTTTTGATAACTTTCATTTTAATTAGTTTTCCTTTGTATTCCTATGCATTTTAAAACATTCTGAGAATGGATCCATAAGCTTCGCTAGACTGCCAAAAGTTTTCATCCCATACACAAAAAGAATAAAAACCCTTAGATTGGATAATCTTTGAGATCTCTTCTAGCCAAAAGTGCCCATTCTATGGACCTAAATCTCAGAATAAGGGAAATGTTAGGTATTCTAGCTCTCTTAGGTGAAATTTTTCTTTTACCGTAGTTACTCTTATTTTTCATGCTCTCTGCCCTTAGGGGTAAGTAACACTGTGTTGTCTCTTCATCCTTCAGTTTTTAATACTGATGAAATCAAGTTCAAAGTGAATCTCAAGGACAGTCTTGAAAGAAACCAAAAACACTCATAAAGTGCCTACTATGTATAGGTACTATGCCGGTCCATAGGGATATATAGAATTAATTTAAAAAATCTACAGCCCATGCCTTCAGGTAGCTTGGGGTGGGGTTTGGGAGACAGAATGTCAATATATATAAGTACTAAATATGTAATTTTTTAAAAGCTATCTTAATTTCAGTTAACAAGCTTTTATTTTCTCTTCACATGCCCCCTACCCCCCCTCCCCCATTAAAAAGGAAAAAGAAAAACAAAACCCTATAACAAATTTTTTTAGACAAGGAAAGCAGATGTTGATCATGTCTTTGTCATAAGGTGAGTAGTATGTTTCATCATTTGTCCCCTGGCATTTTTTTTTTAAGAAGGACTTCTTATAAAAGGTGTAGTATTTGAACTGAGTATTGAAGGAAGTCAGTAATTCTAAAAGGGGAGCATGAAGAGAGAAAAAAAAAAAACAAACACTTTTAATATATACTTACCTTGTGCCAGGCCAATGCTACTAAGGATCTAGATACAGAAAAAGGCAAAATGGTATCTGCCAGAGTTCAGATTCTAATGAGAAAGGCAATTTTTAAAAACCTAATTACATAAACGATATATACAGAGTATATGGAAGGTCAGCCTCATAAAGGAAGGCACTAGTAGCTAGGGGAAAACCAGGAAAGGCCTGTTGCAGAAGAAGTGTTCCATGTTGAGTCTTGAAGGGAGTCAAAAGAAATTTAACCAGGAGAGGTATGCAGAAAGAATATGCTAAGGGTAAGGGGCAGCCAATGCAAAGGTTTGGATACAGGATGTAGAGTTTCATATTCAAGGAACAGGAAGTAGGCCAGTTTGACTGTAGAATAGAATATGTGAAGTGACATGATGTATAATAAGCTGGGAATGTACTTTAGGAATATCACTTTGGCAGCTGTGTGGAGGATGGATTGGGGAAAGGAGAGACTTTAGACAGGGAGACCAATTAAGAAAGTATTGCAGTAGTTAATGAGAGATAATAAAGTACTGAACTAAGGTGGTGGCTGCTATTTAAGTGAACGCAAGAGGACAAGTGCAACTGATAGACTACATGAAGGGTGAGCAGTGAGGGAAAGGAGTAAGGATCCTAGGGTAATTTCTGGGCAGTTGGAAGGATGAGGAGGTAACTTTGATGGGAAAGAGGGGTAAGTTTTGGGGAAAAAGATACCCTGAACATGCTAAATGCAGAATGTCTACAGGACATCCATTTGGAAATGTCCAGTAAGCAGTTGTGGTGTGGGACTGGAGTTGAGAAGAGAAATTGTGTTGGATATGTAGATCTGGGAGTCCTCTACATAGAGTAATTAAACCCATGGGAGCTGATCAGATCACTGAGGAGAATGAAGAGCAGTGGTTTTTAATCCATGAACTTGTTTTTAAAAATAATTTGATAACTTGTATTTCAACTTGGTTTCCTTTGTAATCCTGTGTTTTATGCATTTAAAAACATTATGAGAAAGGATTCATAGACTTCACCAGAATACTGAAGGGTTCCGTGATGGGGGGAGAGAGGAGGAAAGTTACTCATTCTTGCCACAGGAAAAAGAAGAGGACTGAGAACAGATCTTTAGGATTCACTCACAAGGGGTGAGATATTAATGCTATTCAGCAAAGGTCATTGAGGAGTGGCCAGGTGGATAAAAGAACTTACAGAGAGTAATGTCATTAAATAGAGTAATGTCATTAAACCTAGAAATGTTAAGAGTGAGTATCCAGGAGGGAAAGGGTGATCAACTGTATCAGGTATAGCAGGGAATTCAAGAAGAATTTGGACCAAGAAAAGTCCCTTGGATTTGGCAGTTAACTAACATTGCTATTCACATCTTTGGAGAGTAATCTCAATTGAGTGATGAGGTTGGAAGCCAGATTGCAAGGGGTTCCAAGGTGAAGGAAAGGAAAGAAGGTGGATGCAGTGAATGTTGACAGGTTTTTGTAGGCTTTTGATGAGAAAGAATGAGAATATGAAATACATCTGTAACTGCCAAATCCAGTGGACTTTTCTTGAGGGGGGTGGATCAGCAGAACTACATTATAATTAAAGGAGACCCTAGAGAATGTTGACAAGGGGTTTTGAGATACGGAATAGGAGTAATGTCCTCTATTTTCTCAGTAAATGATGAAGTGTGTTCTTGTGCTGGGAAGAAGCAATGAGGGGAGGCTGGAAGAGGGAAGAACTGCTATGGGGAATGCTATTGTCAATTAAGGAAGCATTAAAAAAAGTATTACCTGGTATTATTGAAAAGGTATGGAAATGGGAAAAGGCATTCACACTTTGTCTTTTACCTTTTTACTTCTCCCTCAGCTCCTTCTTTTTCAAAATGTTTTTTTGGATTCCAGATCTCAGGACTACTCTTTTCCTTCATACACCTTTTCTTTCCTTATCCTTGTGAAATCATCACTAACCTAGCTAGGCGCTGTTAGACCTGGGAGGTTATAAGATGGTAGCTTCTGCAGGATCCAAGTATCTCAGCTCCTCAGTTAGATCTGGGAGCCCAATTCTATGTTTTACTGATGAAGAAAGTAAAGAAACTATAGAGCAGGTGAGGTTTTGTCTTTGTACCTTCTCAACGTCATTACTGTTTATACCTAATTAACATGTTGCATAATTATGCATATTATTAAATTTTTGAGTTTAGTGTTATAATTAGATATATGTGTTATAATAGCCTTTTCATAACTTAAAAGAAGAAACTGGTGAATTCATATTTTAAAGCATTTTGGGGGAATGAGATAAGGTGAAACCATATAAGTGTCTAATTGAAACTGAGTATCAGGGCCAACTCTTAACTTTGGATTAGGGGAGTTCATCACTACTACTGTCAGAGACTCAGTTCATGGCATGTAGGCAGAACAGAGGAGAGGAAAAATCTTCACTCCAAAAGAAGGGAAGCTTCTATGTACACCTATTTGGTGTATATAGGTTTGGTTCTTCCAAAAGAAGGGAAGCTCCTGTGCCCTAGTCATCACCCAGGTTAGGTGAAGAGAAAAAAAAAGTGGCCTCAAGAGGAGCTATCCCTTACGCTAGAATATCTCCTTAATCCTTACCAAAAGATGATGTTTAAGTTGGTAGGATTGGAACAGAGAAGTAGAGCTGCCATTAAGGAATTTTATGCTTATAATCGCATTCAATAAGCTTTCTTCACCTTTAAGAACTTTGTTAATTCTTAGCAAACAAAAGTTACAATTCTTTTTGTTAAATATTTTTGTGTACCGTTTCATTGAAATGTGCCTTTTCCAGCATCTTTGGTACTTTTCCTTTGGTGCTTCAGAGGGATCATTAAGAATCTGTGGTGGTTAAGAATAGCCCATCCTTTCAAAAGAGAATTACTATACTACAGTAAGAATCTGTCTTATAACTTTTCTTGGCTCTCCTTTTTCTTGTCAATAAATGCAAATAATAAATGCATATGTGTACATTTTGTAGTTTTGTGTGTGTGTATTGTGGGTAGGCTGCTTTTAGGTCTTGCTTAGTTGATGTTGGGCTCGAAGTTGCTATCATACTCTCCCCACCTTGGTTAGATAAAATTTGAATGCCATGGAGAAATTAGCATATTGTTATGCCATTTCAAATCTTAGATGTAGAGTTTATAGCATTGTCCAATAGTATTCTTACTTGATACTAGAGGTTTGGAGTTCATATTCCAGTAAAACCTCTGAGGTAGCAAGAAGCAGGCAGCCTGATGAAATGGAAAGAACATAGGACTCAGAGTCAGATCCTAGGTTACAATTCCATTAGCTGACTTTGTAATCTTGGACAAGTCACTTAACCTACCTGATTTTCCTCAACTGTGAAATGAGGAAATTGGACTAATTTGTTCTCCATATCTAGAAATCTGTGAATTTGGTGCTATTTTCCTATTCTTTAAATGCTTTCCATCCCCTCCCCTAATAATGATTAGTCAGAACCACTTCTGTAAAGCCATACACTTCTCTCTTTTTCCCCTTCTTTGACCTTGAGGGTTAAGAGCCTGGTAGTTCTATAAAGCACAAGAACCCTATCAGATTTAAAAGTTGCTTTGCAAGAGCAAATTTGATTTAAAATCAAAATGTTGGATGAATATTTTGTTTGTAAGAGCAGTTATTTGTTAGATATCTTAATTACATTTTTTCTTCTTCCTCAGAACTAAAGCATCGCGACATAATGGGGGCATTTTTAGACAAGCCAAAGATGGAAAAGCATAATGCCCAAGGGCAAGGTAATGGGCTACGTTATGGGCTAAGCAGTATGCAAGGTTGGCGAGTTGAAATGGAAGATGCACATACAGCTGTGATTGGTTTGCCAAGTGGACTTGATGGATGGTCATTCTTTGCTGTGTATGATGGGCATGCTGGCTCCCAGGTTGCCAAATACTGCTGTGAGCATTTGTTAGATCACATCACAAATAACCAGGATTTTAAAGGATCTGAAGGACCACCTTCTGTGGAAAATGTCAAGAATGGAATCAGAACAGGTTTTCTGCAGATTGATGAACATATGAGAATAATATCAGAGAAGAAACACGGTGCAGACCGAAGTGGGTCAACAGCAGTGGGTGTCCTGATTTCTCCCCAACATACATATTTCATCAACTGTGGAGACTCAAGAGGTTTACTTTGTAGGAACAGGAAAGTTCATTTCTTCACACAAGATCACAAACCAAGTAATCCTTTGGAAAAAGAACGTATTCAGAATGCAGGTGGTTCTGTAATGATTCAGCGTGTGAATGGCTCTCTTGCTGTATCCAGGGCACTTGGAGACTTTGATTACAAATGTGTCCATGGTAAAGGTCCTACGGAGCAGCTTGTCTCACCAGAGCCAGAAGTCTATGAAATTGAAAGATCAGAGAAAGATGATCAGTTCATCATTCTCGCTTGTGATGGCATCTGGGATGTAATGGGAAATGAAGAGCTCTGTGATTTTGTAAGATCCAGACTTGAAGTCACTGATGACCTTGAGAGAGTGTGCAATGAAGTAGTGGACACCTGCTTATATAAGGTAGCTAGATTTTTAAAAATAGAGAAGATGTTTCACATTATCTTGGTTATAGCACTGCACTTTGTTTCAGTTTGTAATCCATTGCTCTCAGAAATTGTTTTTAGCACAGTTTGGGACAGTTATCATGAGCTATTAATGTTTTTATTTCAGAACAGTGTCAATAGGAAAAAAAAAAGTAGAACCATAATTTGCAGCAGTGATAGCGGAGTGTTTGGTTCTTAATGACTATACTTAGTTGGGCTTTTTAGTCATATGTAAAAGCTTTACTTTTCATGGAGCAGATAAACCCTGTTATTTGTTACCAGTAGTTTAGCAGGTAGTCTCAGATAAAAGAATTATGACTGGCCAAGTTACATTAATACATACTAAAAGCAGAGGCTAAGCTTGATTAAATGAAAATGAAAAACATTTTCATTTGTTTATTTTGTCATCTTGATATCTTTATAGTGACATAAAATAATTTCAGACTTTTCAGTCAAATTTTATAGGTATTAATGGTTTTTACTAGTGATTTTTACAATTTTACTTTTAAAATATAGATTTTTACAAAACTGTTCTAATACAGTGTGTGATTTTGTTGTATCATGCAAAGGCAAACCACTATAATTTTTTTTGTACTGTTAACGTACAGGAGCAGTGTGGTGTAATGGTTAAGAACTTAACTGACCTTAGAGTCAGGAAGATTTTGATTCAGTCTTCCCTCTGAAGTGTACTGACACCGTCACTGGACCAGTCACTGATTTCTCAGTGCACACAGGCAACTTGCTAAGATTTGTACATGGTTTCTTCACCTGGAGGAAATTCCCTGTCCTAATGAAATCACAGGTCCACTCAAATCAAATACTTGCCTGCTCTAATGGAGGTTTTCTTTGAAATACTAAACCAAAATATTAGTGTGGTAGTTTGAGTTTTTTAAATACCACCTGATGGTGTCTATGCTGATTTTGGTTTTGGTTTGGGGTTTGTTTTTTTTCTTTTTTTGCATTTGATAACACATATTAAGATTAAAAAACGTTAATTCAGCAATAGCTTGAACAGTTACTTATTTTGGAGTCAGAATTTGATTCATCTCTATTTGATAATGGGCGTGTCTCTTAATCTCTGTAGGTCTCAGTTTCCTTATCCTCTTTAGAAGGTAGTCATTATTATATAAATTACCATGTTCCCCACATGTTGAAATATTTTTAAGGGAATTTTTCCTAAAATAACAAACAGTCATGTATTAAGAGCCATTTTTCACACATAACAAATTTGAATACTTTTATTTTACAATTTTAAAAATGATAGTTGATGAGGAAGTCTCATGGTTAAGTACTTTCTCTTTAATATCAGCAATTGGCTTATTTAAAATAGATGTCCTTTCCAGAACTTAAAGCAGTCATTTAAAAAGTTGGAAACCTGTTTTTCAGTTTTTAGTTTCTGTCATCAAATTTTTAGCCTCTGTATTTTGTAAAGTTGGTTACAACATTCATCAGGCTTATGGTAACATTTGTGTGTCTGCATAAAAGATCTTCATATTTATATATGATTGATTACATATCAAGTCTTGTTATAATGAATGCTAATAGGCTAAGTTCTTTTCTGATAATAGAATTTTCTTGAAAGAAGTGTTAGATTTACTTTCATCAACTATTGTTTAAAGTAAGTAAGCCATAAGTAAGAACTTAGAAGTCTTTTCATATTACAAAAGTTTAAAAATAACTAGTTTTAATAGGACTTAATCTGTAATGCTTTTTGCCATGTCTCATAGGATGTTTTTGATCGGGGAGAAAGTCTACTAATGAGTACAAAGAATAGTTTACTTTCTTTGTTTTAAATATAATTATATTGACATAGGAGTAAAGTTTTATAGGATTTTTGACAGGTTACAAAGGAGGGAGGGTGGGAAGGAAACCAGAATATTTTCTCAAACTCTTTTCTCTCCCAGGGAAGTCGAGACAACATGAGTGTGATATTGATCTGTTTTCCAAGTGCACCAAAAGTATCACCAGAGGCAGTGAAGAAAGAGACAGAGTTGGACAAGTACCTGGAAAGCAGAGTAGAAGGTGGATCATTTAAAAAAAAATAAGTAACTTTATTAGAAAGAAACCCTACAACAATGAACCTTTTCACACATTAGCTTTTCATTAAACCTTTAAGTGCTGTTGATGTCTAGTATACATCAGTGGGACAAAGCACTTAATGTAGTAGCCATTTAGATGTATGCTATATGTCCTTCTAAAGTAATGGCAGTAATAAAACCACAGCAGCTATGACCCTGGAAATTGTTTAGGATGCTCTTTTATCCTCTTGAGGCTAAAGATGTACGCATTTCAGAGTTCCTTGTGAATTCACTGGCAGGAGTAACTTTATCAGTAAAATCTGTTTTTTGGCATAAGTTAAATCAAAAGCAGTAGGTGAATTATGAAGAAGGTAATTTGCCATTTTTTTTTCTGTGAAAAGCTATGTACATTAATACGTTTGGGTCAACTAAAGCTGTTTTTTTTTTTAATTTTTTTAATAACTTAAGGGTCATAGTTTTGTTACTAAAACTCCAGTTAACCTGCAAGTGCCACTATATTTTAAAGTATGTCTCTATGTTTCTATTTCAAACTGTATTTCAGGGTTTCATAACAAAACCATAAACTGCCTGATTTTAGGTATATTGGGTCTCTGCTTAGCAGTAATATGTGTTTGTGTGCCTTATATTAAGTTTGATTTATTTTTAAATGAAATAAGTTGAAATTTCAGGTACATTTTGTATTATAAAATTGCAAATGACTTTGAGACCACTAATGAACTGTTTGTAACTCTGATTAGTGCCTTGGATATTTAAAGAATTTAAATTTTTTTTTTAGTAACTACAATATGCAGTATAATAAAATTTTCCCAAGAATACTAGTTATTGCATATATGTAATACGGTATATAAATTATAAAGTAGCTTCTAGGTAAACCACCTGTGGAATGAACATGTTAGTGTAATAAGGCCATTTAGGGTCTGTTAAATTAATCACTTGCATGTTAAAGGCCTCTAATAGCATGTAATCATTGATATAACATTATTCTGTTAGGTTCTGTCATGTCTACATTATGAAAATTCTTATGCACTTTAATTTTATTTTCTTTTTAACTTTTTGAGATTTAATTATAGTCAGTCTGTTATTTTGATCACTTTAAATTCCTAATATCCAATTTAAGGCTGCCATTTATCTTTATTGACTACTTTGTTTCTTGATAGTGGTATGTAACATGTGTGCACTGATTGCTAACTCAGTAAGCAGTTTTTGACATAATCCAATGAGTTTATTTCTTCACCGATAAGTTCCTTGGTTTTTAATACTTTCAAAAATTCAGTAAGTTTGCTTTATTCCTAGTAATGTGCTAAACTAACATTAGTAGAAAATACTCAAATTGATACCAAGTCACATTGATCTGAATCACTAATTAATGGGAGGAGGGAATTATAAAAATTATGTGCTTAAGTATAAGGAATGATGCCAAATTTTAAGTCACTGGCTCTTTTAAGGGAAGACCAGAATTTTGCTTGTTTGTTCCAAGAAAAATAGACATAAACACTTTAGTTTTGATCAAATGTAAACAAATTTTAGATATGCTGCATTGCTACTTTCTTTAGTTGTTTCAAAGTAAAATTACCAAATATTCATTTTAATTAAATATTTATATGCTATAATATTAAATTTTAGAATTATTACTATCAAGCAAGAAATGCCAGGTATGACATTTATATTGGTACCTGATAAATACTTTGAAATTTTATTGTATTAAGTTTAATAATGTTTTATTATTAAAATGTAGGTTATTTTATATTCTAAATTAAAATTATATTTTCTACCAAGGATAAGGCCAAAACTTAAACTACTGTGGCAAAAAATGTAAATGCTGCTACTTAAAATGCCTTAGAAAGAATGAAACTTAAAATTTCACTTGAAAGAAAAGTAGAAAATACTAAAAAACATGTATGAAATTTTTAAACTAACAAGTTAGAAGATAATTTCAGGATAGTATTTGGTGAGATGCAGAGGACCTGAGTTCAAAATGTCTTCTCTGCTACTGATTACCCATATAACTTTGGGTAAGCCATCAAACTTCCCTTGGCCTCAGTTTCCTTATCTATAAAATGAGGATGGGGGGGACAGTTTGGACTAGCCAACCCAATGAGTTCTCTTTTAGACTTAGATCTATGGTCTTATGATTTTTTTTTAAGTACATTTTATTGGAGGAGTTAGTTTGAAAAGTAGAAAATTTTGTATGTCTTTCATTCTGGTTGAGCAGAATAAATTAATCTTCAAATCCAAAGCATGCATTAGAAATCTTTTTTGGCATGTACTAACAATTGCTTTGAAATGCTAAACTTCATTTTAATTACTTAGATGAAACTCTATCTTTGGGCATCTCTTAAAACATGAGAAAATAGTTTCAGAAAGTCTTCTGGGCATTTGCTGTCTTTTTTTTAACCATAATTTCTGTTTCTACTAAATATTTAATGATTCTAGCAGTCAGCTTTTTTGTTGAAAATTGGCTTTATAACCACAGAGAGGTGTAGTAAATTCATGAAAAGCCCCTTCAATCTTTTAATCTCCCAGTAAGTTTAAGTGTTATTTTTGTAAAGTTTTTCATCTTTCTGATGTGAATCAGGATTGTTATACTACTTCTCCCCAGTTTCTAAGCTGGTATTTTGTACATTATTATTGTTATTTTTATTTAAAATGCCTTGACAACTCTGCCTCAGCTTTGGGGGTAGGATGGGGAATATCTATTAATATCCATGCTAAAAGGAATATTCTGCAGTGCTAATTAGAGTGTGTATTTTAGGGATGGGGTTAAGGGGATTGCTATTTTAGAGACTTCATACCTGGTTTTGTTTTTTAAATTAAAAAGTAATTAACAAGGTTTGTATAGTACTAAGTGTCAAATAAGTAGTTTGAGTAAGTTTTTCCTTTTGGAATAGAGAACCTTTAGCCCTGTTTTTCAACTTTATATTTTTAGAACTTGTTTGCTTTACTGTATTTTTTTGCACTTTATAACAAAAAAAAGGGGGGGATACAAGTTACATTGAAACATAGGTGATTTTTTTTTTCTTTTTATGACTGAAACCAACAGAATGGTTCAATTTGTCATCAGTGTTACTCAGATTGTATCTGTAGTTATCTATCTAAATAATTGTATTAACTTAGTGGAGTCTGTATGTTAAATGTACCAGGTTGTGAAATTGTGTAGCTTAGGTAAACACTAAAACATTTATTTTTGTACAGCAGAATTTTAGCATTAGAATTATGTAGCTCTATTAGATGTTAAAGATTATACAATAAAGGAACTTGGAAAACCAAATCTGAGCTCTTTGCTTTTTATTCAGATTTAAGAGTGTTAGATTAACTTTGAACAATAAATGTTAGATGGTAAAATTTTGGCCTTTACTCTGAAGGAACAGTTCACCACTTAAGTAATGTGGGTTACTGAATCTGGTGATCAAATAGAATTCTTCCAAAATGTAGCCCTAGTGTTAGGAGTTTAATATTTTGATCTACAAGCTTTATCTGATAAAAGGAAATAAAGAGCTTTTGTATAAATGGCTGCTTTCAAAGGTATTCCTAAATTGGCTAAGAACTAAGATGATGATTGGTCTTTCTCATAACAACACTGCTTACTCTTGAAGAAAACTTGGAAAAACATCTAATGTCTTTATATAACTGATTTAACCAACTATAATATGCAGTTGAATACATACAATGTTTGACATGGATATACATGATGCTTTTGGCATGGTCCTGCCTTTATAGAGTATTATTAGTAATCAAAGTGAACACTTCGCATACTTAAAGAGATTGTTTTAAGAGTTTATTGTACAATCCTGTGTACATTTGTTTTTTTGGGCATTCTGTGGTATAACTGGCAAAATATATGTGTGCCTTACACTTTAATAAGTTACATCAATTAGTTTTATGACCATTATTGGAGAATTTGATAATCAGTATTTCGAGTTGCTTCTTATTTGAGTAGTCTAAGAAAATTGCCTTTTAAATTGGGCCATTTTCACACCAACACACACATATATGGAAACAGCATTGTAATATAACTGAAGCTCATTCTTAATTAGCCTTTCTATACCTATGTTACAGAACTTGTGACTTGTGCAATCATAAATTTTCTTTAGATGAAGTATAAGGGTGGAGTTTTAGCATGTAGAACCTTGATTTATAATCTTAAGATGGGTACATGCTGTTTTAACAATGTCATCGTGTGACTATTATTTAAGTATCAAATGGTTATGGCTAAGAATATGACCAAATCTTTTCAAGACAATTACAAATTATTTCTTTGATTTTTGTAACTTTAAAAACTCTGCTATGCAATGTTTTTGTTTACAGGGCAAAGTTCAGTAACATGTTCCAGTCTAAAGAGAGGAGTTGATCTACCAGAAGTAACTAGTTGACATCTTGAGAAGGATGTTCCTCCCATTTGTATACAAATTCCCCTGATTATGTAATATGCCAATTTAATGTGAAATATTTGCGTATTTTTCTAATTTTAATCTTGATCACTCTTCTTTAAAATTAATCTAGAAAGTAACAGTTCACCATCTTTTTCTTCTTTGTGTCATTTTGTGCATTTGCTTATCATAAACTTTCAAAATTCATCATGAATTTCTTCCTTTTGGCACCAGTGTAGAAAACCTCAGAAGTGATAAATGCCATTTAAAAAAATATATTAAGCTATCTTTGATTGTTTCAGTCTTTTAAAGTTCAATGTGGATAGCACTTACAAAAAAAGTACTTCTGATTCCCAGAAATCATAAAGAAGCAGGGCGAAGGCGTACCAGACTTAGTCCATGTGATGCGCACATTAGCAACTGAGAACATCCCAAACCTCCCACCAGGGGGTGAACTGGCAAGCAAGTGAGTTTTCTATTTTGTATATATTCATCCATGATCACAGTTTAGAAAATATTTTTGGTAGAGAGCTGGCAAGATGACAATTATGTTTAAGATTGATTTTAAGTGGCACGGTGTATGTGTATGTAAGATATTTTTTATGTAGCCTTTCACTTGGAGTATTACTAAATTGATTTATTTGATGAAACATTACCTTATAGGGTGTTCTATTTTGTTTTGTTTTTGTGGTCAGTTGTGGCTCAAATGATGACCTTGACCTAATATTAAGTATCCTTTGAAATAATGTCTTAATGGTCTTTCTAAATTAAAATAGTATACTAATGTAAAGTACTACTATCATAAAGTATTACCAACACCGTGAAGCTTAGTATCTCCCAATGAGTCTCTTCAGTTTTTTGACCCTATTTCTTTCCAAATTCTCTGAAACCTATTCAGATTGTGTTTCCAAAGGCATGGCTTTATATTTTTCCAGATACTTTCACAAGTGGAATTGAGCTAACTTAAAGAGATACTTAAGGTCCCAAGTGGAAAATTCAGACACCGAATTTCTTTTATCTAAAATAGCTGCCATGTAATTTATACAACAGAATGCATTTGACTCTTATTTCTATCCTCTGTTTTTCTTCTCACATGTCCATAACCTGGCTAAATTGATCTGTCGTGTGATCTATGTGATCCCAGTAGTCTGTTTGTTTAAAGCCCTTCTGTGGTTCCTAATTGCTTGCTGAAAAGAGTTTAGACTTCTCTGCCTGGTACCACACTAGGTTTTCCTACCTTTTCTCATATATTTCCATTTCCATGCTCCAGTCAGACTGGATTACTTTCAGAGCACTGTACATGCTGCACATTTTGCTGCCTCCATTTCTTTGATCGTATTTCCTATGTGTAGAATTCTTTCCCCAGTCTGCCACCTGTTGACTTCCTACACATTTTGAAATTCCTAATTCAAGCCTGTAATAAATGCCAATTCCTCCAAGAAGCCCAGCAGAAGCAGCATGCTTCAGTGGGGTGAGCGATGCCTTTGGAGTTAGAGGAACTGAATTTGAGTCCTGGCTATGTTATTTATTGCCTGTCTGACTTTGGACAAGTCACTTACCATCCCGGGCCTCCATCTCTTCATCTGTAACATTAGTTGGTTGGATTAGAAGATCTTAGAGGTCCCTTCCAGCTGTAATCTTACGATTCTCTGATCCTTCGCTGCTCCCCCTAAGTCAGTCATGAATTTGTCTTGTCTTGGACCTGAATAGATTAAAAAAATACTTATGTATTATTTTGTATACTAGTTATTTGTGATTTATCACAGCCCTTCACATTCCCTTATGTAGCATCAAGTATTGGGATGGGTTTAGTGAGCAGGCAGGTTTGTTGAGTTGACATCCCAAATTTCTGTATTTGGTTTTACTCCTGTAGTCTTGACTTTCTTTTCAGTTATTAACAATGTGCAAAAGGGATCTAAATGATTATTTTCTAGATTATATCTGTCTAAAAACTTTATTTCAATTATTTGAAAATAAATTTCTTTACATCATATTTTTGTTTTTTGGTTTTTTTTTTAGTATGCTGTTATTGTGAATGTTGCATTATTATGATGAACAACTCTATTTCAAAGCAAAATTAGCACACATTACTTGGGATCCTTTTTCAGAACTGTTGCCCCCTCTTTTCCAAAAATTTTTATTCTACATCTTATTGAAACATTTGAATTTTAAGATTTGGGAGAGAATTTTTCACCATATTTAATACTTTTCATTTTTATATCCAAGTGACTGGCTTTATAATTAAAAAGTACAAAAAGGACCATTTGCCTACAATTTTGGTTCCATCTTATGAGAGCTCAGGAACTTAAATCTAAAATAATATTTAAAATTATTATGTCAACTTTTGCAACTAGGTGGCACAGGGGATAGGCTAGATGAGTCAGGAAACTCATGAGTTCAAATTTCAACCTCAGACACTCACTATTTTTGTGACCCTGTGTAAGTCACTTAACCATGGCTTACCTCAGTTTTATCTATAAAATGGAGCTAATAGAATTTAATTCCCAGGATCTACAAAATGAGGTCATATTTGTAAAACTCCCTGCAAACTCTCAACGCATTATATATAAATACTAGCTGCAATTAATGGTTTCTAAGCCAAAATTAGCATAGGGAGTTTTAGGCTAATAAAAGTAGCTAATGTGTCATAGAAACTGTAAAATCACCCCTAAACTCTTAAGATGGAGTATATGTACCTTTACTATATTTTACTATATATGTACCTTTACTATTTACTATTTACTATTACTCCCTCTATTTAGAGTTCCATACATTGTAACTATTTAGATACTAATCTATGGTGTTGAAAATCAAAAGTGGCCCTTGTTTACTAAGCTTAGGAAGTAGAAAATTGTATCTATATGTACAGTCATTTTCAGCAATCAAAATACTCATGCCATTTGTTGCTTTTTTTTTAAACATGAAACCATGGGCTATTGAGCAAATGTTTGATTAGGAATAATACTTTTCTGCCTTTTTTTTTTAAATTTAGGCGGAGTGTAATTGAAGCCGTTTACAATAGACTGAATCCTTTCAGAAATGATGACACTGTAAGTACTGGCTTCTCTCCTCCCACTACCTCTTCCCCTCCTCTCTAAATGCATATCCTTCCTACCTGTTTTTGCAGAGCTGTTCACTGCACCCATTCTCTTACACACACCCCTGATTGATTGCTCTGAATTCTACTTGCTCTGATCTCTGCCTGAACAACAGTTCTAGTGATTGAGGACATAATCATGGTGAGTGGCCACCTCTCCAAAAAAAAAAAAAAGAAAAGAAAAGAAAGGAGGTCTTTTGTGAGTCTTCTAGGTTTGTAAACATCCTTCACTACATGCCTTCTGAATGATTATTTCCACCATATAATTTTTACATTTGGGAATAACATCTTTGCCCTAAAAATGGGCATTTTTAGTGGTTTTCAGTTTTGATTTGGCACATGCAAATATTAAACCATATTGTAGTATTGTTTTTAGATACTAGAAATCCACAAAGTAATACACCACTAAGAGTTTTTTTGTTGGCATAGCATTCTGATTTTTCTATTTTTTTTTTAGACTTAAAAAAATAGTTTGGACCAGTTTTATTTCCCTCATGTGTGAAATATGAGGGAGCTTTGAACTGAGGTATTTTCCAGCTCTAATATTCCTCTGTTTATAATCAGATTACACTGTAATGTAACTATTAACATTTTTGGCTTTATTGGTGGTCTTAATTTTTCCTTACATTGCTAATAAGAGTTCTAAAAATGGTGGCACGAAGAGAAACTGTAGGGTGTAATCTAGGGATCAGGGCAAAATTATTTACCATCCTTTTAATTTATAAAGCCTTTGGACTGAACTCAACTTCTTCCTTGATGTTATTTATTACAAAATAGAGTCTAGTGTAGAATCTATGACAATTATACAGAAGATAATATGTTTGGCAACTCTAGGCCTTAAAAAATGCCTTTTTTTCCTTCATAAAGGACTCCACATCAGCTGATGATATGTGGTAAAAACTTCTCATCTAGCCTGGAGTTTACCTTCATCATCCCAAGGAAGTACAGCCCAACTTCACTGAACCTTCCTAACATCCATCTTCATTATTAAAGAAGAGGATACTAAAAGGGTGAGCAAGATGACACCACAGAACTACAGCAGTACAACAACTAGCCCAGAACTGATCCTTTTTTTTTTTTTTTTTGATAAAATTGAGACTTATGTAAACGTGATTTCAAACCATAATTCATGTTGTAAATCAGACTTCAGCAATTTTTGTTGTATGATTTTTTTTTTGGTAAAGTGCAATTGTCCTTGTACAAAAATGCTCATATTTAATTATGAACTGCTTTAAAAATCCCTATCAAAGTTTAAAATGTTTGGCTTGTTGTGTGATGCAACAGATAGGTGGGTAGCCCTTTAAATTCATGTTGTGTTTTGGATCTGGGGTGGGGGTGGGGGAAGCGGCAGCCTGACCAGTAAGATGCTCAAAAATGCACAGGATTATGAAAAATAATTTCAAAAATCTTAGAGATGAACATCCATGAAGTTATTTCAAATACCCTTAATTTTCTTGGCTTTAGGCTAGCATAAGAATATAGCTAGTTCATACATAAACTCTTTCAGGATGTTTTTTTTTTCTTGTTGCCGCTTATTATTGCAGGTAATAGTGTATTCATAAGAATATTGATCTTGGGGCTAGAATGCCTTTGATTCTTTGCACCTCTTTTGCAAGTCCTTACATTAAATTACTAATTGATAAGGAACAGCTTCCTACGTAGAGTAGGAATCTGTAGCATTTTTACTATCATGATTGGCTGGGCCTGCTGCTGTTCCTAGTAAACTATTCTGAACTCCATTTTATCAATAAAGCTTGATTTTAACAAACAAGACATTTAATCATGTATGTGTAATTCCTCTTTTTCTCCCCTTTTAAAATGTCGTGTCATTGTAAATGAGGGGTTTCAGGTTTGTAGACATGAAAACCCATTTTTAAAATGGACCACAATGTTGCCCAAGGCATAGATGGAATTTCTCCCCCTCCATTAGGTGGACTAGAGGATTTAAATAGCTGTTATTCCTTAATCTATTTTAATGGGTTTCTTTCAGACTTCTATTTTTCATTCAGAAGTGCATCAGCTTGAATTTACCCACCATTTAATGAAAATGTTAGTTGAAGCCTGACAATCTAACACTTTATGATGTGTGTGAATGTGTCTGTGTGTTTTAATTGACCCACTTATTTTAGAATACTAGTGGTTACAATACATTTGTGATTTGAAATAGAGCATGTTGACCACATTAAAACATTGGTCATTAAAAGTAATTTTCAAAAGTTAAGGAATTATAAATATCAAAATAAAATTATCTTATTTTAGTCTTACCTTCTCCCTTTGATCATATGAAAGTAAGTTTTCAAATCAAGTCATGTTGACAAACTACTGTTTTGTGCTCTTTTGTATTGTCTCTTTAGGTTGAGAATATTGTATTATCAATATGTAGTTTTAGTCATTCTTTAGGCAGATTTCTTCACAGAAAAGTCATTAAAATGTAAGATTTAACCCTTCATCTAATACAAAATCAAAACTTGGTGTAAAAATATGGTATGATGCTTTCTATTTACTCTATTTGTCTTTTCCCTAATTTGGGAAGACACGTATTTGTGTATATATACATAATATGTAGCCTTAAAACTAATGCAAGGTTAAAGACTATTGGACAAAGTAATTTAAAATGTCTCAGATTTAAGTATAATTAATATACCAGCAAAATCCTTCCTTTCTCCCTCTTGTATGGGGTGATTCAACATAACTTAATTGTCTTTTTGTATCCTGTATCAGCATGAATGAAGAAAATATAAGTACTATTGAGTTTATAAATTTAAAGTAATTTGGGTTAAAGACCACTTCCTTCTAATGTCTAATTCCATTGTAGAATGAAAACTATCATAATGTCATTAAGTTATAACTTTGTACTCCTTATACAAAGTTAATGTGTAGTTATTATGACCAGTGATTTTGACTACCCGGTACATATATATATATACCAGTGTAGAAAGCTGAACTCTTTTTAGGACAATACTCTTCTTTACTCTACAGACTAAAGTTTAGTTCTAGAAACAACAGACTTTGAACTGGACTATGGAAATTTTTGAGATGAAATATCTTAAATCACAAATAGAATTGTGGCAGAAAGCCATATTTCAAATAATAATCACAGTGTGTCATAATGAAATTTATTGAAAAACCATTTTGAGATGGAGAACATAGAAGGAGAACATAAAAACATTCTTACATATAACTAATGTTACAGTTGCCAGTGTTTCAGGGCTGACGGTGAAAGAAATGTCTAAAATAATTTATTCTGGCTTTGTAATTCAGTACTTTCTGTGGTCTGAGAACACTGAATCTATTATCTGTGAATAAACACTGCCGTGCTAGGTACTAATTTTAATTATGAAAATACATACAATGTGTATGTATATCTTATTAGAGTAATGGACTATATGTTTTTACTATTCCCTGAAAAAATATTAACCGTACTTTTAAAAGGCACTTTTTTGCACCTTTGTTGTGTATTTCATTTATTGTACCTATTCAGTTTTTGTTGTTGTGCTAAATACTTTAGCACCTCAGGGGCTGTGCCACATATTTTTGAAGTGTCATGTGCTGTTTCCCTTTTGGGGAAAATTCTTGTGTGGTTACAGTGTTGTAATGTGGTATTCCAAATGTACTTTGATTTAACTGTTCTAATAGAATGGACCCAGTTTACCTATTTAAGAAGGAAATGGCGTGTTGTATACAGATCCACTTTCATAAATCATACAGATATGTTCCCTTTACCTAACTTAGCTCCACTGGTTCGTCAATTTTTGTAAGTACTGTCAGCCAGATAAAATGTCTTAATGGTTATTTTGGGGACATGTACCTTTTAATAGGTAACTATTTAATGTTCTAAGCAGTTTTCAATATTAATATTGACTTTTACAAATCAATATATTCTTTATTTTATCAATTCATCATTAAAGATTTATTAAATGAAACTTTTATTTTAGTTATAAAATATTGTGTTGACCTGCTCTTGTTGTAGATTAAGAACCATTGCAGAAATTGCTGATTTTGTTTCCTGATTTCACATAGGTTAAAAAAATCAGGATTTTAAAAAAGAAATGAATGTATATAATTAAGGCATTTTGAATTACAAGTGGTTTCATTCCTATAATACAATCTTTCTGGTGGTATTTTTTACTCTATCCACTAACATAGCTTCCCGACTAATATTTACTGAGCTCCTTGTATGTGCTGGCCACTATGGAGGATTCAAACAGGCCCTAACCTTAAGAAGCTTTCAATGTAGTGCCATAAAACTGATATCATTTGCCCTTCATCCTTCCTTCCTGCACCTTTTCCTATCCTTCAAATTGAAATCTTGTTTTTAAAAAAGTCTGTGCTTAGCATAGGGATCTGAAATTTGGTGTGTGAAGGATTAAGCTTATTCTATGTGTGCTATGGATTCAACTAAAGATATGTAGCAGAAAGAAAACCATGAATCAGGCCCTAGAAATATTAGGCTTGAGCTTTAATTTTTAGTTCTGTCAAAAAAATATTTTCCCTAGCCAGTCCCATCATTAATTAGCAGCTCAATATCAGTATTCTGTTCCATTTCAGCAAAGTGGCTGTTTGTGGCTTAATTGTAATTTCACTTCCTCTAATTATTAAACATATTTATTTAGGAATTCAATATTTTGCCCTATTGTGCTATTGAAAAATTGTTTTACTCTTTAAGACTCAATGGAAAGGTTAAATTAGAAGTTTAAGGATCTAATATTTTGATTTCCAGTTGTGTACAGTATTACTATAAGATATGGTATTAGTACAAATGTTTTCATGTAAATATAACAAAATATAAAAACTATTTCAGGCTGCATAATTTTATGCATTGAAGGGTCCCAATAACCTTCTTACATTATGGAATTGCAAACATTGTAGGGGAAATGACTATTTTGGTTAAATAACAGTGATCCTGATTTCAAATGGATTTATTTTCCTTTAGGAATTAGGAAATTTCATGGTTTTCTTTACACATAAAAATTTATTTTAATAGTACCATGAAATTTTGGATATCTGATTCTCCTTTGTGTCTTTTATTTGTATACTACCACAATACATACCATTCATTTGTGTTTGTTAAATTGAGGCCCTTCTTTTTAAAAGTAAACATTATTTCAGAGAGCTAAAAATGGGTGGTTTTTTTAATATCTGCTAAATTTATAGGTGTGATTCATTAAGGAGAGAAAACTGTATTAAACTACAAGTGATTCTCAATTATTCTGAATAGTCAAGAAATAAAATGGAATTTGCCTTTTTTCTGTTTCACTGTCAAGTGGGCATTTTCCATTTTTATTGACTTTGGCATAGCTAGATTCTTTCCCTTTTACCTACTTACTATTTTAAGCTGTTTGCTCATGACCCCATGAAATTTCTAGCAAATGCTTAGATGAAAGTGTTCATTAGGATAATTTTAGCTGACAATGAAGCTATGTTGGCCACTTACGCTTTTATTTCATAACAAAGGAGAAAAAAGTGGCCTGTACGATCAATTTGCTGGGTATGTAGCAAAGAGATAACAACGTTTTCCTTGGTTCCACATAAGCCTCATCCTTTTCTCCAGTTTTTCTTCCTTTAACTTTATTATCAGACTGAAACAGACCAATTTAGTTTGTTTGGCTAAGAATGCTTGGTGTTTAACCTCATTATAATGAGAAAGAATGTATTTAGAGGTGTCTGAATGCCTAACAACTGAGGGATCAGAGTCAGAATCCGATTTCATTGGGGTGGAGAACTCTGCTTGTGAAAATGGCTTCCATTGTTACAGACTTCTCTGCGACTTCTATAGTCTTAGGGAGTTCCTTGGAGTCCTTGATGTGCTACATAATTTGTGCTTTGTCCTAGGTCCTACTGCTTGTGTTAAAAAGATAGGAATTCAAATGGTATCTTCCTGACTTCAAGACCAACTCTCAATCCATTAATGGCATCATGCTGCCTCTTATTGAATGATATGTTGAAATAAAAGTAAAATAATGAAAGAAGTAGCTGAGGATGTCAAGAGGAGTGGGGATGAAAAGAGTGGGACTTAATTAGGTTTAGGTTTGGGAGTCCTGTCCCACTGTGAATCATTAATGCTGTTGCATCATGTCAGAAAAATCCAACCTTAACTGCAACCAATATCACTTTTTGCTGCAAGATTAGTAATAAAAGTTATTTTTCCATCAACATGGAAATAACTTTTAAAAGAGTTATGTTAATATAGCCATTTATATTTTTTCTGAACTCATGTAAAAGCAGTGTTTACTATAAAACTCTGTGTTTCACATAATCACTGCACCAAAATGCTTTAATAATCCTAATTGTATGGGTCATTCAATTTTTTTTGCTAATTACTTTCTCATCAACTTTTTAAAGTTTAGAAAAATTGTGTAGAGCCTTTTTTTCTTTTGTACACAGAACCTTTTGATCATCCAGGAAGTTACTGTTTAATAACATATTTGCAAATATGTGTAGTAATTTTTGAAGCAAGTTAGATTTGTGTACATAGTTGGCTCTGAACCTATTTTCCTGATTCATTAATTGTAGATAGAATCAGTGAGTGCCAAAAATGCCATATGCATAGTATATTTATGTTGGTTATTGTACTGCTACACACACACATACACACAACACACGCACACCCCAAACAACCAAACCCAACAAGGATGAGAACACAAGATAAACTCAGTTACCTTTAAGAAACTTTAAGTTTAGGAGATTGGAGGGAGGTGATTGGAGGCAAGAATTTAGCAGAAGTCTGAAATGGAGAATTTCTTTCTCAAAATAACTAAGTCTGGGCTTTGTTCTGCAAAGCAGAATATACCCTGTAGCTTTTAAAAATTTTGTGTCGTAAGTTTTGAAAGGTGAAGGGAAATGAGGACTAATATCTCTCTCTCTCTCTCTTTCTCTCTTTCTTTCTCTCTTTCTCTCTCTCTCTCTCCGTTTTTTATCTTTGAGGAATATAATCCTTTTCTAAGAAGATTTGACCCTGGAAACTTAACTGACATAAGATTAAGTGAAGTTAAGAAAAAAAGATTTGTAGTACAAACACTGACCCAAATAAGGCACATAAAATGTAGTGCTTGCTATACATACTTTATTGTCCACATAATTTATTGTCAGAAGTTCACTAATTTGTTTTTGTTCTTTTAACCCTTGAATATTAAGAGACTAGATTTCTGGTATTCATTGCAGGTGTTAGGATCCATTAAATATTATGCATATATTCAAGCCATCTCAGACTTCCTGGAATGATAAAGTATTAATAGAGAAGAAATTAATAATTCTGTCCAACATTTTAAGTCATCAGTCCAGGATTAATGACATTTCTTCTAAAACATATGTCCAATAAAAAGATTTAATTATTAACTGAAATGTGATTTTATTTTGTCACATTAGTATGTTTTGATTAATTTTGGACCCGTCTCTAATTAGTAGAAGATCTATTGTATGCATTTTGAAGTAGAGAAATCACTGTTCTCTCACCTAATGCCCTTTTATGAACTCAGTATCTTCACTGGAGAAAATAAAACTCATTTGTAGTGCCATGCAATGCTGATTGTTTTAGCTCCTAGCATAATATTCAAATTTTTTTGTCAAAATGTAATTTTTCCCTTTAATTTGTATTAATATTATAAATGAAGACATGTAAGCTTAAAAGGCATGTTTGCAGAATACTTAACTTCATCATAAAGTTTATAATTTTGAGACTAATATACAAAAGCAGAACTATTTTTCCTTAAATACAATGTATAATATTCTCCACAGTGATTACCCACTATTTGCAGTTTATGTGATCCAAAATGTGTTTACGATAAGTTCAATAAATGTATATTTTGTACTGTGTACCAGTTTCTGGTCCCAAAGAAAATGTGTGAATTTAGTTTCTAACCCTTTAAGTTGTACTTTCTGTTTGGACTCAATTGAAGAATTGCATTAAGCCTGTGAATGGTTACAGATTGTATATGGCAAATGGGACTTAGAAATAATTTATAGTTTGCCAAAAAAAAAAATGGTGCCACTAAATAATAAACAGGCAATTGCATAATGTGTGTGTATTTATGATTGTTTAGTTTTGTATAGAACACATTTAAATATAAAAGTCACTAACAATGATTTTTATAATTTTTGTTCTAAGGAAAAACCTGGATAACTTGAAATTGGCATTAGGTATATATGTGGAAGAAAGCATTGAACATATTTTGTTTTTATTAATTTATATCATTTTCTTATTCAGTGCTTAGCGTAAAGGTAAATCTGAAGTTTGCCATTGAGAATTACAGTGCTTTTTTTCTTTCTTATTGGTCAGGACCTTTATTTCATTGTTATGGAGAATTACCATTATTGAAGTCTTCACTGATACTGATTAGCAATTATTTAATACACAACTTTAGAGAATTTCTTGAGAGCACTTCAAGATTAAATCAGTTAGTGTGTATCAGAGGTAGTACTTGAATTCATGTCTTCCTGTCTCCAAGGCCAATCCTCAGTCCTCTCCACATTAAGCTGCTTTTCTTATATGTGGGAAAAAGTTATTTATAAGCAATCATAGATAATCTAGTCCAAATAAACTAGATATTATAGTATGAAAAGGCTACAAAAAATTGACCAGAACCTTTAGTAACCAGGAAGACTAAAAGTTCCTTGTGGGAATAAATATTCTTGTTTTTCTCTTCTCCGAGTAGGAAGGGAGTCCAAGAGATTGCTCCAAATGAAATATGTAGAGTAGGAATTAGAGAGGCTTATACTCTCCTTCAAAGAAGACAGTTGATCATATTGGATCTGCTCAGTTTATCTCTAATTAGCTGCATGAGTCAAATAGTTTTCAACAATGACTTATGCTTTAGCTTGGCTTAATGAGAAAAAAAAATACCCTAATATTATATTAATTCTGCCTCTAATCAAGTCATTAATCTGTATCTTTGTTTCTCCCTTCTGTGAGTGGTATTAGAACAAATGAAATTATGGATGATAAATGTAAAGCACTTGGAGCTTCTTTGAACGTTTTGCTATATGAACCCAAGTAGTTATTGAAGTGGGAAATGAAGTTTTGTTTACCTTGATGATGAAGCCTGATAGCCAGGGTAGTAAAAAAGAATGTGCTATTGGTGGAATGAAATGGCATAAAATGTATTCAGTTTCAAATTTTTCTGTAATTTTAAAAATATTAGTGGTAGAAAATTATTAGCATTTTTATTTATTTCCATTACTTTAAACTTCAAGGTTGTTTGGTACCTACTGAGAAAGGACCATAGGAAGATACTCCTTCACTTTTTTTTTTGCATTTTCATTTATTAAATAAGTTAAGTCTATTCAAACTCTACCTCAGACAAGGAAATATTGTTTCTAATAAAAATAGTGATTTGTATAGATAAGGGAGCCCTAGTAATTTTTAAAAATGAGATCTGTGCTCTCATTGGTTTGGGAAATTCACTCTCTTAGATAATCACAAAGTTTGAGTGCTAGGAATTGTACTTGGTAATGGGCATACAAAGACAAATTAAAAGTCCGTACCCTTAAGAAATTCACCAGGGGAGGCAAATGCATATATAGGAATATGCAAATAGGTATAAGATATTTTAGAAATGAGAAGGCAGTAGTATCTAGTATCTAGGGAGGATTAAAAAAGACCTCGTGTGTAGAAGGAAGTATATGATCTGAACTCTAGAGAGTAAGGAAGGAATGTATTGCATATGTGGGAAATAGCCAGTGCAAAGACATAGACATGGGAGATGTAGGATCTTTTACAATGAACAGTAAGAAGACCAGTTTGACTGGACCATACTATACACAAAGGGAACCTATGATTATTAAGGCTGAAAAAAATCCAGAAGTTTATAGGCAATGCTTGAAGTAATAGAGAACCCCTGAAGTTTATGAAGTTGCAAGAGCTGCAACTTGGAAAAATCACTTCGGCAGCTTTGGTAGTTGGGTTGGACTGGGGAAAGACAAAGCAAGGAGAGCAGTTAGGATTGCAGTAGTTGAGGTAACAGGTAATAAAAACCTGTGTAAGGGAAAATGAAAGAGAAGTTGTAGAGCGGCAAATGCCAAGATTTGGCAACCATTTTGGGTATGTGGAAGGAGGAAGGGTGAGAAGTCAAGAATGACACTTGAATTTATGAACCTGGGGAACTGGCATGATATGGTGGTACCCTTGAAGAAGTTGGTCATCCAACTTTTATTTAACACTATTTGAAGTTCAGAAGTGTTATGTATTTTGGACATGTTACATTTAAGATGCCTCCAGGACATCCAGTTCAAAATGATTTATAGGCAGCTGGAGCTCAAGAGGGAGAGGAGAGTAAGACTGGATATATAGATTTATAAGTTACCTGAATGTATGTAAGCTGACAGTCATTTAGAGAGAAGAGACCTTGGATGGATCCTTGGGTAAATTAACATAATCCAGCAAAGGAAACTGAGATGGAGCAGTCAAAAAGGAAGTGAAGCAAGGGAGAGAGAGCTGTCATGAAAATCCAGTTGGAGTAGTTCAACAGTGTCACATGTCACATGATGCAGATCATGATAGAAGATTGAGAAAGGCCATCACATGTGGTGATTGAAAGATCACTGGTAACGTTAGAGAGAGCAGTATAAATTGTGCAAAGAAGCCCAGTTAAAAAAAGATGAGAGGAGAGAAAGTGAAAATGTAGACAGCTTTTTCAAGGAGTTGGGTTGGAAAAAGAGAGCACAGTAGCTTGAAGAGGTTGGTAGCAATTAGTGAGGGTTTTTGAAGGCTAAGTCAGAGAGAAGTATTGAAGTCAGCAGTGGACCAAAGATTAGTGAAAGGGGATGATGAAAGAAAGTTATCTACTGACAGACTGAGAAGCAGCCTAAATCAAGGCTGCTTGGCAGGGAGAGAGGCCACAGTAGGGAGAATTAATAGGAAGGAGGAAACATTGTCTTGTTTAAGTTAAGGCCTCAGGTAAGGTTCGATAACAAATTTATAGCAGACTGAGTTGATACAGTTGTGTTACTTCTTCAGGTCTACAAAAAGGTATGGAAGGAGCAATCCAGGATGAGTAGTTTAAGGATGAGGTAGCAATGAGAATGGTATATAATGGAGATGGTTAAGGGGTTGAGATTGGAAATGAGGAACTCAAAAACTCAAAGAGTAGTGAGGGTAAAAGGATTGTGGATTATGAGAAGGATGGAGGATAGGTTTAGGAAGAGTAAAGTATGAAATGATAAGATTATGATGAGAGAGAGGAAGTTCATGGCTCTTAGAGCATGAAAAGAAGAGCATGAAGGCAAGTTTATTCCTCTGTTGCCATTGTGCAGCAGCTTCTCATTTGATGTTTATCAAAATTAAGCACCCAATCCAAATCACGGTGGTTGTTGTATACCAGCCCAGAGATCATTCTTCTTTCTCAAGGAGTTCAGCACCTGACCCACTAAATTTCTTTCCTTCCCAACTCCTCCTTTTTTATAAGGAAACTTCAACATGAATGATGATCAAATACCCTAACCTCTTGACACTTAAAATTCCTTAATTCCCATGACTCCCACTACTCTGCCTTAGCCACACACAGAGACAGCCACATCCTGGATCTTAACCACTACCCACAAGTGTTACACTTCTTAAATCAAAAATTCTTTTCTCTCTAGCCTGAAACTCATGTCATTCCATAGCTCCTTATATCTCACCTCTCCTAAGTTTTCCCTTGTAGCCTCCAATTTATCCACTCCTCTAAAGTCTCCTGGACCTTGCCTTCTCTTTCTACAATTTCCTGGTGACCTCCCAGCTTCTGTCTATACGTAGGCGATACACAGATCTATGTATCCTGCTTTATTCTCACCTGAGCTTCAGTGCCATACCACCTGTTGAGCATTTCAAACTGGATGTTCCAGGAACAACTCAACATGTCTAAAACATAACTCATCTTTTCTCCAATATCTCTTCCCACCCCAGTCTTACCAATTTCCCTATTTCTTTGTAGAGTTCTGTTTTTCTAGTCTCCTAGGTGGTCATCCTCAACCTATATACTCAATATATACATGATATACTTATATATAATGTATGTATAATTATGTGTGTGTATATACATATATCTATATCTCCAGTTACCAAATCTTGTTGTACTTATATCTTCATAAAATCTCTCCCCTCCTGGCCCTTCTCTCTGCTCACCCAACAACCACTTCATTTCAAGCTATATTATTCCAGCAGCTTCCTAATTGGCCTCCTTGGCTCCATCCTCCACACAGCTGCCAGTGAGTTTCTTTAAGTATGTGTTCTTGACTATTTCTCTCCCCTACTTAATAAGCCACAGTCACTTTTTATTGCCTCTTAAGATATAATCTCCTCTGTTTGACTTTTAAAGACCTTCACAACTGGCCCCAGCCAATTTTTTCGTCTTCATTGGACATTACTCACCCTCTTGAGATCTAGCTAAATTGGATTTCTTGTTCCTCATACACTGAACTCCCTTACCTTGGACTTTCTCCCATATTTAAAACACACTCTATCCTTAGCTCTACCTCATTGAATCCCTTTCTTCCTTTAAAATGCAGCTGAAGCATCCTCTTCTGTGTGGTCTTTCCTGATTCCACCAACTGTATCTACCCTTTCTCTTTAACCTACTTATATTTTATTTCTAATTATTCCGTATCTTTTTGGTATATGTCCCTGCTGTCTCCACTGTTAAAATGTAAATTCCTTGAGTATAGTCATTATTTTATTCTTTGTCTTTGTATCCCTAGCTATTCTCACAGTGTCTGGCACTTTATAGGCATTTATTGTATGCTTGCTGATTTGCTAAGTTGGAGTGGAGGAGGATGTGAAAGGAGATGAACAGATTTAGGAATCAGGAGGTTAGGTTTTTTTGAGCAAACATCCACATATATACTGAAATGCTCTACTTATAAAGGCAAGATTTAGGGATTAGGGGAACAGTGAATTAAGGACAGATCTTGAGGAAGAAGGAAGAATGACTTATAGATAACAACCTTCGGGAAGTAATTTGATTGATAATTTCCCATGAAATGATGATGGCAAAGGGAGTATCTGGAAATCTCAATGGAGAACATGGAGAATTCTGACTCCACCTCCCAGAACAATATGAAAGCATCTATTTGTTATAACTTTAAAAAGAGTTAACTGTAGTACTAAGAAGTAAAGTCACTTATACCAACAGAGGTTTAGTTTTCTTTTTTTTCTTTGCACTTAGTACTTTATTTTTTCCCATTACATGTAAAAAGATAGTTTTCAAAACTCATTTTTCTAAGATTTTGAGTTCCAAATTTTCTCTCTCCCTCCTTTTCCTCTTCTTATAGCAAGCAATCTGATATAGGTTATACATGTATAATCATGTTAAACATATTTCCACATTAGTCATATTGTGAAAGAAGAATCAAAACAAAAAAGAAAAACCGTGATAAAGAAAAAAAGTGAAAATGGTATGCTTTGGTCTGCATTCAGACTCCATAGTTTGTTCTTTCTCTGGATGTGGATAGCATTTCCCATTGTGAGCCTTTTGGAAATTGTCTTAAATCATTGTATTGCTGAGAAGAGCGAAGTCTATCGTATGTTTCTGTTACTGTGTGTAACATTCTCCTGGTTCTGCTCACTTCACTCAGCATCAATTCCTGTAAGTCTTTCCAAGTTTTTCTGAAATCTGCCTGCTTATCATTTCTTATAGAGCAGCAGTATTCCATTATATTTATGTAACAGCTTGTTCAGCTATTCCCTAATTGATGGGCATCCCCTCCAGTTCTGGCCCACCACAAAAAGAGCTGCTATAAATATTTTTGCACAGAAGGGTATAGATATAGTTTTCATAGAATTAAAGAGGAACAAGAAAGAAAGATAATGGTAAGCCATTTTTGTATTATAGGTTGGATAATAGAAAATATTTTCCACTAAGCTTGAAATCCAGGACAGGTAGGTATGTGGATAGAATATTGGAAGACTCATTTCCCAATTTCTTAAAATCTGGCCTCAAATACTTACTGGCTGTGTGACTGTGAGCAAGTCACTTCACCCTGTTTGCCTCATTTCCTCATCTGTAAAATGAACTGGAGAAGAAAATGGCAATCCACTCCAGTGTCTTTGCCAAGAAAATCTCAAGTGGGGTCATGAAGAGTCAGACCTAAATGCAACAATTGAACAAGAAACCTAAAGTTCAGGATCTAAATTTTTTTTAAACTTCTTAACGTTTTAATAACTTTAGATACCTACGCTTTGTGTGGCTCCACTTTTAGCTAAATAGTAGCTTATCTAATTAAACTGTTTTATATCTATACGAGATAGACATTTGTATTATCCCACCCAAAGAGCTTCCTTGGTAGTTTTGTTGTGTTTTTTTTTTTTTTGCTTACAAAATGTTTTTTTCCAGATCCTTTCCCAAACTAGTTCTCTTGAATGACCTAAAAATCCAAGTAAATACTTAATGATATTCTTATAGTAGGCAGTGTAATGGATAGAGCACCAGTGCAGGAGTCAGAAGGACCTGAGTTCAAATCCCACCTCAGACACTTGACACTCACTAGCTGTGTGACCTTGAGCAAGTCACTTAACCCCAATTGCCTCATCCTGGGTCATCTCCAGTCATCCTGATGAATATCAGGATTCAGGTGGCTCTGAGGGAGAAGTGAGGCTGGTGACCTTGCACAAGCCCTCCCTCACCCAAAAAAAGGCAAGTGCAAGTCATGTCATTATTTCTCTGATGGCATGGTCTTCTACGGCAACGAAGGATGAACACACAATTCCTCTGGAGTAATCAAATAGTGTGGGGGTTTTTTAAGAGAAAAAAATAACATCCAATTTGTTCTCTTTTATTGATATTTAGACCAATGCCTATTTTGCGTTGGCAAAAAAGTTTGATTCTGTAGCCTTTTGTGATATCTCCTTGTGTTTGGGGTATAGTATTATTTCTTACAACTCATAAATAATGTACTTATGAAGAAGATATTATTCTTAATAAAACTAGGATTGCCAACTAATAGTGGCTAACATTTAGCAACTTAGCAATTAAGCTTAGAGCAGTCATCATGATACTTGAACAATAAGAGCATACTTCTTACACAGTAAGCATTCAGTGTGACTTCAGTAGGAAATGGGAAAAGAGGAGAATGTGAAGAAAAAGAAGAGAAGATCAGGGAAAGTTATTGGTTTATTAAAAGCATTAGATAATTAATGAGACAGTTATCTTTGATATATTGTTAGAGCATTGGAACTGTCCAGGTTTCTAATATCATGATTGAGGAATTCTCTGTATGTTATACTTGGTAATGCAGTCATACCTGAAGTTTGGGGAACTCTTCTTGTTCTAAAGTGACAAAGTAGATGTAGATTGCACTTATATGTACAAACATTAAATCTTGAATATATTTAGTTCATTTCCTTCCTTGCACTTAGTTTATATTGTGCTTTGTATTTTATTTATACAACCTTGTGACAAAAAGTTTGGGGTAATAATAGCAAATACAGTGAGAGCTCCAGATCTGATTCCTAAGATGGTATAATGATTACAATAATTTTCTGAGTGAATTTAGTGATTATTTGACTGTCAGTTACCCCAGAACTCTCTAAAGTAAGATTAGTATTTGTTATTGTACCATTAAGTTTTAAGTTAGGGGTCTTTGAAACTGTGTCCTCCTCCCCAATTTTCTGCATTTGGGTACCAGAGTAGTGATGCTACATGTTTCCATTTGAAAAAGGATCCTTTTCATCATCTCTTAAGATGTCTTCAGTGACCTTACCCTTTTAAACTGTTCCTGCTAGCTGAAGTTATTGAGAGAGCTCTCGAAGTATTTTAAAGTATTATATTAGTACTGGCTCTTAATTGTTTTCTGAAGTGATTCATTAATTAAGCCAACTATATTTCCAGAGTGTTTCCAGTAAAATAAATTTCTTTTGCTTAAATTAGGGGATACATAGAAAACCACTACTGATTTTCTTCACTTGTCAGAGAAAACCAAGGGAAGGCCTGATGGATGGACTAAACTTTTCTACCTGACTGTCTTTAGTTACCTGTTTTTTATAGGCAATAGTCTGATATTTGAACACAGGTGGCCCCTTGGCATCAATTTCCCGACACTGAACAAATACGTTGAAATGTATATCTATTCTCAGAGCAACTTCCTAGGCTTCTTCTCCTTTTTTAATGAGATAGAAGTAGGAACAGCGGTGACCTTTATGTCATTGCAAAAATTTGGCTGATAATTGGATTCAGATCTCAAGATGAGTCCATCTGCTTGCCTACATAACCTGTGGCAAATCACTTTTACCTCACTGAGCCTTAGTTTCCTAATCCATAAAGTGGGAAGGAGGACTCGAAGGTCCACTCCATTGTTAACTATGACCCTTGGATTCAGTTATGAGAATTGCTTTTTATTCATTTTGCATATGAGGTCATTGACTACATTTCCCTGTAGGGATTCTGTAATCAGTTTTTGAAACAAGTCTGAGGTCATTGCATTCTACTGCTTCCCAAGCATTTGTGTCATGTGCCTTGACCTCATTTTTGAAAACATTCATTATAGTCTTGAAACTGCTGACTCTGCCGTATGGATAGCATAATTAAGTGTATTCATAATGTGTACACACACAAGTGCTCTGACCAAGGTTATGCTTTCATTTTCTGGCTTTAGAATTATTGACCTGCCTCAAGAGCAGAAAATACTTGGCATCTAACAATGTGTGTGTGCTCCCCACCTAAAAACTCCGGTGCTCACTAGGAAGCTTTCTAGAGGAGGGGTCTTTGCCACTTAAGGAAGAACATAACACTGATTTCTGATGATTGCTTGGTTTTTTGCCTAAACCTGTTCTCCTGGAATTTAAAAGGGAAATTTGGAAGTGTGTTTTTAGTATAGTTTCTAAGAACCTGAAGATCTTTTTTTAGTGGTTCAAAAGTGATTCTTTTAAAAAAAATTCACTATACAAATGTAAAAGTTAGAATTAGATAATTTGTATAACTGAAAAATTCTTATTTAAAATCTTTATGGCTTTTCTTTAAAAAGAATTTTTATTTAAATGGGAATCATTTTTGAACTTGGACTTCTTGTTTTACATGTGGTAGTAAGAAAGAAAGCAAGAAAAAGGATGGAGGAGGAAAGGGGAGTTAATTATATGATCTTAGGATTTCATATTGGAAGAAAATTTACAGGTGTTTTATTTGTTTAAACCCCTTATTTTATAGAGGGACCTTGAAGTTCAGGGAAGTTAAAGTACTTGCCCAAAGCCTCATAGGTAGTAGCATCTAAAAGAAATTACATTCTCAGTTCAGAAATGTGTTAGTTTAGCCCTTACTTAGTCTCCTTCTTCTCCTTGATAATTGAGATTGACTGTATATCTACTACCCATGTGATCTTCATTTTTGAGGTAGGTATTACTGGGAAGGAGTAAGCTACCCTACTGTTGAAATTAAAAACTGAATTCATCATCATTTAGATTAATATAAAATCTCAAAAATTTCCATGAAAAATAGGGTCAGAAAGAGGCTTGGTAGGATAGGATACAAACTTCCAAGGCAGATAGCAGAACAGCAAGTAGCTCCCTTGCTACCCCTAGGCAAGAGATACCAACAACCTCTACTTAACTCCCTCTGATCTTTTCTGTCACCTACCAGCACCTAGATTATCATTCCTTGAAGAACTAACAGCTGTTTTAGTAGAGCATTCATTCACTTCTCTGCTCATATTTTAACTCCCAGGTGTTCAGTGATCCTTTGTCCCCTTCTTTATGTATGATTCTTCCATCGTCTTAACAGCTGTTGTTCATCATTCTTGAAGAGGACCAGTGGCAGAGCTATCCCAAAGTAGAATGGGCTGCCTCAGCATGGTAGGAGAACCCCTTGCTAAAGATCTTCAAGTACAGGCTTGTCACATATGTTACAGAAACAAAAAAGGTCTGATATTGTGAAATGATATAACTTTCAAAATGTTTATATTATTACAAGATCAATATTGATGAAACCCTGAGGGATGTGGCAGGTAGAGATGAGATTCCCTTCTTGATGGCTTTTCTACCTTATGATGATTAGTAATGATCCCTATGTTTGCATATGAGACTGATCATGAGACATCAGAATCAACTTGTTATCCTCTCCCTTAGTTCTTCCAGATGCCTTTATTTCAAGGGAACACACACAAAATATTAAAGAAGTTAATAGTTTGAGGGGATCTCAGCAGTTATCTGGCCCAACTCACAGCCAAAAGCAATTCCTACTAAAACATACTGGACAAATGGTCTCCCCCTTCTACTTGATGATCTTTGAGGGAGTACCCACCACCTCAAGGCAGATCATTTAAATTCTTCAATAGGAAATTTTTTTTCCTGACATCATTCCTGACAAGCCTAAGTTTGCCTCTGTAAATCCATTGCCCCTAGTTCTATCCACTCAGATCAAATAGAATACGTCCAAACCTGCCAGATAGCTCTCCAAATGTTTTTAACTCTGAAGAATCTTCAGGCTAAATATTCCCAGTTTCTCCAACTAATCCTCTGTATGAAATGAATTCAAATAGATGCTCTTCTTGGGCTAATGTCTCATCAATGTTTCTTAAAACCAAACACAAAATTCTATGCGTAGTTTGACTAGGGAAAAATACATAGGGACTCCTTTGTTTCTGAAACTTAACGCATCTGTTAATGCAATCCAGGGTCATTCCTCTATCCACTGTGCTGCCTGGCCATGGCCTCTATTTTCTATTATTTGTTGCTTTAACTTTCCAAATTAACAAATATATTTGTATATACTCATTTCAGGTTCTGGGTTTTGTTCTTGGCTTCTTTCTTAGATATTGTTTCTCATGAAACTTCTAGGTATCTCAGTTTCAATTTTTCCGTTTTTATTGTAGCTACTCTATCTTCCCATACTTCTTCGTTTAATGCCTTTTGATTAGATTTGCTAAAATCCTTATCAACTTTCCTTAGATTTATTTTGTTCCTGTTTAGGAAAAGTCTGCCATCCCTGTTTTAAATAGTGGTTCAGAAGTCCAAACCACATTCACAGACACTATTTTATTAGCCAGCTGTTCATTTTCAAAGTCAACTTTCTCTTCTGCATGGGTTGCTTTCCATTGGTGACAGTGAGGAAAATATAACCTCTGCATCCTGTATGGTCTTCATTTTCTTCCCCAAGACTGCATAATAGTTTTTAGACTTTGTCTAGCCTCATTCCTTCTGCTTTGAATCTTGACACCTTCTCGGTTGTATCTTGGATATATGCTCTGAAAATACCACAGAGCTTTGTTATTGTCATCAGATTAAAAAATAACTGCCTCAAGTATCCCTGAAAGGGAATCACCAACCATCACTACCCTTCTCTTCCTCTGACATTTACCAGGTGGTCTTTCACCTGATAGCTTTTTGTGCAGGTGTGTGTTCATCCTTTGTTGCTGAAGAAGACCATGCCATCAGAGAAATTATGACACGACTTGCACTTGACTTTGTTTTGAGTAAGGGAGGGCTGTGCAGGTCACCAGCCTCACTTCTCCTCCAGAGCCATCTGAATCCAGTGACCAGATATTCATCAGGATGACTGGAGATGATCCAGGATGAGACAATTGGGGTTGTGACGTGCCTGAGGTCACACAACTAGTGAGTGTCAGGTGTCTGAGGTGGATTTGAACTCAAGTCCTCCTGACTCCTGCACTGGTGCTCTGCACCACCTAGCTGCCCATTTGTGGTGGTGCTCTATCATTGGAGGACAACTCATTGCTTCCTTCTCAGAGTATCCAGCTCTCTCCTCTTCCAAGAAGAGCCTTAAATCTGGGTGTTGTTTTTTTTAACTTTTATGTATAGGTGTACTTTTCCTTCTCTTAATGTGCTATGTTCTTCAATTTCCTGACAAGTGGTATCCTTGCTCTCAATTCAGATTCAGAACCTGAAGAGTCATTCCTCATGTCACTTTATCTACTCTTCTTGAAGAGAGAAGCACAGCTCACATTTGTGGCACAGCTAGCAGTCATTTGGCTGCTGTGTCACTGTTCCCTGTGGCAAATATTTCACCCTTCATACACATGACTGCAAAAATCATCCGTGCCCTCCATATTCATTTATATTTTCAGCCTTTTAAAAGCTATTGGTAGATTTTTACACTTCATCTCTAAGCATTCCCATTAAGTTTTTTTATAGCCAATTATCACCTTAATTACTTGGCAGCTTCACACAGCTTCCCCCTAATTTCAACAACTCCATAGCTACTATATATACTACTTCTCCCATATCCTGGAACTAACCTCTCTGTTCCACCAAATTTACCCCTACCTACCAATAAATTATAAATTTCCTTATGCAGAAGTTTGTTCCACCCACTTTTCCATGTCAACTCACTTTTCCTTTTGTTTAAAAATCCTCTTAAGTCATTACTCCTTAATCTTCCTTAATCATCCCCTTCTTCATCCCTTCTCCTCCCTCATAAAAGGGAAGCTGGAAGTAGAATCTGGACTTGGAGAATGTAACTTAGAGCTTTTCTCAATTTCTCTTCCAGATTCAATTTTTAGTCTTCACAAGCACAGATTCTTTTGACCCCTTCACATCACCCCATAAAATTTCCTTGTCTTTTTTTCCCTTCCTTCTCCCCACAGAAGCTAAAGGTAGAAAAAGTCAGACAGTTCTAATGGAGGAAGCAAATAGAAAACAATCCCAATCCACTCTCTCCAGATCCATTGGTAGAATGAAAAGAGCACTTAATTTGGAGTCAAGAAACACAGTCCTCATATTTTCTGTATCAGCTAATCACTTCTCTCTAAGCCTCTGTAAAATGAAGAGAGAAGTTGGACCAGAAAGACCTCTAAGGCCCCTTCCTGCTGTATATCTGTGATCCTTAGTCCTTTATGGAATACTTGCTGTGTGCCAAGTACCATCCTGTGTGCTGAGAAGACAAAAACAAAATAATATACTCTGCTTCTTAGGACCTTTTACATTTGATAGTTTATAGTTAAATATAGTCTCTGATTTGTATTTTTTTCTATTTAAATTCAACAAACATTTACTTGTTTGATGACTGTGTTTACTTGATTTCTAATCATCTTTTTTTGTAGTGACCTTTTTTAAAGCTACTAAAAATAGCATTCCTCAAGTTCAAGCATTACCTTGATAGTTGAAGTTTATACTATCATAGGATCCTTGACTTCATGGATAGCTTGCTTATAGCTGAAACTACTTCTTCCACTCCCAAAACAATGACCTGAATATATAAGGTGTAGTTAAGCAACCATGTAAATAAAGATGCTTATGTAAATTTAATCAATAATGCATTTTTTTGCTCTAGGAGTTTAATTTTTATAAATAGAAATTGCCCTGAATAAAAGCCAACAGGAAGAAAATCTTCAAAAAAAAAAAAAAACAAACCAATTGTACCCTACTACTGGGTAATTCTTTATGCTGTTATTGCATTTATTAAATGAGAATTTCAACCATTATTTAAGATATTGTTAGCTTACCTCCCATTATTTTCAAGATGAGAAACCACTCACTGTAAAGATCTGAGTGTATGAAAAAATCTCCCCCCCAAACTAGATGTTTGGCTATTTAAAAAACTATTATAATTACCTTTTAAAAATTTGCTGAACTTTTAAACTTCTTCCATCCCCTTCTAAACAATCTTGCAAGTGAAAAGCTTAGCTATAGAAGGGATATTTGACACCATTTAAAATCCAATCTTAATGTTATTTTTGAAGAACCAACCTTTGGGATATTTAGAGAAACTGATAAAGCTTCCCCCTCCTCCCCTGAGTGAGCTGGGGCTGGAGATTAAAGGCATTTGATGGGGGAAGTAAGGGAGTGGGGAAATCACCAAGAGAGAAGCCATCTCTAAGTCATTTCAACTGGAATTTTTGCTAACCAGGATAATCAGTCTGCCACTCTCAGTTACAACAGCAATCACACCATATTTTATTTTATTTTATTCTTACAAAAACATCAGTAAGGTTTACCTGCTTGCCTTTTCTGGGTAGTCTCCCTCGTACAGTTACTGTCCAGATTTCTTTTTTCCTGTCAATAAGCCCCTCCATACACGACCCATGTTCCATTCTTAGAGAACATTTCTGTCTGTTGGCTTTTATAGGGTATGACTTAGGCACAAATAGACTGGACCCTTTTATTGAGTCTGCTTTATCTTGGTTAAGTTTTGGCACCTCAGTGACACAGAAAAAAAAAAAAAGAATTCTACTTTTGTGGTAAGGTACTCCTGGATGCCTCCAGAGCTAAATTTGTTTAGGTGAAGCAGATAGCAATTCCTATGACATTATACTGACCCAAAGTATGTTTTCCATAAAGTATATTTCCTTTAAATTTTAAGGTCTTAGTGTAGCTTTCTGATTTTTTTTTTTATTGTCTGGAATGTGGTTGTGAAAAATCTGATGAAAAATAAACTTATGGCCTTAGGAACCTCTTTAAGGATGGGGTTTTTCATGGTGCTGACTATGCTGTCCTGTCTGACTTCGGTATCTCAGTAAACTGCTGAATATCTAGAGTCTTGGCCTTTCTGTTGATGTTGACTGCTTTAGATAAATTGAGGAAACTTTCATAAAAGACTATCAGAGGCTGCAGTTTTGTGTTTGCTCTCTGAGGTCTTAGTACATTACGTTACCTTTTTACCTCTCCTGTGTCTTGTAGGTATTCTAGCATTTCTCACAAGATACAGGTAGTCTCATAAATTTTTTCCTTACAATTTTTAATCTTTATGTGGAAGGTTTTTCCAAGAGTAAAAGCAAAACCAAAAATAACTCAGTATTTTTTCCCTTTGAAGAATGTTTAATTTTATTATTTTCTGACCGTCTTCATTCCATGGACTCTGATGAACATTTATTAAATTCACTCATCAAAGCTTGTCATTGGACAAGATCTACACTGTGGATATTATTTGCTGAGGAAAAATGGCCATTTCTGGCCATATGTAATCCATGCATCACTTCTGTCTCTTAGAATCTCTGATTTCCTTAAGGGTTCAGCTTAAGCACCACCTTCTTCCTCCCCAGCTACAATGGCACTTTCCCACAAAACTACTCTGAATTTATTTGGTCTGTGTTACATAACTACTAATGCATTTGTTCCTGTTACAATGTAAGTTCCACGGGGGCAAGGACTGTTTCCTTTTGTCTGTGTATTTTCCAACACAGCACAGAGTCTGGCACATAGAAGATACTTAATAAACACTTGTGGATTGATTCAAAGTAATCATAAAAAAAGTTGGAAGGAAAAGAAAGTCTGCTCTCATTCTCTCCTGATGGAAGAGTATACAGGGGGAGAGAGTCAGTAGCTAATGTGAATTGTCGTAGTTCATATATAAATAACAATAGCTAACATAAGACTTCAAGATTGCAAAGCACTTTACAGATTTCTCATTTGATCCTCATAACTGTGTGAAGTAGATGCTATTATTAATCCCATTTTACAAATGAGAAAACTGCAGATTCAGAAGTTTAGTAACTTTGTAAGTTCCTTGCAAGTAGGAATTATTTCAAGGTGCTTGGAATGTAGTAGATGTTTTAACAAGTACTTGTTGATTGTATAGAGAGGCCTTTCAGCTAAAAAGTGTCTTGTCTTGGGCAAGATGCAAACCCAACTCCAAGCCCAATATTCTTTACACTATGTCATATTCCCTCCCTTTGACCTGTAACATATTACTAGTAAATGCGATTCTTACTAGCTTGTCTAGAGTCCTCCTGGCTAACCAGCCAGAGACTGTGGAAGGGACTTCAGAAGTCATTTAGCTCAGACCTTCACTGTACAGAGAGATTTGAAGCCCAGAGAGATCAGATTAGATGCAACATCGCATAGCTAAGTAATAATGAGAGAGGACTAGAATTACAGATTCTTCTGCCTTGATCTGTTATTTCCACTGCTGATGAAATAAAAAGTTGGCAGCAGCTTTCTGATTTCTTTTAAAGAACTTTGAATATTTACTTAAATCTTCTGTAATTAACTCATCTTTTTATTCAGCCTCTCATTGAATGTAAACATATTAAATACATGAATACAAATTTCTTGTTTGCCTCAAAGGAAGTCCATTCCCTATTAGATGGTTTTACCAAGTGTCACAAAAGGTTTTAAATACAATTTTTAAGCTGTTAACAACTTTTATGGATTTTTTTCTAGACTTCTGTTGTTTTCAAGACGGGGTGTCCTCTTGCCCAATCTGGAAGTACAAGGGCTACTCACGTTACCAGTTCTCTGATCAACACAACCCAAGACCAGACAAGAGTTTAGCCATGCTATTTCCTCAGCCCTGGATGATTTAACCTCTCCTTAGGCAACTTGGTGCCCTGCCCCCCTCCCAGAGGGACTCACCATATTTATGCCAGGATTAACACTGACACCCAATTGGCTTAGCCCACTACAATTCAGAACCTCTGAGCTCAAGAGATTCCTCCAGCGTCATTATCCCTAGTAGCAGGGATTCTATTCATGCCTTACCACCGCTGGCTCTTGACTAATTTTTGATGGATATCATGGTATCAGAGCTTTAGGTCTGGAAGGGACCTCAGAAGCCATCTAATCTGATCTCTTTATTTTATCAATGAAGAAATGAGACCTGGAGGGGACAAGTGACTTATCCAATGTCACATCGTGGTAGGTGTCAGAGCCAGGATATGAACCAGGTCCAACATGCTTTCTACTTCCTTACTCTGCTATTTTGAGAATGTATGATTTCTCCTAACAAATTATCTGGGAATCACCACTTTGAAGGTTGAAAGTAATTTATTTACAGCCTTGAAGTTGCTTCCTTCAGCGTTTTAAGTAAGTAGTCTGTTCTCCTTGGACCTATTCTCACATTTGTTGACTTGGTTCCTACATGTGCTTAATTTTTAATTGCAAAGTAATTTATAAATGTATGGGTAAACACTTATAATTTGCAAATGTGGAACTTAATGGTTCTCTGGCCAGGCAAAAATTCCTTAAGTAAATTAATATTTCTGTAGTGTGATCACAGACCTGAGTATCTTGTGCTATTGAAAAAAAATTATTTTGTTTTAATAAACCTTTTAATCCTAGCGACTCACTGAATTTGACTATATTCTGGTCTGTTTAAGGAATAAGAGTCTTTAGGAGATAAGGCCTCATTCAGCCTGTTAACAATTACCACTTCAAACATTATCCCCCAAAGTGGGAAAAAAAAACAAAGACAATTTACTTATTCATTCAAACAGGACTTGACACATAGTTTTTTTGTGCTTTGTAATGCTCATTGTGGTTCTATGATAAGAGGGTCAGTACACAAACAGAAACCATTCCATCCTCCTCCCCATGCTTGGTCAATGTTTGACCAAATACTTCCTTCTACTACTCCCCATTACGACAGCAGGAAAAATCATCTCTGTAAAAACATACTCCTAAAGTCCTAGGTTTTCACATTTCTAACTAGGGGTTTCTTTCCCCATTCAACTTTCCCTGGTGTATCAACATGCCTTTCAATTGCAAAACCGTTATTACGAAAACTTGAGGAAATCTAAGTATAAATCTACATCACAACAAATATATTGGCACAATTCTAAAACACTAAAAAAAAAATTGCTAGAGCATGTTCATTCTTTTTCTATCCAATATTGCCTCCTCTAACCTTTAGCGTTAATCTTCTTGCTTATTTACCTTGTTTTCATCCTCGGAGTCAGTCCCCTCAGTTCTACCAATTGCTAGTAGCTTTCCCAGGTTTAACCCTTAGACTCATTTCTCCTTCTTAATAATTAACCCTACTTCCAACCAGAAGGCCAGCTAGTTCTCTCTTAGCTCTGTTTGTCCCTGGAAAAAAAGCAGTATCTTTTTCTATCTAGGTCCCAGGTCCATTCCCTTGGCCTTAGTCCAAAATAGCTCTCTTCATGGTCACCTGAACCACTCATTTGGAATGAAGATTTGGAGGGAAAAGATGCTATCAGATGGTCCTATAATTAGATGATCAATAACCCCCTTACTCCCTTTATATTATTTAATGCTCATTCTTTGTAATCTAGCCTCAGACACTTATTAGCTGTATGATCTTGGGCAAGTCTCTGTTCAGTTTCCTCAATTGCAAAGTGGAGATGATAATAGTACCTATCTCCCAGGGTTACTATGAGGAAAAAATGTGATAATATTTGTAAAGTGCCTGGCACATAGTAGTTACTAAATAAATGCTAATATTATTGTTATTATCATATTTAATCCATCCTATTACCTGCTATTTAATATGCATTCATTATATGTACTACCCAGGGAATGTCTAGGAATAGTTGTAAATACCTACAGACCCTGGTACAGAGGAAAAAGCATTGTATTTGGAGTCAGGGCACCTGGATTTTGGTTCTAGTTTTGCTTCAACTTGTGTGACTGCCTCCAAAGCTGTCATCATTTGATGCTTGTCATGATAGGAGTCAATGACCATGTCATTACTGGATATTGGGATCTTTTACTATTAAGGGCTTGTTGATCCTTTGGGTGGTCTAAGGTACAGGGAGCAGTCTAGTCTGATAGTGTGAAGCTTGTGGGGTGAATGGAGTTGGGTGTAAGTAAATATATTGGATGGAAGAGATGGAATATAGCAGGAAAGAATTTTCCTCAATGAATGCTTTTTAAAAAAATCTTTGGTCTTTACATTATCTGTAATTCCCAATTATCTCTCCCATCCAGAGAGCTACACCTTTTAACAAAGAATAGAAAAAAGAGAAAACAATTTAGTAAAACCAACACTTGAACTAAACCTAGCATTTTGTGTACTGTTCCACCCCTTTGGGATCATTTTTGACCATTTTTATTGTTCATTCCATCTACATTGCTGTTGTCATTGTGGATATTATTTTCTAGAGTGAGTCCTACTGGATGGAATTACAGCAGCCTCCTTGAGGTATATGCCTTGCAGTCCTTGAATACATTCTTTATACATTCAATACATTCAATACCACTCCAGTATTTTGCCAAGAAAACCCCAAATGGGGTCACAAAGAGTCAGACATGACTGAAAAAAAACTCAACAGGAAAAAAGAAGCTACAGTAAGTCCCTTCATCCAGACTAAGTTAAGGCTCTCAGGATAGGTCCTTGTCAGAGAAACCAGGGAGAGACAACACACCAAACACTGAAGGGCCTTCTAGCCAGGAACTCCTCTGGTGTTTTCCATCCTGGAAAATGTACAAGGTACTAAAAGATTTGTCATCTTTAACATCCCAAATAATAAAGATTTGGAACCTGCTATGCTATCCAATTGTGCAAGAGCAACCAGAGCCTGGTGTTGCCAAAAAAAAAGCCTATTCAGGAAGTAATACTAGAAATATAAATAAAAGAAAGTTTATGGGTTCTAGTATGTTCAGGAAGAAAAAAAAATTTGAGAGAGTACTCCACAGAAATTAGGGACAAAATCTCAGGTGAAAATATGACTTGATCCCAAGGTCTGTTAGAATTAATGGAAGACATATCAGTGATTTTTAAAAAGATACTGTAAATGGAGAGTGTTAGAGGTGAAAATAATAGCTTATTATTATAAACAAGGTACAAAATCTTACCCAAGTAATAAACTCCTTAAACATTAGAATAGCCCAAATAAAATTAATAAATCCATGATACTATAAGAACTATGAGAAGAGAGGAGATATATATGTATGTATTTTATCAAAAACAATTAACTGGGGTAAGGGATTTGCCTAAAGTCTCATGAAACACAGAACTCCTCATTAGTTCCTTCTATGATGTCAGACTTGGCATTCATAGCACAGTACTCTAATGTAGATTTCAGCTGTAAGGCTGCCCAGTGCTGTAAGCATGGAATGGATGAAGACGGTTGGATTGCAGAAGCAATCTGGAGCCTCTGGTTTCATGCCCTCATTTTGCTCTGTGTTGGTAAACTCAGTAAGATAACACCTGATGAATCCAAGTACACACAAGCATGAAATTTGGAACTTCATAGACAAGACTGTCAAACTCCACCAGTTTCCTAAAGGAAGGGAAGAGAATAGTCTTGAAATAAGATTCAACTTCCCAGTTTCAGCAAGGATAATAGTACTTTCACACCTAGTTTCAAAGGGTTACTATTTAGCCCTGATAGTTTTGCTCTCTCTTTAGCTTAATATCAGAATTACTTTCATAAACATTTACTGAATTGAATCAACGGGAAGAATTTATGAACTATCAGTTGTTTTCCCAGCACTATCTTGACACTCAAGGATACAAAAAAGGAATAACCAAGAACCACTCCTCAAAGATAAGTGGTCACAAGATATGAACAGCTTTTGAGAGAACTTCAGATTATAAATTGCATTAATTGCCATTTAGAAACTTGCTCCAAATCAATAATAAGAGAAATACAAATTTTAAAAATTCTGAGTTTTCACCTCTCACACTGAAAATTGACTAAGAAAACAAAAATGAGAATAGTGCTGGAGGAGTTGTGGGAAGAAAAAAATACTTGTACACTGTTGGTAGAACTGTGAATCTCTCCATTTTGACTATCCATTTGGAATTATGCAAATGTGTGACATTGCTTCATACTTTTTGATCGAATAAATCCCTATACTAGACATATAGCCTAAGAAGTTCAAAGATAAAAACAGTTTCCACAGGACTCTTTGTGGTAACAAGTACAACAAAAAACTTGAAACAAAGTAGAGCAAAAGTCAACTGGTATATAAATGTAATAATTCCTGCTACATAGAAAGGAGAAAAAAACTTAATAAGGAACCTGTGCTCTGAGAGACTGAGAAAGCAGAAAAGAAATGGTACTAGAGAACAGATAAGGGAACATAGTTGTCTCCCTTTGACAGAAGTATGGGGGAGATACACAAAAGAAGAATGTCAGATAGAGCCACTGTCAAATAGTCTAATGAGTTGTTTTGGTTTTTTTTGTTACAAAGAAAGGTTTTATAGGAGAGAGGGTGGGACAGTGGTATGGACCTAGAAATAACTGTGTTGTAAAAATAAAAGGCATCAATAAAATAAAAAAAAATGATGTAGACAATAGAACAAAGAAAGAAATAAAGGAATCATCAGACTACCTATAAACCATAATAATAACAACAAAAACAAAAAAGCCTGGGTACCATATTTAAAAAATTCATAAAGAAAAACTGCCTAGAACTAGAACTGTAGAGAACTATAAAGCAAAGTAAAAATAAATTCACTGCTCACCTAGAAGAAATCCTAAAAAGAAAACCCCCAGCAATGTCATGAGCAAACTCTAAAGCTTACAGTTCAAAGAAAAAAATACTGTGAATAGCCAAAAAGAAAGCATTCAAGAATCAAGAAACCAGTTAGGAAAACAGGTTTGTTACTTATAAGGCAGGCATGTCAAAGAACATAGTGGAGTGGATGGATATCTTTAGATTGGGCCATGAGGGGAGTGGAAAGGAAATTAGGGATTCGGCAGTAGAGGAATTTGATGGCTAGGTTGCTCAATGGACAGAGCACTGGGATGGGAGTCAGAAAGGCTCATCTTGAGTTAAAGTTTGGCCTCAGACACGCTCTAGCTGTGTAACTCTGGGCAAGTCACTTAACCCCATTTGCCTCAGCTTTCTTATCTGTAAAATGAGTGTACTCCTTCTAACTGCCCTAAAAACAAGAAAGATCTTAGGAGTTACAAATATCATCTTCCTGTGTAGAAATATAAACAGTTTAACTTTATTAAGCCCCTTATGATTTCCCTTTTCTGTTTATCATTTTTTATGCTTCTCTTGAGTCTTGTATTTGAAAGTCAAATATTCTGTTTAGCTCTGATCTTTTCATCAAGAATGCTTGAAAGTCCTCTATCTCATTGAAAATCCATTTTTTTCTCCTTAAGTATATTCAGTTTTGCTGGGTAGGTGATTCTAGCTCCATTGCCCTGCAGAATCTTGTATTTTAAGCCTTATACTCCTTTAAAGTGGAAGTCACCAAATCTTGTGTTAACCTGACTGTGGCTCTGTGATATTTGAATTGTTTCTTTCTGCCTGCTTGCAATATTTTCTCCTTGTTCTGGGGGCTCTGGAATTTGAACTCAGGAAATAGCTGCTGCTGGGGCTACTGCTACTGATGATTCAGTCATTCCCAAGGTCTGCTTCTGGTTTACTGGGGCCCTGCTAGCTTGGCCTGTGCTGGACTGTGCTCCCTTCTCACCCAGAAGCAACAGACCTTTCCTGCTTTCTAAGTTATCAGACTTTCCAATTTGTCTTGGGCTGGACATGTATTTCACTCTGTCTTTTTGGGGGTTCTGTTGGTCTAGAATTTGTTTAGAATCATTTTTCAAGGTATTTGGAGAGGTTTGGGGGAGAGCTCTGGTGAGTCCCTTCCTTTACTCTGCCATCTTGGCTTCACCGCCTATTTGGTTTGCTTTGTAATTTTGTGGATTTTATTTTATGCCTTGTTCTGAGAAGGGATCCTTAAGCTTCACTAGACTGCTGAAGAGGCCCAGGACACACACACGCACGCACATGCACACACACACAACACACAAAAGAGTAAGAACCCCTACATCATAATAAATATCAGCCTAATTTGCAAATCCTTTTTTGTTGCTTTTTAAGCATTTGGTGAGGAAGGCCAAATTTTCTGTGAAATGTATTTAAGAGCTGATGAGGCGGTTAGAATAAACCTATTCTGCTAAGTATGGCTCTGTAAGAATTAGGAAGAGTTGTTGTTTAGTCATTTTCAGTTATGTCTGACTCTCTATGATCCCATTTGGGGTTTCTTGGCAAAGATACTGGAGTGGTTTGCCATTTCCTTCTCCAGTTCATTTTACAGATGAGGAAACTGAGGCAAACAGGGCTAAGAGACTTGCCTAGGGTCATACACTTAGTAAGTGTCTGAGGCCAGATTTGAAGTCAGGTCTTCCCGATTCCAGACCTAGTACTCCCACCAATGTTCCTATAGCTGCCCTTAGGGAGAGTGGTGGTTCTTAATTATATTCACCTGAGGAACAAGAGTCTTTTCCTACCCCTACCTCCATGCCCTATGGCACCCTTACAACCCCCACAAAATTTACCAAGAGTATCTGGATTAAAACTCAACCTGAAGGAGCTAGTACTGAGCCAGAATTTGAACCCATCACAAGAGAAAGATAGAATATGAGGCAGGAGGGTTCTTTGTGATTGCTTAGCAGTATAAGTGAAGAAGAATTCCATCCAGAGACAGGATTGATCTTTCTGCTCAGCCTCCACCCCCCAAATGATTAGTACCAGGATCCTTAAGTGACCAAAGAAATGAAGTAGCATTCTCCATGCATGTTACATGGAGTAGGTAACCACTGACTATACAATTGCAATAATCCCATTCACAGAAAACTAAAGAAGAGACAGGTGTTATTGTCAGGTGTTAACTTGGGGGCTCCTTTTAAATTCTCCTGTAACTCATGTAAATCTAATTCCCAATTTGGAAATTAGTTATTTCAAGAGACCTTGAAAAGTTGTGTCCTCCTTTATGAGAGGATGAAAGAGGATACAACTTGGGGAAAATATACCCAGAACTCCATTTCTGATGTGGTCAGATGAGACACAAATGCTAACGTTTCTCTTCTGTGGTTTTCTCTTTGTTCATAACCACCTTGTTAGGTGCTTAATCCATCCCTTATCTGAAAACAAGTGATCATGCTCTACGTGGATACCATCACTGATGAGAAACTCAGTGCCTCACGAGGCAGCCCATTACACTTTTGGACTATGCTAATCACATCTCTCTACCTTGTCTGAAAGGATATTCAGACAGACAGGCAGTTGCTTCTTATTTGGGCAAAATCTGCCTCCCTAAAATTCTTACTAAGTTATTCTAGTTCTACCTTATTAGTCAAAAAAGACTAAGAAGTCTAATCCCACTTCTATCAATCAATCTATCAATTAAGCACATACTATACTGGCTACATACAAGTATAAAGAATTTAAAAATTCCTACTCAAAATAAACTTACATTCTATCAAGGGAGACAATTAGTACATATATAAACAAATTCAGACAGTATAAAGCTGATAGGACAATATACAAAACTCAAAATCAATGACCCTACAATCCTTTGGGAAGACAAGCCTAAGGATACAGCCCTGTGAGTCAGCATCATGCCTCATCATCATAACTCATTCATACATAGGCTCCCCTATCCTTTTCCAAATGGAGAACTTCATGAGGCAAAAATTGATGCACTCCGCATCGGTGAGAAGGACTGGTTTTGTTGGCCAGTTGCTTGCTATAAAAGCTCTATTTTTTTTAGCCTGCTTCAAGCTTTCATATAGGTGGTTCAGTTAGATCCTATAAGTACTCAGTTTCCCAGGATCCTTCTAATCACTTTAGCGACCCAAGAGAGATGGAAAGATCTTGCCAGAATATCCAAAACTTCCTTGTGACCTCCCAGACCTGCATGTCCCAATGTGACACTTTCTGTCTGAACTTAGGCAAGTCATTTCTGACTTCTTTGGACCTTAGCAAATGAAGAGATTGAACTATTTGATCTCCAAATTCATTTTTTTCCCAGCTCTGAACTTCTGTGACATCTGTGACTTTTCCATCTCTGTTCTCTTCCCTTTCTACTAAGAAACCATCTATTTGCTACTTTCCCATAAGATACTGTCTAAGGATTTTAATTTTTCGTATAATTTGTTTACCACCACACACTATAAAATGATTAAAATACAAACAGCCAACCCACATGATTTGATACTGTAAGTAGCCAGACTTGATACCTTTAGCCCAATCCAATTCAATTAACATGTATTAGGCAAGTACTGTGAACAAGGTACACAAAACAAAAACTAGCCCTTGTCTTCACGGAACTCACATTCTACATAGAAGCTTGCATGATAATTTGAGGAAGTGGGAAATACCGCTAATAATAACTAGGGGGTGAAGGGAAGGCAGGCAGCCTGGGGTTTGAATATTTATATAAATAGGGAAATCATCTTGACACAGTAGATGTTTAATAAATGTTGTGAGATGGTAAACAAATTATACCTGTTTAGTTGTGCAAGTGCTAAGAATCTTTTAAAAAATATTTTTAATAACTATTTTTCATTTTCAACATTCACTTGCAATATGATTTTGAGTTCCAAATTTTCTCCCCCTTCCCCCACTGCAGGACAGCATGCAATCTGATATATGCTCTCTATATACATTCATATTGAATATATTTTCACATTAGGTTGCAGAGAAGAATTAGAACTGATTAGAACCAATATAAAGACACAGAACCAATAGAAGTAACAACCAATTAGAACCATGAGAAAGAAGAAACAGAGAGAGAGAGAGAGCAAAAAGCATGCTTCCATCTGCATTCAGACTCCATAGTTCATTTTCTGAATGTGGATGACATTTTCCATCATGAGTCTTTTGGAGTTGTCTTACATCCTTCCATTGCTAAAAAGAGGTTAAGTCTATTAAAGTTAATCATCACACAATGTGATTGTTATTATGTACAATGTTCTCCTGATTCTGCTCACTTCACTCACATCGATTCATGTAAGTCCAGATTTTTCTAAAGTCCACCTGCCCATCATTTCTAGTATTTCATTACATTCATATGCCACAGTTTGTTCAACCATTCCCTAATTGATGGGCATCCCCCTCAATTTCTAATTCTTGGTCACCACAAAAAGAACTGCAGTAAATATTTTTGTACATGTGGGTCCTTTTCCCATTTTTGTGATCTCTTTGAGATATAGACCTAGAAGTGGTATTGCTTCCTACAATCCCAACTAGGGGTCAGAATCCTTCATTTTGCTGGTGGTCATCTCATTCAAGAGTATGCACAGTTTTCCAGCCTTTTGGGGATAGTTCCAAATTGCTCTTCAGAATGGTTGGGTCACTTCACAACTCCACCACAAGCACTAAGAATCTTAAACTGAACAATGAAAAGTTTTCTCCAATATTCTTTCTCCTCCCATCAACTTTCTTCAGTCAACTTGTTGAAATTCAAGATCTGATGTTGCTTTCAGCTATGGTGGCAAACATGAGTCCCTTGATGAGGCTAGTTTCATATACCCTGTTCTCTACTTTGTAATAAAGGAAAAAAAATTCAGTCAAGAGGAAAACTATATAGAAAAGTAAGTTTGGTAACCTTTAGGAGTTATGGGATTATAGGGTTAGCTCTGGAAAGGACTCAGAAGTCATCTAATCCAATCCCCTTATTTTGCTGATGAGGAAACTGAAACAGAGAAGTGTTGAACCTAGGGCCTCTGATTCTAAATCCAGTTGCTATGTTGTTGCCTTATCAAGCTTGGACTTGTATGTTCCATTGTCTTAAACTTAATAGAGTTTAATTACCTACAGCACTAATTTGGTTTGAGTGTCACTGGCGAGCACTCAGAAATGATGAGCAGCCATAGCAAGGGACCATTTGGTCCCTACTGTCCCTAATTCTATTCACGTTTTCACAAAGACAGGTCCTTCTGTCCCTGAAGAACACTGCAATTAATTCTGCGCAGTCACCCAGGGCTCAGAGCAGTGTATTTTTGTACTTTGGATAAATTCCATTTCCTTTTCATTGTCTCATGCTATTTGGTGACGTAACACAACACTCAGAGGTGGATACTTTTAAAAGGAAATGTCAATGGCAGTTGGCAAATTACCATTCATGGTTCCATGAATGAGAGTCACAGGAGATGGTTGGATGAAATACATTTGTATAAATAATTACATGCTTGGCATAGGGGCAAAGCAGGGAGGAGGTATGGAAAAGGATCTAGGAAAAGCATAATGCTAGATAATTGGCATTGGACTGAATCATGGGAGATGTGGGGTGGGAGGTGGAGCAGGAAAAAAATGTGTTTTTGAGGACATTGCTTAAACAAAACTAAATCTCACCCAAGTCTCTTTTTTCTTATTTTTCCCTGCTTTGGTGTTCTCATTCCTCTCTGCAGATATTTCTTTGTTCTGCTTCCTGAAGAAGGATCAGGTGATTAGTGAGTTTCAGAAATGAAAGCCATAGTGTTTCTTGAGAGCCCATATACATCAAGACAGCACCATTTCTTCTTCTTCAGCCATATCCTTTGATCTTTAAATTAAGAGATTGCTTTTAGCAATCTGGGAGTTTATCCTACCAGTACCTTGAGTGAGAGATTTTGAGAACAGATGTTATTAAACATTTATTATAATATACTGAGTTACTGTGATGGCCTCATAAAATATGCTTGTTTTGGTATTTATTTTTCCCATTAAGATTGATTTAAACATAATAGCTAACATTCATATAGTACTTTCCTCTATAAAACGAAGGTGTTGGATAAAACAATTTCTAACCTCTCTTCCATTTGCATGTACCAGAACCACTGCTGGGACCAGTGGCACCGGGGTACTCACTGTCTTCTTCTCCATTAAAAGATCCCTTTCAACTCTGGACCCGCTCACATGGATTGGGTTCAGTCTCGGGAGATCTTGACTTCCAGCGAGAGAGAGGTCAGGCTCTTTTATACCTTCTGGTCCTTATGCCCTTTTCTTGGAACCCCAGAGAAATTTATTTAAAACTTAGATTTCTCTCATGGTATATCCCCAAAAGTGGGGAATAGAAAGTTACTTAATATATGATGTAAATCAGACATAGAACAGCTATTTATTTCCTACACACAAAAGAAATGCCTAACAAAGGAGACTCAATGTAAATGATAACTATTGTTACATTCTCCTGGCATGTTCAAGACATGAAGCAAATTGAGGGGGTGCTAAATCAGCATTTCACATTTTACCTTTATTCTGCACTTCCCAAATATTTCCCTCCAACTCCATGTCTTCCTACAATCCCAACTAGGGGTTGGAATCCTTCATTTTGCTGGTGGTCATCTCATCCAAGAAGCATTGTCCTTGTTTCCTGACTGAAGAAGGACCTGAGAGCTTCAACTTTTTAAGTTCTACCTCCAAAGTTAGAAACATCCATCTCAGGATCACTGTTTAGTCACCTATCCTTAGGAAAGCTGCACACACACACACACACACACACACACACACACACATGATACGCAAAGCAGAAAAACAATCTGAGACCCAAGGCCCAGGTCCAACATTTCTAATTAATCCCGTGTTTAAACTGCAATGTACTCCTAGCTATCATACTGCTGAGGTTGGGAAAGAATACCTTTATTGGCTCTGACCCCTCATTCACTTTGCAGATAAGGAGGAGAAAGAGAGAGAAGGAAGTGAAGTGTCAGTCCCTTATCAAGATCCATTGAGCCAATGGCCTTTCCTATTCAGTGGCCAATGAATGCCCAAAATTTCTCAGCATTTAGTCATATGTGTCCCCAGAAGTTTCCAGGGGAACTCCAACATATGGCCTATGATACGGCCCTTATTAGGCCAATCTATGCTATATATAAATATATGATTTCTCTCTCCACACACACACACACGTATATATATTTATTTACACACGCATTTGATTGTCACCACAATCCAAAGAAGATACCCTAGGCATTATTATCTTCATTTTATAGAAGAGGAAACTGAGTTTCAGAGAAATTAAAGGACTTGTGCCCAGTCACATAGATTGTAAATGATGTTCTCCCCTGAATCTCTAAGTCCAGCATACCTTTTGCTGCACCATGCTGCCTCAACTGGCACCAGAGATCAACTATCCTACTCTCCCAGAGACAAAGTATTCACCTTCACAATATTACTACAATTATTGTACTTGGTAATAACTCCTAGGTTAGCTAAGAGATATTTATAAAAGTAGAATTGTATTTGTTCTTCATTGCCGAAGAAGACCATGCCATCAGAGAAATGATGATGTGACTTGCACTTGACTTTGTTTTGAGTGAGAGAGGACTGTGCAAGGTCACCAGCCTCACTTCTCTGGAGCCATCTGAATCCAGTGACCAGATATTCATCAGGATGACTGGAGATGACCCAGGATGCAATAGGAGGCCTTGGCCCCTTTAGACCAAGGTCTATTTAGTTACTTACTTAGAGTGAGGTAACGCCCATTCAGTGAATAGGCCTCTTTAAGAAGTAACCAGGGGATGGCCCCTTTAGTGAGGCATAGAAAAAATGATATCAGGCTGGGAGGGGAAAGAGCAGCAGTTACTATTGATAATCACTCTTAAGCCAGGAGGGTCTAGAAGCCAGCCCTTTGGCAGGGCCCTAGTGTCCTCCAATGTATGAGTTTCACAGTGCATTATGTTTAAGGTTTAGAGAAAGGAAAGGATAGGAATTGAAAAAAGAGCGGAGGAGAGGAGAAGAATCTAGCCAGTAAAACCCAAGTTAACTGGGCATTTTAAAATCTAGCCAGTAAAACCCAAGTTAACTGGGCATTTTCTGGCCCAGTTTCATCCTTTGGAGATGAGAAGGATTAAAAAAATGATAAAGCCACCGAACAGTTAGGTAATGACACTGGAATAAGGAGTACAGAATTTAGAGCTAGAAGAGACCTTAAAGAACATTTGGCTCAACACTTTAATTTTACAAATCAGGAAACTGAGATCTGGAGAAATGACTTGCCCATAACCACAGAGGTTTTAAATAGTGGATCCAGGCTGAAGAGTTTATATTTTATTATACAAACTCCTTATTATAATAATCCTTATAGCAATTAATATAAACAATATGATATAGTTAATATAACAATATAATGTAACAGTATAATGTAATGTAACAATATAATGTTACATAGGCTGTAAGGAGTAAGGAGGTGAGGATCAGATATGTACCTTAAAAATATCAATTTGGCAATTGTATGGAAGATAGATCAGAGAAGGGAGACTTTTTCCACTAATACATATTTTGGGTTTTGCAGCTATACTGACCCATATTCTAGCTAAGGCTTGTTCTGTGCTAAGCTCCTTGTGGCTGTTTTGCAGTCAGGTGACCAGGAAGTGATGTCGGCATCCTGAGGCTTTGGTCCCCTGAGCCAACCAAGTCTTAAGGATGGTTTTAATATCTTTGAAGTTAAAACTAGCCTACATTGCATGGGAGTGGAAGTTAAGATATTATTCCTACATGGTATATTCTCTCCATGGCCACCTAAAACACTGATCTTCATGAAAAGAGTTGCTGAGAAATTGTGCGATTTAAGTACAAAGTGGTAGAGGTAGAGGTAGAGACAGGTTGAAAATTTGTTTATCATGGATGTAGTTTGTGGAGTTTAACAGGTGAACCAGACCTTAAAAGTATAATATAAGTTAGGGAGTGATGTAGATCAAATGCTTTAAAAATTATTTGAGAAGGGAGAAAAGAGACTGTCATGGTGGGGAGGGAGAGATAGGGGAAAGCCACATTGAAAAGATAGCATTGGTTGAAATTTAAAAAGAAGAGAAATGTTCTGGAAGGCAGAGATAAGAAAGATTGACACTCTATGGGGCATGCCTTACAGTATGGAAGCAGAAACAAGAAAGCCAGATCAAACTCTGTTCACTGGAGAGGATTGTTCAATTTTTAGAGTAAACATTTATAGCTTGGAAACTGATAAATGCCACAAGTCAGAGCTTGATATATTTTTTATTAATTGATTATTTAAACTTAAGAAAGAGGAGGAAAAGTGTTAATATGATAAATTAAACTTAAAAAATCTGTTATGCATAACTTTTTTCCCCTAGAGAGCCTGTTGTTTAACATTTACCAGCACACCACTGGATGTGGGGAGCAGCTGGTAGCAATGGTATGGCTAGAGTATAGACTATGTAAAAGTGAGTAAAGTTGGAAAGATAGATTGGTGCAAGATTGTGAGAAGTTTTAAAGTGTTAGACTAATAAGTTTGAATTTTATCCTGGAGGTAATAGGGAGTCTAGAAGGTTTTAAGAAGATGGTCTGAAAGGCAACATGCTCTACTAAAAAGAGCTTAGTTTAGAAACGAAGTTAGTAGAGACTTAGGTTTGCATCCTGTCTGACATTTATGTAGTATGTGACTATATGCAACCTTTCTGAGTCTGGATTTTGTTTTTTTCATCTTAACCAAAGAGTGAACTAGAATACTACTAAGGTTCCTTCAGTCCTTAAATTTGTGAACTTATGATCCTATGATATGTACTCTGCAAACCTTAAAGTGCTATATAGAAACCAACTGTTATTATTAGGCTGTGTATCTATTGATTATATGTATTAGATATATGATACATGTATTACATATGTATATTACATATATGTATATATACATATACATATATTAGATCTATGTATCTATGCTTGCTGAGCAGCTTAGCCATATTCAGTAAGGCATATCTACACCAAGTGGCAAATTATTTTGGCTGCAGCAATTCACATCCACAGAGAGATTGCAATCTGTGTTGGTTGAGGGTGTCCACTGATAAAGGTCAAGGAACCACAAAATACTAAAGCTTACACCAAGCAGTATGGACTAGGGCCAATGACAGTTTTTTATATTTTTATTGTAAGGAAATTATTTAACATAGAATCGATGAAAATTCCTTAAAAGTCAATCACCCCAAAGAGTTAACAGAGGCAGAGTCCCTTGCAAAGCATTATATAAATGCAAACAAGTATTATTACTAGGTTTGTAAATGTTTCATCTTAGGAAACTCCCCATTTTGCTCAGGCTGTGAGTCAGTCAATAAACATTTATTAAGTCCCTACTGTGTTCCAGAACTTTGTACTAAGTGATGGAGATGCAAAGAAAGAGAAAAGATAGTCCCTACCCTCAAGGAGCTCCCAGTCTAATTGGGAAGAACATGCAAACAAATGCTTACGGACTAACTATACACAGTGTAAACTGAAATAATCAACAGAGGGAAGGCATTAGTATGAAGGAGGATCCAGAAAGGCTTCCTGTAGAAGATGGGTCTTTAGCTAGGAGTTGAAGGAAGCCAGGGGCAAATGAGGAAGGAGACCATCTCAGTTCTGGAGGACAGCCAGTGACATTGAACCCCCAGACACATTTCAAAATGTGTTCTGCCAGCTATGACTTTTTACCATTCTTAATTATTCAATTGTGTCTACATGGAACAAAGGCAAGCTGGTGACACTGCAGTGATTCTGTCCTTTCTACCAACATAGTTTCATTTTTATCATGCTCCATTTCTTCCTATAATCATTAAGTCGGTCTAATGCAGTCACACAACAGCCAGCCTGATTTTCCCTGGGGCAAAGTATCTAATGTCAGTATGGAAAAATACAATTCATATTGAGTTGTATACACTAAATCTTTTTACTTAGGGTCTTGTCAAGAAAAACCAGTCTGTCTGCTCTCCAATGTCCTGAGAACACTCTTGCCCAAGCAGTCGTATATGTGCACTGATCACAGAAGGATGTAGAATCTACTGCTTGGGGACAATGGCCAAAGTCAATTTGGTCGTTCTCCTGAAGCAATAACAAAAAGGATCATGTCAGTATCTGAGCTTTGTAAGGCTCAAGTTAACCACAATTAAAAAGGAAAATTTTTTTTTTCTTTTCCTGATTATTTTTTTTTTCATTTCCACACACATTCAAATTGGAAACCCAGTGAAAAAGATTAACATATGTATTGTGGCAGCAGAAGCTTCTATAACTTATCAAAAGGTCAGGAATTCAGATTAAGGACACAAATGGAATGAGCAAATGTTTTCTAATAAAAGCAAAAAAAGAGATTTTAAACCCTTGTCCTTCTTTAGTAGTTTGGATAAAGGCTATCTCTTCATAAAGCAATTAGTTAGCTATGTGGTACAGTGGATAGATAGAGGGTTTGGGATAGAGTTACAAAGGCCTGAGTTCAAATCCAGCTTCAGACCTACGGGACCCTGGGTAAGTCACCTAACTTCAGTTGTCTCGTCTGTAAAATGGGGATCATGATAAATCCTTTGTCCCAGGGTTGTTGTGAAAACAAAATGAGATATTTGTAAAGTGCTTTACAAGCATTAATTAAATTAATATTAGTTATAGTTATTAGTCTGCCTGTTAATAAAGAGGTCCAAACTCAAAGAATTAGCCAGCACATTGCACAATACCACAAAAAGGAGAAAAAAAAAAACCTCTTCAGACTATGATCTATTTAGATCTCTACCTAGCCTTTATGACATTGTGTTGAACCTTAAACAGAAGATTAGTAGTGTAATGGACATAGTCAATAAGAGAAGTTCCTAAAACATTATTTCCCAAGAGACTTGGATTCAGAAGGCATTGCTCACAGGGAGAAATTTCCCAGACTTCTTTTCCTATGATATCGGTACAAAGAAATCTTTTTTTCACAAGAAGAGGACCCTGATAGGTTATAAGAGTCCTGAAGAGGTTGTTCAGTCATTTACAGTCACATCCAACTCTTCATGGCCCCATTTGGGGTTTTCTTAGCAAAGGCTCTGGACTGGTTTGCCATTTCCTTCTCTTCCTCATTTTATATATGGGGAAACTGAGGCAAATAAGGTTCAATGACTTGCCCAGAGTCACATAGCTAGTGTTGAAGGTCAGATTTGAGCTCAGGAAGATACGTCTTTCTGATCTCAGGCCCTTACTCTATAGACTGTCGCCTAGCCTCCCCTCTTTGAAGAGGTGGGAGTTTTATAAAGTGAACATCCTGCGGTAAGAGGTGCTAGGCCAAGGCTTCAGTTGATAGAAATAAACAAGCAAGGTAAAGAAGTGAGTAAATCTGTTATAGCATCTCCAGGTCCAGCAGAATCCTGACAAATCCACAGAGAAAGCCACTGTGGACGGCTGCACCAGAAAGATTTCAGGTGAACGTTAGCTATGGGAAATGGAGACAGAAACAGAGGCATGGGTTCTCAGACTTGAGGTGTTTTCTGACTTTGACAGAAGCTTTCACAGAAGTCTAAAAACCATGTGAGTCTATAAGAGACTAAACTCCTTTGTGTATGGGAGCTGAGAATTCTCCTATTGACTCATTTTTCTCTTACTCACTTTGCAATTCCAAGCCAGGTAAGTAGATTGCTATTTGATTTATTATTCCTTTCTAGAATTAGACTTGATCTTAAGTTTGGAGGTTCTTGATTAGGTATCTACTTGAGGTCCTGAAATAGGTATCTGAGACTTTTGGTGACAGTTTTGAATATATATATATAACTACAGGTTCTCAGGCTCCCTGTGTGGATAGAATTGTGATGGAGATGATCTCCCAGAACCCACCAGCTTGGTTATGTTTTGTCTTTGGAAGCTTTAAAGGAAAGGACATTTGTCCATCTTGTGTAGGAGGAGAGTTGAGCTATATGTAACTGCCTTAACCTCTCTTCTGATATCTGCAGTCAGATGATGGAAATGGAAATGCTTGCTACCCATGTCATTTGGTTAAAGGAGGAAGAAATAGAAGGAGACAGAGATCTGATCTGGCTCCAGGTCAGCGCTCATTTGATCTCTTTTCTTTCTGATCAGGTGCCTTTGCTCCCTCCTCCCCCACCTTGTCACATATGTCCTATGTCCAATATAAACACAACCCAGTGGCAAATGAAGTCATTATCTTGGTATGATTAATGCTGGTGCAGGTAGAGATTGGGAATGAAGTTTTAAACACTTTAGACATATGCCCCTTATCACCACAGGCTCAGGTGAAATAAGGCGGGGGAGTTTCCAATGAAAAGGAGAGTCTATAACAGTCAGTTATATTTTTAAATACATAGCCCTAAATCTAGCAGACATAAGCTGTTGAGACAAATAGCAGTCTAGTAGCCTAAGCACGATTGGTCCCGCTGTAGGATGGTTGTACTCCATGGAGCTATGACTGCCTTTAATACCTCTCTTACATATAGTGTACTCAAACCTTTACTACATATGTTCATGTTACACAGGCACTTAAAGTAACACCACATGGTGCAAGTTGGATGACCAAACTCTTCTTTTCCAATTTCTTCTTTCTTTTTCTCATATAAATTTATTATTTTCAGTTTTCAACATTCACTTCCACAAAATTTCAAATTTCAAATTTTCTCCCCATCCTACCCCACTCCCATCCCAGGACAGCCCTCCAAACTGCCCTTCCTTCTATCTCCTCCCACCCTATCCCCGTCCCTTCTATTTTCCTCTAGGGTAAGAGATTTCTGTACCCCATTGCTAATATGTTTTGTTTCCTACTTGCATGCAGAAACAACCTCTAATATTCATTTTTAAAGCTTTGAGTTCTACATTCTCTCTCTACCCTCCTCCCCACCCACCCTCATTGAGAGGGCAAGCAATTTGATAAAGGATATACATGTATGGTCATGCAAAACACTTTCATAACAGTGATGTTTTGAAAGACTAACTATATTTCCCTCTACCCTATCCCACCCTCCATTTATTTAATTCTCTCCTTTGACCAGTCCCTCTGTCAAAGTGTTTGTTTCTGATTACCCCTTCTGCCAATCTGCCATCCCTTCTATTATTCCCCCTTCTCTTATCCCCTTGCCCACTGCTTTCCTGTAGGAAAGAAACTTCCATACCAAACTGAATGTATATGTTACTCCCTCCTGAAGCCAAATCTGATGAAAAGAAGTCTCACTTATTCCCTCTCACCTTCCCCTTCTTCCCCTCCATTGTAAAAGTTTCCTCTTGCCTCTTTTGTGTGAAATGCTTCACTATATTCTACCTTTCCCTTTCCCTTTCTGCTAGTACATTCCTCTCAACCCTTAATTTTCTTTTTTAGGTATCATCCATTCATATTCAATTCACCCTGTGCCCTCTGTCTCTCTCTATCTCTATCTCTCTCTACATACATATGCATACACATACACACACACACAAACACACAGTGTGTTAAGGGTTGGGAGACACAGTGTGTGTGTCTGTACATGTGTGTATGTATATTCCCTCCAACTATCTTAATGCTGAGAAAGGTCTCATGAGTTAGAAATATCATCTTTCCACGCAGGAATGTAAATGGTTCAACTTTAATAAGTCCTTTATGGTTTCTCTTTTCTGTTACCTTTTCATGCTTCTCTTGATTCTTGTATTTGAAAGTCAAGTTTTCTATTCATCTCTGGTCTTTTCAACAAGAATGCTTTAAAGTACTCTGTTTTCATTGAAGTTCCGTTTTTCCCCCTGAAGTATTATACTCAGTTTTACTGGGTAGGTGATTTGGGGTTTTAATCCTGTCTCCTTTGACCTCCAGAATATCATATTCCAAGTCGTCTGATCCCTTAGTGTAGAAACTGTTAAGTCCTGTGTTACCTTGATTGTTGTTTCATAATACTTGAATTGTTTCTTTCTGGCTGCTTGTAATATTTTCTCCTTGACCTGGGAGTTCTGGAATTTGAAAACAATACTCCTAGGAGTTTCCCTTTTGGGATCTCTTTCAGGAGGTGATAGGTGGATTCTTTCAATTTCTATTTTACCCTCTGGTTCTAGAATATCAGGGCAGTTTTCTTTGATAATTTCTTGAAAGATGAAGTCTAGGCTCTTTTTTTTGATCATAGCTTTCAAGTAGTCAAATAATTTTTAAATTATGTCTCCTGGATCCATTTTCTAGGTCAGTTGTTTTTCCAAAGAGATACTTCACATTGTCTACTATTTTTTCATTCTTTTGGTATTATTTTATAATTTCTTGATTTCTTATAAAGTCATTAGTTTTCTTTTGCTTCATTCTAATTTTTAAAGAATTATTTTCTTCGGTGAGCTTTTGGATCTCTTTTTCCATTTGGTTCATTCTGCTTACTAAGGCATTCTTCTCCTCATTGACTTTTTGGACCTCTTTTGCCATTTAGGTTAGTCTCATTTTAAAAGGTGTTATTTTCTTCAGCATTTTTTTTGGGGGGGGTTTCTTTTTAGCAAGCTGTTGATTTATTTTTCATGATTTTCTTGCAATCACTCTCATTTCTTTTCCCAATTTTTGCTGTGCTTCTCTTACTTGATTTTCAAAATCTTTTTTGAGCTCTTCCATGGCCTGAAACCAATTCATATTTTCTTAGAAGCTTTGGGTGCAGGGGTTCTGGCTTTGCTGTCTTCTCCTGGCTGTATGTTTTGATCTTCCTCATCACCAATGATGTAAGAAAATACCTCTTCACTGAGAAAGTAAGAATCTATAGTCTGTTTCTTTTTCCCCCATTTGCTCATTTTCCCAGCCAATTACTTGACTTTTGAGTTTTTTGCTATGTGGAGGGTTCCAGAAGCAGCCTCTGCCTCAGCAGTGGGACAGGGGCCAGGGCTGGGGTTAGATCCAGTTCCCCTCTCAGCCAGATGAGAGACTCTTCTCACTGAACTTTGAGGCTATCTTTAGGGTTTGTGGGTTGAAAAGTCTGAAATCCACAGCAGCCACCACCAATTCAGTCCCCTAAGGCCTGTTCTTGTTCAGTGTGCACTAGTGTGGTGCATGCAGAATTGTGCTCCACTCTCAGCTTGGTGCAATAGACCTTTCCCATCAACCTTCCAGATTGTCTTGGGTTGGAAATTTGCTTCAGTCTCTCATTGTGTGGCTTCTGCCACTCTAGAATTTTTTAAAAGTAATTTTTACAGGTTTTTTGAGGGGTTTTGGAGGCAGAGTTGTAGCAGTTCCCTGCTTCTATTCAGCCATCTTGACTCTGCCCCTCACTCCAATTTCTTCTTTCCAGAAACTTCCAAAACCAAGTAAAATGGGATATCCCTAAACTGATGTATTCCAGGATAGCATCTGTTTGAATCTCTCATCTTTATAACAATGCTTTGCAGTCATAGAACCCAGGAATCCAGGGTTACATTAAAAAATCCCTGTGTCCAAAGATCTCATGATTCCAGATATGATTGGGATATGTATTAGACCACCAAAATCCCAATATCAATTAATATCAATATCAGTCCATCTAAGGAGGCAGTGAGTGTAGTGAAAACTGTATTAGCTGAGTTCAAATCATAATTCTCACAATTACCCTAGGCAAATCAAGCCTCTATTAACCTCAGTTTCCTCTTCTGTAAAATGGAGGTAATGATTACGTTGCTACCTCAAGGGGTGTCATATTTTGTAAACATTAAAGTCTAGTATAAACTGTGCTAGTGTTGTGAGCTATGATAATCTTTACGATGCCCTGTCTCCTAGGGTAATCATAAATGCCAATATTCTTCCAATAATTCCATCCTGAGAAAATAATGATTTGGAATTAGGGCCTATAGCATTTTTCTCAAGAGCAAGAGAAAACAACACGATATGACATGCAAAAAGTTTGAGATACCTAATTTTTGGGTAATTAATCACTTTGTTAATTATGGCTGGCAAGTAATTAATAAAAGGATGGTCATCTCTCATAAACCAGAAGATCGATCATGGTAGCTTCTTGCCACTTATATGCCCTTGGAAGAGAAGCCCCTGACAGGCAGCAATTATAATAAGAGGTAGACCTCTTCTGAAGAGGGACTGGGGAAAGTGACTGTGATCACTCAGACCATTCCCACATAAGGCTAGATTGCCAGGGCTTTTTAAATTTTTTCCACTTGTGACCCCTTTTCATCTGAGAAATTTTTACCCCAGGAATATAGGTATGTAAAATAGGTATAGAAATAAACATAATAAAGCATAAAGCAGTTTATTTTAAAACAATTCTTTGGTATACATATAATTTTACCATCTACTAAAGATGAAAGCAAATCTGCATAGTAATGAAATGGATGTACTTGTTTATTTTTAATTAAATCTTGGTGAAATATTTGAAACTGCAGGATGTAGAGCATCTTCTACATTTTTCAGAGCTGATTGATATTTTGATGTTATAATTATCAGTGTTGAGAATGCTGCTTCACATAAATACATAGTACAAAATGGCAGAAGTATGTTTAGGACCATTTCAGAAATTGTTGGAAATTCTGTCCTAATCCCAAGCCAAAACTCAAAACAATTTTTTAGTTTTAAAAACTAAAGTTTTAAACCTGTTATCACTTTAAACCAAGTTATCACTTGATAACTTGGCACATTCTTCTTGAACTTTTAATGGCACATAACTGACCATTTTTTATTTCAATTGATTATGGTTTATGAACACAAATTAATATTTTAGAATCAAAATTTGAAGGGAAGCATTTTTGAAACTGTGTCTCCAGGCACTTTAGGTGATCGATTATAACTCTTACAATTAAATCTTTGAAAAAGTTATTTGCATTTATGAGATCATCTATAGCTACAAACATTTCTAAAAAAACCCCACCATTTTCCACCCTATTCTTCCATGTTAACTTTTTTTAGTAAAACTTTCAATTTTCTCTTTTAACATATGTTACAATTATTTTTCCTTGAAGCCACATGTTGAAATCATTGAGTTTTTTTGAAAATATCCAACAAATAACACAGTTTTGAAAGCCATGAGTCATTATGGAAAAAAATAACAAAATCAAATTTATGCTCAGGCAAAATATAACCATGTCATCTTTCAGTTTCAATAATCTGTTTAAACTTCACCCTCTTGACAGCCACCTTACCTCTGCATGTAGTAATAACCTTTTGTAATCAGAATCCATGTCTTTCTAAAGGTTTGAAAACAGACAATCATTAAGGGCATGGCTTTTTAATGAAGTTAATGATTTTTATAGTATTGCAAAGGACAATATCTAACTCTGGTGATATTTTTTTTGGCTACAAGTGTCTCCGGATGGATCATGCGGTTAATAAAAACGATATGTTCATTGCCACCAGATTGAACTTATGCTACAAATTCAATCTTCTTGCCCATCATTGCTCTAGAACCATCTGTACAGATTCCAATGCAATTTTTCCAGGGTAAACCTTTATTTGTGAAAAATTCATTGACTTTAATTAAGTTATATATTTTCTCTTCTGTGTGGTCTTCCAAGGGGCAACAAAGCAATGATTCCCCATATATGTTTCCTTTATAAACATATCTTAAGTAAAAACTGTGCCATGTTAGAAATATCAGTTGTTTCATATAACTGAATTGTAAACTTTGGGCTTCCCTTAATCCTCTAATAAGTTGATGGAATTGGTCATTACTAATTTCAGAAATTCTTTTGGAAACAGTATCATTCAGTAAAGAAATTTTATGAATTTCATCCCCATACTTTTTCCCATGAACTATTTTTGATATTAGCAGTAGGTAACATGAGACCTACGCCTATTACAGAGGGCTTTTTAGTTTTCGCAATTAAATAAGAAGTTTCATAAGATACAAGTAAATACTTTTCATTGACAGTAAGAAATTACTCAAAACATTGTTTTTCTTTATTTGAAGATTTTAGAAGTTCTTCAAAATATTTCTTTGGCTTATTTGCAGTATGTTGCATGCTTAGTATTAAGATGTCATTTTAGTTTGGCTGGTTTCTCACTTTCTGTGGCCAAAACATCATTACAGATTAAGCAAAGAGGTTTTTTCCACACCATCATCATTATTAGAAGTAAATCCACATCACAAAAATGATTCAACATATTTTCTTTCTCTTGTCAATTTAGGTGTACTACAACCTGGTAGCAAAGACTGCTGCATTGTCATCAGTATTTTGACTGCTTCTGTCTAAATTTAGTCACTTATCCATGACCAAAAATATTTTTGTCCTAAAATATAAATAAATATTATTAATAATTTCTCAAATAAACACTAGCTTTAATTTATGAAATTATTCTTGTTTGTGCTTAATTTAAAAAAATGATGTTCACACTTACATACACATATGGTGGTGATGGTAGAGAAGTATTAAAGGGTCTTTACTTGATGCAATTAAACATTTATCTTTCTGTAAAAGAAGGAGATAACAGCAATTTTAAAAATAAAACATTCTAACAAAATCCAATCCAAAGATATACTCTTTTCTTACTTATATGCTGAGGAATGGCAGTAGGAAAATATTAAAAGTCTTTATTTTCTGTAATTAAATCATTCTATTTCAGTAAGAGCAGAAAACTTTGCCTGTATAGTAATAACACTGTAAATCACAACACAATAGTCTTGAATCTGAGCTGAGGTGTTTCTGGCAGTGTTTGCTGGCATTGTGTGGTGCAATGGCATGCATAGTGCGAGTGCACGTTATGTGTTCAGACCCAAGGTCGCAGTGAAGTTCTGTTATGCAACATGGGCAAACACTGCCATTCACTATGTGTTTAATTTCAAATTAAATTCTGGTCGTTGTGTGTTCAGAAACCTTTTACTGTTGCCAAATTTTTTGTGACCTCCCCCCCGCCTCCACCATATAGTTACTTGATCCCATATGGGTTTGCAAACCACAGTTTAAGAAGCACTGAAAAGGGGATTCACTTCCACTCAGATCTCCCTGATGAGTACAATGGGCTAGATTTCACCTAGACTAAAATTTCTTTACATTTTGATCAGATCTAAACTTTCCCAGTGGAGTGGGGTCCAAACAAGATTGAGGAGAACGTTAAATCTAATCTGATTATAAGCAGTATTCTTCAGCGGCTGATTTGTCGCAGTAGAGAATGAGAAAGTAGGAAGGGAAAAAATCCTGGATCTACCTAATAATAAAGGGTTACTAATATAAGAGAGAAAAAAATCATTTCTCTCACTGTCCTATCTAATCTCAGTGAAAAATGCCAATTTTGTCTCACAGGTTCCCCAGCAGATTGAAATTCTAGGAGATACTTTACACCACTGAATGTTTTGAAATCAAAGAATTGTTCCTGCCCAGTAGCTGATTAATTCCATGAAGGGTAAAGTAATCTTTTCATTTTGGCAAAGAGGCCTTCAGGTCCCTTAACCCAAGATCATAGGAACATAGAGGTTGAACTATAAGCAGGAACATGCTGGCAACTGCTTAAAAAAAGTACCCACAACATACTTTTAAGTTCCACCTCCATTATTAACTTTCTCCATCCCTTTTTCAAAAATAGAAAAATCAATGAAATAATAAATCAAGCCCTGGTTTGTAGTGTCTGCCAATTCTGAGGTGTAAATGCTCACACTGAAAATTACAATCTGGCTCCAGCACACCCCTGGTTATAAGGGACCATAGAGATCATCATTTTACAGGTGAGGAAACTAAGGCTTAGAGAGGTTAAGTGACTTTAGAGCCATGATATGAACCAAGGCATTCCAATTCCAAATCTGCATCTTTTTCTATTATAGGATAAGCTACCACTATCCATGGAGCTTTAGGCAAAACTTAGATATGCTATTATGGGAGATGGAAATGGCATTTGAATAACAGAAAGATGGGGAAAGCAGCTGGGCTTAGACCAATGCCATTGGTTCTCTTTGAGAATGAAGGATGAGCAACACAGAATCATACCTGGCTTTCCATCTTCCTGATCTAGGGGAAGTTGTTTTTCAAAGCAGAGGGAGAGTTTCCACAGTCTCCTTACTCTTATTCCAATGTTGATCAAAGTCCCACTGCAAGAAAGCTTTTCTGTATAAATAAACTAAATAATTCCTGGGTCAGTTTAGGCTCATTTCATCTTATTTTGAGAGCAGATGGCCACTCTTTGGGGGAAAGAATCTCTCACTCAATTCAAAGATGATTATTTAACAAAACCCCTTCTCAGTCTTCTCCAGGCTGAGGAAACTTGATTCATTTAACCTTTTACTCATCGTTCTTACTTTCCATTTCTTTAACCATTTTTTTAAATCATTTTTTTTAACTTTCCACTGAACGTATTTTTCCTCTGACTCTTTTGCTGAGGATTCCAAAAATGCATATGTCATTCTAGTAAGGGTCTGACCCTAAAAATAAAGGACATTTGTATTTTTCTGGATACTTTTATGGAACTACAATTCAACTGATGTAAGTATTCCCTCCACCAATGCAAGTCACCATCCTTGCAAGCTTTCTCATCCTCTGAACTTCTCATCCATATCTTTCCACAAATCCTCCTAGCTAATGTGCAAAGACCTAGCTTATGTGCAAACAACCTACCTTTATTTTTTAATTTGTACCTAATAAGGTGCTGTCTCTGTGTTTTCTTGGTAGATGATTGCCCGCATCTCCTTTTCTGGTCATACATGCCCTTTAGATTATCTTTTGTTGTCACATATAAATCATTGTTTGCATGATGCTGCAATCTACTTATTCCTAACATGCATCGTTTCCTTCCTTATCGAACTATTTGTGACCATGATTCTTCTGAGATTACATGACCTATGACGACCCTTTTATTAAGGGGATTTGTTCCGTGAAGTTTGGATTCAGCCAAAGAGTGGTACTTGAGGACCACCACATGTGGCCTTGAGGTTGGAGGTTCCCCACCCCTGCATGTTTTCATTGAGCTCAGTGATTTCAATGGGTTCTGCTGCAGCAGCTCACTCTTTAACCAAAATATTCTGCTAGTAATGCTCTGTCATCTGAGTCATGCAAACTCAGAAGAATCACCACTCCTGGAGTGAAGAGTCATTTCCCAACTAAGATGTAGCTCAGTTACTTTCCCCTACTCAATTCTGTGCCCAGCTCATGGTGCGCTCCAGGGCCCATTCAAGAGGATGGGCAACATATATTCTTTATCTACTTTTGTTTTACTGGACGATTAGAGCAGCAGTTTTCAAAGTGTGGTCTAGGGAATACTTGAGGATATCTAAGTCCCTTTCAAGGAGTTCTCATGGTCAAAACTATTTTCACAATAATATTAAGAAGTCTTAATTTCTAATATGGTAAATATTGACAGAGATAACATACCTGGTTAAATATTGAGAGATATGAACATGCAATGTGACTGGCAGGCTGAGGCTTCCATTTCTTTTTATCTCTACCCCAAAAAAGTAAGCTACATTATAGATTGTAGCATCAACTCCTGAATGTCCTCTGGAGTAAACGAATCTCATCCCCGAATACTTTAAAGTCAATCAATCAATTGAATTATTTATTGATAGTTTACTATGTTCTCATGTCTAGATGGAATGTAAAGGGATCCTGAGACCAAAGAGTTTGGGAACTGCTGGGTTAGACCAATTCATCTGGATATAATTATAAATAATCCCAGATCATTGTGTGTGCTGGAGGTGGGAATTAATGGAAAAAGGAGAGTTTCCTCCTGTCAGTATCGATCTAATAAGGAGCAGTCTAGAAAGAACATCTGTCATGCTATTCCTGACCTTTCCTAAGCAGCCGTAAGTATGTTAGGCAGCTAGGTGGTGAAGTGTATAGAGTCTTGACCCTGGACTCTCAGGGAGACCTGAGCTTGAATCTGACCTTAGACACTTACTAGCTGTGTGACCATGGGCAAGTCACTTAACATCAATTTCCTCACCTGTAAAATGGGGGTAACAGTAGTACCTACCTTTCAGAGTTGTCATGAAGTTCAAAAGAGATAATGTTTGTAAAATGCCTTCACAATTTCTGGTCCATAATAAGTACCTTATTATTATCATTACCTTTTTGCCAAACAGCTCATATACATTCTTGCACTTCTCATTCACAGCTAACTAACCACCTGCAAAAAACACATGATTCCAGTATACTTAAAATGAACTCAGCTGAATCAAAAAGTTGGGCTAAGGTTATGAACCATAAAATCAACTGAACCCTTGACATTTCAAGTACCACCAAGATATGGAAAATTGAATTTCTACTTTGATGTTCACCTCAGGGCTATCACTACTATTTTTCATCATCGTCAAAAGCATAAATAAACTAAGACAAGAAAATTACTATTGGCTGAGAAAGCTCAGTTTTGGTTCCCTTGTTGATTAGAGGATATGCTTCTGAATGGCTTTTTCTCTAGTGCAATCTCTTCATTAGAGGTCATTAGCAATTATAAGAGCAAAGAAAAGTTGCATTTTTGTGTTTTACTTACATTATTTTAACTAATAAATTTAGAAAATGAATCATGATGCCTGAGTCTTAGTCACAAATGCTTCCTTATTCCAATCCACACTTCATAATTGCAGAACGGAAACATAGGTCACTAGGATGTACACACCCCACAAATTCCTCCATTCAGCTGAGAAGCACTCCAAGCCTTTTCAATTAATCATAGGTAGACCCAGTGCTGACAGCAAATCTCATGTCCTAAGCAGAGCTCAGGCAAATGGGAGGGAAGGAGAATTCAATTCTAAAGAAAAAGTAATAATTTAATTGTAAGAAAGCCTACTTGAATGAAGAGGCAGCTAGGTGGTGCAATGGATACAGTGCCAGGCCTGGAGTCAGGAAGACTCCTCTTTCTAAATTCAAATCCAGCCTCAGACATTCACTAGCTGTGTGACCCTGGGAAAGACCCTATTTGCCTCAGTTTCCTCATATGTAAAAGAAGAATAAAATGGCAAACCACTCCAATGTCTTTGCCAAGAAAACCCCAAATGGGGTCATGAAGAGGTTGGACATTACCGAAAAATGACTCAGGAAAAACTGCTTGTATGAAGGGAGTGAGAGCAGATAAAAAAGTCATCAACTTCTTGCCTTAAATAACCAATACAGTGAAGAGCCAACATGAAGTTATGATGTTATATAGTAAATGTAACAAATGACTGTTTTCTACTATACAAGGAACAGAGAAAATTCCATAATTTCCACAGTTAACTAAAGACTGCACCCAGGCTTTTGCTTGTGATAGTTGCCTAGGGGAGAACCAGAGTGTATGGGCAAGAGCCATTTCCACTGAGAATGAGTCAAAATTCAAGTTTTGATGATAGTGGAATGGGAGGAAAGAACATGAGCCGTTGGGGCCTTCTTCAGAGAATAGTAACGGTGAGGCAAAGGAAATGAATTTTGTCAGCCAAAACTAACTCTCATCAATGCTGACATGCCATTGAAGAACAAACATGGGTGTCCCGAGGCAAGATTCAGTTATGGATATCTGACAGACAGGCTAATAATCCTTATGTTATCAAGGTACCGAGGAAAGCTTTCAAGGAAGATGTTTCTGGAAATGGGAGCATGCAATGTGATCAGTAAGCCAACACCTCCATTTCCTTTTGTCTCCAGCCCACCTCCCCCAAAAGTGTAGGCTACGTTATAGATTGTGGAGTCAACTACTGAATATCCCCTGGGGTAAGCTAATCTCAGCCCCAAATAATTTAAAGTCAATCAATTGAGCTGTTTATTTAAAGTATACTATGTGCTCAGTAGTCTACTATTACTACTACTACTACCACTACTACTCCCTAATTTCCCCCTCCCTAATTGAGCTTCTACCCCATCCTTGATGGCAGCCATTTCAATTCTTTTCTCTCCTGAAACTTCAATTGAGGTCTTTGCTTCATCCTTTACTGAAAAAAAAAAGCCAAATTGAAATTATTGAGCACCTTCTGCTCCCCTTTTCTTCATTTCCCAGTGCCTTGACATGACATGACCCCCATCATTTCCTCCTTTCCTCCAGTCTCTGATGAAGTGTCCTTTCTTTACTAAGTCTAGTCCCTCTTCATGTGCACCTAATCCCATCTCTTCACATGAGCTCCAGCAGACTACTGCCAATTCCCAGCCGTGTTTCTTCTAATCTTCAATTTCTCCCTATCTCTTGGTTCCTTTCTGCTGTCAGTCAGTAAATCAATAGGCATTTATTTATAAAATACTATATGTAAGGAAGATTTTGTTATCCTTTTAGATTTTAGTTTCTCAGGATGCATGACCAAGGGAATGTCTAATTTCCAGGTGTTTGATAATAACTCTGAGAATTATCTTAAGGATGTAGATAGTAGTTCTTAGAATCATGGTGACAGATAGTCCTACTGAGGCTGCACCATGATATGGGAGTGACATAACTGATATTTACTATGATTGCACAGAATGACGATATTGCTAAAGTTAACCTGTGAGCTTACTGTTGGCAAGATGCCTTCTTTGTCTGATTGCCCTATAAAAGTAAGTAGGCATTGGTCAGTGTACAGGGAAAAACCCATATGTGGGAATCCATGAAAAACCAGGGAAAACCCATATGGGGAGAAACCACAGTAATGCGTAGAGGAATGCATGTGCCTGCCTCAACTGGCCCCCATTGAGTTTTGAGGGGATTTAGGGGAGTGCACAAATGTGCCTGCCTCGACTGACGCCATTAAGACACAGGGGTGGTTGCCTCCCTCTTCCTAACCAAAGATGGTTAGGAAATGCTGTAGGAGCTGGTTCTCCCATATGAGAAGACTAGATTAGAATGAAGCTGGTTATTAACCTTTCCAAAGATGTCTGCCTGTCTGTCTGATCAGATCAAGAATGAACCTAGAGGCTGGAGAAACTCCAGTGCCTCCCGTGTGCTATCTATGAAACAAACACCTAGGGTATGTGCTGTGCATGAGGATATGTTGGGTATACAAAGAAAGGCGGAAAAAGCCCCTGTCCTTAAGAAGCTCCCATTCTAATGCGGACACTGATACATGAATATTACTAGGCACATAAAAGCCATAAACAGAGTAAATGGAAGGTGATCTCAGAGGAAAAGAACCTAAGAACTGGGGGACTGAGAGAGACCTCCTGAAGGAAGTGAGGTTTGAAGTAAGTCATGATGAAAGCTAGGGGGGCTATGTGGTGGAGGTGAGGAGGGAGACCATTCCAGGCCTGAAAGGCAGCTGATACAAGTCGCAGTATAATGCAGGAAGAATAGCAAATAGGGCAATGCAGCAGTGAAGTGCAGATGATAGAGTGCTGGGCATGATGTCAAGAAGATTCATCTTCTTGAGTTCAAATCTGGCCTCAGACACTTACTAGCTGTGTGACCTTGGGCAAGTCATGTAACCCTGTTTGCCTCAGTTTCCTCATCTGTAAAATGAGCTGGAGAAGGAAATGGTAAACCACTTCAGCATCTTTGCCAAGAAAGCACTAAATGGGGTCACAAAAAATCTGATACAAATGAAAAATGGATGAATGACAAAAAAGTTGTGCAGAAGAATGCATGGTGGGAAATAAAATATAAGAAGACTGGAAAGGAATATGGTTGCAAAGAGTTTTAAATTTCAAACAGAGCACTATATAGCTGATCCTGGAGGTAATAGAGAACCACCAGATTTTACTGAGTAGGGTAGGTGACATGGTCAGAACTATGTTCTAGGAAAATCATTTTGGCAACTCCCTTCACACACGTTCAACTGCCACCCTCCATCTTTAAAAATTCCTCACTACATCCCCCTGCCCCTGCTCTCATTCTATATCTTTCCTCCCTTTTTCAGTTCTCTACACTCAGCAACAATACTTCTTTTCCTCTCATTTTCTTCTTAAAACCTGGAATCTGACTTCTGACCTCATCACTCAACTGAAACTACTCTCAACAAGGTTACCAAATGATCTCTCAATTTGCAAATCTGTCGATCTCTTCTTAATTCTCCTCACTTGATCACTGCTGCATTAGACCCTGTTAATAGCTTCTTCTAGATACCTTCTCTCTGCATTTTCATGACTGCTCTGTCCTGGTTCTCCTCCCACCTATCTGATCATTCCTTTTCAGTCTCTTTTGCTGATCTGTGCCATAACCCCTAAGAATCAGTGCCACACCCAGTTCCCAGGTTCTCCTTGGTTTTCTTTTCTTTTCTCTCTCAACTTTGAATTACTTAGTGACCTGGTCAGATCCCATGGGTTCAACTACTATCTCCATGTAGGCGACTACCAGATCTGTATATCCGCCTTTGATCTCCTCATGAACTCCAATCCATCATTACAAACTGTCTATTGGACATTTTGACCTGGAGGTTCCATAAGCATCTCAAATTAAATATGTTCAAACAGAACTCTTTATTTTCCTATTTCTTTCTTTGGGAGGTAATCAGGGTTAAGTGACTTGCCCAGGTTCGCATAGCTAGTAAATGTCTAAGGCTGGATTTGAACCCAGGCATCCTGACTACTAATCCAGTGTTCTTTCTACCATGCCACAATTTTTATTATCTTAGCAGATGATTCAGAAAAACTCAGAAAATTTATCAATGGTAGAGAATTCTGGATCATGACATACAGGCATATTGTATTGAGACATAGAAAGGTAGATAGAAATGATAGAGGATCATGTATTGGACTCACAAAGAAAAACCTCCAATCAGATTATGACACTAATTGGGTAATTGTGGTCAAGCCACTTATTAAACTCTAACCTTAATTTTCCTTCCTATAAAACAAGAATAATAATAGCAATGTTGTGAGTTTCAGCTGAGATAATGAATATAAAGTGCTTTGTGAACTTTAAATCTCCTGTAAATGTCAGTGATTATTATAGTTATGACTTTTAATGATTGACAAACATACACAGTTTGAACTTGAACTTAGGAACACCCTAGTTCAAACTATGAGTCCAACTATAATGATGCTGAGGGAGCATGAAGTTCAAAGTAATTACCAAGATATTTGGAAGCCTTCTAGTATAGGACAAAGTTCCTGTGGATATCAGTTAGCAAGGCACAGGTCGTTACAAGTGATTATGTGGAGATCATAAAGCTTTTCTATTTGCTTATACAAAGAAGGAAGGAAGGAAAGAAGAAAGGAAGGAAGGGAGGGAGGGAGGGAGTGAGGTGGAAGGAAAGAAGGAAGGAAGGATACATAGAGGGAAGGAAGAAAATAAAAGCTAGACCAAAGGGGGCTGTGAGTAAGACTGCCAAAACAAATGCATATGGTCCATTTCAGTCAATCAACAGCATTTATTAAGGGCTTACTCTGTGCCAGACAGTGTGCTAAGCATTGACAATATGAACAAAGACTAAGCAAACAAACAAAAAAATGTCTGCCCTCAAGAAGCATACATTCTAACGGAGAAGACGATATACAAATGACTAAATATGTAAAAGGAATATGCAGATTAAAGGAAGGTAATCTCAGAGGGGAATCCACTAGTCTTGAAGGAAGCTAAGAGGTGGGATGAGAGAGCAGAATATTTCAAGTCATCTTTTCTCAGTACTCATGCTTGTCTTTGTTCTCCCTCTACTTTGGGTGATCAAGAGATAGCTGTTGTACTGTATGTACCTCTGTGGGATATGCTATTGACTTCCATTATTTCCATTATAGATAAGTAGTTGGGGAAGTCGGGCAGTTACAGAATTTGGGGAATATCATCCAATGTACTGTGTCACCCTATTGGGAAAATTGAAATACTCATAAATTAGTTCAAGTAAGCAAAACAATGGAGGTCATTAATAACATCTTTGTAGGATCTCAGAACAAAGAGTGAAAAACATCTTTGAAAAATTCTTTTTTAAAAAAATGATTATTTCCTTCTTCAGTGAGACTATATTACAATACACTTCACTGCATGTATTCTAGCATTTTCTTCCCAGTTACAAATGCTCCTTTTTGCATTCTTCAGGTAAAACAGAGGAAATGATGTTCAGTCAATTTCAGCCTTTCAGTTTTCTATTAATGGACCAGAACAGAATTCATCTTTAGGTAAAACAAACAGTTTGAATATTGATTTATTCAGAAGTAGAGTATTTATTTTTAAAAGCACTGGGGTTTATTTTAACCACATAAGATCTTTCTCCTTCTTAATCTTCAAAGATTGATTTAATGCCTTGTGGCATTCTGAATGGAGAAACGTTTATACCTTAGAAAGCTGAATAGAACTTGGAGATAACATTTTACTGTAAAGCTCGATTGCTGCAGGGATAGTGGTGGAATCACACATTGGAGAAGGAAGAAAGCATTTTAAAGGGTAATAGATTAACCAGCTATCAACTGAAAATAATACAGATGTATTATTTTCATCCATGGGCATCAAGAGACCAGCAATCCCAAATCACCTTCTGCCATGTCCAAACGCTAGGGGGCTCTAATGTCTCTTCTCTGGAATTCACAAAAATCAAAGATGCAAGTAAATTACACAGAAAAAAAAAAAGACTGGTGATTTTTTTTTGTAAAGTCACAGTGAAGCTAAATGACAAAGATGTGAATAAGGCTAGTGGAAAAGTACCTTGTGAGTCTGCTGAATAGTAGGATTGACAAGATTTTTGCTAGCTCTAGTTGGCTATGCATAAACCACCACAGACTAAATAGATCTAGCCTATTTTAAAAACTCTTTTGATCTCTATAGCTTCAGTATGGGTAATGAAAGTATTTTAAGCAGATATTCCTGAGAAGAAATGTTTTAGAAGACATAGCATGGCATAGAGTACTAATTGGAGTCAGGAAGACCTGAGTTCTAATTTTGCCTCTGACACTTCCTACATAAATGAGAGTGATAATCTCTATGAGTTTTAGGCACCTTTCTAAGACTATTGGATAGATGGGTGGAGGGAATTCCCATATTTATGAAATCATACATCCTTCAATATTGACAAATTGGGGAAAATAGATCAATCAGCAAGTATTTGCAGCGCCTCAATTCAGAGGACTTAGAATTTAGAATCAGAAAACATGTGTTCAAATTCTTCTCTTCTACTTGGTACCTGTATTTGGGCCTCTCAGTTTCTTTATCTGTAAAATCTTATGGTCCCTCTTTCTCTAAATCCTACAATCCTACACACCAGCACTATACAAGGAATAAAAAAAGAATTACAAGTTGTGGCACTGTTCTCAAGGAGTTTATCATCTGACTGGGGAAAAACAACACTAATATGCATCAACTGGAGAAGAAAAAATGAGCTAAACTGTGGTGCAGACTCAGAATGTAAATAGGTGACACAATAGACTTTGAATCAAGAAGACTTGAATTTAAATGTGACATTACTTACTGGCTTTATGAGCCTAGACAAGTCACTTAACCTCTGTTTGCCTCAGTTTCCTCAACTGTGAAATGGAAATAATAGTAATACCAACTTCCCAGACTGTTGTGAAGACAAAAATTAGAGAACATTTGTAAAAATGCTTGTCACATACCTCGTAAATAGAAGGCACTATATAAATGTTAGCTATCATAATTGTGAACACAGTAGGTGTTCAAAGAAGAAAAATTACTGTGGAGTTGAGACATCAAGGAAGGTAGAAATTCAAGTTCATCTTTCAAGGAGGGGTAGATTCAGACAGACATAGAGGAAGCAAGAGAGAGCATTTAAGGCTGTAAAAGCAGTACAAGTAATGAATGTGTGCGTAAAGACTGTGTGAAGGAGTAAAAAGAAGGCTACCCTGGTTGTATCCTTACAGTAGCTTCTTGACAACATGGACTATTTTTCATTTTATCAATGACTAGCCTTGCATTAGTATTTGACTGGATTAGGTTATATTCATTGAAGCATATGTGTTTGGGGAAACCAAAGTGGGGATAGGACCAGATGACTAAAGATTTAGAATGTCAGGTAGATGAGTTTGGATTTAATGCAATGAACAAACACTAGGGGGCTACAGAGAGTTCTTGAGTCATGGAATAGCTTGGTAAAAATGATATTTTAGGAAATTAATATAGCACCAGTAAGATATGAATGAGAAAGGACAAAAAGTAATCAGGGATACTAACTCCTTCAGAAATGACAAAGATATAACAAAGTAAAATCAAAGAATAATTGTGTTTCTGTCTAACTTATTTATAATAACAAATATAAATCTATTTCAGTTTAATTGTATGAGAAGAAAAAGGCCTGAGAAAAAGGCCAAATATGTATACCCATACACACACATATTGCACAATCATACTTCTAAAAAGTCTTGTCTGTGGATTCCATTTTTGATACCCTGTTGAAATTTCATATTTGAGTTTTGCAAACACTTATTTTCCTCGCAAGGATTTCATGAGAGTTTTGATTATATGAAATTGCTCCAACAAGTTTTAAGTGCCATGAAGTTTGAGTACAGACTCTGGACTTTTTGTGTTTGTATAGTGTCAAAAGATAAGTGTAGTTAACACCTCATAAATCCAGGGGTCACAGACCTCACCTAGCTCAGAACAACCAACGACTTGGGAGTGGCCAAAAAATCCCTAAACAGTACACTCAGATGCTAAAACAACTATTCATTAAAATTACTTCTTTGTTTTTACTAAACTCTAATGAAAATTTAACATTTATTTCAATTATGAATTAAAAAAAATAATTCTGAGAATTAGTTCATAAACTTCATTAGACTACCAAAGAGTTCTGATGACATATATTTTAAAGAAAAGGTTAAGCCTTGGACAATATAATCTCTAAAAACCCAAGATTCTAAAAAGAGTTCCTAATCAAACTTGCAGGGGGAAAAAGGTTTTGGTACTTAAAGGAGTGAACTTCAATTACTTGGAAAATTTGCAAATATGAAACATCCTATTCCTAGATCACAGTGTTAAAGCTCATGAGCTGAAAGGGAATTCAGAGGGTATATGATAAATGAAATCAAAAGACAGTATGGTGTCAGGGCAAGAATAGGAATGAGAGCCTAATTCAAGTCTGGACTCTGGCACTCACTATCTACATGAACTTCAGTCAATGACTCAAGTCCAAAATTCTTTATGCATAAAATGTAGATAGCTCATCTCATTGAGTTGCTGTGAAGGAACAGACATCAAATGGATATATGAGTGTGGGTTATTGTTAGTCTATTAAAATTGAATCAAAGGAACTAAAAAAAGTATTTTTTTAAAAATCCCATTGCCTAACTCTGCTTTTGGAATTTTTACAAATTAAGTTGGTGAGGTGGGATTAATATGGTAGGGAGTGGGGATAAAGCAACATGGCAGAGAAAAGGCAAGTACTCTCCTAAGCTTTCCCCAAAACCTCTCCAAATACCTTTGAATAATGCCCTAAAGCAAATTCTGTAGTGGTACAATCCACAAAAGGATGGGGTAAGACAATTTTCTAGTAGAAGGTGAGCAAGAAATGTCTATGGCACCAGAGTGAGCAGTCCAGCACAGATCAGGCCCCAGTAAAATAGGAGTAGGCTTTGGAAGTGACTGAATTAGCAGCAGCAGGAGCTGCTTCCAAAGCTCTCATCCCACAGATGAAAAGGGGGCTTCAAACAAATAGTCAGAAGGAGATTGCGGGAGTTTCTTTTCTGGCACTGGGGGTAGGATTCTGTTGCTTTTCCCATACTTGGATAGAGGTCATAGTCCTCAGTGCTGTGGTAAGGAGGAGCACCAGCACACCAAGGTTTGTGGCTTCAGTGGAACAGGGACCATGGTCACAGTTCCAGGGCAAAAAAAAAATTTGTGGTTACCCACACACAAGAACACAGGCCAGGAGAGGTCTTTCCCTAGATAATACCACCTTGAAAGAACTGAAAGTTTACAGATTGCCCAGAGCTAGCTCTGAAAATAGCTACACAAAACCCCTGAAGCTTGAGACAATGTGCCCTCTGCCCTGGAAGCAGAGCCCAACTTTAACAAAAAGTTAACTCAAGAAATAGACTGGAAAAATGAATAAACAACAGAAACAAACTGACTATAGACAGTCACTATGTTGACAAGAAAGATCAAAATACATACTCAAAAGATAATAAAGTCAAAATTTCTATATCCAAAGCCTCCAAGAAAAATATGATTTGCTCTCAGGCTATGGAAGACATCAAAAGAGATTTTAAAAATCAGCTATGAGAAGTAGAGGAAAAACTGGGAAGAGAAATGAGAATGGTACAAGAAAGTCATGAAGAAAATAGTCAACACGTTGGTAAAGGAGGCACAAAAAATGCTGAAGAAAATAACAACTTAAAAAACAGACTAGATCAAATGGTAAAAGAGGTACAAAAATCTAACAAAGAGAAGAATGCCTTGAAAAGCAGAATTGGCCAAATAGAAAAAGATACACTAAAATTCACTGAAGAGAATAATTCCTTAAAAAGGAGAATTGGCCAAATGAAAAAAAGAGGCACAAAAATTCATTGAAGAAAAGAACTCCTTAAAGAATAGAATTGACCAAATGGAAAAGGAGGTACAAAACTCACTAACGGGGGAGGAGCCAAGATGGCAGAGTAGAAAGATTCACATATGCTAGCTCCAAACCCACAGCCCAGAAATTGCCTGTGAAGAGGAACTCCCAACAAATTCTGGAGGAGTGGAAGCTGCACAAGAATGGAGTGGAGGAAATTTCTGTTCCAGAGAGCCCTGAAAAACTGACACCAAAGGTCCATCATGCACCAGAACCGGAGCAGAGCCCAGCCCTGCCTTGGCTGCGCAGAATCAGGAGCAGATCCGAGCGGGCTTCAGTGATGGAATCTTTGGCAATGGTGGCGAAGGTCCCACAACCCACAGGTGCTACAAGTCAGTGAGAAAGCCTTCTGGACTGGCCGAGAAGGGAGCAGGGTATCTCCATAACTCAGGTCCCTTTGGGAGGCAGTGGCAGAGGTAACAGCAGACAGGAGCTCCCAAAGCAGACAGGAGCTCCAGTCTATTGTTGAAGATCTCTGCATAAACCCCCTGAGGGAACTGAGCCCAGTGTGGTGGCCCTGCCTCTACCTGAGCACCTTCACTTAATCTCACACTGAATAGGAGCCCTGCCCCCTGCTGAAAGCCCTGAGGCTGAGGGGCAGCATTTGAATCTCAGACCCCAACCACTAGCTGCGTGGAACTGGAGGTGAGGAAGGGGTGGAGAGGAATCTCAGAAGTCAAGTAACTGACTGGGAAAATGCCCAGAAAAGGGGAAAAAAATAAGACTATAGAAGGTTACTTTCTTGGTGAACAGATATTTCCTCCTTTCCTTTCAGATGAGGAAGAACAATGCTAACCATCAGGGAAAGACATAGAAGTCAAGTCCTCTGTATCCCAAACATCTGAAATAGATATTCAATGGGTTCAGGCCATGGAAGAGCTCAAAAAGGATTTTGAAAAGCAAGTTAGACAGGTGGAGGAAAAACTGGGAAGAGAAATGAGAGAGATGCAGGAAAAGCATGAAAAATGGGTCAATAGCTTGCTAAAGGAGACCCAAAAAAATGCTGAAGAAAATAACACCTTGAAAAAAAGTCTAACTCAATTGGCAAAAGAGGTTCAAAAAACCAATGAGAAGAAGAATGCTTTCAAAAGCAAAATTAGCCAAATGGAAAAAGAGGTTCAAAAGCTCACTGAAGAAAATAGTTCTCTCAAGATTAGAATGGAACAGATGGAGGCTAATGACTTTCTGAGAAACCAAGAAATCACAAAACAAAACGCAAAGAATTAAAAAATGGAAGAGAATGTGAAATATCTCATTGGAAAAACAACTGACCTGGAAAATAGATGTAGGAGAGACAATTTAAAAATTATGGGACTACCTGAAAGCCATGATCAAAAAAAGACCCTAGACATCATCTTTCAGGAAATTATCAAGGAAAACTGCCCTGAGATTCTAGAATCAGAGGGCAAAATAAGTATCGAAGGAATCCATCGATCACCACCTGAAAGAGATCCAAAAAGAGAAACTCCTAGGAACATTGTGGCCAAATTCCAGAGTTCCCTGGTCAAGGAGAAAATATTGCAAGCAGCTAGAAAGAAACAATTCCAGTATTGTGGAAATACAATCAGGATAACACAAGATCTAGCAGCTTCTCCATTAAGGGATGGAAGGGCATGGAATAGGATATTCCAGAAGTCAAAGGAACTAGGACTCAAACCAAGAATCACCTACCCAGCAAAACTGAGTATAATACTTCAGGGGAAAAAATGGTCTTTCAATGAAACAGAGGACCTTCAAGCATTCTTGATGAAAAGACAGAGCTGAAAAGAAAATTTGACTTTCAAACACAAGAATGAGATGAAGCATGAAATAGTAAACAGCAAAGGGAAGTCATAAGGGACTTACCAAAGGTGAACTGTTTACATTCCTACATGGAAAGACAATATTTGTAACTCTTGAAACTTTTCAGTATCTGGGTAGTTGGTGGGACCACATACAGATGTACACAGACACACACGCACACACACACGTACATGCGTGCACGCACACACACATACCCACATGCACGCACACACAGAGACAGAGAGCACAGAGTGAATTGAATAGGATGGGATCATATCTTAAAAAAATTAAGGTAAATGTATAAGAGAAATGTATTGGGAGGAGAGAGAGTAAAATGGGCAAATTATCTCTCATAGAAGAGGCAGGCAGGAGACATTTTAGTGGAGGGAAAAGAGGAGAGCCAAGAGAAAAACATGAAGTTTACTCTCATCACAATCGACTAAAGGAAGGAATAAAATGCACACTCATTTTGGTATGAAAACCTATATTACAATACAGGAAAGTGGGGGAGAAGAGGATAAGCAGGGTGGGGGGATGATGGAAGGGAGGGCAATGGGAGGAGAGAGCAATTTGAAGTCAACACTCGGGGAGGGACAGGATCAAAAGACAGAATAGAAGCAATGGGGGGCAGGATAGGATGGAGGGAAATATAGTTAGTCTTACACAACACGACTATTATCGAAGTCATTTGCAAAACTACACAGATAGGGCCTGTATTGAATTGCCTGCCTTCCCAAAGGGAATGGGTGGGGAGAGAGGGATGGGGAGAATTTGGAACTCAAAGTTTGAGGAACAACTGTTGAGTATTGTTGTTGCTACTAGGAAATAAGAAATACAGTTAATGGGGAATAGAAAGTTATCTGGCCCTACAGGACAAAAGAGAAGATGGGGACAAGGGAAGGGAGGGATGATAGAGAAGAGGGCAGATTGGTGATAGGGGCAATTAGACTGCTTGGTGTATTGGGGTGGGGGGAGGGGTCAAGTGGGGAGAAAATTGGAACCCAAAATTTTGTGAAAATGAATGTAAAAAGTTAAATAAATAAATTTATTTTAAAAAAAATTTTTTAAAAAGAAATCTTAAAAAAAACTCACTGAAGAACATAATTCCTTAAAAATTAGAATTGGGCAAATGGAAGGTAATGATTTTATGAAACACCAAGAAACAATAAAGTAAAACCAAAAGAATGAAAAATAGAAGAAAATGTAAAATGTCTCATTGGAAAAACAACTGACTTGGGGAATAGATCCAGGAGAGTTAATTTAAAAATTATTGGATTACCTGAAAACCATGATCAAAAAGAGAGTCTTGAAATCATCTTTCATAAATTATTAGGAAAACTGCCCTGATATTCTAGAATCAGAGGGTAAAATAGAAATCAAAACAATCCACCAATCCCCTCCTGAAAGAGATTCCAAAACAAAAGCTCCCTGGAATATTATAGGCAAATTCCAGAGCTCCAAGGTTGAGGAGATATATTACAAACAGTCAGAAAGAAACAATTCAAGTATCATGGAGCCGCAGTCAAGATAATGTAAGATTTGAGGGCTTCTACCTTAAAGGAGTGGAGGAATTGGAATATGATATTCTGGAGGGAAAGGAACTAGCATTATTATCAAGACTCACCAATACAGTAAAACTGAGTATAATCCTTCAGAGGAAAACTGGAAATTCAAAGAAATAGAGGACTTTCTAGCATATCTGATGAAAAAACCAGAGCTGAATAGAAAATTTGGCTTTCAGACTGAAGAGAGCCATAAAAAGGTAAACAGGAAAGAGAAATCAAAAAGGAACTTAATAAAATTAAACTGTTTGTATTTCTGCATGGGAAGATGAAACTTGTAACTTTCTCATTAGTAGGGAAATTAGAAGTCATATTTACAGACAGAGTGCAGAGGTGTGAGTTGAATATGATGGGATAATATCTAAAAATAAAATTAAAGGATGGGAAATAAGAATGCACTGAGAGAAAGGGAAAGGGAGAGGTAGAATGGGGTAAATTATCTCACATAGTTTAAATATGTAAATTTAAATATAGTTCAAATATATAAATATTTCCACATAAAGAGGAAAAAAAAACTTTTACAATGAAAGGGAAGATGAAGGAGGTGATGGGGAATGCTTGAATCTTACCCTCATCAGAAATGACCTCAAAGAGGGAATACACACACAACTCAATTGGGTATAGAAATCTATTTTACCCTATAGGAAAATAGAAGGGGAAAGGGATAAAAGAAGGGGAAGTAGGGCTGATTTAGGGAGGGGGTAGTCAGAAGCAAAACACTTTTGAGGAGGGCCAGGGTTAAAGGAAAGAGAATAAAATAAACAGGGAGAAATAGGATGGGGGGGGAGAATACAGTTAGCAATCATAACTCTGAAAATATTTTTGAAGGGAGTTTCTCTGATGAAAGCCTCATTTCTCAAATATATAGACAGCTGAATCAAATTTATAAAAATAAGAGCCATCCCTTAATTGATAAATGGTCAAAGGGTATGAACAGTCAGTTTTCAGATGAAGTAATCAAAGCTATCTATAGTCATATTTTTTAAATGTTCTAAATTCCTATTCATTGGAGCAATGCAAATTAAAACAATTCTGCACTACTTCACACCTATTAAATTGGCTAATAGGACAGAAAAGGAAAATGACAAATACTGCAGGGGATATGGGAAAATTGAAACACTAATGCACTTTTAGTGGTGTTGTGAACGTACTTGATCATTATATAGAGCAATGTGGTACTATGTCCAAAGTGCTATAAAACTGTACATACAATACTACTACTAGATCTCTATCCCAAAAGACATAAAAAATAAAAAGGGAAAGAATCTATATGTACAAAAATATTTATATCACCTCTGGTGGCAAAGAACTGAAATTTGGGGGATGCCCATCAACTGGGAGATGGCTGAACAAGTTGTGGTATATGATTGTGCTGGAATACTACTGTATTATAAGAAATGATTAACAGGATGCTCTTAGGAAAACCTGGAAAGATTTACATGAACTGATGCAAAGTGAAATGAGTAAAACCAGGAGAACATTGTACAAAATAGTAGTAATATTGTAAGATATTCAAGTGTGAATGACTTAGTTTAGGGGTGGAGAAACTGGGGCCTCAAGGCCCTCTAGGCCCTCAAATTTGACCATTTGACTAAATCCAAACTTCATAGAACAAATGCAGTCAAAGTGCTGCACTTGAGGACCTAGAGGGCCACAAATGGCTACAGGTTCCCCACCCTGACTTAGCTGTTCTCAGCAATACAATTATCCAAGACAATTCCAAAGAACTTATTTTGAAAAAATGCTATCCATCCCCAGAGAAAGAACTTATGGAGTCTGAATACAGATTGAAGCATGCTTTTTTAACTTTATTTTTTTGTGGATTTTTTTGGTCTGCAATGTCTTTTACAATATGACTAATTTGGAAACGTGTTTTGCTTGACCACATATGCATAACCTATATATCAAATTACTTCCCTTCTCAGTGCAGGGGAGAGGGCAGGAGAGAATTTGGAACTCAAAATTTAAAAACGAATGTTAAAAATAGTTTTTTCATCTATTAGGGGAAAATAAAATGCTAAATACTTTTTTTAAAAAAATCATTAAAAAAACATACTAGGGAAATAAAAAGGCCTACAGAATTGGGAAGGTAATTTTTGGTAAATATTTACCAATCAATTTTTCAGTTCCTTTCTGAACAATCCCTTGTTTCAGCTGGCCCTATATCCCAAAGTACTGGTCTGCATCCTAGTTATTATTACCGCATTTTCACCAATTTAGCTATCCACTTAGCCAATTCACAATCCCCTCCAGACAGCTTCCCTTCTTTGGGGTTCCAGAAAGCAGCCCAGGGCAGGCAATGAAGTACACAGAGAGCTAGACTGAAGTCAATAAGACCTGAGCTTAGATGAGACAGTTACTAGCTGTGTGACCCTGGGCAAGTCACTTAATCTGTCTGCCTCAGTTTCTCCATGTGTAACTGGGGATTATAATAGCTCCTGCCTACAAGAGTTGTTAAAAGGATGAAATGAGATGATATTTGTAAAGCTCTCTGTAGACCTTGAAGAACTATACAAATGCTAGCTATTCCTATCACTATTAGAGCTCAATAGAAGGGTAGATAAACTAGCTAGAGATCAGAGGGGAAAAGTTGCATAAACAAAAAAAAAAAACATCCTCCTTACAACTTCTGCCAAAACTGTGTGATAGTTGAAAGCTCTCTATTTGCTGATGCTCTGCCTGCCTGGATGATAAAAGCCATCTTCCTGCCTCACTAAGATCTGGGACCTGTAAAGTCAATTACAGACTACATTTCAATTGTTTCTTTGAATAAGGTAAAAATAGTCCTTTATTCTCACCCTAGGAAATAGGCAGCGAGTGTAATTTTGCCCGTGTATAGACACTGAACTTCAATGACTAATAAAGAAACCCAGATATCTAAATCAAAGTTACTTGCCACTTGGCTGTCCAAACCCCAGATCACATTTCTGCTCTAGAAACCATAATGATATTCAAGTAGTATTTTTTTAATATAAATTTATTTATTTAACTTTTTACATTCATTTTCACAAAATTTTGGCTTCCAAATTTTCTCCCCATTTATCCCCTCCCCCACCCCAATACCCCAAGCATCTAATTTTCCCTATCACCAATCTGCCCTCTCTTCTATCATCCCTCCCTTCTCTTGTCCCCATCTTCTCTTTTGTCCTGTAGGGCCAGATGACTTTCTATTCCCCATTAACTGTATTTCTTATTTCCTAGTAGCAAGAACAATACTCAACAGTTGTTCCTAAAACTCTGAGTCCAAATTCTCCCCATCCCTCCATCCCTCCCAACCCATTCCCTTTGGGAAGGCAGGCAATTCAATACAGGCCCTATCTGTGTAGTTTTGCAAATGACTTCGATAATAGTCGTGTTGTGTAAGACTAACTATATTTCCCTCCATCCTATCCTGCCCCCCATTGTTTCTATTCTGTCTTTTGATCCTGTCCCTCTCCGAGTGTTGACTTCAAATTGCTCCCTCCTCCCATTGCTCTCCCTTCCATCATCCCTCCCTCCCTGCTTATCTCCTTCTCCCCCACTTTCCTGTACTGTAATATAGGTTTTCATACCAAAATGAGTGTGCATTTTACTCCTTCCTTTAGTCGATTGTGATGAGAGTAAACTTCATGTTTTTCTCTTGGCTCTCCTCTTTTCCCTCCACTAAAATGTCTCCTGCCTGCCTCTTCTATGAGAGATAATTTGCCCATTTTACTCTCTCTCCTCCCAATACATTTCTCTTATACATTTACCTTAATTTTTTTAAGATATGATCCCATCCTATTCAATTCACTCTGTGCTCTCTGTCTCTGTGTGTGCGTGCATGTGGGTATGTGTGTGTGCGTGCACGCATGTACGTGTGTGTGTGCGTGTGTGTCTGTGTACATCTGTATGTGGTCCCACCAACTACCCAGATACTGAAAAGTTTCAAGAGTTACAAATATTGTCTTTCCATGTAGGAATGTAAACAGTTCACCTTTGGTAAGTCCCTTATGACTTCCCTTTGCTGTTTACTTTTTCATGCTTCTTCTCATTCTTGTGTTTGAAAGTCAAATTTTCTTTTCAGCTCTGTCTTTTCATCAAGAATGCTTGAAGGTCCTCTGTTTCATTGAAAGACCATTTTTTCCCCTGAAGTATTATACTCAGTTTTGCTGGGTAGGTGATTCTTGGTTTGAGTCCTAGTTCCTTTGACTTCTGGAATATCCTATTCCATGCCCTTCCATCCCTTAATGGAGAAGCTGCTAGATCTTGTGTTATCCTGATTGTATTTCCACAATACTGGAATTGTTTCTTTCTAGCTGCTTGCAATATTTTCTCCTTGACCAGGGAACTCTGGAATTTGGCCACAATGTTCCTAGGAGTTTCTCTTTTTGGATCTCTTTCAGGTGGTGATCGATGGATTCCTTCGATACTTATTTTGCCCTCTGATTCTAGAATCTCAGGGCAGTTTTCCTTGATAATTTCCTGAAAGATGATGTCTAGGGTCTTTTTTTGATCATGGCTTTCAGGTAGTCCCATAATTTTTAAATTGTCTCTCCTACATCTATTTTCCAGGTCAGTTGTTTTTCCAATGAGATATTTCACATTCTCTTCCATTTTTTAATTCTTTGCGTTTTGTTTTGTGATTTCTTGGTTTCTCAGAAAGTCATTAGCCTCCATCTGTTCCATTCTAATCTTGAGAGAACTATTTTCTTCAGTGAGCTTTTGAACCTCTTTTTCCATTTGGCTAATTTTGCTTTTGAAAGCATTCTTCTTCTCATTGGTTTTTTGAACCTCTTTTGCCAATTGAATGAGGCTATTTTTCAAGGTGTTATTTTCTTCAGCATTTTTTTGGGTCTCCTTTAGCAAGCTATTGACCCATTTTTCATGCTTTTCCTGCATCTCTCTCATTTCTCTTCCCAGTTTTTCCTCCACCTGTCTAACTTGCTTTTCAAAATCCTTTTTGAGCTCTTCCATGGCCTGAGCCCACCAGACATCCACCTCGGATGTCTGGGATAGAGAGGCCCTGACCTCCACATCTTTCCCTGATGTCAAGCATTGTACTTCCTCATCAGAAACGAAAGGAGGAAGGAACATCTCTTCCCCAAGAAAGTAGCTCTCTATGGTCTTATTTTGCTTCCTTTTTCTGGGCATTTTCCCAGCCAGTTACTTGACTTCTAAGATTCCTCTCCACCCCTGCCTAGATCTGCCCAGCTAGTGGTTGGGGTCTGAGATTCAAATGCTACTTCCCAACCTTGGGGCTTTCAGCAGGGCTGCTATTCAATGTGAGCTTAAGTTCTGGTGCTCAGGTGGGGGCAGGGCCACCTCCCAGGCTCAGTTCCCTCAGTGGCTTTATGCAGAGACCTTATGTAATGGCCCTGAGATGCTGCCTGCTGCTCTGGGAGGTCCGGGTGCAGCTGCCTCTGCTGCTGCCTCTGTCACTTCCTCCCAAGGGGGCCCGAGCCACGGAGACACCCTGCTCCCCTCTCGGCCAGCCCAGAAGTCTCTCTCACTGACATGTAGTGCCTGTGGGTGGAGGGACCTTCGTGGCCACTGGAGATTCCGTCCCTGAAACCTGCTCAGATCTGCTCCTCTGGGGCCATGAGGCCAGGGCAGCACAGGGATGGGCTCCACTGTCTGGAGCGTGACAGACCCCTGGGGACGGCTTTCCAGGGCTCTCTGGAACGGATATCTCTTCTACTGCATTGGTGCGCAGCTTGCAGTACTCCAGAATTTGTGGGGAGTTCTTTTTTGATCTTCAAGTAGTATTTATGAAATGTCCACGTATAGGTGACAGAATTTAGGCTATTTCCAAGTATGCAAAATTGAATGAGCTCTGTCTTCTGAGAAATTGCAGGATAAAATACAGTCTGACTTCAGTCTGAAATTAAATTCCATTTCTAATTCAAAATCTTGTTTTGATCACTCAATTTTTTTGTACATTTTAAATCACATTTTATTGATGGTTTTTCCTTAATACTATTGTGATTTCCCTCTATTTACCCCATTGTACAATTAAACAAAAAACATTCAAAACAGAGACTGTCTCTGAAAATGGATATGATGTTCTCTTCTCATTGTCCCCATGCTTTCTGCTCTGAAGGAGGAGATATCAGGTGTTTTCAAGAAAAAGAAAATAAAATTTCCTGAATTCATGTAATTGCTGAGGGAAGGTTCACCCTCCCTTCACTATATTAAAAGGTGCATTACTTCATTACTACTTATAACAGGCATTTTTTTTAAAAAAGCATCTACTGCATTCAGAGAACTGGGGAGACACAAAGTTGTGTTAAGATACTGGTCCTGAACATCATGACCTGAGAGTTGGTTTAGTAGTGGAACTTCACACTAATATAGATAGTTAGATTATTACATGAAAAACAAAAGAATGAAAAAGCATATATTAAATATATTCTTTGTTGGAAGCACTGTACTAAATGCTAGGTAGAGTTCCTGTTCTCAAACTCTAATAGGGAATGACAACCTATATAGAAGATTATCGTCTAGGGACAAGAGGTTTGGCTTGAAATATCATGGGGAAGCTGCATGGAACTTTAGCAGAGCTGATTGATGCACCATTTCCATTGATATACCAATGACAGTATTTGGGTATAGCATCAGAGATGGAAAATGAAGGTAGTAAGGGAGAGTACATGGGTTGTGGGTGGGGAGATGATGAGAACATGACCAGAGTATAATATAACCATGGCTGGAACCATCCTAGATACAGTGGGCCATGAGAGACATTCACTAGTCAATAGAGAATGAGTCCCAGGGTGGGAATTTCTGATTTCAAAGAGTTAAACTCTCCAAGACATGGACTCATGTCAGATTACAGAAGTAGGGTAGATGGAGAGAAGATGATTGGGGTATGTATTCAATTCAATTCAACAAATATTTATTAAACACCCAATATATTCAAAGTACTATGCTAAACCCTAATGATAGAAAGACAAAATCAAAACACTCTCTGCCTTTTATGAGTTTATGTTCTCCTGGGATACATGCAACCAAAGCTTCAATAGTACCTCCACACAAATGTTGGATACTGTTACTGTATCTCTAGAGGGAACAGAATCTTGAGGAGAGAGTCATTTTACAGAGTTAACTATCAGAGTTAGAGAAACTATGTGAATCATAGAGAAAAATACTAAGAGAACTTTTTTCCCCTGAGAGACTGAGGAGGAGTTTGAAAAAACATTTTGAAAGAGCAGAGTTTCACTTTTATTTGGAAAGAACACAATAAGAGAAGAGGTTTTAACTGCTATGTTGAGAGCCAAGTCACAGAACTGTGGTTCCAATGTCTGTGAAAATGTCATCAGTTACAGTGATGGATAGAGGCGCCTCTGACTGTGATCTTTTTTTATGGCATATCTTTGTTTGCTTGTTACATTATTAATGAATTGTATATCCAACAATACTGATGTTGCTATGCCGTGGAAAAGGGAAAAAAAAGAGAAAGCTTATGGGCAGAGGAATCTCAGTTAAGTGACTAATGAAAAAGACTATATATTTCCATTAATTTATGAAGGAATAAAAAACATACATTCCCTCAATTGCCTTAGAACCTCGGAAGAAAATTAATAAGGAAATCAGCCAGTAATAGACAGGAATCAGAGCTGGTTTGAGTGCCAACTAATACAAAATCAACCAAGCCCCAATTCCATACAGGCTACATATGAAGTTTTCATCCTTAACTCTGCAATATATAGAAATAAACATAATATTTCTGTCTGGGATACTACCCTTTTTCCCTTCTACTAGCTTCGTAACCACCTCCTCTCTCTCTCTAATGCCACATATCCAATTAAATGCTAAATCTTGCTGTATTTACTTCTGCAACTTCTCTCACATGCTTTGCACAACTCATATAAAAACCATCCTAGTTCAGTTCCTTGTCACTTCTCTCCTGAAATACTGTAATGGCCTCCTAACTCAACTTGCTGCTTCAATATTCTCTCCAAAATAATCCATCCTTCATGCAGCTGATTTTCCTTAAGTGTAGATCTGAACATGCCATTCCCTTACTCAGCCAACTCCAGTGCTTCCTATCACTTTCAGGATCCAATATAAACTCCTCCAGTTTTTAAAGCCCTTCACAACTTAGCCTCAACCTACATTTCCAATCTTATTATACATGACATCCCTTTCCATAGTCTATGGGCTAGTCAAGCTGCTCTCCTCTCTATTCCTCAAATACAACCCTGCATCTATCTCCTTCTCTTTAGAGAGTGGCTACCTCACCATGCCCAGGATGAACTGCCTCCTCATCTCTGCTTTATACAGTATAATCTCCAGCTTCCTTCAGTATAATCTCTGACTTCCTTCAAAATGCAAGTGAGAACTGAAAAAGCTACTATAAGTAGCTAAGAGATTGTTGGTAACCTTGAAAAGAGTTCCAGAAGACTAGTGAGACTGGAAGACAGATTGTAAAGAGTTAAAGAGTGAATAATGAGCAAGTAGCAGTAGAAAATGTGGACAATTATTTTTAGGAGATATCAGTGAAAAGGAGGACAGAGGAAGATAATTTTAGGATATGCAAGTGATTTTTATTGATTTTTTGAAACATTACTTCCATTTTTAAATATATGGTTCCCTCATTCACCCAGCATTTCCCTAAAAATGATTAAGAGAAAAAGCAATTTTGCTAAATTATCCCAACCCCAAGCCCAGCGTCCTATCCACTGAGCCACCAGTTATGTTGATTCTGGATCTACCAGTTACTTTATGACTTTAGGTCTTCATCTCCCCAGACATATTTCTTCCTCTGAGAAAAGAAGAGGTTGGACTTCAGTGACCTCTAAGGTTCCTTTCAACTCTAAATTTCTGAATTACTTGGGTCATATAATTGTATCAGTTTTCTATATGTCATGCAAATATCTGATGCAAAGATTTTCTTTTTTTTTTTAAAAAAAGAATTGAATAGGTAGAACATAGTTAAAGATAGTGGGAGAGGTATTCAATAGATAGGAAGATCAATGGGGCATTTGACAGTTAGAAAATGGACTGCAAGCTCTCTAGAATGAGTTGCTATATCCAAAAATAAAAATCAATCATCTGCTGACTGTTCCTTTGAGGCTAGACACAGGCATTTGGGTTCATAATGGAAATCTTTCCAACAAGATAGGACTCCTCAGATCTTGCCCTCTAATGGTCATAACCTTTGAAAGTTCAGGCATTAACTTGGCATTAATCATAGACTACCATGAAGCATCTGAGAAGGATATTAATGGAGGAAAATTGCTAGTTTTAAAAAATGGGGAGAAGAGCAAACTATGAAATATTTTTCAAACTGAGTATGAAATACTCAGCTAAGTGATGAAGTGTATAGAACACCAGTTCTGAGGTCAAGAAGATTCCTCTTCATGAGTTCACATCTGGCCTCAGATACTTATCAGGTATGTGATCCTAGACAAGTCACTAAACCCTGTTTACCTCAGTTTTCTCATCCGTAAAATGAGCTGTAAAAAGAAATGGAAAACCACTCTAGTATCTTTGCCAAGAAAATCCCAAAGGGGGTCACAGAGTCAGACACAACAGAAATGAGTGAACAACGAAATGAAATAGGAAGAGCGAACCCATTCTGGTAGATTTGTCACACTGTAAAAAAAAAAAAAAAAAGAAAAAAAGATTTTTTTCACTTCTGCTGAGAATGTCTATGTTTTGGATTTGAAGCATTTATTAAACCCTGACCATGTGCCAGGCACAGTGCTAAGAGCTAGGGATGCAAAAGCAAAAATAGTGACTGACCTCAAAGAACTTAAATTCTATTGGTGGAGACAACATATAAAAATCAGAATATGCAAGATAGATTATAGCAGAAACTTCACATGATGTGGAAAATAAGGAAGGTATTCAGGAATCACTGAACTTGCTAGCATGCTCATCAATTTTTCAGAAGCCATAAAACTGGGAGATATGAGTGACATGTTGTATGATTGAGTCAAGTTTCAAAGAAACACATTGCACTAAATCTAACAAAATGAAATTCAGCAGTGATAAATGTAAAGTCTTACGCTTAGGCTAAAAAATTTAACATCACTAGTACAGGTTTGGAGGATGAATAGCCAGACACCAATTTATCTGAAAGAGGTCTGAAGGTTTTAATGGCCTGCAAATTCAGTATGACTCAGCCGTATAATGTGGTAGCCAAATAATCTACTGCATTCCTAAACTGCTTTAAGATAGACGCATCTTACAGGAGTAGGAGGTGGTAGCCAAGAATACTGGCAGACAAGTCCAGCATCTTTATGAGGAGCCTTCAGGAGTTGGGAGTGGCGGGGGGGACAATCAGGCTGCTGGAGGAACAAACCACTTCCTGGTCAAAAGGGGAGAAGGTCAAAGATTCTATACCAATCATCGGTGGCGGTAAGTGCACAACTGTCTGCTGCATTTCCAGCCATAGTGAAATTGGGAGACCTACTCTCAAAAATGAAATAAAAAAGGAGTTGACAAGGAGTCAATCTATACTCTGCCATGACCAGACCACATCTTGAGCTAGACTCAATAGTTTAAGAAGAACATGGTTTAAGAAGAGGGTAATCAGAGGGGCAGAGCCAAGATGGCAGAGTAGAAGGACGCACGTTTACGAGCTCCAAAACCACAGCCCATGGAATTAATGTAAAAAGAGACCCCCATAACTTCTGGACCACTGAAAGGTGTACAGAAACGGAGTGGAAGAGATTTCCGTGACAGAGAGCCCTGGAGAGCCGTCCTCAGGGTCCGTCGCGCCCTGGAAAGCGGACCCCACCCCAGCGCTGCCCTGGCCGAAGCCCCAGAGAAGCTGACCCGAGCAGGCTTCAGGGACGGAAGCTCCGGCAGCTGGGAAAGTCCCTCCACCCACAGAAGCTACAGGTCAGTGAGAGAGATGGCTGGCTGGCTGAGGGGAGTGGAGTGTCTCCGTGACTCGGGCCCCCTCGGGAGGAAGCGGCGGTGGCAGAGACGGGGGCAGGAAGCGGCAGAGGCAGAGGTGTGGGAGGCAGCAGAGGCAGCAGCGGCACAGCCGCGGCCCCGGACTCCCCCCAGCAGCAGGCAGGATCTTCATTACTGAAAGTCTCTGCATAAACAACCTGAGGGAGCTGAGCCTGGGAGCCGGCCCTGCCCCACCCCGCTCTATTACTGAAGGCCTCTGCATAAAGCCCCTGAGGGAGCTGAGCCTGGGAGGCGGCCCCCCCCATCCGCTCTGTTCCTGAAAGTCTCTGCATAAAGCCCCTGAGGGAGCTAAGCCTGGGAGGCAGCCCTGCCCCCACCCCAGCACCAGAACTAAAGCTCACATTGATTAGCAGGCACGCGGAAAGCCCATTTGAATCTCAGAGCCCAAGCACTAGCTGGGCGGATCTAGGCGGGGGTGGACAGGAATCTCAGAAGTCAAGTAACTGGCTGGGAAAATGCCTAGAAAAGGGAAGAAAAATAAGACTATAGAGAGTTCTTTCCAACAAATGCAAATGATCCCGACATTCGGATCTGATGACGAGGATGTATTCTTGACATCAGGGAAAGACGTGGAGGGCAGGGCCTCAGTATCCCAGACACCCCAGGGGGATGTCAGGTGGGCTCAGGCCTTGGAAGAGCTCAAAAAGGATTTTGAAAAGCAAGTTAGACAGGTGGAGGAAAAAACTGGGAAGAGAAATGAGAGAGATGCAAGAAAAGTATGAAAAACGGGTCAATACCTTGGTTAAGGAGACCCAAAAAAATGTTGAAGAAAATAACACCTTGAAGAATAGGCTCACTCAATTGGCAAAAGAGGTTCAAAAAGCCAATGAGGAGAAGAATGCTTTCAAAAGCAGAATTAGCCAAATGGAAAAAGAGGTTCAAAAGCTCACTGAATTTAATAGTTCTCTCAAAATTAGAATGGAACAGATGGAGTCTAATGACTTTACGAGAAACCAAGAAATCACCAAACAAAACCAAAAGAAAGAAAAAATGGAAGAGAGTGTGAAATATCTCATGGGAAAAACAGCTGACCTGGAAAATAGATCCAGGAGAGACAATTTAAAAATTATGGGACTACCTGAAAGCCATGATCAAAAAAAGAGCTTAGACATCATCTTCCATGAAATTATCAAGGAAAACTGCCCTGACATTCTAGAACCAGAGGGCAAAATAAGTATTGAAAGAATCCATCGATCACCACCTGAGAGAGATCCAAAAAGAGAAACTCCTAGGAACATTGTGGCCAAATTCCAGAACTCCCAGCTCAAGGAGAAAATCTTGCAAGCAGCTAGAAAGAAACAATTCCAGTACTGTGGAAATACAATCAGGATAACTCAAGATCTAGCAGCTTCTACATTAAGGGATTGAAGGGCATGGAATAGGATATTCCAGAAGTCAAAGGAACTAGGACTCAAACCAAGAATCACCTACCCAGCAAAACTGAGTATAATACTTCAGGGGAAAATATGGTCTTTCAATGAAACAGAGGACTTTCAAGCATTCGTGATGAAAAGACCAGAGCTGAAAAGAAAATTTGACTTCCAAACACAAGAATGAGAAAAAGCATGAAAAAGTAAACAGCAAAGAGAAGTCTTAAGGGACTTACCAGAAGTGAACTGTTTACATTCCTACATGGAAAGACAATATTTGTAACTCTTAAAACTTTTCAGTATCTGGGTAGTTGGTGGGACCACACACACAAGTACATGCATGCACGCACACACACATACACACATGCACACACACACAGAGACAGAGAGCACAGAGTGAATTGAATAGGATGGGACCATATCTTAAAAGAAATTAAGGTAAATGGTGAGAGAGAAATGTAGTGGGAGGAGAGAGGGTGAAATGGAATGGGGTAAATTATATCTCATTCAAGAGGCAAGCAGGAGATTTTTTAGTGGAGGGAAAAAGAGGAGAGCTGAGAAAAAAAAAACAATTAGTTTACCCTCATCACATTTGACTAAAGGATGGAATAAAATGCACACTCATTTTGGTATGAAAACCTATCTTACAGTATAGGAAAGTGGGGGAGAAGGAGATAAGCAAG